>CM053587.1:244577921-244605165 GCA_028646515.1 Pseudochirops corinnae | reverse complement strand
TATTCTATTGTGAATTGATTGAATGACTAATGATTGAATTGCCCCATGAGTGGAAGTTTGAGTATTCTATTGTTCCTTGTTCTGAATACTGTGGCCACTGTAGTGAAAACTGTGTGGCCATTTTCTGTGATAAGCCTTGTTCTAAATATTGTGGCCACTGTAGTGAAAACTGTGTGGCCATTTTCTGTGATAAGATGTAACGTTGTGAATATTATAATGTTTTGAATGTTTGTCTTGATTTGTAATGGAATAAACAGTGTGTTCACTATATTTTGTAATCTGAACTCTAAAAGCTGTTCACAGTGGCATTCCTTTGGGAATCTGCTGGTGCATGGCGTTACATCCCTCCACTGCTCTCCTGTCTTGGTTTGGCCTCCCTATAGGATAAAGAGAGAAATATTCCATTGCTCTGCCTCACTTGGGTTGTCTAAAGCCTTGAGAGTACTCCATGCTAAGGGAAAACTGTGAGTGATGTCAAAAACTTACCTGAACTCATTCCTTAGTGATTAACAAACTCCCACCTATTCATACTCTCCCCATTCCAGTGATTCTAAAACCCTAGCTGTCATCAAAACCCTACTCTCCATCCCCACCCCACCGCCCAACTCCTTAAGTTACATGATAACTCTATATAATTCATATATTTAAAAAGAATAAGAAGTTGTACATATAGATTTGCAGCTTCGCATACAATAATTTTTTTATATTCTACTATATTATGGAAATATTTATTTCATTTCTTAAGATCAGAATAAAATAAATAAAATTTTAAAAATATTCCTTGCTCCCTATTGCTATTTCCAAGCTAACCCTTTTCTATCATTACTAGCGAACTTTCCTCCTTTGAGATTCACTCAGTCCATACCTACCACTCAATCAAATATCTGTCTGCTAGCTATTGTCTACTGACCTCCAGGAGACTCCCCTTCACCATTCAATAAATTCCATACCTTATTCACATTATTTCTCTTCTCTTCAACTCCTACCCTCAGAGTAGGGGCACTACATATTGATATTCCTTCCAACACTCTAACTTCCCAGTTCCTCAGCTCACGCATTTCCCATGACCTACTCCTCTACCCCATATTAGCTACACATGCAGATGGTTATACCCTTAGTCTTGCCATCACCCACAAATGCACCATTTCCATGTTGATGAACTCTGAAATTACCTTATTTAATCACAATCTGTTGTCATTCCACTTCACACTTTGCCTTGGAACTCCAAACCCTATTCTTCATCTTCATGATAACCTCTAGTTCCATAACTACTCAGTTATTTTCCCAGGCTGTCACCCCCTCATTGCCTATGCTCTCCTCCCTTCCTCATCTTGACCCCTTGATGAACCAGTTCAATTCTATACTTATCTTATTGCCAACCTTAACCTGCCAAGCTTCAATCTTGGATTACTCCCACCATTTACTGCCTTCACTCCTATACACATGCTGCTGAATGAACAAAGCTGGAGAAAATCACTAAACTGCCCCTACTGGGTTCACCACAAGTTTGTGTTACTCAATCTCAACAGTGTCCTCATTGCAGAAAGACAATCCTAAATCAATTTGCTATACCATACACCACAGGAGCTTTTCTAAATCTTTTTATCCCTCCTCAAATATCCTCTAGCTCCCTCTCCTTCCATCCTCTCAACTAAGAACTTTGCCCTGTGTTTCACTGAAAAAATTGAGGCCATTCACAGAGATCTCATTCTTATCCCCCGTTCCTCATCTCACATCAGTCAGACACCTTCTGCCACTGTCTCCTCCACCATCCCTGTTTCACACAAAGAGGTCACCCTTCTCTTTGCCATGGCTAACCCCTCTACATGCAAAAGTGAATTTCATTACATTTGGTCTTCTCCAGCAGATTGTCATTTCCACTCTCATTTATTTTTTTATCTTTTCTTGTCTATTGGCTGCTTCCCTCCTGCCTACAAACATACCCATGTCTCCCTTATCCTCAAAAACCCCTCATGTGAGCCATTCATCCCTGCTAGCTATCGTCCCAAATCTCTCCTACCTTTTGTGACTAAACTCTTTGAGAAGGCCACTTGAAATAAGTGCCCCTCTTTCTTTTCTTTCCCTCTTTTCTTAGTTCTCTATAGTCTGTCTTCTGACTTTATCTTTCAACTGGAACTGCTTTGTCTAAAGTTAGTAACGATCCCTCAATTGCCAAATCCAACGGCCTTTTCTCAGTCCTTCTCCATTTTGACATCTCTGAAGTCTTTGACTGTTATTTTCTCCTCCTCAATACTCTCCTCTCTAGGTTTTTGTGACACTGGTTTCTTCTGGTTTTCCTCCTGTCCATCGGACCACTCTTTCTCAATCTCCTTTCCTGACTCTTGGGCACAGTCATACCTATTAAACCATGGATGCCCCTGAGACTTTGTCCTAGACGCTTTTCTCTTCTTCTATATGATTTCACTTGCTGAAATAGCGTAGATTCAATTATCATCTCTGTGCTGATGATTTTCAGATTTATTTGCCTCAGAGCTGGGACCAGGCCTCATCCTTTACCCCAATACCTGGCATCTACCCCCATCATCTGGTATAGGTGCTGGCTTTGACCTAGTTTCCATTGCCTTCTCTTTGCTCAGTTACCAGTTGGGAGTTGATTTTGTCCTCTGATTCAGCCCTGACGGCCCTGACTGAATAATGGAGATTGTCTTAGTTTCAGGCCCTAGGGAAGCCCCTAGGTGTGGGATTCTCTGGTACCTCTGCTTGAGAGGTTCACCTACTGGAAACTTGCTTTGAATCTTGAAGAGCCTCAGACAAGGCACTGAAGATAATCCTGGCTTCACGTGTCCTGTGGACACCATGATATAGGCTGCTTGCTGAACTTTGCCCTATCTGCATCACTTGTATAATCATCTACCAAGAATTGGCTTTGTCCTCTGCTATAGCTCCTAACTAAATATAGAGAATCATAATGGATGCAGGACTCCTCGAGGATCATGGGTACATGCTGCTTGGACACCCCTTTGTTTTCCTTGCACAGTCAGTCACTAATTGGGAGTTGATTTTGTTCCCTGTTATAGCTGGTTGGTTGGTTGTTGTCCTTCATTCTTGAAAGGACCAAAATGACATGTGTTCAACTGTGGCTGATCAGAGCAACATAAACTCAGAATGCTCTACCACAGGTCAGGCACAAATAGTCCATGTGAACATTTGGGGTGGAGTCTCCAAATTTGTGCATTCCACATTTCCTTTGAGTTATTTGAATTCTGCTTTGCTCATGGCTCCAACAGGCTGTAGCGGAGATCCTGATGACTTCAGGTCACATTTGCTAGTTTCAGGCACCAGAGAGGGCCCTCAACTAGAATGACCACAGGTTTTTGACCATTTTCTCTAGTATTGGACTAGCTAGAGGAACTTGTGTTTCTTTGCAGTTTTATTGAATCATTGCTTCCTGCTATATGCTAAATCTTTGCTGGTGATTTTCTCAGGGGATCTGGGTTTGGTGGGAACTTTCACATTGCCAGCTTTGCCAAAAGTCAGATTGAACCACTCTGTTGCTAGACTGCTACATAGGCTTAGAACCTGCATCCCAGACCTAAAGACTCTTCATGAAAATGGACAGAACCTTTTCATTTTGTGAAATAACAGTAACCAGCATTTATATAGCTTTTTAAAGTTTGTAAAACACTATATCATTTGAACTTCTGTGAACCTTAACCTGCCAAGCCTCAGTCCTGGATTACTTTTGAGACAGACATTACCCATTTTAAATATGAGGAAACTGTCTCAATGAAGTGACTTGCCACCTTGATTGGCTAAAATGTCAGAGGTATAGCTTGAAAATTAGCCTTGCTGTCTCTGAACCCAGTACCTTCTCTATTCTGCCATGCTGATGTTCATGGGAGGGAGGGAGGAGGAAAGGGGAAGGAGGAAGAAAACAAGTGTTCATCATGTGCCTAGTGTGTACCAGGCACTTGGCCCTTGGAAATCAATTGAGTTCAACTTCTTCAATTTACAGATGAGGAAACTGGTTCCCAGAGGAGTTGCGACTTGCCTAAGGTCACATAGGCTGAAGAGCCAGAATTTGAATCCTTTGACCACCAAACCAGCTCCCTCTCCACTGTACTATATTTCTGAGGCTTCAGTGGGTTATAGGATCTGAATGATTCCACAAAGAAAATAAAAAACAAAGCTTGAAGCTATTTCAAACTTCCACCTATGTGCTAATGAGACAAATTCTGGTGAATGAATGAATACCTTGGAGGGCCTTCCCTTTCATCCTGGACAGCACAGCACACACATGAGCAAAGATCATAGCAAGATGAGTTTATTTTTACACTAAGTTCATCTACCGACAAAGCATAATGGTGTGACTCTGAGGGATTACAAAACCAGATCCTCCCAGGCTGAGCCTCTCCTATTTGGATAGTTCTTTTTAGGCCAGTTAAGCCAGAACGGAAATGGTTCTCAGTCTTCCCACCTCAGTCAGAGAGAGCTCAGTAATATCTGCCATTCCCATCTGTCACCAGCACACTGACCACTTTCTAGTACACTTGACACCCACAAGTCACAAGCTGTTGCTGTTGGCTGTGAGCTCCAGTTTCTCAAACTTAATTACGACCATGAGCATTGGATTCACAGCCCACAGGGTGCGGCTGAAAGCTCTTATGGAAAGTCAATAAGCTTGCTTTCAAATCACTTGGCTCAGCAGCAGAAAAGGCAGGAAGGCTGTGATCTGAAGGGCTGTATTCTTCCCCAGTCCCTGAGCCACCAGTCCCTGAGCCGTCCAGCTGACCACCACCCTAACTTGTTGGACAATGTGAATTCTTAGCATTCCAAGAGGTCTCCCAAACCACAGGCTATGTCTAGAGAAACAATTCTTTTGGGGTCTGCTTCAGCCATAACTTTCACCATCATGTTACAAAAGGCTGAACTAACTGGAACTGTCCTTCCCACTTCTCTATGAGATGAGTTAGGGGCAAGAAGTATGGTCATTTTTTTTGTAGTGGAAGAAACTGAAGTATACAGCATTAGGGGCAGCTGGACTTGTCCCCTTGCTCTAACTCTACCTAATATCAAATAAGGGATACAAATTACTGGAGTTTGGCAAGAATCTCTGAGACAAGTCCAAACAGCTGACTCTGCTAACACAAGGTCAGGCCATAGGAGCACCAATCTTTAACAAATACAGTTGGGCCAGTGGGGCCCTCCCCATAGAACCTTGCCCTCTGGAGTTCACAGATGACTAGCCAATACTGCTCGGGGCCAATAACTAAAAGTCTTTACTTTGGGTAAGGCACAGGAAACTTACCCATCAAGGAAAGAAGGGGCAGCTCACTCACATTCCCAGAGATGGTATCACTTGAGTCCAGTGGTACTGCCGAAGTCACATGGCAATTATAGTCCAGGTTGAGTGTCACCATACTGGATAACTCTAATGAACAGCTGAACTGACAAAAATGGGATCATGTAAAGAGCACGGTAGTTTAAATCAGACACCTGGAATTGCATCCTGCCTTGGCTACCCACTGTCCTATGTGATATTGAGTAAGGCATTTAATCTTTCTAGACCCCATTTTGAAATAATATTTGTAAAGCTCTAAGCACATTGCCTGGTACATAGCACATGTTTTATAAGTTAGTTTCCTTCTTCCCTCCCTTTCCTTTACCCTTTTGTTCTTCTTTCCATCCTTCTTTCCTTCCTTTTCTTCTTTCCATTTTTCCTTTCTTCCTTCCTTTTCATCTGCAAAATGAGGAAGCTGGGCTAAGTGATCTCCAAGGTTATTTCCAGTTCTAAATCCTATGTTAACCATCAATGGGTTGTTTTTTTTGTGCCTGTTCTGAGGCATATGGGCAAGTTCAGTCCTGGGAAGTTATGCTAATAGGTAAAAATACCCTGCCTCCATGGCAATTATCTTTTTCTTAACATTATCAATAACCACAATGGTGTAGTTACTGGTCTAGAGCCAGACTTCCTGGAGAATGAAGTCAAATGGGTCTTAGGAAGCATTGCTAGCACTAAGGCTGGTGGAAGTGATGGAATTCCAGCTGAGCTATTTAAAATCCTAAAAGATGATGCTGTTTGAACTCCTTCACGCAATATACCAGCAAATCTGGAAAACTCAACAGTGACCACTGCATTGGAAAAGATCATTTATGTCCCAAATCCTAAAGAAAGGCAATGCCAAAGAGTGTTCAAATTACTAAACAATTGTGCTCATTTCATACACCAGCAAGGTTATGATTAAGATTCTTCAAGCAAGTCTTCAGCTGTATGTGAACCAAGAATTACCAGAAGAGCAGGTGGATTTTTAAAGAGGCAGAGGAACTAGACGCCAAATTGTCAACATTTACTGGATTATGGAGAAAGCAAGAGAGTTCTGAGAAAAAAAAAACAACCAACATCTACTTCTGCTTAATTGAATACACTAAAGCTTTTGACTATTGATCACAACAAAATGTGGCAAGTTCTCAGAGAGATGGGAGTACCAAATCATCTTGTCTCCTAAGGAACTTGTATGTGGGTCAAGCAGCAAAAGTGAGAACAAAACATGGAACAACTAATTGGTTTAAAATTGGGAAAGGAGTACAGCAAGCCTCTATATTGTCACCTTATTTGTTTAATTTATATGTAGAGTATACAAAATGGCAGTCTAGATGAATCAAAAGCTGGAATTAAGATTGCCAGGAGAAATATCAGCAATCTCAGATATGCGGACAGTAGCACTCTGATGGCAGAAAGTGAGGATGATTAGGAAGCCTTGTAATGGAGATAAAAGAGGAGAGTGTAAAAGCAGACTTGAAGCTTAAAATTAAAGAACTAAGATCATAGCAATTGGTCCCATCACTTCCTGGAAAATACAAGAAAAATAAATGGAATTAGCGTCAGAATTTACATTTTTGGACTCAAAGATCACTGCAGATGGCAAGTGCAGCCATAAAATTAAAAGACACTTGGTCCTTGGAGGGAAAGCTGTGGTCAATCTGGATAGCATACTACAAAGCAGAGCTATCACCTTGCTGACAAAGGTCTGTATAGTCAAAACTATGGTTTTGTAGCAACATATGACTGTGAGAGTTGAAATATAAGGAAAGCTGAGTGCCATAGAATCAACACTTTCAAACTGTGGTGCTAGAGAATACTTTTGAGAATCCCTTGGACAACAAAGAGACAAAATCAGTCAATATTTAAAGAAATTAACTCAAGCTATTTGCTGGAAGATCAAATACTAAAGCAGAAGCTGAAATACTTTGGCTACATAATGAAAAGATGAAACTCATTGAAAGAGATTCTAATGTTGAAAAGATTGAAGGCAAAAGGAGAGGGGATGGCAGAGGATGAAATGGATAGAATAGTGTAATGGAAATAATGAACATGAGCTTGGACAGACTTTGGAAGAGAGTTGAGAATAGAAGGGCCTGGTGAGCTATGGACCATGGGGTCATGAGGAGTCAGATGTGACTGAACGACTCAGCGACAAACTTCTTGAATGGCCTCTGTTCCTCTGGTTCCCAGGAAGTTGAAGAAGCCTCATACCTGACAGCTATCTACATTGCCTAGACAGCAGAGTATTAATGCAAACAGAGGAAAGAGAGATGTTAGTGTGGTTTTGATTCATTGTCCTCAGACCCTTGTTAGCTTTCAAGGAAGGGACACAAATACAGAAGAAGAATAAAACGCATTGTGTCCTTGCCCTCAAGGAGCTTACAATTAAGCCAGAGAGATAAATGTGATACAATTAGAAAATAATACAACAAAGTTACTAAATGCTATTGTTCTCTGTGACCCCAGTTGGGGTTTTCTTGGCAAACACACTGGAGTGATTTGCCATTTTCTTCTCCAGTTCACTGGAGGCAAACAGGATAAAGTGACTTGTCCAGGGTCACACAGCTAGGTTGGATTTGAACTCAGAAAGATGGGTGTTCCTGATTCCAAACCCAGTGTTCTACCCACTGCACCATCTATCTGTCTTACTAAATGTTAAATTCTATAATATGAGAAATAAAAGTTCAGAGCAAAGAGGGAAGAGTGTTTATGGAGATGGTTCATGGAGGAGGTGGGTCTTGAAACGAGCCTTAGAGGGTGGGCAGGATTTATCTAGGCAGAGAAGAAAGGATATTGCAGGCTGGGGAAGAAGCAGCAGTAAAGGCAGAGGGGTGGGAATGAGGATGGCATATGTAGGGGCACAGTAAGATCAAGGTGATTAGAACTGAGGCTCACCATCCTGGATATGGGGGGCGGGCGGAGATTAAAAAGTAATGAGACTGATGCCCCCAGTGACCTTATTACAAAGGGCTCTCTTATTCTCACTCCAGTATCACATATGGCTGCATTTTGTTAAGTCTGTTCCTTGGAGCTCAAAACTGCATTTTCCCATAAGAAACCACATTATAAATGATTAAATTTCCAGACCAGCCCACAAAAGCTTATTTAATTCTTAATGTAGCTGTGAGACTTCAACTAAAATGATATTCAGTTGCTTCCTTGTGTCCTGATGCCCTGAACAAGATTCTGGCTTCTTGAAGGATACATTGGTATAGTAGTATAGTATAGTATAGTAGAACCTTCCAAGCTGGAAATGCATCAAGTATGGGTCTGGAGATAGATGTTGTCTGAGGACCAGCTTAGAGCTATAACCAAATCTAAGCAATCAGGGCTTTTTCCTCAGGGTGGAAAATTTAGAGTGTGCCAATAACATCCTCCAGGTTTATGTTTATCCAACTCCTAGTTCCTCTCTTGGCCTTGTCTCCCTTAGAAGAAGCCTTGGCCCCAAGCATGCTTCCTCCCTTCTGTAGCCAGAAACTTTAAAGGATGTGGACAATATCATCCCAGGTTTCTTCTCCTTCCTCACCTTGCCCCCTATAGTAAGGGCAGCAACTTTGTCCTAAGGTACTCTTTCTCCCCACTAACTTCACCACTGGTCTATCCTCCCTCAGTAGGATCAAAACTTCACAGTGATCTGACCATCCTTCATACCCCTAGAAGATGCACTCCAAGTAATCCCTCCTCTCTGCTTGGCCCAAGGGCAAAAATTGCTCTGGACCAGACAAGCTAAGTTTGAAAGGGTCGTCATCTCGTTGACTACAAGGTAATGAATTACATAGCATTTCTTGGAGACCATTTACTACATTATAGGCGTATAACATGCATCAAGAAAGGGAGTCTCCCTGCCAACAAAATTACAGATTCAAAATATAGACATCAGGAGCTTTAACAGAAGACTAGTTCATTTCCTTAAGACCTCCTGATCCCTAATCCCTGATCCCTGGATCCCAAGGCCTCTCATACATGAAGCTAGAGTTGAAGCAATGTAGTAAACAGAAGTGAATGCCAAATCCATCCTCCACACAGCTGCCAAAGCGGGTCTAGCAATGTCACTCCACTACTTATTACCTTCAGGATCAAATAAAAAATGCTCTATTTAACATTTAAATTCCTTCATGACCTAGATCTAACCTGGCTTTCCAGTCTTACTCTACATTACTTCTCCTTTATGCACTCTAGTCTAGCTATGATGGAGTCTTTACTGTTCCTTACATGCAATACTCTGTTTCCCACATCTGTACCTTTGTACAGGCTGTCTCCCATGCCTAGAATGCTCTCCCTCATCATCTCTGCCTCATAGAATCCCTAGTTTCCTTCAAAGCACAAATCAAATCTCCTTCTACACAAACTTCCTGGTCATCCTAGCTACTGATGCCTTCCTATCAAAAAATTATCTTGTATTTATGTGCTTAATACTTATATGTGCCCATGTTGTCTCCCCTTTAGAACATAGCATCCTTAAAGTCAAGGGATTTTTCTTCCTCTTTGTGTTCCCTGTACCTAATACAATGCCTGGCATGTTAGCAGGTGCTTAGTAAATACTTGTTGATTGGCTGATTAGATTTAGAGTCTGAAAGACCTGAGTTTGAATCCTGCCTGAGACACCTCTTAGTTCTGTGTCACACACTCTCTCTGAGTCTCAGCTTTCTCATTTGTAAAATAGGGATTATAAAATGATTGACCTCACCAAGTTGTTGTAAGGATCTGATGAGATTAAAGTATATAAAATGCTCTGTGGACCTTAAGGTGCCAAATAAAGGCTGTTAGGGAGATAAAATTCATTTATTAAAAGTCACCAGTCAATAATGGCAGCATTTCTCCCCAACCCACCTTGCCAGAATATAATTGAGACTAGTAATATGAAACCCATAAATGGCTTTGAATCTCTGAAAGCAAAACACAATCTAGATTGTTTGTGAAGACCCTGAGCAGTTCTAAACATGAATAGCTCTACATATACACATGCCAGAAGCCCAACATGCTAAACCTTTTATTTATTCATCAGAACCACGTTCTTAGAGAAACCCAAGAGCCTGGATCATGGATGTGCTTTACAAAATCACTGAGCCTTGGCCAAAGGATGTCTGCAGTAGATTAGGAAAAAGAGAGTGAGGAATTTATCATTAAATATAATGCATGAACCTTGTAGATGGCATTGGTGAATATAATTGAGGAGCACCAGTCAAAAAATCCAGCCATTTTGATTGGGACAATTAAAATGACTAAAAACAAAAGAAAATGAAAAACCCTACCAAAAAACCATGGAAAGGTTTAGGAAAAAGCAAAATAAATATTAGAATAAGAGGATTTTGATCTAGAAAGGAATTTGGGGATTAATATAGTACATCTCACCTCATTTTATAGAAGAGGAACCTGGAGCTAAGAAAAGCAAGGCGACCTGAATTGAGGAAGGGGGTTTATGATCACCAGGAAAGGCCTCCCACAGAAGGTGGGATTTGAGATGAGTCTTGATGTAAGTCAGGGAAATCAGGAGGTAGGAGTTAGGAGGAAGCATTCCAGGCATGGGAGATAGTCAGTAAAAAAGCATGGAGTCTGTAAATAGAAGGTCACGTGTCAGGCACATCAAGGAGACCAAAGTAACTAGATTGTAGACTGTTCTAAGAGGAGTAAGATGTAAGAAGACTGCAAATATGGTGAAGGGTCAGTTTTTGAAGGATTTTAAATGCAACACTTTTGTATTTTATCATGGTAACATGGAGGTAGGTTAAAGCCTTCTACTGGTAGAAAAAGCCTTCCCTATAATCTAGATGAGAAGTGTAACCAGCAGGAGGTGAACTGAGTTTTCCTTAGGGTGTCAATAAAGGAGGCATCCTGGGGGCAGGATGTAGCAACCGGGGATGACCAGGAAAGGTCGTGTAGAAGGCGATTTGATCTGAGCTTTGAAGGAAACTGGGGAGGTAACTGGAGCCACTGAAATTTATTGAGTAAAGGGGTGACATGGCTGTATCTGCACAATACCCTAGGATTGTAGATTCAGAGCTGGAAGGGACTTTAGAGGTCTTCTAGTCCAACTGCCTTATTTTATAGATGAGTAAACTGAGACCCAGAAGAGTACTTTCTCCAAGGACACCTGAGTCGTAAGTGGTAGAGCTGGGATTTGAACCCAGGTCCTTGATTTCAAATCTAGTACTCTTTCCATTGTACCAAAATACAGGGCATGGGAGGAGAGTACAGAAACCAAAAGTAAGATTCTACAGAAGATGAAATTTGGGAGCTTCTTTCTTCATCGAAGCATTGGAAGAAGACTCTTCCCAGACTTTGCCTCTAACTTCACTGAGTGCCATATTTTAAGCTCTATACCAGCGGTTCTCAACCTGTGGGTTGCAACCCCTTTCACAGGGGTCACAGAGGTCGCCTAAGACCATCTGGAAAACACATATTTCCGATGATCTTAGGAACCGAGACACTGCTCCTCTATCTGTCTCCAGGTGGGTCTGCCCACATGCAGACACACTCACATACAACTATTAAAAGGTCGCGGCTTTAGGAAGGTTGAGAACCACTGCTCTATACCCTGCCATGTGGGGATGAGAGAGAAGATACTGACCTTTTCATTTCTCCTCTGTTCCCTTTAGAAAACTCTGGGCCTAAGGATGGGTTATGGGTCTCTGGAGAAGACTGCATGACAAAAGTAGATTCCTTAACCAGAATGGTTCAATTAGCCCTAGTCAGCTCAAATAGTCCTCCATCCGGTTTATTTAATGTAATTAACTGCCAGTTACATGGGCAGATTCACCTTCAAGAAAAAATGAAAGGTTTGGCCTTTCCCAAGTGGCCCATCACCAAAAGGGAAGTGCAGATGTAAATCATCCATGCCTGTGTCCTGTATTCCTTCCCTCGAGCTCAAAATGAGAAGCAAATAACAACATGGCACATCCAGGTACAAAACTGTCACCTTGACATCTGAACATCTGGCCCTGGGTATCTCACACAGGGTATAGATTAGTCTGTTTAAAAAAAAAATGTTTCTCTTTAGCTATTTCCTGTTAGAAAGAGAGTACAGGGCATTGCCAAAGGTTTAAAATAGTAGGTTTTTCACATCGGAGGGAAAATATTGTGTTGACAGCTTCTTTGCATGCTTAACACAGCAGTGCTGTTTATTTGGGCTGAAACACGCAAGAGATTCATGGTCCTCAAGTCATCGTAGCCTAGCAACCAGGCTACACTTTATCACTGAGTTCCAACGCCACATGTATCCATTTTTGGGGATTTCCAGATCACATTCTTGTCCTCTCGCCATCACAGTACTCCTGAAATTTGAGTCACAGAAAGACGCAAGACTAATTCCTGAATCCCTAAGGAAGCTCTCAAAAAATATTGGTTAAAAAAAATTTGGTTCAGTTCACGTATTTTTTTTCTAGAATGATGCAGTATTTGGTAGACAATAGGGATTGTTATATTTTTATCTGTGGTACCCAAAGTGTCCGGCAAAAACTAGGCACTTAAGTGTGTGTTCATTGAAGCTGTTTA
The DNA here is from genome assembly GCA_028646515.1 of Pseudochirops corinnae. Taxonomy (NCBI): domain Eukaryota; kingdom Metazoa; phylum Chordata; class Mammalia; order Diprotodontia; family Pseudocheiridae; genus Pseudochirops; species Pseudochirops corinnae. Next base: position 244,592,390 of record CM053587.1, on the reverse strand, counting down.
GATCAGGAGTTTTTAGCTAGGGTTCACAAACATCTAGGGAGTTGGTGGAGAGATTTCAGTGAGGCTATGAATCTTTTTTTTTTTTTTACATTTTGATAGCTATTTCGATATAACTGGTAATCTTTGTAATCCTGTGTAGTATATTTTGTGCATTTAGGGACATTATTCTGAGAAGCAATCTAGGCCTTATCAGACTATGGGGACTATGACATAAAACTTAAGAAGACTTAATCTAGAGAGAGTTGTAATTAAGAATCCTTTCAATCGGAGCAAATTCATTTGAGGGATTTTGTTTTCATAGTATGATAACAGTGCAGTGCTACCAGGAGAGAGAATGACTGACCCTAGTAAGTCTGACCCACAATTTTGTAGTGGTGGTGGAGGGGAAAGATGAGTCGATGAAAGGGGCACCATAGCCACAGGACCCCAGAAGGAGTGCGGGGCACCATGGTTGCTACAGTGAGGAAGCATCCTCCCCCCAGGAATTGCCTCCCTTATTGACACCCTAAGGAAAACTCTGCTCCCCTTCTGCTGGTTACATTCCTCATCTAGTTTATAAGGAAGGCTTTTTCTACCAAGAAAAGGTTTCAGCCTCAGCATGAGATATAGTAAGGAGACATACAGCAAAACCTCTATCAAGGAAAATAGTGATGTAATTTGTTGGCAGGAACTTCAGTCCCAGAGGTAGAAATATTGTAAGGGTTATGGAGATACATTCTAGGAAGCCATATAAGGGGCTAAAAGAATATAAACATTTATGAATACTGATTAAAATCATGCCAGAGGCATAGCAAAGAATAAAAGATGCACTTGAGAGTCTTGGGGCAGGGAGAGGGGTTAAGGGTCCAAGGTAGAGAAGGCACCAGATACATGCTAGGCAAGGAAGGGAAGCATGAGGAGAGAAAATGGAGAAAGACAGTCAGTCGGTCGGGCTTTATTTATTAGGGAAGAGTGGACTCCAGGTCAGAGGATTTATAGTTGGAAAGTACTTGATAGCCTAGTCCAACCCTTTTATTTCACAAAGGAGAGGGAAGAAAGTGATTCACCCCGTGGAATTAAAGAAAGGATTTGAACCAAGGTCTCCAAACCCATGTCTGTCTCCAGATAACTAGGTGACACAATGGATAGAGTGCTGGGCCTGGAGCTAGGAAGACCTGAGTGCAAAAATGACCTCAGACACTTGCTATCTGTGTGATCCTGAACAAGTCACTTAACCCTGGCTGCCTCAGTTTCCTCATCTGTAAAATGAGCTGGAGAAGTGAATGGCAAAATACTCTGGTTGGACATGACCGAAAATGACTGAACAACAACTCTGGACTCTAAACTAAGGGTGGGTAACTTGTGGCCTCCTAGGTCCTTGGGTACAGGCATTTGACTGAGTCCAAATTTTACAGAACAAATCCTTTTACTAAGGGGATTTGTTCTGTGAAGTTTGGATTCACTCAAAGGCTGCCCTTGAGGACCTACAGGACCACATGTGGCCTTGAGGCCATGTTTCCCATCCCTGCTCTAGACTGTTGCTCTTAGTAATAGTCAATAACAGTAACAAACATTTATAAAGCACTTTAAGGTTTGCCTTTCCTGCCACCAGTCCCTCTTTGGTCTCGGAGTATTCAGGAATCCCCATCCTCATAACTGAAGCATGGACGCCTCCTTTTCTCTTCCTTTACATTAATTACATTGTTCCCCAATTCTGAAGTCCAGACTTCATTCCATCTCTGTCCGTTCCTTTGCACTGGGCTTTCCCCAATGCCTAGGGTGGTGGCAGTATGAGAGGAGAGGAGCCCAATGGAAGACATGTTGTGGAGACAGAAGAAGAGGCCAAGATTTTGTATCTGATTGGATATGTGGAGTTGAGTGAGGAATCAAGAACAATGCTGAGGTTATGAACCTGGGTGACGGTGGTTGTGTCCTTGATAGTAGTAGAGAAATTTGGAAGAGGGGTGAGTGTGAAGGAAAAAGATAATGAATTCTCTTTTGAGCATGTAGGGTTTGAGTTTCCTGTGGAACATCCAGATGAAATTATTCAGTGGCAGCTTATAATATAGGAGCAGAGCTCAGGAGAGAGACTGGGACTGGTTGTGCACATCTGGGATTTATCGACATGGAGATAGTAATTGAACCTATGAACGGATGAGATCACCAAGAGAGGGAATGGGGTGAGAGAAAGAGAAGAGGGCTCAGGACAGAATTTTGGGATATATTTGAAAGTGTAACAGCAATGATGAGTCAGTAAAGGAAACAGAGAAGGAACAATCAGACAGGTGGGAGGAGAACCAAGAGTAAGCAGTATTAGAAGATAAAATCAAACAAATTTCCAAAGCCCAGAGCCAACACATTACAGAACAACAATCCTGCCCTAAGATATACCTAATTAAGCCTAGATGTTAATCACGGGTTATGCCTTAGCATTTAAAGTAGAAAATGGCTATGCCGAAGATAAACATTAGTGCTGCTAACAGAGACTTTCCAATTTTCATAGGTGGGAGAGAGTATAAGGGCACCAGGAACATGAAGTATAGAAAGGGTTAATTAGTCCATGCTACCAGTCAGTCAGAATCAATGGCAGTCTTGTTTTGGATAGAGAGGGTAGGGTTGGAGCGAAGCTAGGAACTGAACACTTGAATAGAGATAAGGGGATTAGATTGATGGGGAAAAGGGGAACAGAAAGTAGAGAATGGACATGCTGAAAATAAGCAAAGTGACTGGTATCAGAAGCTCTCCTTTTTTGACAGATGGAGAGAACTAGAGAGTAACAGAGCATTAGGAAAATGAATGTAGAAAGGAATCTCCACTAGTAGGGGCAAGAAAAGAGAGCCTGGGGACACAGATATCAACAGTCCTGTCAAGGGGAGATGGCTTAGAAGGTAGCTAGAAGGATGCAGTTCTTGCTAACCTCTTGACACAGATTCATCCCTTCCAATCTCTTTTGTATTTATTTTTTATTCATCTTAGACTAGGGATGCCAAATATGTGTATGTAGTCTACAACACTCCCCACTGCAGCTCAAACCAGATCAAAATATAATTGGGAAATATTTGACAAAAAAATTTTTAAAACAACAAGACATAGAGAATGTTAACATTTGTTTCTCTAGGTCCATGTGTTACTTATCGAGATCTTTGTATTTGATTTAGTGGCCCCTGTTTCTTTTTGAGTTTGACATCACTGCCTTAGACCACAGGTACCTTGGCAGCACACATAAAAGCCTCCAGGAGGACACACATTGTACAGAAATTCAGGTACATCCTCATAGACATCCCAGCAAAGACACTCAAGACCACATTTGAGTCATATTGCTCTATGAAAGCAAGGTCCTAACTATTTCCTCTCTTCCTAATCCAATGGGATAGGAGTCTACAAAAGTAATATTTTAAGGAATGATTATAAACACCAGTGGGAAACTCCTCTTCCATTCTTCTATGGGCAGTCAACCCCGAGAACCAAAGAAGGCTGGTACAGTCCGTTGGGCTCTCACCTGCAGCTGCTACTCTCCTCTCTTTACCGTTCTAATGGTTAAAGACCAACTTTGCTAGCTTCACAGTTGTCTTGAGATTTTCCTGTTTATCATCAACTATACTAGACAACTAGAATTCGTGGACAGACGTAACTTTGTGCCAATGTCACATGATGTATACCAGCACTGATTTGAATGGCTTGTAATGATTACTTTTAGGACCTAACATGGCTGGGTTTTATTATGTAGTAAATTCATTCCCAAGAAACTAGTTGATTGAGAGAGCACTAGACTGTACAGTCAAAGTTTGAACTATATCTACCATTAACATTTAGTCAGCTAATCTTTACATTGGCTGCCATTGTTGGCTTAAGTCCATTGTGTAATTAGTAACTTGGTCTTGGAAGGCATTTAAATTTAAATTGCAGTTCAAGTATAGATTAGGACCAAATCTGATTCCCTCATTTTTTCAGTCCTTACCCACTCATATTTAGTAATAGGATTGAGAGGCAGCATGTATGATGAAAATATCACTAGATTTCAAGTCAGAGGACATAAGTTCAAATTCTTATCCTGTTCCTCTCTACCTATGTGACACTGGACACATCATTTAACCTGTACGGACTCAGTTTCCAGCTCTGTAAAATAAGGGAGTTGGACCAGATGGTTTCCATGGTTCCAGCTCTAAGTAGCATTGTAGAGGTGAGTTTAACATTAGTCACACCCTATACAAAGGACTGGGTAGTTATTAGTCACAACCTATACAAAGCACTTCAAAGAATATATGATTTAATTGGCATAGTCACTCTTCGTCTAATAAAGTTCACAAACTTGCTGAATCTCAAAACTCGCTTCACCTTGATGATGACGACGAACCATTTTGAACTGAGTTAGGTTCACCTTCAGATGAAGAGTCCATACTCAGAGGCTTGTGATGGACCCATACACAAAGATTTTTGAGCTTACTGAGACTTGCTAGGCTTTCTGTTTTGCTGGCATAACCTTCAAGAGCCAAGGGTCACTTCCATGCCATTACAAAGCACTGGAGTAGAACTTCAGTGGAAGTATGTAATAATATCACCTTTTAAATTATAGTTCTTGGAAGCCATGAAACTTGATCTCCTAGGTCCCTTTTAACTTTAACATTTTGAGACCTACATTTACTCAGCATGCTTTCTATAACTGTCACCAGGCTATGTACAACAGGCACATCATTTTTTTGGTAGTGGTTGTGATGATGATGACATAAACATTGTATTTAAAATTAGAATTGTGGCTAACATCAGCTGGTTAATCTTAGCTATAGTAACATTTGTTGGCTGTTTCTGACATCGTTGGGGAAGTCAGCAGCTCTATATTTAGCTGGCTAATGGTAATATTATCTGGTTCACACTTGAAATGGATGGTTTCAGATTGTAGCTAGTCATTTTGGTTAAAGTTGAGATTAGTTTGCCAATATCTGATTAGTATGTGACTGTGAGAGCAGATAAGAAGAAACGAACAAACAAAAAAGCTATTTCATGAAAAGTGGAAGGTTTGGACCACAAATTTGCATTAGTGGGTAGAAATCTTGAGATAAATTAGGACAAATGAGGTGCTGGCTTAAATGATATCTAAGGTCTGGTCTAGCTCTAAAATTCTATTATTCTTTGTCCAAGGGAAGGAAACAGAGTACTATCTTGTGTACACTTAAGTTGGCTCTTGCCCGTGTCTGTGTTAGGTTCATATTTCATAGTACACTGTATGGATTTTTCTGAGGAAATTCTAGGACCAGAATTTTAGGATTATTCATCATTTGTTTCAAAATAGATTTGCATTAAATTCTCCAAAGTAATATCAGTAGAAAGCCAAATATAGTTTAAATTCCCATAGTTTTATTTAAAAACAAAACAAAACAAAACTGGAGAGGGTTTTGTCATCTAAGAAAAGTTCTTGAGCTCTCCAATGATAAAACTAATTACCAGACAGAAATAGCATAGCTCCTTCATTCTCTTTAACATGTAATCCATACTTAAGAGTCATTACCTTAGCTAAGATGCCACAACAGTATTCTACTCAATCCTGACAATCCATACTCAATCAGGTCTTCCAATATTGGACCTAAAATATTAGACGTAACTTGACAATTGGGAAGAAAAAAAATATGTTGCCAGATTACTTACACTCTGAATGATTTTAAGTAAGGAACCATCTTTGAAAATTTTAGTGTTTGGTCTAGCTTTACCATTAGCACGGAAAAAAGAGAAATCACACACAAGTACTATTCTCTGGCCCTAAACTGCTATCCAAAGAACTCAGCCATGTGTGGCGGGCCAGGCCTTAGATGGAACACAGACACAAACATCATGCGGTCGACGTAACTGAGAAGCCCCTGAGCATAATATTAAAAGATTAATGATTAAGCATTTGTTATGTCAATACACATCAGAGAGGTAAATCTGCACGAAGCAGGCCAGGGGTGAATCTGCGGGTGAGTTTCATATTTAAACATCGCTCTATTAGGCTGGTTCATGTTTTCTTCCTTTTTTTTCTTTCTTTCTTTTTTTCCCCCAAGCAGAACTGAAACTGTTGTTTGCTCATCTAATGTTATTATGGAAACACAATTGTTAAGCACTATAGATTTTATTTTCCACAAACCAGATGGAATTGTGATTTCCCTGGAAACTGGGCTGAGCATGTCCACACTAATTGCCAATTGCATTTGGGTGGTCAGACTTCTCTGAACTCCAGGTGACTCTCGTCTTTTTCTTCCCTCAAAGCCTGTCCCTTCTGCTTGCTCATCTCTGACTTTTATACTGACCTCTTTTTCTTCTGGCAAGTCCAGCAGAGGCGGGGAAAGTCACTGAGGGCAGCTGAAATTGGGCCAGGTCAGTCCTCTGAGCCACCCACAAACTCACCCCACTCACAGACAACAAACACAGAATATTTCCCTACATTCCCCACTTTTTCCTACACCACCCGGAATTTTCTACAGTCGACTCACTGCACCCATAACACTTTCCCACCATTTAATTATGAAAACGGCAGTATGGTGCAGTTGTGGATAGAGAGATGGGCTTAAAGGGAGAAAAACTAGGGTTGGAGTCCCATCCACGGCACATAGTTAGCTATTTGATGTTGGGCTAACCACTTAACTGCTCAGTGACCTGGACAATTCTCTAAGACAAAGGCTCAACCTTTTTTTTTGTACCCTGTACTCCTTTGGCAGTCTGGTAAAGCCTACAGAATCCTTCTCAGAATAGTGGTTTTAAATGCATAAGATAAAATACACAGGATTACAAAGGAAACCAATTATGAATTATGTTGAAATACCGTTATCTTAATTTAATTTTTTAATTTTTATTCATTTTAAACTTAAATACAAAATAAAAAAGAACATTTCCACATACACAGCAGAATATGACAGGATTCAATATAAGATAATAAATTTCCATTTCATGAAAACCTATGTAATAAATCCTATACATTGTTTTCAATGCAACCCACCTTTTCTGTGCTTTCTTCTAGCTTTTCTTTTGTTCTCTGCTGTGTATTTTTTTTATTTTTTTCCCTCAGTTATCTTCATTTTAAAAATATAAAATCACTGATCCCAGGTTATGAAATCCTGCTCTAAGACTATGAATTGCAGAGAAGATGCTGATCTGTACTGATGGGGGAATTTCCTGATCTGGGAGTTCCCTCAAACAATGAAGTGCTAGGTTGTTTTTTTTTTTAAACCACCCCATAGTACTGAACTTCCCACTGCATTGTGCTTTCTGAGCTGTCTCTCTCTGCTTGAGCCACAAAGAAGAGGAAGATGGGGTTTTGAAATCTCTAACTCAGGCTGGGTCTACACCAACAATCTGATAGCTTATTGTGCTGGTGAAGACCCCTCAATACTTTGCATCATTCTTATGGTTGTTGCTACACATGTGCAAAACTGAACAAGGAGGGGGCAACCCCAGGGAAAATTGTGAAAGCAGGCAAATAGTGTCATTTTACCCACCTCTGGTTTAAGTGTGTTTGGGTGGAGGCTTCAAAGGTGTGGATTTTAGCTTAATGCCGGGAGAAAGTTCTTGACCAGTAGAGCTGTCCCAAAGATGAATGGGCTGCCTCCAAAGATGTGGTTGTTTGTCCCTCATTTCTCAAAGAGAACCAGTGACATCAGAAGGGTGATTCTTGACTTGTAAGTGAATTGGATTTAAGTGAGGTGGGGCTGAGCAAAGTCACTAGCCTCACTTTCTCCTCCACAGCCATCTGGGTTTGGTGGCAAGACATAGGTCAGGACCACTGGAAATGGCCCCAGATGCAGTAGGAAACTATCTCTCCAGGTCTCAGTTTATCTGACTCAACTGAGTCCAAGCCAAAGGCTAGGTGACCACCTGTCCTCTTTGTGGGAGAGGAGATTCTTGCTCAGAACCAGGTTACACTAATTGGATCATAGGATTGTCTATGAATGTTTTCATGTTGTGTGTTCCCCTCCCATCTTTCATTAGACTCTTGAGCCCCTTAAGGGTAGTGACTGTTTTTTGTCTTTTTTCTATCTCCAGTGCTTAGGCTCAACACCTTGTCCTATGAACAGGTGCTTAATAATTGCTCATTGCCTGATTGAAGAATCTTTAGAAATCCTTGAGTCCATCTAGGTGGTGGTACAGTAGACAGAGCACAGCATTAAGAGTCAAGAAAACAAGAGTTTAAACCCTGCCCTGGCCAATGACCCTGGACAATATTACCTCTCTGTGCCTCAGCTTCCTCATCTATAAAATGGGAATAAACCTCCCAGAGCCATTGTGAGCATCAAATGGGTTAACATATGTAAACGCCTTTGTAAACCTTAAAATACTATATAAATGCTAGCTATAATTATTTTTATAGAATAGGAAACTAGAGGCCCAGAAAGGTTAAATAACTTACCAGGGTCACAAGGTTAGGGGAAAGAGGTGAGTAAAGAACAAATATTTATTAAGCACCTACTATATGCTAGGTGGCTCAGTGAACAGTGGACAGTTAGCCAGGAAGATTCATCTTCCTGATTTCAAATCTGGCCTTGGATACTTACTAGCTGTGTGACCCTGGGCAAGTCACTTAACTCTGTTTGCCTCAATTTCCTCATCTGTAAAATGAGCTAAAGAAAGAAACGGCAGACTACTCTAGTTTCATTGCCAAGAAAACCCCCAATGGGGTTATGAGAATCAGACAAGACTGGAAAAACTGGACAACAAAATTTGCCAAGCGCTTTACAAACATTATCTCATCTGATCCTCTCAACAACCCTGGGAGGCAGATACCATTATTATCCCTATTTTTATGGACAAAGAACCAGAGACAAACAGGCTGATCGACTTGTGCAGTCACACAGCTAGTAAGTGTCGGAGGCCACATTTGAACTCAGGTCCTTTTGACTTCAAGCCTCTAAACTCTCTAGCTGGCTTCTGAGTTCTCTTATGACTCTGAGATTCATGATTTTTGCCCCCAATCTAATGTTGTCATGATGTTCCTGTACTGCTTAGATTCCCCTAAAAAAAAGGACAGTATTTTTTGATCCATTAAATGTGCTTTTTAAAGGTTCAGAAAATCCTTTTCATTCTTATGACCTTTTATGATTTTACAAAGCCCTTTCACATACCTCACGTGATCTTCACAACCCTTTGGCGTAGGCAGGTCATAGGTGATTTACTTGTTTTATATATTAGTAAACTCAGGGTCAGAGCGTTTCACTGACTTGCCAGTCAGTACATGACTGAGCCAGACCTAGGAACCAGTTCTTATGACACCCAGATCACTGCACCTCCCCCGGGGTTTTATCTAGAAGTGAAGTGTGTAGGACAAAGAGCTTTACCTTTGGTTAGGGTGGTGGCTGGGAATTTATTAATAATTTATAATGGAGTTCTATTTTTAAGTTTAAAAATACATTGATTGCGAAAGTTCTATACTGTTTCTTAGTTATCTGTTCCTGAGAGGAGCCAGGCCCCTGGCCCTATGCTCTGATATGGTACCTTGGAAGGAGCCCTGGGCTGAGATTCAGAAGTTTTGGCTTCAAATCCCCCACCCAAGCCTCATTCCCTGTGTAAGCTTCGGTGAGTCACTTAACTTCCCTAGGCCTCAGTTTACTTATCAGCAAAATGGGGTAGATGGAAATAGATTCTCTCTTTCAGCTCTATGACCTAATAACAGGTACCACTGCCCCCCTGGTGGCATCATGCCTAGGAATTATAGGCATCATGCCTAGATGAGAGGAAATAATTAGTCACCATAGGACTGTTCTCAAACTTCCAAACCTATGAAAGATTTAAGAATGACATAGCTGTTCCAAAGAAGAGATATGAGAAGACACCTCCCCACGTTCTCTTGCAGAGGAGTCCAAAGTGGGTGGAAGATTTAATATAATGTCAAATTTTATTCAGTGTGTTCATCAGTTTTGTTGTTTTTTTTCTCTCCTGTCTCTTTTTCTTTTTAAAATTGTTATAAAAGATGACTGGAGTTGGGGGAGAAAGAATACATGGGAGAGTCTAGGAGATATAAAAACAAAAGATTCCACCCAAAATGTATTTAAAATTATATAATTTGTTGTTATATAATACAATTTGACCTGGATTTAAAATATCTGGCTTTTGTTGTTGTAGTTCAGTCATTTTTCGGTCATATCTGACTCTTCTCGATTCTTCTTTGGGGTTTTCTTGGCAAAGATACTGGAGTAGTTTACCATTTCCTTCTCCAGTTCATTTTACAGAAGAGAAAACTGAGGCAAACAGGCTTAAGTGACTTGCTCAAGGTCACACAGCTAGTAAATGTCTGAGGCCAGATTTGAACTCAGGGAAAGGAGACTTCCTGACTCCAAGTCTGGCACTCTACCCACTGTGCCAGCTAGCTGCCCGTAGACATAATTTATCTTATAATAATAACTAGCGTTTATATAGCACTTCGAGGGCAAAGCCCTCTACAAATATTATCCCATTTCATCCTTGAAACCCTAGGAGGTAGGCGCTATCATCGTCTTCACTTTACAGAAACTGGCGTAGATGGAAGATAAATGACTTCTTGGAGTTACAGAGCCAGTAAATGTGTGAGAAAGGACTTTTACTGAGGTCTTTCTCACTCCGGATCCAGCCCTCTATCACTGTGCCACCTCGCTGCCTAGTTTCCCACTACAGAGGTTCCTGTAGCCCAGTGGTGGGGACCCGGGGACCCTGAAGCCTCAAGGCCACACGTGGCCCTCAAGGTCCTCAAGCGTGGCCCTTGGACCAAATCCAAATTTGGATTCAGCCACACTTGAGGACCTAGAGGGCCGTGTGGGTCTCCAGGCTGTAGGTTCCCCACCCCCCCTTCTCTCCCTGGGCATTTTCCTGAACCTATCCTTTTCTCCACTGCCCTTTCAAAATTCGCCTGTCCTGTGTCTCAGGATCCCAGGACCCCTGTGTAGGTATGCCCTTCGGTAGGGGACTGGCTCAAAGTTTCACCTAGCCATGGGTACCATCCACTAGTGTCTGTTAGCTGCTGCTGCTCAGCATTGGATGGGAGGGATGGAGCATGGTTAATAAACACCACACCCAGCAGCTCCAAAGGGCCCCACTGGCAGCCAGAAATCAAGGAAAACATATTCCAAAGACTGCTGAAACTCTAGAGCTCCTGCTCGCTGATCCTGCTTCCACAACTTCCTGTTGTTGACCCATAACTTTACACCTGGGTAGGTTTTAGTTTAAGCCCTTCTCAACTGTGATTTGCTGGTTCAACTGACCTCTCTGTTGTTTGCTTAATGGACAAATCTTTTTGTCTCCTAAAGAAACTGATTAACCTCTGGTTGTTTTAAACTCTTGGCATCACATATGGACAAGTTTCTTGTCCCCATCCATCAGTGCCATCAACAGAAAGTTGCCGCTCTCCTCATACACCTCAAGGCTGCCTCCCTGTCAGGGTGGCAGCCCCCACTCCCAGCCCTGTCCAGGGACTGGGCAGGACTTTTGCATCTTTCATCACTCCCCTACCCATATGCAAGAATGATGGAGAACACAGCTCCACACCACACCATCAGGATGGATATCACAACTCCCCCAGGATACTTTCCCCAGGGGAAGTTAATTTGCTGAACATATAAATGTACACTAGAGGAATGCACCCATAATGGGTATAGAACCCAAGACTGACACTCTTCAACCCAAGCCCTTATACAGCTGCTCTTCCTCTCCCCCTGACTCTCGCTCTGTCCTTACAAATAGTTCCCCTGGAAACTGTAGCGTGATTATGGACAGTTTTATCCAAAGATACAAGGAAGAAAACTATTCAGGGTTCTCTTAAACGTTCTTGCTACTGCAGCCATGGACAGGAGAGTTCCTGTACCAAGCAGCCAAAACATGGTGGAAACCTCCCCACCCCTAACCTCTTACCTTCTTTCTTTCCCACTTCCATTTGTGCAGAGCTCAGCTCTTGGCAATCACTTAACATAAATTTATTTATCAAATTCTTTTTAAAGACAGATTTTTATTGATATCTGTTGTTTTGACATTGCCTGGATTTCTTTCCCCTCCCTCTCCCCTGGCCATCTCTTAGAAAATAATTTTTTAAGACCAAAAAAAAAAAAATCAGCAAAACCAATCAACAACTTGAAAAAATGGGATGTTTTATGTAATGGGACCTGTGCCCATCTCTACAAAAAATGCAAGTTGTACCATGTCACACTCCACACTTCACCCTCCCCAGCTTAGTAAACTCCAGTGGCTCCCTATCACTTCAGGTATCAAATGCAAAGTCTTCTGTTTGGTGTTAAAAGCCCTTTATTACCTAGCCCCCTCCTATCTTTTCAGTTTTCTTACACTTCACTCCCTATCAAGGACTGCTTGATCCAGTGACACTGGCCTCCTGGCTGATCCTTGAACAAGACACCCCATCTCCAGACTCCAGGTATTTTCTCTGGCTGTGCCTCATGTCTGGAGGGATCTTCCACTTCATCCATCTCTGCCTCCTGACTTGTCTGGCTTCTTTTCAGTCCCAACTAAAATCCCCCTCAGGAAGTGTTTCCCAACCCCTTTTAATTCTAGTGCCTCCCCTCTACTAATTATTTCCTATTTTTCCAGTGTATAGCTGGTTCATATAGTATTTATTTGTTTGCTCATCTCTCCTGTTAGAATGTGAACTCCTCAAAATCAGGTACTACATCTTGCCTCTTTTTGTGTCTTTAGATCTCAGCATTGCTCACAATAAGATTAATGGAAATAACAGAATTCCAGCTGAATTATTTAAAAACCTGAAAGATGATGTTGTTAAAGTGCTGCACTCAATATGCCAGCAAATTTGGAAAATTCAGCAGTGGTAACTGAATTAGAAAAGAGCAATGCCAAGGAATGTTCAAATTTGCTGAACAATTGTGCTCATTTCACATTCCAGCAAGGTTATGTTTAAGATTCTACATGCTAAGCTTCCATAATATGTGAACCGAGAATTACCCAAAGAACAGGCTGATTTTTGAAAAGGCAGAGGAACTAGACACCAAATTGCCAACATTTGCTGGATTATAGAGAAAGCAAGGGAGTTCCAGAAAAACACATACTTCTGGCATATTGACTACACTAAAGGCTTTGACTATATGAGTCACAACAAATTGTGACTGGTCCTCAAACACATGAGAATACCAGATCATCCTCCTTGTCTCCTTAGAACCTGCATTCAGGTTCTAAGAAACAACAGTGAGAACCAATATGGAACAACCGATTGGTTTAAGATTGGAAAAGGAGTATGACAAGGCTGCATATTGTCATTTTATTTATTTAATTTATGTGTAGAATACACCATGTGAAATTCCAGGCTGCATGAATCAAAAGTCAGAACTAAGCCTGCCCAGGAGAAATACCAACAATCTCAGATATGCAGACAATGTTAATCTGATGGCAGAAAATAAGGAAGAATTAAGAAGCCTCATGATGAATGTAAAAGAAGAGAGTGTAAAAACAGGCTGAAGCTTAACATTAAAAAAAATAAAAACTGAGATCATGGCAATTGGTCCCATCACTTAGCAAATAGGAGAAGAATTGGAAGCACTGTCAGATTTTATATTTTTGGGTTTAAAGATCCCTGTAGACCGTGACTGACAGCAGAAAGTAAAAAGGGATTAAGAAGCCTTTTTATGAGGGTAAAAGGGGAGACTGTAAAAGCTGGCTTGAAGTTTAGCATAAAAAAAACCAAAACAAAAACAAAAACAACCAACCAAGATCACAGCAATTGGTCAAATCATTTATATTCTTGAGTTCAAAAATCACTACAGACGGCAACTGGAGCCATGCCATTAAGGTCTTGCTCCTTGGAAGGAAAGCTATGGAAAATCTGGACAGTACACTAAAAATCAAAGACATCACCTTGCTGACAAATGTCCATATAGTCAAAGCTATCATTTATCCAGTATCAGTGCATGACTGTGAATTGGACTATAAGGAAAGCTAAGTACTACAGAATTAACACTTTCAAATTGTGGTGATGAAGAAGACTTTTTAGAGTCCACTGGACAGCAAGTATGTCAAATCAGTCAATATTAAAAGAGTTATTTCAGGTTATTTACTGGAAGGTCAAATACCAAAGCTGAAACTTAATTACTTTGGCCACATAATGAGAAGACAGAACTCATTGGAAAAGACCCCGATTTTGGGAAAGATTGAAGGCAAAAGGAAAAGGGGATGGCAGAAAGTGAGATGGATAGATATGTCATAGAAACAACAAGCATGAACTTGGGCAGACTTTGAGAGATAGTAGAGCATAGAAGGGCCTGGCATGCTACAGTTTATGGGGTCATCAAGAGTCAGACATGACTGAGCAACTGAACAATAACAACAGTGCTTAGCACAGTTCCTAGAACACACTAGGCACTTAATGCTTATTGACTGATTATATTAATAGCTAGAGATCATAAATGTAGAGTGAGAATGGACCTCAAAGGCCATCTAGCTCAACCCTGTCTTTTGACAAATTTACAAACTGATGATCAGGAAGGTTAAGTGGTTTTCCCAGCCTATGGCATGAGACAAAGAATTTGAACCAGGTTCTTGGACTCC
>CM053587.1:244553537-244577421 GCA_028646515.1 Pseudochirops corinnae | reverse complement strand
GTTTTGCTGGGTAGGTGATTCTTGGTTTTAATCTTAGTTCCTCTGACCTCTGTTTCCAGCCCAGTACAATATATTCTTCCTGTCGACCTTCCAGGTTGTATTGGGCTGGAGATTTGTTTCATTGACTATCATTTTTGTGGGTTCTGTAGCTCTAGAATTTGTTTATAGTCATTTTTTTTACAGGTATTTGGATGGGTTTGGGGGAGATCTCAAGTAAGTCTCTGCTCTTACTCTGCCATCTTAGCTCTGCCTTGAATTTATAATTTTAAAAAGATTTTTAAAAATCACACTGTTGCAAAATCAGTCATCCTACAAGTATGCAATGATATTTTTCCTTTTCTAATTCATGTGTGTGTGCGTGTGTGTGTGTATATGTGTATATGTGTGTGTGTATGTGTGTATCTGTGTGTGTGTAATTTTAGCTTTAGAGGACCAGTTACTATTAGCTCAGGTACCTGAGTTAATTTCAATTGAGTTGATCTCAGTATCCTTTAAGAAGAAATAAAACATTCTTATACTGATCTAAAGTTTTCACTTGTGGTGACAAAGCTATGGTTATATGGCAAGTCTCTGACAAGTTTTGGAAATTAAGTTGCAAGGGCAAAAAATTGTTAAAGAATGAACCCCCAGTAAGAACTTAAAAACTCTGGGAAGTAGAGAAAAAAAGAGTCATCTGGAAGTTTAATAATTTTCATAGTATTCCTATATTTTAATGCAATTAAGGAAGTAAATTTTGAAAATATCAATAACTCTCCAATACTATTTCTTTAATTTTACAAGAAAGTTAATATAGCTAATAGCTTGAGATCTTCCTATATGTAAAAGTAGGCAATACACTATTAATTTTAAGAATTATCAGAGGTGTTCAAGAAGTACTTAATAATGGAAGTATGAGAGAGGAAACATTGGCTTTGAAGTCAGAGGACTTAGGTTCAAACCCTCTGACATGGCCTTGGGCAAATCACTTTAGCTTGCCTGGACCAGTGTACGTTAAAAGGAGGAGGGGTGGACTAACTGCCCTACATTCCAGATTTAAATCTAAGATGATAAAAATCTTCCTCTTTTAATTCAGTTTCCTCATACATAAAATGGGGGCAATGATGGCAGCTCCACTCTAGGATCACTGTGAAGATAAAATGAGATATCTGTAAGGTTCTTTGCAAACCTTAAAGTGCTATATAAAAGCAATTATTAACAGTTGGGTGGCACAGTGGATAAAGTACCAGACCGGGAGTCAGGAAGATCTGAGTTCAAATCTGCCCTCAGACACCTACTAGCTGGGTGACCCTGGGCAAGTCACCTAACCCTGTTTGCCTCTTTTTCCTCATCTGTATAATAAGCTGGAGAAGGAAATGGCAAACCACTCTAGTATTTCCGTTGACAAAACCTCAAATGGGGTCATGAAGAAGGGGACGTGACTGAAAAACAATGAAGATAACAAGCAGAAACAGAAACCACAAAACAAAGTTAGAAAAACTATAAATGGCTTTAAATAAGTGGCAAGTGGTCATCCTGACATTCAGCTAGTAATGCAGTGAAAAAGAATGCCAGATTTAAAGCTGTTGCACCAAATTCAAATCCCAGGCTCTGGTGCCTACAACCTCTCCAGGACTGTTTTTTTATCCATAAACTAAGGCAGATGAGTCATCAGTAAGCATTTATTAAAGCAGGAACTGCATGAAGTACTGGTTAAGCCATATGACCCTTAAGGTTTGGAGGCAGTTAAAGTGGTTCTGTGGTTAGAATTAAGAAACAGGAAGGCCTGAGTTCAACATTCTGCCTTTTAACATTAGCTGTGAAACCCTATGCAAGTCAGTCTCCTCATCTATGACATGAGAAAAATTGGGTTTGATGGTCTCTAAGTCCTTTCTAACTCTAAAATCTATTATCTTCCGGTTCCTAATTTTGCATCTATAAGTATGTATATAATACATGATGCACATGCACATATAGATGTGAAATTAAGACTTAAGATTTTAGATACCTAGATGTGTGTTTATGAATGTATATAAAAATCTTGTGTAGGTTTGTTCTCAATGCTGGTGTTTTTAAGATTGTTATGTGTGTGTATATGTATGTATGATATGTCTGTATATGTAATGTATGTATGTGCCATGTAGTTTATATATGTCTACATGGGTTGCCAAACCACATAAAGACAAGGTTCTTAGAATGCAGAGGTAAATATGACCTGAGGTCTAGACTGCCTCTGAAGAGTAGAGGAAAGGCAGGGTAGCCCTCACACCACCACCAGTCTGCTGGCTGAAGCCGCGATGGAGAGGGGAGACAGGACCTCATAGTGCCTTGAGGTTGGGGACTTTTTTCTCCAATCTCCAAGAAGGGTACAGGGCTGGAATTTAGAAATATTTATGGCCAGCCTAAATATTGCTGGTCTAGGGGTGTAATTTTAGATATTCAAAACAAAAACCACTCTCTAGCTAGATCTTTAAGGGTTAGCTTGAACCTTTTCTACTGTCTATTGATCTATTTGTCATACTTCTAGTTTTGGAGGAAAGACTAAATGAATAAAATCTTACATTTGGAGGACTTTGAAAGAATAGAGTAAGGATAGGACTGCATCATTTAGCTAGCAAAACTTCCTATGCAAGGATCTTCTTGATAGGGTTATTCACTCTTGAAGTTACTTTGTATTATTTTATTTTCATGTGTACATGTTATATTCGGCAGAATAAACGCCTAGGTAGCTGGGACTTTGGTTTTTGTCTTGAACAAAAAAATCTAATGGAGAGTGGGAGGAACCTTAGAGACGATCCAATCTGGTCCAATTCTTCATTTTACAGATGAGGAAGGCAAGACTTGAGTTTAGTGACTGCCCAAGGTCACACGTGTGGGTGATGCCCAAGGTCACACGTGTGGGTAATCCCCAAATTTGGGATTTGAACTAGGCTGTTTTGACTCTAGGGCTAGAACACCAATGAACTGAATTATGCATCGAAAAGGAACTCCCCACCCTCACCCCGCCTCACGAGGGCTTGAAGCAAAGGAAGTCAAGAATCATTTATTAAACATCTACTAGGCACTGTGCTAAGCGCCAGGTATAAGAAGTAAAAAGACAGTCACTGTCTCAAGCTCACAGTCTAAGGGGGGACAAGATGCAAACATTCACGTACAAACAAGATATATTCAGAATAAACTGGAGGTAATTTTGGAAGAAAGGCACTGCGTGAGATTAGGGAACAAAGTTGAAGATAGACGTAAAAAGATGCAAAAGGGAATGAAAACGACTGGATTTTACTAACGCAGGGACTCAACCTGGAATCGATGAACTTCAAAAAAATGTACGTGGTAAGTGTATTTCAATAGATTTGGTTTCCGTTGCCGTCCTATGCATTTAAAAGCATTATTTTGTCAAGGGGACTTTCTAGGACCGCTCGGGCTCAGTCCCCCATCCCCTTCCCCTCCCCCACAGGCACTGCCCAGTCCGGCTTCTCCCCAGATCCGGGTCGACCAGAAGACCAAACATCTCCTTGGTCCGCAGCCCGCAGTGGGCGGACGACGTGGGGGAGTGGTTCCGACGGGCTCCCCCTGGTGAGGAGTCAGACGCGCCGGCCCGGCTCCAGGACAGCCGGTGGGGATAGACTGGAGCTGCCCATAGCACCTGCCAAGCAGCGGCAGGTCCGGAGGACCCAGCCTAAACCCTGGAAGCCAGCGGTGTTCGTCGGTAAAGGACGCCGTATGGAAAGAAAGAAAAAGAGCTAGAAGCAGTTCCAAAGTTCCCCGGCCGCGACCGACCTGCAGCAACCCCAGACAGTGAGGCTGCGGAGGTCGGCGCCACCAGGTGGGGCAGAGGCTTCTGAAGGCGTCTACGGTCTCGAGGCAGGACCTCGGCGTGGGGGAGGGGACAAGGAAGGGGGCGTGGGATAGAGCAGAGGCGGTGCCCTGAGATGCACCGTTGGGGTGAGGGGAGCGTTGACGGCGCTAACGGTGTCTCTGGACAGCAGGGGCGGGGGATGGGGAAGGGAGGGCAGTAGCGGTGCCCGAGAGGACTAGAGAGCAGCACCTCGGGCAACGGCCGTGATCTCGAAGCTCCCAGGCACCGGGCCGAGGGGGCGTGACGCCGCCGTGACGCAGCTGCGGGGCACGTGGGGCGGGGCGGAGGCTGGGAGGAGGAGGAGGAGGAGGCGGAGGCTGGAGAATGGCTGTTGTCGGGAGGAGCCGCCGAGATCGGGCGGAGGAGGAGGAGTCCAGGAAACAGGCCGCCTGGACCCCTCCTCCATACCCACCCCCCTACCCCATCTGAGAGGCGCCTCCGCCTGCTGGACCCCTCCCCTCGTACTTCCTCCTGCAGCCGCCGCTGTAGCCGCCGCCGCCGCTGAGAGATGGGCCTGGCCGCCAGCAGACAGCGGTTCCCCGGCCCCTGCCGTCGCCGCCTTCCCGCTTGAGTTGAAGGTATCGGGCCTCTCGGAGGGGACGAAAAGGAAAGGGAGGGGAACCAAAAGAAGGGCGTCGCTGGCACTGCGGCTCCCTCTCCGGGGCTGAGGCCGCAGCTCTTTTTCCGGGACGCCCATAGAGCTGGGAGCCCTCGGGGAGGGAGAGGCCGGGGAGTGCTCGGCCGACCTCGGATTTTGTGTTTGGTTTTGTTTTTTCTGGTCGGCGCTTCTCGGTCCAGGCCGACGCCCTGCCGAACTAGGGGGAACCGCCCCGGGAGTCCCGTCCGCGCTCCCTGCTCGTGCTTGGGGGTCACCCCTTGGCAGTATTGTGACGGGAAGGGGGGCAGCGTCTCCCCTTGAAGCACTTCCCCCAACCTCTTGAGGGAGGGGAGACCTGAGCCGCGTCCGCCGCGGGGAGGCGGTGGGGGCGGAGCACATTCCTGGTGGGTGAAATCGACTCTAACGGGACCGTTTTCCGGGTCAACGTAAATTCCGAGAGCCGGGTCCACCCCTCTCCCCTTCTCCCCCTCCCCACCCCCAGCTGGCGGGGGACCCCCAAGGAAGGAAGGCGGGGGTCAGGAAGGAAGGGAATGTCCCCCAAAGAGGAGGATACTGTGGGAGATGCCGGCGGTCACGGAGGTGTTCCACGGGGGTCCCCCCTCCTGTTGAACCTTGAGAAGTAGGGTTCCCCAGCCCCAGGGCCCACCGCACATCACACCTCTACCTGGGCGATTCTCGTTTTTCCTACCAGCTGCCCTAACGCTGCTTTCTTTTCCTAGCTCCATTAAGGGGAAGAAAGGGCCAGTTCAGTAATTCTGGGACAGGGTCAGTCAATAGGGAGAGGAAGTAGTTTAGGCTCTCTATATATGGGAGAAGTGTTTACTCTTCACCATTGAGATTCAGAGATGGAAATATGTAGGAAAGAGGCCTTATTCGGTTTTTCCCACTTAATACTCGGAATTTCTCCTGTGTTATTAACCCTTAAGTGTTGAGAGTACTCCCATAGTTTTCGAACGTAGATTTTGAATGGGAATACGAGTTGCAAATGTTAGTAAGCAAGAGAGGCATAATCATCTCTCAGATCAAAACCTTCCTATCCTTTCTGGTTGTCTTAAATTGACTGTAAATGTTCCCTCCCATGACATTTTTCTGTGGGAAAGTTACAAACCATTTTTTTTTGTCTTTAAGCATTTACGTAGATGTACAGCCCCTACTGGTATCCATTTACATTTTTTTAAAAAGTGTTTTGGACATGGGTACTGTCGAAGTTTTGTTCCCAACTTTTCCATTCACTTGTTAGAATCACAAACTGGGCCTTACCTTTTTTACAAAAAGTATAAACAGCACTGTATTGGTGAGCTCACCAGGAAAAGACTTTCATGCCTAGCTGGTAACTTTGAAGTAAACATTATTATTAAGCTATTCATTACTATTTCTGTATGAAATTTTGTTATTCAGTACTTAGGAGTCTGAGTTCAATTAAAGTTTAAAGACATACTTACCCCCTTTAGAAAGGGGGAAGATTGTCTTATGTTGAACTCATTTTGAAAAGCTCTTTTTAGAAAACAATCCATGAATAAATAGCTCCTTTTAAGAATATAAAAAGGGTGAAAATTTTTGTTTTAGGATATTTTATTCTTTATGAATATGATAAAATTGGAAAGCTTGCTAAAAAAAAAAAAAAGCAAGAACAAAAAACTCCCACTCCTTTAAGAAAAACACTTCAGAAAAATTTAAGAATTCTTTTGGTGATTAAACTGAAATATTTAGGAAACAGCTTATTTTCTTTTTTGTTTATCTTTTATTAGATTAATCTACCCTCATTTAAACTTTATTCTGTCCTCCTCAACCCATCCTGAATAGAGGGCTCTCTGAACTCAGTAGCTTCATGATAAGTCTTCTGCTTATTGGGATTAACCTGTAGTTGCTGTTTGGATTTATAAGGATGAAATGTTTAAATTTTAAAGTCTTCATATAGACCATTCATAAGGATTATGAAAATATGTTTTGTTTTTAAAATCTCCCTGTCTAAAAATCTTTACATTTGAAAATTAATGTTACTGTCTTGTAAATATTGCTGAATTTCATACTAGACCTTAGTCATATTAACTTTATCCTATGACTTTTTTTTAAAGACTTACAAATAGATACGAAACAGTCAAATTAATTATCTGTTTTATTTGTGGTTGCTTCAGTTGGCTACTAATTTTAGTACAGAGGTGGTATTTTTTTGTTTTATCATGCATTGAAATATCTAGTCTTGAAGGAAGTTTGTTTTCTGCCTTTGGTCCTGAATGTGAGCTTAGCAAATCACCTGACTTTTGAGTGGTTTTTCATTTTACTGAACAGGATTATATTATTTCCCCCATAGTATATGAAATAAGTCTTAATAAATGTCTTGTATTTTATAATATACTTAAAGAAAAATCATGTGAAAAGAAAAGTAGTTCATAAAATTTCAGTGTATGTGGTTGGAATCATAGAGTAACATTTTCGTTATTGACAAGCCAACCCCCGCTGAAGCCTTCTTCTTTTTATGTGACTAAATTTATAAGGTCTAATGTTTGTATCATAGGATTGCTGGATGGATTTGGAATAGGGCATTTAAAGGAAACAGATCCTTAGGGCTTGTATCAAATTATTTTAATATTTTCTGGTAGCTCATTCTTTGATCTTGAAAATTTAAGCTTAACACTAATATTGGTTTTGCTTCTAATCATATTTTGGTTTGGTAGCAAATAATGTTGGGTTTAAAAATTGAACATTGGGTCATTTTTTTGTGCCTTCCATAACATTGATAGACTATTTAAAAGGTTTCATTCATGTAGCTTAAAGTTTCTGTCCTGTGATTCATAGAACAGCTTTGTCATTTCTTTTCCCAAATAAAGTTCTCCAAAACCTAGTGCGGTGTACATAGTAGGCACTTGACAAGTGTTAGTGGAATAAGTAAATGAATTTCATTTCTTTCTGCAGGCTATTAAGAACATAATGAGTGACTTGGAATATATTTTTAATACATCTCTGAAGCTACTCACGAGAGCCTTTTCATTTGTCAAATTTACTCTGGTTTTCTCCAGACAAAGCATATGCTTTCATATCTTTAAGGTCTGGAGACAAAATTAGGCCACTTCTGAGTATAAGCCGAGTAAACTCATCATTTCTGAATTTATCTTCAGCAGCATAATGCACTGTGTTTTGCAAACTACCAGGTCAAGCAGAAATACCTTAATAATTGACTAAAAAGAGAGTACTTTCATATATGGAACACTTTAGTACTTAGAAGCTTTGGTTTGACTTCTGTTCAGCAAAATGTTAATCTGATTACTGATAAACCCTTCTCTACAACAGCTAAATTTTCCATATTTAATTAAGCTGATGATTTGGTTAGGACTTTTCCCCCTATCAGAAGCTAATTTTACCTTCCTTGTATTTGTATTTTCAGTTTTAAGATGTCACTTCTTTGTTAGCTGAAAGAAGATGCATAAGATCAAAACAGTACACACGTATAACTACACCTGCATAGCTGAAGACAAGAGGAATGATACTGCTTTGCTAAATACATCTATCTATTCCAGATGGTGGTAGGCTTCAACCAAAAAAGGTAATGAGATATTTTGAATGCTTATCAACTTTGTTGTTTCACTTTCTTTTGATAACTTCCATGTTTATATTTTATGCATTTTAAAGTATGAAAAACTTGTGGATTTTCAAGTGCACTAATATTAGTATTTGGGTTTGCTTTTCTTCATTGTTTAGATAATTAAGGAATAATCAGTTTGTTCTCTTGATGGCAACAGTGTTCTATGACCTTGGCCTTGAAAGTGTTCTAGAAACCTTGGTGCTATACTGATAACAATTTGTCTTTTGCTTTAAAAAGCATTCAGTGAAATAGTAGTTAATAATAACTGTTGTATGTATTTGGAGAAGTATACATGGGACAGTTTGAGAAGCATAAGTAGCATAACTTGAGTGTTTAATGTATTTACATATTGATTTATTGTGAAGCAAAAAGCTGCTCAGAAATTATCTCATTAATAGAATCATAGAATGTTAAATCTCAAAGAAACCTTAGGCAGTGCTTTCTAAGCCCTTTGATTTAATAGAATAGGAAGCTGAGATGGGGAGAGATTAAGCAGTTCATCCATAGCCACATACAAATTTAGCAACAGAACTGAAACTAGAATCCAGGTCTCCAGACTAAGTTTTGGGCCTAAAAGGTAGTATGTACATTATGCCAAATGGCTGTTTTTAGGCTCTCCCTTGTTCCAAAGACTCCTGGATTATAAATAACCCTGGTGTAATGTCAGGAGTAGTCTGGCTGACTGCTTGAGCAGAAGAGGTAGTGTGATGGAGAGAAGCCGTAGGGAAGAAACACATGTTAGGGGTGGTATAAAAGGGAGTGTAAAGGAGTTAGGGAAGAACAATAGGAGAAGCTTCCAGCATTAGGCTTCTAGATAAATACTATCTTGTATTTGTATACCATCAATATCTCCATCTGCATATAAGTTAGAGGATGCCTATGTGTTCCCGAGGGATGTCCTTCAGATACCAAAGTTGCTACTCAGTTAAACTGGTTTTGATGCTTCTTTGGACTTTGGAACTTCACTGCCGTACTTTAGCTGCCTCTCCTCTCTTTGTTCCTGTGGCCCTCTTCTCCCATTGGTGAGTTCTTCCAAGGGCCTCTATTTTGAGAGAGGGCCCAGACCAGCTATTTTTCATTATCCAGACCTTGTCACCATTCCCCCATTACTTTCTGTGAATGGATATCTTCCACCTCTTCTTTTCAGTCTCTTTTTATGTTATCTTCTCCCATTAGAATGTAAGTTGCTTAATGGCAGAGATTGCTTTTCTTTTTACTATTTTTTATATCCAACAACAACAGCAGCACTCATTAGCATAGTGCCAGGCATATAATAAGTACTTAATAAATGTTTCTTGACTTGAGTGTGACACATTTTCAGACAGGGAAAAGTATCAGTATCAAAATATTTTCATTCTTAATAATTTTATTTTAAGATGTACTATAAAAATATTAGAAAATCCAAATAAGGCAAGACATTATGTAGTGTTATTTATATTGCATATAAGAACTAATTACAGTTTGCTATAGGAATTCAGGAGGGCATATTTAGTCAGTCTGAGCACCATCTAGCTCAGAGGTCCTAACCTTTTTTTGTAGGATGGATCTTTTTGGCAGTCTGGTGAGACCTATGGCTCTCTTTCAGAATGTTTGTTGCTTATTTTCATAATAGAAAGAAATGCTAAATTTTAATTGGAGATTAGTGAAAATAAAGATAACATTTTTACCCAGCCAAAGGTCTTAGGACCCTGAAATTTTTCCACAAACCCTAATTAAAGAATTCATGATCTAACCTGATCTTTCTAGTTGAAGGATTTGTGGTAAGTAGCTAGTGGGTTTTTTCATATGAAACCTTAAAATTCAGAAACTTAGTGGAAAGAAAATTAAAATTGATCCATTTTTCTGCCTGCCTTTTTTACTGCCAAATAAAGTACTGCTGAAAGGTGTGTGGTACTGACATGAATGAAAATAGGTGTTTCCCTTCTAAACCAATGGTGCCATTTGAAAGAATTCTATTGATATTGGAGCTAGATGAACAGGTATACCTAGGCAGCTAGGTGGTGAAGTGATACATGGATTCCTCTTATTGTGTTACATACAGTACAATACATATATCATACATCTTCTGCTAATTGGGATTAACCCATAGTTAATTTTGAGTAGATATAACTAGACCTAGAGTCAAGAAGACATCAGTTCAAATACAGTCTCAGACACTTAGGACTCTGGGCAAGTCACTTAATGCCTATCAGCTTTAGTTTCCTCAACTGTAAAATGAGGATTATAATAGCACCTACTTCACAGAGTTACAAGGCTCCCAGTCCTACAATGATTATTCATCAGTTGAGTTACTTTCACTAACACCGTACTAGCACATAGTAAAAACGCATGAATATTTATTCCCTTCCACAAAAAATGATATGTAAATAAGTGTAATTATTATTTTAAAAAAATTGTATTATTAAAAAATAAACTGTTTATTGTTTGTACATAATGCTAAATGCCAGAGGAATCTTTAAACTGGCCTGAACAGTTTGCTGAAATTTCTGGAACCATACCAAAAAATCCTCAGTAAACCTAAAGAATTTGTCCTTTATGTGTTGATCATGGTATCCAAATTATGTTTATGGTAGGTATCAGAGACAAGAATCTTCCTTTTGAATCTTAGTATTTTACTAAGACTACCAGTGGAAGTGCTCCCAGGATAAGCAGGACTGGAAAGTAAAGACTATATATACTAGTAATATTAATTTTCTCCCTTTCTCTTTCCCTATGGCCTCGCTACTACTATCTTAATATCTAGAGTATATATTTGTACTTACTGCTTTTATTATTTTAGAAGTGAAATCCTCACAGAAGGGTTGAGAAAAGCATTAGTTTGGATTTTTGTTACTTTTTAAAATTCCTGGTATTAAAAAGATCAGTGGAATTACTTTACCTTGCCTATAGTATTTTATTTATATATAGGTGTGTATATATATATATATATATATGTTTAACAAAAATGTATTCTTTATGTAAAATCTCATAGTGCTCAAGAAGACTTTTTGTTCATTTTCTTTGAAATAAATATGAATGTGAATTAAAGCTCAGGGAAAATCTGTTTCAGACCCTAGGACCAATATGTGACAAGGCATGGAGGAAGACTGGGAAAAAAATAGGAAAAAGTAAAAATGTTATCCTGGTTAGAGATAGTTTTCTAGGTAGAAGTGAGTGGCTTTAGTCTAGGGCAGTCTGATCAGTTAAGTATAAATTCTAGTTCTTTTCCTCTATTGAATATTTCTACTTGATCCTTTATATAGTTCGTACATAGCTTTTTGCAGGTTGTCTTTCAAATCAGACTGTTCGTCAAGGGCAGGGACTGTCTTTTACTTTTCTTTGTATCCCTAGTGCTTATCAAAGTTCCTGGCACATAGTAGGTTCTTAGTAAGTATGTATTGACTGACTGACTCTAAGGTCACTTCTAGCTCCAAATCTGTGGGCCTATAATTTATGAGTACCAAATTAATTTTTAGTCTTTTTAGAAAGATTTGGACCAAAGGAAGACCATTGTGTTTACATTGAAAAAAAATGTTAGGGCTATGTAATGGCAAGGAACTTTGAAGATCTTCCCTACCCCTTAATGGACCTCAAGTGGAACCCAGCAGGAGGGGCTTGTTTGGGGGGGAGGTTTGTTTTTCAGGAAGGCTCACACCTGTTGTTACTTTGTAATAGGGCACTAGGTCATGAAGGTGGTGATGTCCTCTGACCCCAAAGAAGGATATATTCTGAGGTGAGGTTTTGCTTTGGCACTCACTTTTGGGAGGACTTGTATGACTTGGCCAGATCAGACTCTGGGTAGCTGTTGAGCCTCCTGCCTTTGAAAATCCAGGTGTTGGTGCTTCTCTCTGTGGTAACTATGTATGTATAGAATGGTCAGACAGCTAGAAGCCCTGTCTGTTGGTCTGTTGAATTGTATTTTCTGAAGTTCAGGGTGCTGACTTTTCCCCTGAACTAAGTGAATTTTATTTCTGTGTGTGTGTGTGTCTGTCTGTCTGTCTGTGTATCTGTGTGTCTGTGTAATTAAAGATTGTTGACCCCTTAAAGTTGCTTTCCTTTAGTAAAGCAGATAAAAGAACCTGTGCTAACAGCCATCCTGGGTATGCTAAGGTGCTTGCTGGTACAGGTTCTTAAATTGAAAGCTGGATAATCATAACTGGTCTTTAGCATTACTATCTTAATCAACTTCGTTTTTCTCCTAGTATTCCTGTCACCTAGCACAATGTCTAGCACACAGTGTGTGTTTAACATAGTTGTTTATTGATCCTTAACAGACTTTTTATAGTTCACCTACTCTGTGCAAAGGACCATGCTAAGCCCTGGACATACAGAGAGGTGTAAGACGTGATCTCTGCCTTTGTAAACCTTTTATAGTACAGTTTGAATAAAAGTGCCAGGTGAATGAAGGTGATTTAAGAGTTCAGAGAAAGGAAAGAATCCTAGTGATGTTCAGCATTTCAGGGAGTTTTGTTTTTGTTTTTGTTTTTGGAAGAAAGGAGATTTGACCTGAGTATTGAAGATTGGTTAGGATTTAGATAAGCAGAAGGAAGGGGAGACCAGAGCAGAGCTAGGGGAATGGAACATCATATGCTGAGAATATTAATTGTCCAGTATTAATGGAATATAGAGTGGGTAAGAGTGGGGTAGTCTTTTGGAAGGAGGCTGGAATTAATTTGTGAAGGGTTTAAAATGTTGTAGAGGTTTGTGTTTTATCTTGACAACAATAGGGAACTCTATTGAAACTTCCTGAGTAGAGTAGTAACATTGCTACCCGTGCTTTAGAAATGTCAATTTGTAAGATGTTGGTGGAGGGTGGATTGAACAAGGGAAGAGATTGGAGGTAGGGAGACCAGTTAGGAGGTTTTTGTAAGACATGATGAAAATGTGAACTAGGAAGCTTTTGAAGGGAATGGATATATTTTTTGGAGGTAGAATTAACTGGATTTAGGTAGAATTAACTTATTAGTTGTTGGGGGGGTGTTGTGAAGGAGAGTGAAGGATTAAGGCTAGCTTCAAAGTTGTAAATATTGCTGGCTAGAAGGATGGTAGTGCCTTGTATAATATTAATTTTATTATTTTTGTTTTTTTGCTTTTTGGAGGGGCAGTTGGAGTTAAGTGACTTTCCCAAGGTCACACGGCTAGTAAGTGTTAAATGTCTGAGGCCAGATTTGAACTCAGGTCCTCCTAACTACAGTGCTGGTGCTCTATTCACTGTGCCACCTAGCCACCCCTGCCTTGTATAATATTAAGGAAGATTGGAAGAGGGGTGGGTTTTGAGTAGAAGACCTGAAGTTCTGTTTTGGATAAGTTGCATTTGAAATGCATATGAGACATTCTGGTAGTGTTATCCAGCAGACTGAGATGCATGAGATAAGGATTGGATATGTTGATTTAATAGTCATCTACATAGAGCTAGATGGTAATTGAATCCACAGGAGGTGATGATATCACCAAGAGAAACTATATAGAGAAAAAGGGGTACAGACCAGAGCCCTAGGATATAGCAGCATAGAGCAGGACATGGATAATGAGCCAACAAAGGAGAGGAAGGTGCCTTAGAAATCTAGTTTAGCCTACAGCTGCACAAAAATCTCTTTCACAGCATGTCTGGCATGATCATTGGGCCTCTGCTTGAAAACTGAGAGTGATAGGCAATTCACTGCTTTCTAAGGCAGCCTGTTCCACTTTGGGTCAGATTAATTGAAAGTTTTTCCTTTGCTTTTCATTTTGCTTTTGTTTTTAAAACCTATTGCTTTTCATTTTGTTTTTTAAAACCTATTGCCTTTCATTTTGCACTGTAATCATTTTTCTACATGATAGCTCTTCAGATTTTTTAAAACTGCTCTCAAAATACACACATACACACACACACACACACACACACAAATGAGGAGGGAAAATGTTTAGTCTTTAAGACCATTTTTTAATGGTCTAAACATCCATAGCTGACATGTTACCTCACTAGCTTTGTTGCCTTCTTTTTGAACATTTAGCAGTATTTTTCCTAAAAGCTGTCCTTTGTATTTACAGAATATTAAGGGATCAATACTGGAGTACTTCTTATACTTTTACTAGTATGAATTACTATTTAGAATTGAAATTAATACAGTTGATATTTTAAAATTCTATAAATCAGACTTTCCATTAATTTGCACCCAGCTTAGGTTTTTATAGCATCATTGGCTCCAGGCCTGGAAGGCTTAGTTGAAGTTACCTTGGATATAAGGTGTTGCTGTTCTGTCATAAAGGGGTACTCTTATATTTTCTAGTAAAATTGGATTTCTGACTCCAGTAGTGTATTTTTTTCTCCTTTATCCAGTTTCTCCTCTTTAGAGATCTTTAGTTTTATGACTGTGAGATAACTTTTAATTCTTTCTGGAGGAATTGCTAATTGGAAGCTTATTGTGCTGCTGATACAAAGTAGGTTATAGAATAATATAAATATCTCGAGTGATTTGGATTCAACACACCTAAAAATCTATCCCTTCTTGGGTAGTAGAACACTTAATTGGATAGAAAAAGTAAGATTTTTCCATTTCTGAAATTGTTTAAGTGTTTATTCTGTTAGACCTTTAAGGTTCCAAAAAAGTACATTAATAGCTCACATTTTGTAGTGCTTTAAGGTTCATAAAGTACTTTCCTCATAACAACTGTGTAAGGTAGACTATGAAATACGAAGATATATATGCATATGTTATTTAGGAAATAGACCATGAAATATGAAGAAATGCATGCATATAATATTTCTGAAATAAAATTGTGTTTGTTATATTGGACTGTGTGTATGTATGTATGTGTACACATACTTCAGTTCTTCAGGCACTTAAGATTTCTTCATTGTAGGACTCTTCCCTGATGTAGTTTACAGTTCATCTTTACCTCAGTGTTCTGCTTTCATGAGTTTGTGTGTGTGGCGGGGGGGAAATAAACATCTTGTGGCTAACCTCATGATGAGTCTCTCTGAACTTAGCTTGGTCCTCAATCAGTTTTCAGTCCTTTTATTGGTAGTCTTTCTAGTCTTCAGGACCTTGTTAGACCTTATGCTTTTCTGCTGTAGTCTTTGAGAATTTAGGGTTACTTCCAGAAATGGTTTGGAAACATCTGAGGGGAGTACTGTAGTGGAAGATAGTATTATAATAGTAACCTTTCCTCAAGTTTCTCTCAACTTTAGTCTGTCTTACACATTCTTGCCACAGTTATTTTCCTTAAGCACAGATTTAAATGTGTCACTCTCCTACTGAATCAGCACTACGGCTTTCATATTGCTTCTAGAATAAAATTCAAATCCTTATTTTAGTTTTTAAAAAGCCTTTTATAACTGCCCCAGCCTGTCTTTCCAGCATCATTGTGTATTACTGCTTCTCCATACTCTGCAGTGCAACCAAACTGGCCTTTTTTCTATACCTCCATGCCTGTTTCTATTTCTTTGCATTGTGGTGCCCTAGAATGTACCATCTCCTCACCTGTTTCATAGAATTGTTCTGTACCTTCTAAATGCAACTCAAGCACCTTGATCTTTATGAAGGCTTTTCCTAATACCCTCAAATGTTAGTGTCCTCCTTTTCTAACTACTTTGTGTTTGATCTCTTTATATTCATTCCATATGTGTGTATACCCATAAGTGTGTATGTTATATATTTATATATGTCTCATTTCCCTAGTTTGAATGGAAGCTCTACATGAGTAGGGATTATTTTGTTCGTGGCATTTGTATCAACATTTGCTGTTGTTCAGACTTGCCCAACTCTACGTGACCTCATGGACTTTTTAATGTTCCATTAGGTTTTTCTTTGAGGTTACAAAAAGCCCAATCATTTTAAATTTCCAATAGTTAAGAATACCCTTTGTTCATAGGGCAAAAGAGGGGAACTTTTGCAGACTTAAAATGAGGAACGAGATTCTCAATAGCCCATTTTTGTTTATTGTACCGCTTGGGAACAGAGGTCCCAAAAAAATGCAAAACTATATAATCCAGACTTTTTTTGGCTTCCAGACGTTTTTAAATTTACTTTTAAAAATTGTAATGTTTAGTTTTAATCTTTAAAATTTATTTTTACAACTTATTTTGATACAGATTCCCAACAAACAGCTAAGCAAAATTGCCTTATAAGGAATATTCCCTGAAAGTATTTGGTTTCAACCATTGTTAATGGAAAGGAAAAATGTATTTTAGTTTTGACAGTGATACTAACACTGGCAATTGTATTTGACCAGTGGGATTTGTTTTGAGTTTTTGGGGGCTTGGGGTTTTTTTTTGGCAACTCTATATTGATTTTGTTTACATTATTATAGTGATTATGTGTATAATTCCTTTTAACTCAGTTTTCATAACTCTGTATCCCCTCACACAAGTCTTATAATTTCACTGAATTCTTTATATTTGTAATTCTTTACAGCATAATCATATTTCATTACATAATATGTCATACATTTTTCAGTTGTGAATATATTTTGTTTCCAGATTTTTGTTATAAATAATGCCACTATGAGCATTTTACACATATGAGTATTTTCTTGCTACTAGTAACTTCCTTGGAATATAGCATCAGTTGTAGAATCTCCAGGTTAGAGAGTAGGGACAACCTAATAATTAAGTTTCACAGCTCCATTGGCAATAAATTAGCATGTCAGTCTTCCTGCAGCTCCTGCAAAAATGAGTATTCCCACCTTAGGACATTTTTGATTGTTAAGTTTGAGGTAATACCTTAGGGCTCTTTTACTTTGCATTTCTCTGATTATTAGTGGTTTTGAACATTTTTTTCAGGTGGGCATTGATTCTATTTTTTTGAAGACTGTTCCTATGCTTTTGGAATGGTAATTTCTTTTAAATATATTTTATTAATGACTTTTGTCATTATGTCACTCTCCCTTGTGACAAAAGGAAAAACAAACAAAATATCAGATATTTGTCATATGAGGGTGCATATAGTATGTTCTAGAGTTCCCTGCCTTCCTGCTTTTGAGGGAGATTTGTTTCATTCTTGCTTCTCCTTAACTTTCATTTATCTTTATATCATTCACAGTTCATCTGCCTTTGGGGTGATATTGTCCTTAGTATTGTTTTAAGTAGTCAATCAGTAACATCAATTGAGCGCCTACTATGTGCCAAGCACTGTATTAATCCCTGGAGATGCAGAGAAAGGTAAAAGATGGTCCTCGCTCTCAAGAATTTCACAGTCTGATGGAGGAGGAGACAACCTACAAACAACTACGTGCAAGTTTTATATATATTAAATTGGAGACCATCAACAGAGAAAGGTGAGGTTTTAGCTGGGACATGAAGGAAACCAGGGAAACTAGGAGATAGAGATGAAGGGGGAGGGAGGAAATTCAAGTGTGAGGAACAGCCAGTGAAAATGCTGGAAATGGATAATCTTGTTCAAGTAACAACAAGGAGGACAGTGTCACTGGAAGGATGAAGGATGAATGTCTACGGGGCAAGGTGGTGTGTGGAGTGTAAGGAAACTGGAAAGGTATAGTGGGTAGGAGCAGGTTATGAAAGTTGTTGAATGTTAAACAAAATTTTATATTTGATTCTGGAGCTGATTTGGGAACCACTGGAGTTTATTGTATGGGGTAGGGTTGTGGAGGTGACATGGTCACAACTATGCTTTAGGAAGATTACTTTGGCAGTTGAATGGAGAATGGACTAGAACAAAGAGAGGCTTGTGGCAAGCAGACCCACCAGGAAGCTGTTGCAATAGTCCAGGCTTGAGGGATCTGTACCGCGGGATGGCGTCATTATCAGAAAAGAGAAAAGTTCCAGAGGTAAAATTGACCAGCCTTGACCACTGATTCAGTATTTTGTTCAAGTCTTTAATTTCTTCATTTTTAATCTCTTGGACTTCCTAAGTTATAACAGAAACATTAAATCTGCCTCATTTTTCCTTTAATTAAGAACTTAATTGCACTGATACTTTGTGCATACATATTTAATATTGATGTAGTTTAATTTTTTTATATGTAATACTTTTAATTGTAGTATAGTTTTCCTGTTGGTCTTCATTTATAGTTTGCTTTTGCTCTGTCTCAGTCATGATGGCAGCTCCTATTTTTGTTTCATATTTTATTCAGCTGAAGCATAATAGATTTTATTCTAGCCCTCTACTTTGAATCTAAGTCTCTGTGTTTTTGGCATGTATTTTGTAAGCATCAGATTGTTGGGGTTTATTTTTTAATCCATTCTGTAGTTTACTTCCTTTTTATAGGTGAATTTGGCCCATCAACATATGGTTATAATTGTTAAGTTTGGTTTTACTTCCATTTTATCCAGGTTTTTTATTTTTTATATGTATCAGTATGATGTACTATATAGCTGTAGCAGCAAGCACCCTGGCATACCCAGGATGGCTGCTAGCACAGGTTCTTTGATCTGCTTTTCTAAAGGAAAGCAACTCAAAAGGAGTTAACAATCTTATTTTAATCAAACAAACATATCATTTACCTAGGTCAGGGGGGAAAAGTCAGCACTGTGAACTTGAGAGAATACAAACAAGTTACAAGCAGACAAAAATAGAGAAAATAACACAATTTAACAGGCAGGGCTTCTAGCTGTCTGACCATTACATCTATACCTAGTTAGTCCCCAGAGAGAGAAGCACCAGCATCTGGGTTTTCAAAGCCTGGAGGCTTAATGGCTTCCCAGAGTCTCATCTGGCCAAATCACACAACTCTTCCCAAAGTGAGCCCCAAAGCAAAACTTCACCTCAGAGGTATATATAGCCTTCTCCAGGGTCAGAAAAGATCACAAGCCTCATGACCCACTTGACTACAAAGTAACAAAAGTTGTCCCTTCCTGAAAAACATGTGAGTACCTGCACTCTATTAGGGGGGAAGAGTATATTTTCAAATCAGAAAAGGTCCTCAGATTCACCTAGGCTTGTTAAGGGGCAGGGAAGATCTTCAGATTCCTATTACCATTACAATAGCCTGATTTGTTTTTAATAATTAATTATTTTTTACTCCATACCCTAACATGCAGTCAACCCTTACTTGCTCACACCTTCTCTTTGCTCCACAATTCAGTAAACATTTATTAAGTTCCTTCTTACATCCTCTTCACTGTCAGACAAAATAAAGGAGATTATGTTCTGCTGAGGGAAGCAGCATATATACAGATAAATTAGATGTAAAATACATATGAAATTATTTCTGGGAGAAAAACTTATTCTTTCCTTGAGGAAGGGAGAAAGTGCTAATATTTGGGTAGAATTGGAATGAGCTTATGAGTTGAACTTTGAAGGAGAGCTAGGAATTCCAAGAGTCAGAGGTATGGAGTGGTGGCTTTCCTGGCAGAGGGCACAGTCTATGAAAAGAGACAGAATATAAAATGTGGCCTGTACAGGAAATTCCATGTAGGTTGCTGTGTGAAGGATTGTAATGAAATTAGTCTGCAAAGATTGATTGGAGTGGAATTGTGAAAGTACTTAAATGCCAGACAGATATGTTTGTATTCATTCTTAAGGATTGGCCATTGAAACTTTTTGAATAGGGGAGTAACATGGTTAGAACTTTGTTTTAGGAATATTAATTTGGCAGTTATGTTGAGAATGCGCTAGAGAAGGAAGAAACTATAAGCAGAGGGGCTGATTTAAGATCCTATTGCAGTAGGAAAGAGGTGATTATGTGAAGTCAGTGTAATGGCTTTGTGAATAGAGAGGAAATAGATACAAAAGATGTGGAAAGAATGAGAGAGAAGGACTTAAAAGCTGATTGTGAATAAGAGTGAGGGTGCGGAAAGAACTGAAGATGATTTCTGATGATATTAAACAAGGTAATTGGAAGGATGTTAGTGTGCCTAACAGAATCAGGAAGATTAGAGAGAGGGAGGGGCTTAGAAATAATCGTATTTTGTTTTGGACGTATTGAATCAATTACTCCTGGTATTTGCAAGATTTCTTTGTTGAAGAACTGGAGCTTTCAACTGCACCACTCAGTGAATTAAATTTTGAGTTGTATATCAGCGTCTTTTGAATTATATTAATTTGCCCTTTCTTTATTTCTAAGTCTTCTGGATTGTTTCCTTTTTGATTTGTTGGAATATAGTTTCCATATTCTTGTTTTATTGTACTATATTTTGGGGGAAATAATAATCCTACATCTATGTAGACTGACTCTTGTCTTCTAGCTCTTTTGATTTTGTTTTGTTTAGAAACCTTCGGTTGTTTGCTAGTTTTATCATTAATTTTCCCCCATGTTTATTTTTTTATCTCTGTTGTTGTTTATTCTGAGCCTTCGTCTATATGACATCTTTTGCTTCATAGAAATTTTCCATTATTTTTCTTATATTGTTGATTTCTTGCATTCTTTTAGCAATCCTATTTCCAGTTTTGTAGATGATAGATCACAGAATCACAATTTGAGAGTTGAAAAGGACCACGTTAACCATCTATTTGAACCCATGCACTAAAAGGCCTTCCTTTATTTCTCGTTATGGTTCTTTGGAAGCCTCTTTGGAGGCTCTTGCAGTATATCTACCTCTTTTATGCGGGTGTAATTTTTGTTGCAGTCTCGTTCTTTCCTTCTGAAGGTTTCAACACATTTTTTAAGTGCCTACTATTCATTGTATTAGGGCCTTTTCTTTGGTTACTCATTTCTTGAGTGTGTTTAGCTTTGCTTCATAAGTTTTTCTTGTGAGTATTTCTTTCCTTTTCTCTCTTTATTTTTGATTTCTCTTGTTTGCCATGGTTTTGACAAGATGCAAGGTTAGTTGGTCTTACTCATGACCATTCACTTTATCATCTTGAGGTGTCCACTTCCTCAGATTTTCAGAGTTCCACACAAATATGTTTTTATCAGTTCCTTTTAGGTGTACTTCATCTCTGGTCACTTTATCTAAAGGTTTTCTATAGAATTATACATCACACAACTGAATCATGATATTCTATTTGATAACATGACTTCAGTCATTTGGTAACATTTGAATACAAGTTTCATTCCTTTCTTTTTATTTATGATCTAGAATTGCAAAATCCATTCACATTTCCTTTTCTAACTATTTACCTTCTGAATTTGAATCCCTCCAGATATTAATCATGATTATAAATTCTGCCAGCGCTTATAATGTCTTCAGTTTTTTGCCCAGGTTTTATAATTCTTATCATTATTTTCTGGATTTCTTCTCTAGTATAATTTGTTCCCTCATGAATGATCAAAATCAGGTATTGATAGTCAGGTTTGACGAGCATTGGGACTCTCTAGTTATGCCCTAGGAATGCCTTTGTGGGTCCTTTCCAAATCTGTACCACCAGCATTAACTTGTCTTTTAATTTCCATACCTCCATCTCCATTTGCCTATGTCTATCTTGATTTCCATAAGCATTTTCATGCTTAGCATGTCTGAGCTTTTTCCTAAAACCTTTTCCTCCAACTGTTAATACTTTTTCTTCCCAAGATAGCACCATTGATAGTTAGGTGGTACAGTACAGTTAGATAGACCCAGAATCAGGAAGATGATTTGATTTCTGAGCCAACTTTAGACACTGTGTGACCCTGGACAAGTCACTTAACCTCTTATCTACCTTAGTTCCCTCTTTTGTAAAATAGAGATAATAATAGCACATATTCCCAGGGTTGTTTTTTGAGGATACACTGAGATATTTGAAAAGCACTTTGCAAATCATAAAATTGCTATATAAAAGCTAGCTATCATCATGATCATTGTTGTCATCATCCAGTTTCCCATGTTAAACTTAACAAACACTGCATACCTACTAGGTTTAAGATACCGTATGTTTAGAATCTTAAAGTTATCTTTAACTTTTTTTCCTTCTCATCTCTTATGTCTAGTCAGTTACCAGTCAGTCAGCTAGCATTTATTACGTGCCTACTGTGTGCCAGGCATTGTACTAAGCATTGGAGATGCAAAGAAATGCAAAAGAAAGTTCCTGCTGTCAGGGAGCTCATAGTCTAATGGAGGAGACAGCATGCAAATAATTATGTACAAACAAGACACACCAGATAAATCGGTCCTGTTTTAGTAGATAAAAGTGCTACACCTGGGCTCAGGAAAACCTTAAATTCATATCCTACTTCAGGCATTTAACTGCCTGTTGACCAAGCCTCAGTTTCCTCCTCTGAAAAATAGGGATAATAATACCTCATATCTGCTTTGTGGTGGTATTAGGAGAATTAAATGAGGTAATATAGGTAAGTAACATGCTTTTGCAAACTTTAAAATGATATATAATGAGTACCATTATTTCCCATGTTTTGAAAGCTTAAAAGTCCAATTTTGATAGGAACTATCACATTGTTTTAGGTATTTGTATAGATATGGAATTGGTTAGAAAGGGAATATTTTAATATTTTTTATAAGTAAGCTTCAGTATGTTTTTAAAAAAAATTTAATAGTAATTAATTTTTTCCAATTAAATGTAAAGACTTTTTAGCACTCATTTTTTTAAAAAAGATTTTGAGTTCCAAATTTTTCTTCTCCCCCTTCCTAAAAATGGCAAGCAGTCTGATTTAGGTTATACCTGTGAATCATGTAAAACATATTTATGCATTAGCCATGTTGTAAAAGAAGAAAAAGAACGAACAGTGAGAATAGTATGCTTTCATCTGTATTCAGACTCGATCACTTCTTTCTCTGGATGTGTTTAGCATTTCCTGTTATGATTTTTTTTTCTGAGAAGAGCTGTCAGTCATAGTCAATGATTGTGCAATGTTACTGTTACCATGTACAATACTCTCCTGGTTTTGCTCACTTTATTCAGCATCAGTTCATGTAAGTCCCAGTTTTTCTGAAATCCATCTACTCATCATTTCTTATAACACAGTAATATTTCATTACATTCATATACCAACAACTTGTTCAGCCATTCCATAATTGATGGGCATCCCCTCAAATTCCAATCCTTTTGCTACCACAAAAAGAATTGCTGTAAATATTTTTTAACATGTAGATCCTTTTCCCTTTTTTATGATCTCTTTGGGATATACACCTGGCAGTGTTATTACTGAATCAAAGGGTATGCACAGTTTTATAGCTCTTTGGGCATAGTTACAAATTGCTCTCCAAAATGGTTGGATCAGTTCACAACTCTGCCAACAATGCATCAGTGTTCCCATTTCCCCACATCTTCTCCAGCATTTGTCATTTTCCTTTTTTGTCATATTAAGCAATCTGATAGGTGTGATGTGATACCTCAGCATCTAATCCGTGGTGATTTAGACCATTTTTTCATATGACTCTACATAGCTTTGGATTCATCTGATTACTGCTTGTTCATGTCCTTTGACCATTTATCAATTGGAAAGTGACTTGTATTCTTATAAATTTAATTCAATTCTCTACAAATTTGAGAAATGAGGCCTTTTATCAGAGATGCTTGCTGTAAAAATTGTTTTCCGGCTTTCTGCTTTCCTTCCAATCTTGCTTGCATTGGTTTTGTTTGTGCAAAAAACTTTTTAGTTTAATGAAATCAGAATTATTCATTTTGCATTTCATAGTGTTGAACTCCAGTTTGTGAAGGCATCAGGTAATTGTAATGCCATGCACGAGCAGCTTCCCAAAAGAATGCTACTGTGAACAGCTTTTAAGGTTCTGATTACACAGTATAGTGAACACTCTATTCAAGAACAA
Source organism: Pseudochirops corinnae (assembly GCA_028646515.1). Lineage (NCBI taxonomy): Eukaryota > Metazoa > Chordata > Mammalia > Diprotodontia > Pseudocheiridae > Pseudochirops > Pseudochirops corinnae. The sequence continues at coordinate 244,553,825 of CM053587.1, read as the reverse complement.
ATCAGAGGAAAACATTCACAACAAATCAAGATACAGTATTCACAGCATTACATCTTATCACAATGTATTGTTCAAAACAGCTTATAGTTACAATGGCCACATAGTTTTCACCAAAGTGATCACAGTATTTAGAACAAAAGAACAATCATCTGGTATCTCTAAGGAGGTTTGCCTCCTTAGTCATTCAGTCATCTCAGAATACAAGTCAGTCTTCCATTCATGGGGCAACTAGGTTAACTTAATCAGTCACTTATTTAGCAATCAGTTACTAAGTATCACTAATCACTA
>CM053587.1:244536295-244553037 GCA_028646515.1 Pseudochirops corinnae | reverse complement strand
TATTGTACAATGTGAAAGTATTTGTAGATCCTATACATGATTGCACGCCACCATGGGGGAGGGGGAAGGGAGGGGAGAAAATCTGAAACTCAAGTGATTGTGGAACTGAATCTTGTAAATTAAAAGTAAATGAGTAAATAAAAATAAATAAATAAATAAAGAATAATATAATAAAAGCCACCTTTATCTCTGTTGACTATCAATTGCAGAATGATTCATATTCTTGTAAATTTACATATTATATATATTTTTGGGGGGTGGGTGGGGGGAAGGCAGGGCAATTGGGATCAAGTAATTTGCCCAAGTCACGTGGCTAGTAAGTGTTAAGTGTCTGAGGCCAAATTTGAACTCAGGCCTCCTGACTCCAGGGCTGGTGCTCTATTCACTGTGCCACCTAGCCACCCCAAATATTTTTGTAAATTTGACTCTGTTCTCTATATATTTGAGATATGAGGTATTTGTCCAATAAACTGTACTTTTTTTCCCCCAGTCTTCTGCTTTCCTTCCAGTCTTGGCTACATTGGCTTTATTTGTACAAATCTTTTTGAGTTTATGTAATCAGAATTATCCATTTTACATCCCACAGTGTTCTCTATCTCTTGTTCATGAATTCTTCTCCTATCCATAAATTTGATAGGTAATATAATCTTTTTTTTTTTCTAATTTACTTATGGTACCTCCATTTATGTCTAGCTCATGTGTCCATTTTGACCTTATCTTGATAAATGATATAACTGCTGTATAGGTATTAGAGCCAGGGTAACCAGCTGAGTTTTTTTTTTATGTTGTGGTTTTTTTCCCCCCACAGTTATCATGTTGCTTTTACTTATATCTCCTTCACCTTTCTTTCTTTTTTTTTCTTTTTGGAGGGAGGAAGGCAGGTCATTTGGGGTTAAGTGGCTTGCCCAAGGTCACATGGCTAGTAAATGTTAAGAGTCTGAGGTCAAATTTGAACTCAGGTCTTCTTGACTCTAGGGCTAGTGCTCTATTCACTGCACCATCTAGCTGTCCCTATCTCCTTCACTTTTAAAAAAGAGGATATGAATAGAAGAAGGATTATTGAGTAGTCTTTTCTTGTGGTTTAACTGAAAAGGTATTTTGGGGAATAAGGCAGATATATATCTATATTGATATCTTTGGGCAGAAGCCTGTGGGTATATTTGTGTCCTTTTGCCTCTGATGGTACTTTTTTTCTTAACTCTCCATTGCACCTGTACTGGCATAGACTTGCCAGCAGGACTAGCACCTTGTTTAGCCTCAGGGACAGAAGGGGAGAAGGATTGCTAGCCAGTGTATTGAAGACTTTAAAATAAAATCCTTATGATTATGATATAAATAAAAGTATCTTCTACTTTCATCTATATGTGATAATTTTTGAGTAAACTGTAAATTGGAATATTATTGAATGTAAAAAAAATTGGCTGCTAGTTGAAACTGATACTATTTATAATTTAAATTCAAAATCTGACTGTCATACTCAGTTGAACATACCATTTTAAAAGCTATCAAAGCCTCAAATTGATTGAAACCACATTTATGTTTCAATTCCACTTCAGTTCAGGATAGATGGTCCAGAGTCAGGTAAAATTATTTATAAGTTGTTAGAATCCATAGATATCCAGCAGCATTTTGAAAAAAAAAAACCTAGGTTTATAATTAAATTCCTTTTATGTTCTAATTAGTTTTCAGAACTTCACGTATATTGGTATTTTTTATATCGTATGTGCTAAATTTATGCTAAGCGCTCACATGTGTGTATGTGCATACGTGCATGTATATTAACTTCTTGTATTGGTGTGATAAAAATGGTTCCTCTTTTAAGTAATATTAGCTGAAGGAGAGGATAGTGTTTCATTGACTTATTTTATTTCTTCTCCCCCTCCTTCCCCAGTTAACAAGCATTTGTTTTCCCTCCCAAGCTCCCTTCCAATTGAAAAAAAGAAAAATTAAACCTTTGTGTAACAAATTTGTCAAGCAAAACAAATACCTATATTGACCCTGTCCAGTATTTGGCTTTTTTCTTCATCTTGAGGCCATTTCTCTACCAGTAGGTGGGGAGTATACATCTTTGGGAATTGTGATTTGTCAGAGTTTTAAAGTTTTTCCAAAGTTAAATGTGTCTTTAACATGTTCCTATTGTATAAATTTTACTGCTGGTTCTTCTCACTTCACCCTTCATCAATTTATGCAAGTCTTTTCAGGTTTCTCTAAAATTGCCTCTTTGGTCATTTCATACAGCTGGTTCGCATTCCACACAGTGGTTAGAGCCCTGGGCCTGGAGTCAGGAAATACCAAAATTCAAATCTGGTATCGGGCACTACTAACTGTTATGACCTTGGGCAAATCTCTTAACTTCTGTTTGCCTCAGTTTGTTTCCTCAACTCTAAAATGGGGATAATAATAGTGCCTAATAATAGGAATGTTGTGAGGCACAAATGAGATAAATTTGCAAAAAAAGTGCTTTAGCACAGTGCCTGATACATAAAGTGCTAAATTAAATTCTTATTCCCTTTCCTTTCTTTTCCTTTCCTTCCCCCTGCCTATATGCGTATTTAAATCTTTTCTATCCTAGAAAAAAAAAACCCAAACCAAACTTCCTAGATCCAGTTATACCTTCTAGGTATCTTCTTTGTTCTCTTCTGAGTCAGACTCTTTAAAAAGTCTTGTATATTCAGTGCCACTGGTTACTCCTCTCATCAAAGCTAAAGAGAACTGGAACAGCTCTCTAAAATACCAGTAGTCTCTTGTCAAATTTAATGTCCTCTTCTTAGTCTTCATTTTGTCTGCCTTGGTTTCCTTAACTGTAAATTGGAGATTATAATAGCACCTACCTCCTAGGGTTGTTGTGAGGATCAAATGAGATAATTAATTGTAAATGCTTACCACAGTGTCTGGCACATAGTAAGCAATATTTGAATGTTAGATGGCATTATTATTATTTCCTTCTCTTCTCCTTTTCCTTGTTGACCACTTTCTGTTACCCTCTACCTGCTTGTTGTTTCTCTCTGTCTCTCACACTCTTTCTTTCTCACACCCTCCCTTCCACCCATTCCCCCACACCCTTCCTAGTTCTTTTACCTGTCAGACCTTTGCTCATTCATCATCCACATCATGCTCATGAACTGGGGATAAACCCCAAGGCTCTGTCCTCAACCCTTCTTTTTTTCTTTTTAAATTTTTTCATTACCTCTCAAGTTGAATAACCATCTCTATGCACTTAGCTCCTAGATCTAGATATCGAGCCCCAGTCTCTCCAGAAGTCTAGTTCTTTATCATAAGCTGCTTGTTAGACATTCTTAATTGTATGTCCCATTGGCATCTCAACCTTACTATATCCAAAGCAGAAATCCATTATTTCTTCATCTCCCCCCACCTCCCCCAACTCACACCTCTTCCAAACTTCTATCAAGACAAAGTCATCTTTCCAGTTATTTAGGTTCACAACTTTATTGTCATCCTCATTTCTTTTCTCTCATTCACCTTATGTATCTAACAGTTGTCAAGTCTTGTTATTTTTAACTCTGTACATCTTTTGGACAGATACCTTCTTCACTACTTATGTGTATATTACCATAGTTCAGGCCCCTCATCACCTCTTACCTGGAATATTTCATTAGCTTTTTATTTGTCTCTGCCTAAAGCTTCTCTCAACTCTCGACCAACCTTTAGCATTGTTCTAAGACATAAGCATTATTACATCCAGCTCTATCTCTTTTCTGCCCATGTTGAGTTTCTTTTGTTCCATCTGTGTGCATATCTTGGATTAGTTCACATGTGGTCCATATACCTTATTGTGTTTATGTAGCCTAGGATTCAGTTTTAGAAATTATTCTTTTTGCCTTGTCAAACACAGTTTCAGAGATTTTGTCAGTATCATCAGTAGATCCTTTCTTGATGGTGACCACCCTTTACCTGTCCTCTAACTTGTAATATTCTCTGCTTCCTCTGGTACTCTTAGAATTCTTTTTTTTCCTTCTTTGCCTACTTTTAGTCCTTAACCTTTTGTTGTATTGTTTTCTTTATATGGAGTTCACATTTCTTTACTTTGTCAATCAACAGATATTTTATTTATTAACACTTATATGCCAGGCCCTGGTAAGATCTCTAAGGATACAAAAAAAGACAAATTAGACAGTTCTGGCTCCCAAAGTGCTCCCATTCTAACGGTGGAGATAACATGTGATATATAACTACATACAAAACACACACAGTGTATTAGGGGTAATCTACGAGGGAAAACAGCAGCAATGGAGGAGAGGATCAAGAAAGGCCTCTTGCAGATGCTGGGATTTGAACAGAGACTTGAAGGGAGCCAGGAGAGCCAGAGAATGGAGGTGAGAAGTAGAGAGCATTCCACATATAGGAGGCAGCTCAGAAGCACAGACAGAAAATGGAGTATCATGAATGAGGAATAACAAGTAGGAGTTCTTGGAAACCTCATTTCTAGCCTCCCAACTTTTCTAACCTTGTTTTACATTACTATAGTTTACATACTTTTACCAAATTGGACCAATTTTTATTCTCTAAATACACCCTGTACTGTTCCAGCATGTTTTTGTCTGTGTGTTCTTTGTGTTATGTCTCCTGTGTTCCTTTGTTTAGAAGGTGTATGTGGAATGTCCTCTTTTTCTTTATACTCTTGAAATTTCTCCTGCCTTGCCCAAGCTCTTCTGTCACACTCCAGAAAGGCATCCTCTCTGGCCACCTACAACTTTACAGGGTCTGCCTTTCCTTCCTTCCATCAGTCTCCAGGACCTGTCCTTCATCACCACCAGCACCGCTACCACCACAACTCCACCAGACAGCTGCCTGATGTCCTGGGACAAGTCCTCATGAGAACAGATTTCAATAGATAATGATAACTTACCTGAGCTCATTCTTCAATGATTAACCTGCTTACACCCTGTCATACTCACCCCATCCCCATGATTCTGAACCATTGATTGCCATTGTCCAAACTCCATTCTCTACCCTACACTAACTGCACCTTTATTCCCATCCCCCTTGATTCCCTTCGCCACTCCACCCCCAAGCTCCCTATCCCCTTCACTCTGTTCTCTGGAATGCTGCTCTGTAGGTAACAAACTGACTTTCATCGAAAATCTCCTTTCTGTCTTTCAGGTGTCTTGCATTCACTGAGCCTGGCTGCCTCTTGCTCACGTAGCCCAGTGCTTCTTGCCACGTTGCCTGGCATGTAGTATGAATTTAGTTGACTGACTAAATTGTCCATTCTTTAAAAGCCAGTTCAGATAACACCTCCTCCATGAAACTTTCTCTGATTTCCTCCTTTAGTAATGATGACCTTTCTCCTTAAACCTCACATTGTATTGTATTATTCTGTACCTCTTATGTAGAATTTAGATCTGGAAGGATCATTAGAGGTCACCTATTCCTACCCCTTCATTTTACAGATGAGGAAGCTGGTCCTAGTCAAGGGAAGTAATTTGCCTGTGGTCATATAGCAGCAGAGGCAGGATTTGGATTCAAGTTCTTTAACTCCAAAGCCATTGTTCTTTTCATTATACTATGCATTTAAAGTCCCTGTTTATGTCCATCATACAGTCTTTTATAGAGGAAATAGATCATTTATAGAAATATATGTGGTGTAAATAAAATGTAATAGTAAAGGAGAGATTCTGACAAAGTACCCTGGATAATTTGATGAGAATTACTTTCAGCCTTAGGGTATCAGGAAAGTCTTCCTGAAGCCTTCCTGCTGTCTGAATTAAAACCACAAGGAAGAGAATTCTTGTGGATTAAAATGACAGGAAAGAGGTGTTTTCCCACCTTAGGGATTGACCCACAGCATGGGCCTAGAGCTTTCCAACTCTTTTCTCTGTACCTTCCAGGACCCAAATATACGTAAGTATACCTTAAATATATTCTATTTCATCTTCACTTATAATTCTTAGTTTCTTTACATACCTTCTGTACAAAGTCTTTCTTGCTACCACCTCTATTTAGTAAATGACTTCTTTCTGTTCAAATTACCTTGTATTTAATTGTCTATATGTATCTTTGGTGCCTGGCATTGTACCATGTACGTTTTTGTCTTTTTGTCTTTGTTTTTATCCAGACTTATGATTTCATAGGTAGGTATCTTTGTGTAAATAACTCTCAGTGAGGTAATATACTCTATTTGCTCTGCAATTTAGAGCCTGAAAGGAGTTGCCTGGGATACTGTGATTTTAAGTGGATCAGAAGAATGACTTGAGTCTGAGTCTTCCTAACTCTGTCCTCTCTGAAGATAGTGCTCTATACTGACTCTTTTAGAGTGTAAGATTGGAGCTATATTATAGAAGGCTTACCAGACCAGACCAAGGATTTTTCCCCATAGACAAAAGGAAATAACTGAAGGTTTTTGAATAGGGGAGTAATATGATCAGACCTTTACTTTTGGAAAGTTATTTTGGCAGTTTTGTGAAAGGTGATTTGAAGAGAAGAGAGATGGGAAATAATGAGGCCAATTAGAAGGCCATTATAGTAATGTAAACAAAAAATTGAGGTGAGGTGAGCTATGGTTGTGGTGGCATGATTTGAGAGGAAAAAGGTTGATAGAGAGTATAAAGATATAATTAATTGATTTGGCAAGTAATTAAAATTTGGTTAATGAAGGAGAATAGAGAGCATAAAGTTTCAAGTCTGGGTCTCACTGGAAATTGCATCATGCACAGAAATACAGAAAGTAAGAAGGACAGTTTTTTGGGTTGAGTTGTAGACATGTTGAGGTGTTGAACTACTTAGATGAATTTAAGATCTTATACACTGAAGAGTTCCCTCTAATGATACAACTCACAGCCTTCCTTGATGGCAGATGATTAAGAGATTTAACCTTGTAACTGAGGGTAGAGAATACCTAGATTTGAGATTTACAAAGAAGCCACAAAGCCATAGGGATAGATGAGATTCAAGGGAGGGAACATAGAATGCCATTAATACGTGAAAATTCTTTGAAAAACTTAAGCTATATGCATCAAATAATGAGGCATACTATACAAGCTAGTTTTCCAGATAACTAAAGCTTATACCTTACTATATAAAACTTTAGTTTTAACCATTTTGGGTAGAAATATTTCTAAATTTATTATGCTTTCCCTTGGCTTCTTACATTGTGTACTTCAGTCCTATAATTCATCTGTGATCTCATCAGTGTAGGTACTTCCTCCAGTGGTACAGATCACAATCCATCCCTGCTATATATGACTCTTGCTCATGTCCTATAAATCCTCCAGAGGAAGTCCGCCTAACATACTGGGAGCTTTGTTCTTGATCCCTTGATATTATGTAGGAAACTAGTGCATCACACAAGTGTATTTTATCCTTTCCTTTGCTACGTAACCAGTCCATCTCCTTTTCCAGTCATATATCTCTGTGAACTTTTACCAGGATTCTTATGTATTAGTATTTATTGGAAATATGGTGCAACTTACCCATTCTCGGAGTATATTTCTTCATTGCTCTTTGAGCAATGAAATTTTGATTTTTCAGAAGTTGTGGATATTCCATGACTCAAAGTCACAGCATAATTGCTAAATTATTGGTGTTAAAAGATAGGTTTTTGTTTCAGGCAGAAGCTTAAGTTTATTAAAAGTACTATACAGTTTCCCAAAGGCAGTCTAACCCATAAGTTTCCACCTCTTCAGTTTTAGGCCTAGTTCATTATCCTTGTGGGATGTCTATCCAAGATACAAGTACTGAAGAACCAGTTCTGTGGTCTCTCTATTCAACTTTATATAACAGTTTGAACAATAAACATCCTCCATCCGCTTGCTTTTTCCTGTGTGGATAGTTAGGCTGAACTCTTGAGTGATTGTGAATCTCATTTAGGAGGCTCAGCAGTGTTCCCGGGCTTGATGTAATCAGCACAATGTCATCTGCAAACAGGAGCATCTGGAGGACCTCACCAACCATAGGGAATTCCTTTCCATTTGGACTCTGTGCGGGACATCCTCCATGACAGTGACAAAACACCTTTGGTGAGCATATGTCTCCCTGTTTTATGCCTCTTTTAATAATCAGAGGATTGTTAAATATACTTATTTGTTGCATCTTTCAAGGAATCTTGTTTGACTTTAACATATGGGAGACACTTTAGAGGAAAGCCTTTAAAGTCTGCATATTATTCTATTGAATCAAATGCTATTTAAAAAAAAAATTACCAGCGAATGTTAAACACAGTGGAGATATCATTTGTACCTTTTAGTCAGTTGTAGGACTATGAAGATGTCACTTATTATATAGCATTTATTTTTGAAAGCCTGTCTCTTCCTTTGTCATATTTTCATCAGAGATAGTGTGTGTGTGTGTGTGTGTGTGTGTGTGTGTGTTTAGATCATCTTCATTAAGATTTTATAGGGATGAGAAGGTAGGCATATATAATTATTGATGCCTTCTATATCCCTCTTTCAGTTACATTGCCATATGTGATTCCCCCCCTCCCCAGTCTTAATCAGTGCTTTCAAAATTCTCACTTTCAGCAGAGATTTCTTCTGTGTGTACTTAATGTGGTTCAGTTTTTCTTCCTGTCTCAGTTTTTTGTGCCATTTCTACTTCCTTGTATGGTATATTGGGCAATGACTTGTTAGGGTACAAATGTGGAAGTTCTGCCGTCATCAGTGGTGAAAATAGTATAGAAATATTGACACATCTGTTCCATTTTTTCTATTAGTCCTCTTAGTTTTATCCCTGAAAGTCTTGAGATGATCTGGCTTAATTTGGTCTTGTGTCGGGCTTTTGTGAATTTGTTTTCCCTTTCTGTACTCCTTACTGTTTTATGAAATAGTACTATTCATAATCTTTTACTATCCTCTGTAGTTTTTTAAAAACATGTTTTGTTGATATTTCACATTGCTGTCATTTCTTAGTATCATCCCTCCATTCTTCCCCAATGGAACCATCTCTCTTACCCAAGAGTTATAGTTAAAGAAACCAAAACATTGGCCTTATTAGACAACATATAAGCCTCATTTTACACCTATCCAGATCTACCAGCTCTCCTCTAATAAGAGAGTAGAAGTATTTCACCCTCAGTTTTCTGAATTCAGAATTTGTCTTTATATTTATTAGAGTTGTGACATCTTCCACTTTTTCTTTACATTATTGTAGTCATTGTGTTAAATTGTTTTCTCCACAATTCGTACTGTGTCAGTTCGTACAAATCTTCCCAGGTAACTTTGAATTCTTCATATTTGTGATTTCTTAAGGCACAGTAATATTCCATTACATTCATGTACCACAGTTTCTTCAATGATTTCTTAATCATTTACACAGTCACTTGTTTCCATTTCTTTGCTACCACAAAAAGTGTTGCAATAAATTTGTTTTTTTAATATATATGTGAACTCTCCACTTGTCTGACTTTGCCTAGTAGTGGTGTCACTTGATCAATGAATAACTTTATTATTTATTATTCCAAATTGTTTTCCACAACAGTTGGACCAGTTCAGAGCTCCAGCAATAACATAGTGTAACTCCCATAGCCTTTCCAATATTTACTATTTTTATCTTTTGTTATCTTTGCCTGTATAATGACCATGTGGTAAAAACTCAGCTGTTCTCCTCTGCATTTCTTTTATTACTGATTTGAAGTATTATTTCATGTTATTGTTTATTGTGTGCATTTCTTCCTTTGAAAACTGGCTGTTCATATCCCTTGACTACTTACATATTGGGGGATCTGTAAAATTTTGCAGATGAGTTTCCATCCTAAAACATTGTTCCTCCTAGTTACCACATTTCCCCTCTTGGTAAAGAGATGCTGAGACATTTTTTGACCTCTTTGACCTCCTTTTGATAGTTGCTTTATCAGTTAAAAATTCTGTGAGAAATGGTGATAGTTTGTCAACAGGCCTTTATTAAGAATTTACTATGTGCCTGGCAGTCTGAGCAGTGTCTTTTCCTTTACCCATTTCGCACTGTTTAGCAGTAATAGCTTTATTTAGTCAGAGTGGAGCTGGTCTAATTTCATATCATGTCAAACTTTATCCTTCTAATTTATTGTTTATTTTTATCTTTTGTCTACCAAGTTGATAGTCTCTCTCTATATACTTGGTGAGAAAGATGACATAGGTGATACAGTAGAGTACCGGACTTGGAAGTCAGGAAGACCTGAATTTGAAGCCTTACTCAGACACTTAAGTTTCCTCATCTGTAAAAAAAAAAAATAGTAATATCATTTACCTCACAGGATCCTTGTGAGGATTGTATAAAATAGTCATATAAAGCACTTTGTAAACTTGAAATTACAAAATGAATGCTAGCAATGATGATGATATATTAAAAGTGGTTCTGACATTGATAACTTTAATTTCGTGTCAATTTAGATGTCCATTTTTTTAGTGATGTTTGGTGCCCACCTATATCTAGTGATTTCCTCCTGTTTCTTGTAGAATATATTCATCGTACAAAAGTGTGAAGCTTCTGAGGAATCTAAAACCTTTGGTCTTGTGATTTTTTTTATCCAGAACCATATTTTACAACTTTTTTTTTCCTAACTATACTCCCATGCCCATCTTTGCATCCAAGTGATTTAATATTAAGTGCATCTTGGTACTTAAGTAATCATTTAATTAGTTACTGGGGTATATCGAGTGTTCAGGGAGGACTAGTAACTCTGGTATGAGGGCTTGTCAGCCCTTTACAGGGCTGCTCATCCACCTTTCTTATCTTCCTGGCACTCAGATCACCTATGGATCCAAGAAACTATAGCATTCATATTGGCCAAACCCAGGTAAACCATCTGGAGAGAAGAGCTAAACCAGGTTGAGGGTAACCAACTGGGTTTTGAGTTAGGGAGATGTCTACCCCAGGAATGTGAAGATTTTCTCTGGTGGAATGGCTAGATGACAACAGTTTGCTCCAACATCCAGGAAGGTACCTGAAGCACTTAGAGCATGGTCAGATATCAAAGACTCAAGGTCATCCACTGCATCCCACGCCATCACTGGTCATCTTGACTTTTGTCTTACCACTGGACTCTTATGACTCAGGAAGAGAGAGTAAGGGTGACAACTTCGTGCCACTCTGCCTTACTTGAATTCAGTTCGTGTACAAATCAAGACATTACCCTGTATTGTCATTTGTCCTCTCCCAAAATGAAAAACAAAACTATAACAATAATTAGATACTTAAATACATAGATACTTAGGGAGATGGACACTTAATAAGGTACTTAGGTATTAAGTAATTAGGCATTTTGTTGTTGTTCAGTTGTTTTTCAGTCTTATTTCTCTTTATGACCCCATTTGGGATTTTCTTGACAAAGATACTGGAGTAGTTTGCTGTTTCCTTCTCCAGCTTGTTTGACAGAAGAGGAACTGAAGCAAACAGGGTTAAAAGTGACTTACCCAGGGTCATATAGCTAGTAAGTATCTGAGGCCAGATTTGAACTCAGGGAGATGTAGATGTCTTCCTACCTTCAGCCCCAGCACTACCCACTACCTGCTTGTTATGCCACCTAGCTGCCCTAATTAGGCATTAGGCACTAGGTACTTATTTATATATTTAGGCACTTAGGTAATTATTTATGCAGTTACTTGGACACAGGTAATTAGTTAATTAGATAAACGGGTGCATAGGCACTTAGAGACATGACATTTACTTAATTATTTATATAATTAGATACATTGGTAATTAGTAAATTAGATCCTTAGATGCATAGGTACTTAGAGACATAGGCACTGAGGTACTTAACCTTGGTTTGAGCCTGTTGTAGTCCTGATTTGAAGTGGTTTAAACTGGATTGAACCTGTTAAACTTGTTTGAACTGGATAGAACCCAGTACTAGTAATTTTAGTTAATGTTTGCAACTAGTCTAAAAACTGAATTGTGCTTTAGTACCTTTCATCCCTGTACCACCATTCTGCCCCTGTTATTGCTGCTGAAACAGAAAGGGCTTTCGAAGGGCTAAGGGACTTTTTGTCTTTTTGTTTCATGGATTGCTTTGGCCAAAGATTTCATGATCTGAGCTACTAAGAAAAAGTTTCTTTATAGTTAGGTAGACTCATCTTCAGCCAACAGTCTCTGAGACTATACTTGAAAACTTTCCAGCCTGGTAGAATTATAGTGTTTTTTTTTTTAAACTTTTTAAAAAAAAAAATTATTTTCATTAGCAAAAATCCCCTTCTTTCCCTCCAACCCACTTCATGCCCCAATTGAGAATGAAAGGAAAAATCAACTGTTAAATGTGTATAGTCAAGCAAAGCAGATTTTCTCATTGGCTATGTTAAAAAAAAATAAGTCTCATCATGGTAGATCATTATACTGATCAGAGTTGTTTGTATTCTCCCGATTCTGCTCTTTTTGCTCTGCATCTGTCCATAAAGTCTTCTTAAGGTATCAGAGAAACCTCACCTTCATTATTTCTTATAGCACAATGGTATTCTATCATACTTATACTGTGGTGTATTCAGCCGTTGTCCAGTTAATGGGTACCCTTCAGTTTAGAATTTTTTGAAACTGAAAAAAGAGCTGCTGTAAATATTTTTATACCCCCTTAGTTTCATTTAGGATTAATTCCTCCCTTAATCTACTCCCCCTCTTATTCTCACCCCTTCACATTCTTTCTATTGAGTAGTATATTTCTGTACTCAATTGTGTGTGGTGTGTGTGTGTGTGTGTGTGTGTGTGTTTTCTTTGGAGTAGCTATGAGAGTGAGGTTTTAGTGTCACCCTCTCTCATCCTTCTTGTTTTTATAGACTTCTTACATGTCCCATTTATATGGGATAATTTTTCCTAAAATTTTACTCTCTCACTTTTCCACATGAATTCCTTATTCCCTCCTTTTCCATTCTTTTTTAAGTGCATCAAGACATGATTGAATTACTCCTAGGTCATCTGTCTAATTAGACTCTCTTTGTGACCTGTAAGGATGATAGAGTTCAGAGGGACACATGTATCATCTTCCCACATTAGAATTTAGACATTTAACCCATGATTCTCTATACTCCTGGGTTTGTACTTCAGTTTCGTTCAGATGTTTAACAAAATGAAATTTTAACAATGTAACACAGATAATATAGTTTTCTAAGTCAATATACAACCCACAGGAATCCATTTCTATTTGAGTTTGACACTTTTTATTAATTACTTTACGTAACTAAAGGTCCATTTTTTCCTCCATAGGATTGTACAGTTTTTCTAGGTAAATTATTCTTGGTTGAAAGCCCATATACTATAGCTTTCTGGGATATCAAATTCCAAATTCTGTTATATCATGTGTGATTCTGACTGGATTTTTGGCATTTTAATTCTTTCTTGTTGGCTACTTAATTTTTTCTTTGACCTACAAACTCTAGATTTTGGTTGTATGTTCCTAAGAGCTCTTACTTTAGAGTTTCTTTCAGGAAGTGTCTGGTGGATTCTCTTTTATTTATACATTGCTCTTTGGTTCCAAGAGATCTGGGCAGCTTTATGACTTTTTGAGTTGTCTTAACTCTTAGTCACAACTCTCAGGCAGTCTAATGATTCTTAAATTTTCTTTCCTCAGTTAACATGTCATAACTCTTTTAGTCATGACTCTCAGGCAGTCTAATGATTCTTAAATTTTCTTTCCTCAGTCTGTTTATTAATTCATTTATTTTTACTACAAAATATCTTGCATTTTCTTCCATTTTTTCCAGCTTTTTCATTTTTAGTATCTCTTGTTGTTTCACGGAGTAATTAGCTTCTATTTGGTCCATTTAATTTTTAGAGAGTTTGTTGTATATGTATCTATTGTGCCAAGTTATATTCTCTTTTCTAATTCTTTCGTGACTCTCATTTCTTGTATAAATTTTCTTCTAGTGCTCTGATTTCGTTTATTTTTTAAACAAATTTAACTCTTAATAACTTTTAGAAATTCTAGTTGAATTTATGGCCCAAGCTGTATGTCTCTGAAGTTTTGATAGTAGATGTTTTGGAGTAATTTTCTTTTAGGTTTATGTCTTGAGCATCCCTATCACTACAATGGCTTTTTATTGTAAGATTCTTTTTTTTTTCCCTTTTGTATATTCATCTTCCATCTTAATTCCCAATTTCAAATTTATGTTAGGACCAGGCTCTGCACGTTTTTGGAGGGAATATCTAGACCTGTCCTCTTGTTGTTTTCTTGGGGTAGTGAGTGTTGCATTTTTGCAGGGCAAAATCTGATTACTCTCTCTTGGTCTGTGCTCTGCAGGTTCCTGACCTGCATTTGGGTCTCTACAATGCTTTTATGGGCTTGCCACTGTTTGGAAGTCCCAGTAGATTCCTGCTGCACGGAGCTAATGTCAGCTAGCTGGGAAACTGCTGGTTTAGAGGGACAAGAGCTGTATCCTTCCCTTCTGGGATTCTGCCCTAATTATTCCAGTGCAGGTTTCAGACTGGACTTGAAGCTGCTTTATCCCAGTAGTCTAAGTCACATACTGCTGCTTACTCCTAGAATTGCTTCTTGCTTGGTTTATCACCTAGGACCCAAGACCACCTCTTATCCTGAAATGTCGCTCCTTGGCTCTTGTCCCCTCAATCTGACCTGGATATGTGACCTGGAACTTCATAGTGAGTGACAGAGATGTAAATTGGCACTTGTTTCTTCACCTACTCATATTTAGGCCCCTCTTTGTTGAATTGGGGACTTTTTTTTTTTGAGGCAGTCAGATTCAAGTGACTTGATCAGGGGTCATATAGCTTGTAAGCATCTGAGGTCAAATTTGAACTTGGATCCTCTGACTCCAGGATCAGTGCTCTATCCACTGTGCCACCTAGTTGCTACTGAACCAGAGATTTCTTCTTGCACTGGTATACAGCCTCTTCTTGAGTAGGAATATTTAGTACTATGTGCCCATAGCTGGACCTCATCCCCAGTGTCCATAGACCTCTGTTCATCTCCTTATGCTATCCAGAGATGGATATATGACTCATTGTAATTTTTTTTTTTGGATTTCCCACTCAGGATTCAGTATAGTGCATTTTAATTTAATTTTTATTTTTAAAAATTACACATAAAAACAATTTTTTTTAACATTCCTTTAAAAAAAATTGAGTTCCTGAAATGGCAAGCAATTTAATATGGGTTATAGATATGCAATCATGGAAAAACATATGTCTGTATTGGTCCTATTGTGAAAGAAAACACAGAGCAAAAAAACAAACAAAAAATAAAGTGATGAAAAAGAGTATGTTTTTATCTGCTTTCAGACTCAATCAGTTCTTTCTCTAGAAGTGGATAGCATTTTTCATCATGAGTCCCTTGGAATTGTCTTGGATCATTGTATTGCTGGGAATAGCTAAGTCATTCACAGTTGATCATTGTACAGTATTGCTCTCTCACTGTCTACAGTGTTTTTCTGGTTCTCACATCATTGCATCAGTTCAAGCTTTTTCTGAAAGCATCCTGCTTGTTATTTCTTACAGCACAATAGTGTTCCATCACAATCACATGCCACCATTTTTAAAAATTAATTTTATCTAGTTCTATGAGGTCTCCCAGTAGTATAGTTTTACTATTTCTCCTTGGAACGCAATTTAACTTTAACTTTAAGAATTTGGATGCTCTAGTGTTTAGTATTGATGTTATTCTTTCATCTTCTCTGATACCTTTTAGCAAAATGTAGTTTCTCTGCTTATCTCTTTTAATTAGATTACTTTTTGCTTTTGCTTTGTCTGAGATCATGATTGTTACCTCTGCTTTTTTACTTTAGCTGAAGCATAATAGTGTCTCCTCCAGTCTTTTCCCTTTACTCTGTGCGTGTCTCTCTGCTTCAGGTGTGTTTCTTTTTTTTTTTTAATTTATTTATTTTCTTGTTTACATCATTCATTTCCACGAGATTTTGAGCTACAAATTTTCTCCCCATCTTTCCCCCACCCACTGCCCCAAAATGGCCATCCCATTATATAACCCCTCCCTCAATCTGCTCTCTCTTATATCCTCTCCCATCGCCCCTCTGACTTTCTGGTAGAGCAAGATGGATCTCCCTATATATCTTAATTACCAGTTGCATGCATATCTTAATTCCCAGTTGCATGTAGTTAATAATAATAATAATAATGATAATATATATATACATATATATATTTTTAACATTTGATTATAGAACTTTAAATTTTAGATTCTTTCCCTTCCTCCCTCATCACCCACCCCCACTGGAAAGACAAGCAGTTCAATACAGGCTGTACATGTGTAGTTACACAGAACATCTACACAATGGACATATTGTGAGAGACTGATTATATGCCCCTCCTTCGTATCCTGCCCCCGCCCTTGTTCTATTCTCTACCCTGTCCCTGTCCCTTTACAGAAGTGTGTGCTTCCAGCAACCCTCCCCCGCACCCTGCTCTCCCCTCCATCATCATACCTCTCATCGCCATCCCCCCTATAACATAGTGGTTATCCACTATGTGGCAAGATACCCAGTTTAGAGTTTGTCATTCCTTCCCTAAGCCAAATTCAAGGAGAGTAAGGTTGACCCTTTCCTTTTTGCCTTCCTGTTCTTCCCCTCCATTGTAACAGTTATCCCTTGCCTCTTCTGTGTGAGATGATTAACCCCATTCTTTTCCCTGTCTCTCATTCTATTCTTCTCCCACCTCAGAATTTCACTTTTTAAAGTATAGTCCCTTCCTATTCAATTGATCCTGTGCCTTCTATGTACACATATATACACATACTCAGATATGTATTCATACGCATATATAAACTCTCCTATGTAGACATATGTATATGTATGTGTTTATATATATTTGTATTCCCTTCACCTATCCTCATACTGAGAAAAGGTTCATAAGTTACA
>CM053587.1:244491038-244535795 GCA_028646515.1 Pseudochirops corinnae | reverse complement strand
CCTTGCTTATTTTCTCATAATTTTGTATGAAGTAATATAGCATTGGATTTCAAGAGTAAAGAAAATTTGCATAGTTTCTTTTATTTACATTTAGTTCCACAATAGATAATGGAAACATTTACCATGTATTTCTAGAAATTAATGCAACTTCTAGGAAATAGAACCAAAATTATAAGAACTTATTGGCAGTGTAGAAAATTTTATGTTTACAGAGAAAATATAAACTTCTCTAAGCTTTCTCCCCATCCTTCAGCTGACGTTTTGATCAAATTGGATATACTCTTTAAAACTAGATTTTCTATCATGAATGTTTTAAAATATAACGGAATGTGTTAGCTTATACAATACAATTCTTCTAATTTAAGTAATTTTACAAGTAGCTATTTTAGAATTCTTTACTTTCCTGTGTTCCTTTAACAACTATTTATTAAAAAAAAACTTGCTTTTAAATAATGTGTAGAATGAGTTTATATAGGTTGATTTTTTTTTTTTAAACAAGCAGGACTTAAATACAGTGTTTAATTTCCTTAATGGTTTTTGTTTTCCATTTAAAATTTTATAGTGACTTTCAGTAGAATTATGCTAATTCTTATTTTTTTCCTCCACAGAGCATTTGTTCGAACAATCACTTGGAGATTAAAACTGTTTTTGAAGGTTCTTCATCAGGAACTAAAGATTATCTTACATTATGGCCAAATCTTAATGCAGAGAGACAAGGACAATGACTTATCACTAAATATGATAAGGGTTGTGTGTGAACACTGACCCTAATTCAGTTGTAATGAGTATTTTAGACATGAGTTTGCATCGGCAAATGGGGTCAGATCGGGACCTTCAGTCTTCTGCCTCATCTGTGAGTTTGCCTTCTGTCAAAAAGGCACCCAAAAAAAGGTCATTTAGGTCATTTCTATTTAGGAAGAAAAAGGACACCAAACGTAAATCAAGAGATCTCAATGGCGGGGTAGATGGAATTGCAAGTATTGAAAGTATACATTCTGAAATGTGTACTGATAAAAACACAGTTTTCTCCGCATATACCTCCTCTGACAATGGAACAGCTATCAACAGCAAACAAAATGGAGAATTTATGGAGTGTCCTTTATGCCTTTTGCGGCATTCTAAGGAAAGATTTCCTGATATAATGACCTGTCATCATAGATCTTGTGTGGATTGCTTACGACAATATCTGAGAATTGAGATTTCTGAGAGTAGAGTTAACATCAGATGCCCAGAATGCACCGAACGATTTAATCCCCATGATATTCGCTTGATATTAAGTGATCATATCTTGATGGAAAAATATGAAGAATTTATGCTTAGACGGTGGCTTGTTGCAGATCCTGACTGTAGGTGGTGCCCAGCTCCAGACTGTGGGTAAGAATATACTATTGGGATTTTTTTGTTTCTTTTTTCCTGTCTCCCATATTAAACTGTTCTATGGATGAAATTAAAATTGCTGAATAACATGAGATGAAAATATTCACCAAAGAATATAATTTGTTAAGAATTTCTTCCATTTAAAATTAATCAGAGGGCTTATTATTTCAATAGCTCCAGTGTGTCAGAAGGTAAAAGGTTTAAGGATCCTTGCATAAACAACAGTTAAAGAGTTTCAGCAGTGAAAGGTAAGGTGGAAAATGTAGAAGGAAGATGCTAGCATAAAGAAGTTTCCCTCTGCCACATAACAAAGTAACAAAATGTTTCTACTTAAATTACTACAAAAGATGGGAGGATGAAGATTATCCAGGTTTTAAAAATTGGCAACACTGCTACTACTAAGTATGTAATATAGTTTCTTTCAGATATAAGCACGTCAAAGTAAAACACTTTGATTTTAAGTGTATTTCAATGTTTCATATAATTAATAGTATGTTGTTTTTTGGTAAGAATGAAAAGAAAATTTAATACTGTACTTTTAAGTGTATTGAAATAGCCTATATTACATTAAATATGTTTATTATAATTCACTATAAATTAAAAATAAAATCAAGCTTGGCATTTCTTATCTGGGTCTTTGGACTCACCTTTATGTTCAAAGAAATTTTACATAGAATAGATTTATACTGAACTATCAAAAAAGCTAATTTATCTGACACTATCAGTTGGAAATTTTTATTAGCTAATTTGCTAACTGTGACACCCCATTTGCAGATCCCATTCAGTAACACAGTTTATATGCCATAGAGTTCTGTGCTTTAGTTTTCTTTCATGTCATTTTTTTGTGGCCATGTGTTTATATTAACTAGCAAAAGAGTGATAAAACTTTTTTTGTTTTTGCTTTTTTTTAATAAATAACTCCCATATTGAAATATATTTACATACTGTTTTTCTGTCAGATACATAGCATTCATCATGTCCAATATTTTAAGCACAGGGGAAAAGGGGACAAGGAGATGTTTGAAGTTATTTTAGTATATGTATAGAATATTCCTAGTAATCAGTCAAACATTTTTTAATTGCTTACTGAGACTATGCTAAGTGCTGGGGATATTTTTTAAAATGCAAAAACACTCAAGAAACTCACATTCTAATGGAAGACAAAAGATATAAATAACTATGCACGTCATAGAATTAACTTACCACATGGTTTCATCTTGTGAGAATAACCTCTTGGATTTTAATAGAGAAATTATGTCACTATTAAATTGGCAATATAGTACCATAGTGAGTTTTTGTTTTGGTGACTTAATATTCTTGCAGTGATAAGGAGAGGTAGAATTATAGAGGTTCATGATTTGTTATACTTTATAGCTAGGTGATATTAGCCGTAGACATGGTTAATGAAAATAATAATAACCTAGCATTTTTATAGTGCTTTAAGGTTTGCGAAGCATTTAAATGTATGTTTCATATACTCATGCTAAGTCAGATGGTTTATGGCTATTACATTGAAAAATGCCAATCAAGAAAAACTTAAAGCAGCTATATGTATATATGGAATTAAAGAGAAAGAGGATGTGATTGTGCCTTTTATTATGTTTCTCTTTATGTTCTCCAACAATCCCACTCTAGATGGGAGGAAATTTAAGAATACATTTACCCTAGTGGTAGCTAATGTGGCCTACTTTTTAGAAGAAAGGTAGAGGAAAAATTGAGAAAAGAAATGAGAGTGATACAAGATGAACATGAAAAAAGAGTCATCAGTTTGGTAAAGGAAGCACAAAAAATATTGAAGAAAATAACACCTTAAAAAACAGAATAGGTAAAGTGGTAAAAGAGGAACAGAAATCCACTGAAGAGAAGAACTCCTTAGAAAGTAGAATTAGCCAAATGGAAAAGGATATAAAAAAGCTCACTGAAGAAAAGAATACCTTAAAAATTAGAATTAGGCAAGTGGAAGCTAATGACTCCATGAGACATCAAGAAACAAAATAGAAAGGATAAAAAAAAGAAAATGTGACATATCTCGTTGGAAAAATAACTGACCTGAAAAACAGATCTAGGCAAGATGATTTAAGAATTATTGAACTACCTGAAAGCCATGAACAAAAAAAGAACCTAAACATCCTATTTCTGGAAACTTTAAAGGAAAATGACCCTGATATCCTAGAATTAGAGGGTATGATGGAAATGGGAAGAATCTACCAATCACTTCCTGAAAGAGATCCCAAAAGGAAAACTCTCAGGAATATTATAGCCAAATTACAGAGCACCCTAGCCAAGGAGAAAATATTCCAAGCATCCAGAAAGAAAAAATGCAAATAATCATGGAGCCACAGTCAGGATAATACTAGATTTGGCATTTTCTACATTAAAGGAGCAGAGGGTTTAGAATATGATATTCTGGAGGGCAGAGGATGTAGGATTACAGCCAAGAATCACCTGACCCAGCAAAATTGAGTATACTTCTTCAGGGGAAAATAGATATTTAAGAAAAAGAGAACTTTGAAGAATTCCTGATGAAACAGCAGGGCTGAATACAAATTTTGACATTTAAACAGAAGACTCAGAGAGAACCAAAAAAAAGGTAAACAGGAAAGATAAAATCATAAGGGAATTCAATAAGATTAAACTGTTTACATTCCTAAATGGGAAGATGATACTTACAACTACTAAGAACTTTATCATCATTAGAGCAGTTAGAAACTGTATACACAGAAGGCAGGAGTATGAGTTGACTATAACAGGATGATGTCTAAAAAATAAAAATACGGGTTGAAGAAAGAGGGATGCATTGGGAAAGGGGGGAGTGAGAGAGGTAGAATGGGGCAAATTAGCTCATATAAAAGATGTGTGAAAGAGCTTTTGGGGGGGAATGGAGGAGTAGCAAATAGTCCTTGAACCTTACTCTCATTAGAAATGTGCTTACCCTATGGGAAAGGAAGGGAGAGGAATTAAGAAAAGTGGAGGTGGTGGGGGCTGATAGAAAGGAAGGCAGATTGGAGGAGGCAGTGGTTAAATGCAAAACACTTTTGAGGAGGGACAGGTTGAAAGAGAGAGAAGAATAAATGGGAAAAATAGGATGGAGTGAAATACACAAGTAATGACTGAAAACATTTTTACATCAGGTTTCTCTGATAAAGGCTTCATTACTCAAATATATAGAGAACTGGGTTGAATTTATAAGAATACAAGTCATTCCCCATGTGATAAATGGTCAAAGGATATGAACAGGAAGTTTACAAAGTAACCAAAGCTATCGATAGTCACATGAAAAAATTCTTTAAAATTTCTGTTGATTAGTGAAATGCAAATTTAAACAACTCTCAAGTACCATCTCACACATCAGATTTGCTAATATGACAGAAAAGGAAGATAACAAATGTTGGCAAGGATGTAGGAAAACTGGGACACTAATGCACTGCTGGTGGAGTTGTGAACTGATCCAGCCATTATGCAGAACGATTTGGAACTGTGCCCAAAGAGCTATAAAATTGTACATAGCCTTTGATCCAGTAATACAACTACCAGTTCTGTATACCAAGGAGATTTTTTTTTAAAAAAAAAGGGGAAAGGACCTATAAATGTACAAAAATATTTATAGTGGCCCTTTTTTCCCCCAACTTATTTTCTTTTTTTTTTTTGCTTTTTGGAGGGCAGTTGGGGTTAAGTGACTTGCCCAAGGTCACACATCTAGTAATTGTTAAGTGTCTGAGGCCAGATTTGAACTCAGGACCTCCTGACTCCAGGGCCAGTGCTCTATTCACTGTGCCACCTACCTGCCCCGGGATTTGATTTCTAATAAGTAGCTAGAAAAACAAATGACAACTATCTTACTAGTTAAAATAAACATTTGTTTCTATGGCTTTTTATTTTTGTTTTTCAGAACTAATGGACAATGTAAAGCTGATTTTTACTGACATTGTTACTGTCTACCCTACCTTTTTTAAATGGAAGAGAAAGACCATCATTTATTTTTTCATAGAGGATCTAATCTAGCAGTCAGACAGTGAATTAGAAAGCTGAAAATTTAATACTATCAGTCAATTGTGAAGTAGTTTGGGCTTTTGGACAAAGATGGAAAGGGGAAGCGTAGTATAATTTTTTTTGCTATCCCTTAAGAAAAAAATAGTTTAGCACTTGATAGCAACTAGGTGTTAATTGAAATTGGAGTCTTTTAATTGGGGTAACTAGGCATATAAATTTGTATATTTAATCATTTAAAACTTATATATATTCCTGAGAACAAATTTTTTGTTATTATTTTTCAGTCATTTCGATCATGTCCAACTATTCATATGACCTCATTTGGGTTTTTCTTGGCAAGGCTACTGTAGTGGTTTGTCATTTCCTTCTCCAGCTCATTTTAGAGATGAGGAAACCAAGGCAAACAGGGTTAAATGACTTTCCCAGGATCATACAACCAGTAAGTGTTTTAGGCCAGATTTTAACTCAGGAAGGTGAGTCTACCTAATTTGAGGCCTGGCACTCTATCCATAGTATTAAGAGTGAATCTCATTGACACTTATGAGATTCAACTGCAGAAATAAAGTAAGCATATATGATTATAAGGTTCTACATTTACGGCATTTTCTTGAAAATAAGTTATGGAATGGGCATCCTTTTAATAGGTAAGATAAAGGTTTAGAAAGCACTAAGCTTTTTTTTTTTCAGGTTCACTTGTTCAGTACAGCTTCTTAAAGGAAATGTTACCATATTTGCTTAATGTGATAATCACAGATAAATTCTTACTGTTAACCTGTTCATCTTTAGAATTGATGTTGGGAAAAAACAAACTGAGTTTACTCTGGCCTCATAAGAAATGGGACGGGAAGTGGAATTGGGTGAGAGGTGGGAAGCATGCCGTAGTAGAAAAATCCCTGATTTTAGAGTCAGATGATACGGATTCAAATGCCAGCTCTTCTACTTAACAGTTTTGTGACCTTGAACAAGTCACTTAATCTCTCTGAAACTTAATTTTCCTCATCCTTTTACAGCAGAGAATGGGCCATCCAGGGTTGGGGAACCTGTGGCCTCAAGATGCATTCCCTACCCCTGGAAACTTATCTCTTAAGATTCTTTTCCAGATCTATATCTGTGATCCTGAGGCTTTAAAGTATGAACATAGGTAGCGTCCATTCATTTATCTCTTTTGATAGATAATCATTTAACTTAAACATTTGTTGATGGGCAGTTTGCTGAAAATGAAAATTGTTGCAGAGGCAAAATTATAATTAAATATTTTTTTTAAATATTTTGAATTTCTCTTGTATTAATGTATATATTTAATCCCCATCTTCTCATCTTGATTCTTTAAGATATGCTGTGATAGCATTTGGCTGTGCCAGCTGTCCAAAATTAACTTGTGGACGTGAAGGCTGTGGAACAGAGTTCTGCTACCATTGTAAACAAATTTGGCACCCAAACCAGACCTGTGATGCTGCCCGGCAGGAGAGAGCCCAGAGCCTACGTCTGAGAACAATACGTTCTTCTTCCATTAGTTATAGCCAAGAGTCTGGAGCAGCAGGTATTTATGCCCATTTATCTTTAAAATGTTTGGAAGATACATAATTTATTTCAATAAACAGCAGTAGAGTCCAGAAGTTTTGGATTCTCTGTTCCCCTTCCAGTGTTCAGATTGTTGTGATATGGCATAGGATTTCTGTCCTGAAAATACTTGAGAATGTTTTGTGTGAGGAAATGTTTTCATTATTTAGAAGTTATGATTTTAAAAAATTAAAATAATAATTTTTTTAAAAGATACAAAATAAGTGCCATGAGAGTTTTTATACTTGGTAAATAAGAGTAGTCATAAAGTTGTACTCATAGTAAGCATTGGTCTTTTGGATGGCTTAACAAAAACACCATTTAGTTGAGAAGTGGATTCTGACCATGACACCATTAGTTACGAATTACTATTTTTTTTAACAGAAGTATGTTAATTAATATGTTTTTTTAAAAGAGCTAAATTGTACAGGAAAAAGACACTTTACCTAACTTTTGAAATACTTTATTTCAGTAATTACAAATGGGGTGTGTGTGTGTGTGTGTGTGTGTGTGTGTGTGTGTGTGTGTGTGTGTGTGTGTTTTAAATTTGCAATTGTCTCATCTCCACTTAAGGATATTTAAGCATACTTTAGGTTGAAAGTTTAAAAATCCAAATTCATATTTTCAAGTCACGAGTTTGAAATTCTTTGAGGGTTCATATGTGAATAATGTATTTATCTTCCATATCCAGTAGGAAAAACATTTTCATAAGCCGTAGAATCCCAAATTCAGATTCTCTGGCCCATTTTAATGTTTATCCTGCAGGTCTTCATAAGAGGCTCATGTTACTTTAAACTCCTAGCACTTTCATTGGGATTTCAATAAGGCAGATCTATGATGGAAAATATTTTTTACTTGTGCTTTTGGGGAATGAAAATCTTTAAAAGTATTTTGGTATTTCTTGAACTGAAAGGTAAAGTGTAACATTTGTCAAGCTGTGTGTACCCAGATATTTTTTCATTATGTGTAGATTTGCTTGATTCTGTTCCCTCAATTAAAAAGTATGAGAAAACCTCAAAGTATTAGTAAAAAAAAAAAAAAGAGAGAGAGAGAGAGACCTGAAGTAGTTGTTGAAGGAAGATTACTAAAAACTAGCTAGGCAGTTGCTTTTAGGGGCCCACTTGAAAAATGACTTGCCTCTTCTCAGAGTAGGGTAGGATCCATCAAAAATGGCATCATAGAATTTGGGATTTAGAAGAAACCTTAGTGGTCATCTAGTCTATTTCATACTGAAAAAGATACAGACTGTATCATATCTGACAACATTTGATCATATATCCTCTACTTAAAAGAGAGGGAAGTCACCACTTTTTGGGACAGAAATATAATAGGAGGGAGAGTTAGGAGTAGAGGGAGTAAAGGAGAGTTCCTAATAAGGAAAACTTATTTGCCAGTGGGTTTGTATGTACCTTAAGTGTGAGTGTATGTATGTATGTATTATATATTCATATTCATACATAACATCTATGTACACCTATGTGTATAGGTGTGCATGTACACACAATTAAATGGCATGATTTTTATTTTATCAAGACACTGCTATTTGTACATCCAAATGCATTAATTTCTCCTGTAAAGTTGCCGTCTTTAAAATCTGTATACTTATTTCAGTGCTCATGTCATTCAAAGCATTTCTGAAACAACTTTTTTTTTTTTGCTTTTTGGAGGGCAGTTGGGGTTAGGTGACTTGCCCAAAGTCATACGGCTAGTAATGTGTCAAAGTGTCTGAAGCTGGATTTGACTCCAGGGCTGGTGCTCATTAACTGCACTACCTAGCTGCCCCAGAAATGATTCTTTTGAGATTTTTTTCAGAATGTGTGTATTTTTTTATTTTGGAGAGAAGAGGAAATATCCTTGGAGACAAATTTTATCCTTTGTGAGTAAACTTAATTCTTAGAAATAGCTAGTAGTAACTCAGTGTCAAATCTCTTGAATAAGACTGTTTAAATTGAACATACCAATTCCATGTCTTGGCCAAAAATGAGAACTGTTAACTATAAAATAAGAAAACTGGCTTCCTATTGTGGGAAGTTAGGTAACCTTGAACATAGTTCCAAAAATTCAATAAACATTTTGAGGAATGGCAGTATCATTTGAATAAACCTCTCAAGGTAATAATTTTAAAAGGTCTGGCCATGTCACCAAACTCAAATTCCAGTGGCTCCCTATCACTTCCTGCATCAAAGACAAACTATTTGGCATTCAAAGTTCTTCACAACCTAGAAAGTCAGTGGTTTGAATTTATACAATTTATTTTTAAATGACTCCCAATATCAGTAACAAGCTTTTTCCCATCTCTCAAAGTATTTAATCAGTTTCTTTTTTGTAATTCTATTTGATCCTCAACATCTCCGATATCCCACCACCCTTAAAGAGATTAGTCTTGATATATAGACCTTAGGTTACAAGCCTAACCCCTCTCATTCCTTACTCCTCAGCCATATTTAGTAACATCTTTTGCTATCATTCCCCATACCTACCTTTGCATTGAATTCAAGGAGTCTTAAAGTATGTGATGATTTAATTTCAGTAGTCTTACTGAGTCTAAATCAGGCTTTTAGTTTGTGGCAAGGCAAGCAACTACACCTTTCCCAGCCCTTTTTTAGTACATGACTCAGTGTTCTTCTCCACCCTAATGCCTTATATTTGGGGACTTCAGTATACATGTCAATATCCCTTCAAACATCCTGGCTTCCCAGTTCATCAACTTCTTCAACTCTCTCTTCTGACCTGCATCTTAACTGCCATACACAGGGACTATCCTAGCTTTGATTTCATCCTCAGTCACAGATGTCCTATGTCTATCATTTAGAACCCTGAAATTCTTCTACGTGACAGGACTTCCTAACCTTTCCATCTTTCTATGTGCTTCATCCCTTCTAAACCTCTTATTCATCCTTCATGACCTTCTGTCATTTTACACCTTCCTGCCATCCTAGTACTGTTCTTGCCTTACTTCCCTTCATAGTCTTGATACTACAGTTAGCCAGTTCAACTTTAGCCAATTCTCTACCCTCAAATTCTTTGCCTTCTTGTTCTTCTGCTCCTTATCCCCCTTTAAACGTCAACCCTAGATTACTTTCCACCATTTGTCTACCTTCTTGGCTTCTACTTTATGTTTCCTGAATTCTAGTGGAGGAAGTCACACCACTATGCTGACTGGATCTACCACAGATTTTTAATATCTAATCCTTAACTGGGTCTTTACTGCTACACAGTAATTCCTTTTCTTTTCTGTGTTTAACTATCACACCTCTCACAATATATGTTCTAAATCTTCTCTTTTCCCCTCAAGCCACTAAGTCTACACTCTGAGTCCATCAATACTCTTTATCTAGCATGTTTCATCATGAGTCTTTTGGAATTGTGCCTTATCAAAGTTCTTAAGTCTTTGAAAGTTGCTTATCTATACAGTATTGTTGTTTCTGTATAAATTGTTCTCCTGGTCTGTTCACAGAAGTTTTCCCGGGTTTTTCTGAAACCAATTCAATTCAGTAAACATTTATAAAGTTCCTAATCTGTGTCAGGCTCTAGGGATATAATTAAGAAAAAGACATAGTCCCTTCCAAAGACCTTACAATCTAATAGAAAAAGACAGTATACAAAAGGAAGCTGAAAGGGATACAAGAGCCACCAATTGGTACCCAGTCAGATGATACACTATTCTCTGGAGTTGAAGACAAGACAGAACAGCTGATGGAAAATGGAGTATCAAGAAGGTTGTGAGCACTCTATAAAGGAAAGCTTTGATGACTCTGCCTTCTAGCCTTCCTTCCTCTCTGAGGGGAGAGGCAACTGAAGATAAGTTGAGAAAGTATAGAGTATCAAAACTGGACTTGTCCTTTGTGGTGATTTCTTATAACAGTAGTACTCCATCACATTCATATATTATAATTTGTTCAGCCATTCACTAGTTGATGGGCATCTTCTCAATTTCTAATTCTTTGCCACTACAAAAAGAGCTGCTATAAATATCTTTTGTGCATTTGAGTCCTTTTTCTCTTTCTTTGATCTCTCTGAGGTTTAGACCTAGTAGTAGAATTTGATGCATCAAAAGATATGCATAGTTCAATATTTTTTAGGATAACTCCAGAATGTTTGGACACAAATGGTACATTATTATGTTTCTTTAACCATAGCTCCTCCAGCATTTGTCATTTTCCTTTTTTATCATCTTAGCTACCCTGGTGGTTGTGACTGTGATTCTTCAGAGTTGTTTTAATTTCCATTTTTCTGTTGGTGATTTAGAGCGTTTTTTCATATGCTTATTGAAAGCTTGGATTTTTTTTGCCCCTGAAATCTACCTACTCATATCCTTTGGTCTTTTATCAATTGAGGAGTGACCCTTTTTCTTATAAATTTGACTGTTCTCTATATTTCTTAGAAAATGAAACTTTTATTAGAGAAACTAGCTGAAAAGATATTTTTTTCAGTTAACTTATTCTTAAAACAACTCTGATACCTGTTGTGCTGTGAAAGGTGACCCTGAGTTCTCTAAAAGTTTGCTGAGCAAAGAATCAACTCTGGAAAGACTTTAAGAATACATACAATGATACTCTGTGGTCGCAGGGCTAAAAGTTTGTCATTAGATTGACTATGGACTTTTTCTACTCAAATTATAAAGATGGTATACTAAGTCATAGCTTATGGTCTGTTTTGGGGGGGAGTATCCACATCAATCAGCAAAGTTAATTATTGAATTAAGTTCTTAATATGAAACCTTACCTTCTCTGTAGCTGTCCCTAGGACTTCTCTTCATTTTTCCTCATTCCTGTTCTTTTTGCTCTTGTGTTATTTGTCATTTTTATCATACTTTGTGTTTTGAGAAATGCTTGTGGTGTGAAATAGCTTTGTCTTTCAGAAAGGAGGGAAAAAGTACTTTATAAATTTAAAAAATGTATTGGATAGTGCATCAATGGAAAGATTTAGATATATGAATATCTTCATTTCAAATATTAATCAAGATGCTATTAGAAGTTTTATTGGAGGGGCAGCTAGGTGGCACAATGAATAAAGTGCTGGCTCTAGAGTCAGGAGGACCTGAGTTCAACTCCAACCTCAGACACTTAACACTTACTAGCTGTGTTACCTTGAGCAAGTCACTTAACCCCAACTGACCTGCCTTCCCCCTCCAAAAAGACCAAGAAAGAAAGAAATTTTATCGGGAATGATTATTGATGTAATTTGGTATATTTTGCATATTAATAAGTTTCTCTTTTTTTCTTAATAAGCTGATGATATAAAACCATGTCCAAGATGTGCTGCATACATAATAAAGATGAATGATGGAAGTTGCAATCATATGACATGTGCTGTCTGTGGTTGTGAGTTTTGTTGGCTATGTATGAAAGAGATCTCAGATTTACATTATTTAAGGTAAGTTTAAGGTGATAATTATATATAATTTGAAAATAAAATGGCATCAAAATTTTTTCCAATGTTTTAAAATTTAGATTTTGAAATATACTTAAAGTGATTAATTTTGCTCTAATTCAATAAATGGTAGAATAAGCCAAATCTTTTTAGTAAGATTAATAACAAGCAAAATTTCTAGGAGGAGCATTTTTTGTAATGAAATATAACATGACACTAACTAGTGTGTGACCATAATCACTTACCCTCTGAGCCTCTGGCAAGCCTTTGAGACTGAAAGTTGTAAATAAGGATGTTTTATTGCATCACAAAGGAGGCCTTATGCTCTGATTGTATTGGATCTTAAAAATCCTTTTAAATTTTTTTGTATGTAAATTATAACTGCCCACCAAGAGGGTGTAATGTGTATATATCTAATGTAACTATAAAAGGAATATTTTACTGCTTGAGTAATAACTAAAGATTTCTTGGATGGGTGAGTACTAAGGACCAATTCCAATTCCCCTTGTGCCATACAAACTACTTTTTTGTTTTAGAAAGTCTTTTGGTTGTATAAAAAAATAACAAAACTTTAAGGGAAAATTCCATAACCTATTTGATAGTCACTGCTATAATCTCATCTAATAATTATTCTTGGGTTTTCAAATTATGTTGGTTTATTTTTCAATTTGTTTCATTAGCCCATCAGGATGTACTTTTTGGGGAAAGAAACCTTGGAGCCGTAAGAAGAAAATACTGTGGCAGCTGGGAACACTTGTTGGTGCTCCTGTAGGAATTGCTTTAATAGCTGGCATTGCTATTCCTGCAATGATTATTGGAATCCCGGTGTATGTTGGACGTAAGGTAAAATGCACTATTCCTTATTTGATGTGTAGCTGTTGTTTTTACTTTGTCTTTGAAATAGATCATCAGTAAATGGGCAGTGTATGGTTTTTTTCCTTACTTCAGAATAAACTGTTACTTAGCCATAAGATTATCAGTTTCAAAAGTCTTATATATACTCATTTTATTTATCAGAAAAATGAAAACTCTGGTAAGCTTTCATGCTAAGACCAGTTTCACAGAATGCACAGAATGCCAGAATGCACAGTCTTTAAACTTTTTTTATCACAATTCTACCTTTTTGAAAAAGCCATCTTGGCGAATAGCAGTTCTGAGTGAGTTTATTTATTAAGGTTAATACCTGAAACATCACCTCAGCAGACAACAGTCAAAAAAATGGACTTATTACTATTTCACTTCCAGAATCCAGTGTCCGGTACTTTAAATTCAACCAAACCAATAGTTATTAAGCACATAGCTGGCTCAGTGAGCTTGGTGTCAGGAAGACTTAGATTTGAATCCTGTCTCATTTACTTGCTAGATGTGTGACACTGGGTAAGTCATTTAACCTTTCTGGGCCTCAATGTTCTCATCTGTGAAAAATGAGGGAGTTGAACTTGAAGACCTGTAATGTCCCTTCAGCTAAAAATCAATAATCCTCTGACCTACTCTGTGCAGGTTTCCATGCTGGGTTCTGGAGGTACAAAAAGAAAACTAAAACAATCCAACCTTCAGGAGCTTATATTCTACTGGGGAGCATAGCAAATATACAACACCTACTATGTGCCAGGAATTGTGCTGAGTACTGGGGGTACAAAGAAAGGCAAATGACAGTCACTCTCTTAAGGAATTCACAGTCTAGTAGAAGAATCCATCACTTAGGGTGGGGGAGATAAGGAAGTTCTCCAGCCAGGTGGGAAATGATGTGGCTGCCTTGGGACTCTCCTTAAATGGAGGATCTGGAAGCAGCTCTCTGATGTCCATCTTCTCCAGCCAGAGGGAAGGAGGAAGGATCCTTGGGGAAGGGGTTATACTGAGGGGGTATGAGTTTTAGAATTAATGTGATTAGTTTTTTTCCTCCGGTGGAATTTAAGACTTAAAATTCAAACACACTTAACAAAATCTAAAACAATTTAATTTTTTAAATGACTGTTTTGGCCTGAAGTGTTAGATGTAAGCTATTACAGAATTAATTACAGAATTGGCAGAGCACAATTAGATGGCAAGCATGTCTGAAAAAGATGTAGGGATTCTAATAAAATGAAAGCTCAGTATGAGTCATCAGTATGATAGGACAACCAAAAAAGCTAATGCAGTCTTGGGGGCTGCATTAGCCTCTTGATCTGCATTAAGGACCGTAGTTTCCAGGAATAAGGCGGTACCAGAGTCCTCTGTGCTGCCCAGACTTTATCTCAAATGTTATCGAGTTCGTTGACAGTAAGTTGGGAAGCAATCTAGAAGGGATGTCAAAGGGCCATCCCCATCTAAAAACTGGTTAAAGAAATTGGGACTTTTAGCCTAGACAAAAAGACATTCATGGAGAACATAATATCTATCTATTCGAAGGGCTATTATGTGGAAGAATTAGAATTATGTTTGTTTGAAGACCAGCTTAGTCATAAAATCTTTAGAGTTGGATGTGACCTCAGAGGTCATCCAATCTGACCCATACCCAAGCAAGAATCCCATTTACAACATGCCCAAAAAATAATCAGTCACCCAGCCTTTACATATAATCCTCTAATTATGGGAGAACATACTATTTCCCAAAGCAAACAGTTCCATTTTTGATAGCTCTGATTAGGAAATTATTTCTTATTTCAAGTCTAAATCTGTTTCTTTATAACTGCCTCCTATTTTTTCTAGTTCTGGAGCCAAGCCAAATAAATCAAATTTCTCTTGCTATAACAGCCCTTCAGATGCTTGAAAACAGTGATTGTGTCCCCCATAAGTCTTTTCTCTAGACAAAATGCCCCATTTGATGTTAACCCGTACTATTCTTATTGCCTTCTCAATGCCTTTCCTGAAATACTGCACAAAGAATGAAATACAATATCCCAGTTACTGTTTTACCAAGATACATAGCTGTATTTTTTAAGTAATACCTACATAATACTTGAATTATTCTCAGTTATGTTTTTTAATTCCACGTGTAGGACTTTATACTTATCCCTACTAACTTTCATTTTATTAGATTCAACCCTTTTTAATTATGTCATCTAACATGTTCCTCTCAACTTTGGGTTGTTTACAAGTTTAAGGGACTGTAATCTCTCTTATGTTATATAATGCTTGACTGTTAAGATTACTTATTAATGACTTAATAGGGTTTATATAAAGTCTTTTTCATATAAACTATTATTACCTTTTTTTAACCAAGGTATAAGTGTATATATTTATCCTTGTTAAATTTAATATTGTTAGATTGGGCACATTATTTTAGGCTGTTGGGATTTTTTTTTGTTTTTGTTTATTTGGGATCCTTCACTGCTTTAATTGACAGAACATGCATAACTTTGTATCGTAATCGTGTACTTCACGACTATTATGCCTTCAGTCCTAGTTTTTCTTATAAGAATGTTGAACAAAATAGAAACCTTTCAAGCACTCCATTAATTATTAGTCCCAGAGTTATTGTTCAGCCAGTTCAAAATCCACCTGGCTTACTTTTTTTCTAACTTGTCCAAAATAATGTCTTAAAAGATTTCTATGTGATGCTTTGCCAAAATGTGTGGCTTTCTTCCAATCAAAATCAGAAATAAGTCTATCCTGATTTATTCTTGATAAAACTAGACTGGTACATAGTGAGCTCTGAATACCTTTCTAAGTGTTCATAAACAATTTTTTCAGTGTAACCCAATTTAGAATTCTACCCGGAATTTCATTTCATGTTAGTTCAGCAAATAACCAGTTATGTGTCTGACATTTAAAAAGTGTGATGTTACACACAAACCCTTGCTACACTCAAGGATCTTACAATCTATTGGGGAAGAGAATGAGCAGAAGGCAGATATTCAGAATAACTGTGATACAGAGAGGAATGAGATGTGTGCAGAGGAGAAGTGTAAGCAGAGTGCGGGAGACATTTGAAGAGGGATATGAGGATCGCTTTTACTTCAAGGTATAAAAGATAGTTTTTCATGGAAGAGGTGGCTTTGGAGTTGAGCCTTGAAGGAAGGGAATGATTTCAGTAGTCTGAGATATCAGTGGGTCAAGGAAAGAGAAACTCTATGATGGAGTATCTTAAGGAGTGAATAGTTCTCAATGTCAGAAGTTGTAGAGAAGTCAAGGAGAATGAGGACAGAAAAAGGGCTGTTTGATTTGGTAATGATCTCATTCGTTGCTTTGGAAATGGCTATAACATAGTGAGGGGGATGACAGCCATATTGAAAGGGGTTCAGACTGAAAAAGTGGTGAGGAAGTAGAGGTAAGGAGCATGGAGTAGTATTTCAAAGAGTTTGGCATCAAAGGGAGAAGAGGATAACAGATCAATAACTTGAGGCATGTCAGTCAAAGGAAAATTTTTTTAATGGATAGTAAATAATAATAACATATATAGTACTTTTAAGATTTACACAGCACTTTATAGATACGTTATTGCATGTTACTCTGACAGCAATCCTGTCAGGTGGGCACAACAGATATCATTATCCCCATTTTTACAGAGGAGAAAACTGAGAATCTGATTAAATGATGTACCTAGTCACACAGCAAGTAAAAGTATCCAAGGCAGAATTCTGTCTCCACTCTTCCCATCTCCAAGCCTCGAGTTCTGATCATTAGGTATTGTTACCTTCTTAAGAAGATTTGAGTATATTTGTAGGCCAAATAGAAGTTCATTGGCCTATAGTTTGAAGAATTCATACTTATCCTTGGTTTGGAAATTGGAATATTTATTCATATTCTAGAGCACCTTTCCCATTCTCTATCATCTTTTTTTCAAAGGTCATTGACAGTGGTTTACTAATCGCATACAGAATTATTTTATTACCTTAGAATGTGCATCATTTAGGCCTAGTGATTTGAAGAGCATCTTTTGACTTATTTGGGGTTCTTATCCTCAGTAACTGTTTTTGTTATCCTTCCCAATCTGACAGTTAGCTACCAGGTGATAAATTTGACCACAGCAATTAAACAGTCCTATCCTCAAAGTCTAAGGCATGAATAGTTTTATTCTCTGCATTGGTGAAGGGTATGCTCATACTGACCAAATCCCAAATCTTCCAAAGTATTGAAGCATATAGTTGAGAAATATTTAAAATTTAATGGTATTCTTTGACATTTCAAGGTCCCAGCCCACTTCCTCTTACACCCTCCCCTGATGAAATCCTTTACACTTCATATGCATGACTGGTGTTGTTATTATGCAGATTATAACACAATAAAACTTGGTTTATCTTCAGTCACCAAGGCATCACTGCTATCCTTATTTATAAGGTATACATTTTCCGGAGCACATATAGTAATGTTCTTCCAGCTTTGTTTTCCATAATACTTACTGACTAGCAGGCTAAGATAAAATGCAAGACTCTCTCCTGAACCTGCCTGCCAACAAAGTACACAGACTATGCTTCCCTGGTTAGCCCCAATGAGGGAGTGTGATGCTACCCTTATATCCACCTGCATATTTTGACAACCTGAAGGATATTGTCCAAAAGAATTCATCAGGATAAGAATATTACTTACAGGTTGCCTAGGTGGCACAGTGAATAGAGCACCAGCCCTGGAGTCAGGAGGACCTGAGTTCAAATTCGGCCTTAGACACTTAACACTAGCCATGCGACCTTGGGCAAGTCACATAACCCCAAGTACCCTGCCTTCCCCCTCCAAAAAAAATAAAAAAGAATACTACCTGTAGAATGAATGCTAGCTTAGAAGGTTGAGGTAGAAGTGAGGTTCAGTGGAGATTGTATTGCTTTAAATATGGTGAAAGCTGTCCATTTTCCTGCCAAATCATCTCCAATTGAAAGTATACTTTGGAGCAAGAGGACTCATTCTCATCCAGTGATTCTCTGTGTTGGTACTGTGCTAGATTTGTTACATGGTCACACAGATCCAGTCTCTGCCAGCCAGGAGCTGTATTTTAGCTTTTTCTCTGTTACCATTCCAAGTAGCTGAGCTATAAATTTGGGCCAAGATCCAGAGTTAAGTTGTCATTATCTTCCTTCTTGTAAAGGGAGTAGCGGGCACAGTGGCTATCCAGTAATCAGGGCATGGCTGCTAGAACGTTTTCTGGAGGTTAGTAAACAGAGGAAAGCTTTTTTGGCAATTATCCTATATGTGTCTGTGTACTAGTTAAAGATCCTAAAATAGTATGAAACCCATAGAATTTACTTTGAAGTTTTCCAATATTATATTTGAACATCTAATACACAGCCATGTTGAAAATAAACTTAATTTCTCTAATTTGCTGAGTATAAAAATCCTGCTACCCTCTAATCGAGTAGTTACACGGCTCACTTTTTCTTAGAGATCTCATTAATTAAAAAAAAATTAAATACTTAAGAGCGAATAACATGACTGTATCATAGTGATGGTGATGGTAGTCAGATTGAAAGGCGTTGAAAGTGAAAAGGTAGGTAAGTAGAGTCAAGGAGCACAGACTAGGATAATTAACACATGTTAAGTCATGTTTATAAATTACTTTTTGTAAAATATTAGTTAGGGATAAAGTAAACATTTGTGAAAATGCCAAGGGAGCTTAGATTTGCCTTGTATTAGAGACAGTCTTCTTTTTTTAATTATAAAAATGAGGAAGTATTTCGACTTTTTAGCAGATCTAGAGCTATTCTATCTATATTGAATATGTAATGTATCTCTTCTCCAACCATTTCTCTTTTCTACTCAAGATTCATAATCGATATGAAGGCAAGGATATTTCAAAACACAAACGGAATTTGGCCATAGCAGGTGGTGTAACATTGTCTGTAATAGTATCTCCGGTCGTAGCTGCAGTAACTGTAGGTAAGCAAATACTGAGTGCCTTCAGATACCTCAAACATCATTTTCCTTAGTTTTAAGGAAATTATAAAATAAGGAATTTTGAAGTTAATGTTAAATATGAAAGGTTCAATTTGAAAATGATAAATTTATGGTTAAGGAATATTACTTTTTGATATTTAGTGTAGAGACTGAAACTTAATTCCAGGGCAGATAGTTAAAATTTTAGTGGAATAAGTTATTTTTGTATACATAATTCAAGTTGGAACTCTGGCACTTTTATTTTGTACTCATCATCCCTTAAAAATGCTTTCCAAATCTCATTTTTTCAGTGTTTTATTTTTTGTTTCATAATGACATTTAATTTAAATTCTCTTTTTTTTAAGGCATTGGTGTTCCTATTATGTTGGCTTATGTTTATGGAGTCGTTCCAATATCTCTGTGTCGAAGTGGAGGTTGTGGAGTGTCAGCAGGCAATGGAAAGGGAGTCAGGATCGAATTTGATGATGAAAATGATATAAATATTGGTGGAACAAATATAGCAGTAGGTAAGCCTTTTAACCAAAGGAAGCATATTACCTGACAGTAAATGCATCAGAATGATCCAGTGTGATCTAGAGTCATAAGATGTGGGTTTAAATCCTGGCTTTGCCATTTACTCTCCCATTTGCCTAAAGACAAGGCACTTAACCTTTTAGCATTGGCTTTCTCATCTGTAAAATCTAGAGTATTGAACAAAATTAACTCAAAGATCTCTTTTAGCTCTAAATCAGAGATTCTGTAATCATAAATGATAGAATCCCTTTGTATTTATTTGGACCAATTGGAATGTAGGCCTGTTTTCTGAGTAAAAGTAATTAGGAAGTTAAATCTCCTAGGAAAGGGGCATGCAATATAGTCCCAAGTTTACATCCATTTTCTAGACTTCCATATTAAATTCATCAGGCCATTATTAAGCACCAAATATGTGCCAAGTGTAAAGATGAGAAGACAAAACACAACAGCTTCTTCCCTCAAATAGCTTATATTTGACTAGATAACACATACCACACTATCATATTGAACTTGTAGTTCATTAAAACTCAGAGATCTTTTTCAGATCAACTGATAACTAGCTATGCCTTTCCCTACATTGTACTTCTTCTAAAGTTGATTTTTTTAAATTTGTGGGTAAGACTTTACATTCCTCCCATTGAATTTCATCTTAACAAATTCAGTCCAGTGTTCTATCCTGTTAAGGTATTTCTGAATCTGACTGTCATTGTCCAGTTTGGGAATTTTTTCTCCCAGATTTGTATTATCTGCAACTTTATAAGCATGCTTTCTGTTATTTAAGTCATTAATAAAAATATTAAGTAAGTAGCATAAAACCATTAATGATTATCAGATAGGTCTCTCCATTCAGTCACCTTCAAACCCACCTAATCATCAGTTCCACACATCTCTGTCTTTTTCAAAGAGCACTGTGAGAAACATTTATCAAACGTATTTTCCTTATCTTTCAATTGAATGACAGTGTTACAGTGCTAAAAAAGAAAGCAAGATTAGTGTGGTATAACCTCTCCTTGATGAAACCATTTTGTTTTGTGATGGTTTTTGCAATGTAAGACTTTTTGTAATCAGCACTTCCTTTCTAGGTGTTTCCTAACCATCTTTTTGAATTGAAGTCATACCCATTGGCCTATAGCTTGAGGACTCTATTCTTATTGTGAATTATTATTTTTTTTAGAGGACAGCATTTAAGGGACAACCCTTCTCTAGTCCTTTGGTACTTCTGTTCTCCATAATCATTGTCTAAGCAGTCACGTCTGCTACTTTTAGGCCCAAGAATGTAGTTCATATTGGGCAGATAACCTGAATTCCTCAGGGACAGCTAATTTTTCTTCATACTTCATCAGAAAAATAAGAATCAAAATAAGATTCAACAGCTTTTTCATCTCTTCATCAGCAGTTACGCTGTATATCACTGATCTCTCCTCAGACCTCATTATCCTTGACATTTCTGAAGCGTTTAAATTAACACTATAAATCTCTACCCCTTCGTTGATCATGTTTCATCTCTTGGTTTTTGTGCTGTTTCTCTTTTTTTCCTCTTATAGCTCTACTTCTACTTTCCTGGTCTTTTTTTGGATCTCCTCAAGTACTTTC
The DNA here is from genome assembly GCA_028646515.1 of Pseudochirops corinnae. Taxonomy (NCBI): domain Eukaryota; kingdom Metazoa; phylum Chordata; class Mammalia; order Diprotodontia; family Pseudocheiridae; genus Pseudochirops; species Pseudochirops corinnae. The sequence continues at coordinate 244,514,585 of CM053587.1, read as the reverse complement.
TTTTCTTTTGATTCTGTGGGAGTATTCTACTAAAGCCCTGTCCCTTGCTCTTAATTTCTTATCTATGCCTTCTGCTGTCACAATCAAATCTGTTACTTTGGTAGAATATTTACTTTGGTAGAATATTTTCCTGCATTTGAGGTCTAGTCCCACACTGAAATCTTGCACTTTTTTATATGAATACATTCCTAAATGAGAGTAATAATCTATACTTGGATCTCCTGCTATTAACTTCAACTCAGTGTTTTCAAAACCAAACTAACTGTCTGCCCCATACAGCTTGGTATTTCTAACTTTACTGTTGCTGTTCATAGCACCAGCATTTTCCCAGTCACCCAGGCTTTAAAATGTCAGTCATCTTTCAGTCTTTGTCTCCCCCCACATCCAGTAATATCTTAAATTCTGTCAGTTGTGTCTCTGTCTCCTGGCATGAGGGGTCATGCCCATGGCCTCCTCACCTGTGTCACCTCAGAATAACAATAACTTGATCAAATACACTAAAAAAACAATAATTCTTAAAAGGGTAAGAAATTTTCATGGGGGAAACTTCACAGAAAAGCCAGTGGAAATAAAACAGAAAACGTTTTATAATGAGTGAATACTGTGGGGTAAAATAAATGAAGGAGAAGCTCTTGCAGAAAGGAAATCCAGCACTATAAGTGCAACAGCTGTAGACACCCCCTTGCAGAAGAAAGAATAGAGCAATGGTAAGAACCTTCCAGGGAGTTTTAAAAGCTCAGTGAGAGAATTCAAGGAAAATAAAAGGGCTAGAAATTAGGTCTTTTAAAGAAAGCTTTATCATTACTTCTTTACCTAGACAAATTAATAAACTTTCTACCTTATGTTATTTTATCCAGTATAGTGTAAATATCTGTAGTTACGTGTTTCATGTAGACATGAATCCTTCAGAAATAGATGGAATTGTAATGTTTAGGTCAAAACTAGTCAAGTCGTTTGAGAGATTTAGTCAAATCTTATCTCGTGGCATTTTCTTGATTATATGTTCAGTCATTATTCATTAGTTGTGCTGTTCATATAAGCATTTTACCTGCCTCCATCTCTCTTAACTTGGAATTTCACTTTTACCTTGAAATTTTCAGCAGTTATAATCAAATTCATTCCAGTTTTTTGAAAATGTTTTTATTTAGATGCAACTTCAGTAGCAGAAGCACGCCATAACCCTAGCATAGGGGAAGGCAGTGTTGGTGGACTGACTGGTAGTCTGAGTGCTAGTGGAAGCCACATGGATCGAATAGGAGCCATTCGAGACAACTTAAGTGAAACAGCCAGCACTATGGCACTAGCCGGAGCCAGTATAACAGGGAGTCTGTCAGGAAGTGCAATGGTCAACTGTTTTAACCGGTAAGAGATATTCTTTACACTATGATAACCATAGTAAGCTGGTTGTGGAATCATTAGAGCCTAAGGCATTATAACCTATGGGTTATAATTTGCTAATTAGCATGATTCCCGTAGATTCAGTTTGTCGAGGTTTTAAAAAAAAATAATTCTAATTGGAAAAAATTAATCAAGATTTTAATCTGACCCTTTTATAAATCAGAAAAGAGTAATACTGTATTTGTGTTCTAAATACTAGAAGCTAGAAATAAAGCATATTACATTTCCAGTTTCTCAGAGCAGAAGAATTTGTGTCATAGGTGTTATAAATTTAGTAATGAAAATTTTATATTCTAAGTTAGTTTTGAACCTAACACTGAACTAGCCTATTTTGTTGTATCTTCATTCTCAGTAATTGAGTAAATATTTGTACAGTAATTGAAATAACAAAGTATAAAAAATTTTCTAGTTACCTTATTACCTTTTCTTCTCTTTGATTCTACATGGCTAATTCAGTATTCATTACTTGTGGCTTGCCATTTTTTATTAGCCATGATCATATGTAAATTTAGAGGTATTATGAGTGTTAAAAGGCAATATAGAATAAATGAGAGATCTTATGTTATATAACTCTTATCAGAGTTCTTGCTCTTTAATACAAACATTTTTTGCAACAGAATATGTCTTTTGGATCTTTACATCTCATTTGTAAAATAATATAATATTCATTTGGTCACTTTTAGCTTAGGATATTTTGGCTCACTTTCTGCACAATGTTATTCAAAATTGATTTTAAGTGGAATTACTTTGAAATAGAAAGATTACAAGGTTCTAGAGTCTGAAAATGAGAATAGAGTAAGTTAAAATTCTTCCAAGATTTATTTCATGTTGCAATAAGTGAATATCCTGCTCAGCATATTAGCTCATTATCACCATCAGGTCTGAACTGATGGTAGAGTATTGTGTTTCAGTTGACTTTAAGTAACCAAATAAGAAGATTTGTCCTTTTAAACCAGAACTTTGAAAACTAATTTTGTAGTTGTTTCTGTAGTAACCATTCTCATTTACAGGCCTGAATATTTTTCTTCCACAAAAGAGTTACTAGTTTTTAACATATAATAGTACTGGCATTGCATATAATTTTGAATTTTTCTTATTTGTATTTTTTTCCCCACCTCCCCAAGGTTGGAAGTACAAGCGGATGTACAGAAAGAACGGTACAGTCTAAGTGGAGAATCTGGCACAGTCAGTTTGGGAACAGTTAGTGATAATGCCAGTACCAAAGCAATGGCAGGATCCATCCTAAATTCCTACATCCCATTGGACAAGTAAGGAAAAATTTAGTTAAAATTAAGAATAAATTTATTAAAAATTAATTTTAAGAGAACTAAGTCAAATGATCAGTTTGCATAGTGATTCTAATAAGCAAATTTCTCACTTTGGAATAGAAATAATATGAAGTTATATAATAAAATTGCCAGAGCAGAAAAAAACTTTAAAAAAGGAGTATAGGGAACAAATCTTTTTTTTTTTTAAGACAGCTGTGATTGTAGCAAAGAAGTGGATGTTCTCCGGTCTTGATACTGTTGATTAGGAAGAAAGTAGGATTTGGACAGCTGGGTGGTACAGAAGATTCATCTTCCTGAGTTCAAATCCAGCCTCAGATTCTTATTAGCTGTGCGACCCCAGGCAAGTCCCTTAACCTTGTTTTCCTCAGTTTCCTTACCTATAAAATGAATTGGTGAAGGAAATAGCAAACCACTCCAGTGTCATTGCCAAGAAAACCATAAATGGGGTCACAAGGAGTCAGACACAACTGAAAAATGGCTGAATGAGATGTTGGAAGAGAAAAGGCCTTATTTAAAGCCAGTAATTTTTATAATACTTTTGGAGAAAAATTTTAACCAAAAAAAAAAAAAAATAGACCTATGTAAATAGACCAAGTAAAAGTAATAGAATTTTAAAAAAACAACTTATTTAAGTTTAGCTGTTTCTGAACGAAATTTTAGCGTTTCTTGTACAACTTTGAAGTGGCTTTTAACCATTATTATCAAATTTTTACAGCTAATTTATTAATTTCTCTTGGCTTTAAATCAGATGTTTATATACACTGTGAATTTTATGTTTCAGAGAAAGCAATAGTATGGAGGTACAAGTCGATATTGAATCAAAACCAGCCAAATTCCGACACAACAGTGGAAGCAGTAGCGTGGAGGATGGCAGTAGTGCTCTTGGCCGTGGCCATGCTAGTGGTTCATCTGGTGGCGTGCCAGAAGGTAAATCCAGTGCCACCAAGTGGTCCAAAGAAACAGCAAGCAAAAAACCTAAAGGTAAACTAAGGAAAAAGAGTAGCATGAAGATAAATGAGACCAGAGAGGACATGGATGCACAGCTATTAGAACAACAGAGCACGAACTCCAGTGAATTTGACTCACCATCTCTCAGTGACAGCATTCCTTCTGTAGCCGACTCCCACTCAAGTCATTTTTCTGAATTCAGTTGCTCTGACTTGGAAAGCATGAAAACTTCTTGTAGTCATGGCTCCAATGATTATCATACACGTTTTGCTACTGTTAGCATTCTTCCTGAGGTAGAAAATGACCGCCTGGAAAACTCTCCCCATCCAAATGGCATTCCTGTGCTGACTACCCCTGCTGAAGTTCCACCATTAAGTTATATTGCCGAAGAGTGTGGGAGCAGTGTGACCACGGCCAGTGTAGATCTCTGTTTTGGTGGGGGACTAAAGGAAACAAATAACAATGATTCACAACAGGTTATGGAATTAAATGCTACAATTCAGACTGAAATTTAAGCCTGTAAGTGCTGCAAGATATTTACCACTTAACAGCCCTGTCTGGAGCTGGTTGAACTACCTGTGACTACTGTAAGTTTCAAGTTACCAGCAGAAGCCAGGTTTCATAATAATGATGCAGTTAGATTTTATGTGTAACAAGGCAAAATGCTTCATGTGGATCTTAGTCATCAAACTTTGTGAAGTGAAATGAAGCTTTAAAAGTGCATTACAACAGGACAATAAACCATAAGATGAAAGCTTATGTTTTGTGTGTTTGCCACAAAACTTTGCTTTAAAGTACATACTGGTGTATTCAGATAGAAATTTGGCTTAATTTATAATGGATATATAAAATACTAATGTAGTTCTACAACATTCTCATGAAAACTTGAGACTTTCTGATAAATGGGTAGTGGCAATTTATTGAAAACCACTAAGGGATATTGTTTAAAAGAAACATGAGTCTCCCAGGATCCTTGCAGATTATTCTACAATAGCTGATGTCCTTTATAACATTTCTACTCATAACTGGGCACAATTTTTTTTTCCCCTTCTGGGATAAATCATATGCAATGTCACTATTCAGAGCTTAATGCAGCCCATTTACTACTGTTTGGATACTTGTACACTTTGAGCAATGTTATGGCAATTTTTGCACAACTTTGAAATAGAGAAACATGGTACGTGGTATATCTTGTATAATGTTTATATTACCTTGCTAGAAAGGTATGATGGTAATCAAGTAGACAGAAACAGTGATAAGATATATACAAAATGTAAAATAAGACTCCATTGGTTTATAAGCATTTTAAAGAAACAGTTCCTTTTTTCATCAAGGGGAAGAATGTGCCCCACTGATTCTTGGTGCCTTTGGAATAGACTGGGTTTTAAGTGCCTGGTCGTTTGAGGATTTTACTCTGTTGTTTTCCAGAACGTCCTCTTTGGCCACCTTGGATTATAAAGAAAAGCTACAGAACCTAGAATGACTGTGGTAGATAGGGAACACATAATTCTTATTGCTGATGATGATGAAAAATATTAGCCTACCAAAGACTCACTCAGGCTTTAGCGGACAACTTTTACATAACAGCAGTTTGCAAAACACATGCCCGTCTCCAGTCATTGAATCAAAACACAGTGCAGTGCTTGCACAGGTATAAAAGGCAGATTCCCAGTATGGCCAGCTTAATTCCTTTTAACCTTTGCATTACAAAAGAAGGTGACTCTGGCCAAAATGCATGCATGCATTGTTAACTTTCCTGCCTAATTCACTAAAATGCAAAGCAAGTGATCCTGAAAAAATAGTAAAAATGTTCTCTTCTGTGTTTCTTGTAAGTATTGCCATTATGGTGCTACCGAGAGTTTTGGTTTGGTTAAAAAGAAAAATGCCGTGGGCTGCAGTCCTGTTCCATGATTCTTCCTTCCCAGTTCCATTAATATGCTTATAACACTAGTGCCAGTTCTGTTATTTGATAATGCTTGTTACGATATTTGTATATTTGTTTGCAATCCAATTTTGCTTAATAATATGCGTGTAAACTGCATACCTGAAATAAATGTAAGTACTAATATTTTATTGTCTTTTGATTTGTGCATAACCTTCTTTTATAAGAACAAGAATATTTATTTACTATGTAGTTTTCAAAAAGATTGCCAGCTATCAAGATATTTCTAATCCTGAGCCCAAAATTATAATCTGATCTCAGCAAGGAGCTAGCCAAAAGGATACAGATGAAAGTAAAATTGTTAAACATCAGAGGCCCAAGTACAGATTGGGGCACTCAACTGGTGGTCTGCTTCCACGTTGACATCAACCTACAAGTAGTTATTTTGGGGTCCAGTCAATTGACTAGTTCCAGATGTACAGTGTACTATCATCTTGCTTACATATTTTTCACAAGAGTAACATGAAAGGCCATAATCAAGTACGTTGCTAAAATAGAAGTAAACTAAACATTGCCTCAGTCTTCTGGTTTAATACATCATTAATTGTAGTAAGGTTAGTGTGGCATGACAGGTTCTTTTCTGTCCTGTTGAAACATTTATCTTTCTCTAATCCTGCCGTGCTTCTCCAGTCCTCCACAGCCTCTAAAAGGCCCCTGACAATGGCTTACCAGTTGCACTTGACAATCGCTCATGTGCTAAAGTGAAGTTCTTCTGGCCTAGGTGACCTGACCTCATCACAGACCATGAATTGTGCTTTCTTACCGTCTCCTTAGTTTGAGCATTAGCTCCCTCTTGTACGTTTTTGTTCTTTCTCAGGTACTGTGTCTCTTTCCTCTGAACTCAATAAAATTTGAGATTGGATGTCATGGGACAGAAGGGACAGGGGAATCATTTACCCAACTGTCTAGTTTTTTTTTTTTAATTGGTAGCAATCCAGGTTAAGTGACTTGCCCAGGGTCACAGAGCTAGTAAGTAAGCCAGGATTTGAATTCAGTTCCTCCTGACTCCGGGGCCATCTAGCTGCCCCTAGCATTCTTTCTTACCAAATAATAAACAACTGTCAACCCTTTGTCTCAAGGACACTGAAAAATGAACTTAAGAATTTTATTATCATAAAATATCAGCACTGTATTCAATGTTGACAACTGCAACCCAACAGAACAAATAATCACTTGGCCTCCTTGGATCTCTTCCAACTTCTGTGTCTATAAAGTGAGATGTGCTTTGCCAATGGTAGTTGTTAAGTAAATGTTACTGGCTGAAAATTAATCCGATACCGTTTAATCGCTGAGGTTTTTGTTTGTTTGGTTTTTGCTACTGGATGACATTTCTGTAGTCATTAGATGCCACTTGATTTATACTCTCAGGCTTCATTGTGTATTGTGATTTCAGTTCTGCCATCTGCTGGGCCTTGGAAATATATATGTGTAGTGAATATCTTGGAAAGACATTTAAAGTAGTGGTATGTGACCGGTATTCCAGCAATGCTCCAAATCATTCTCAGCAGACCAATTTTATTGTTAGATTCCCAACCTTTTTTGTCAAACGTCTGACTTAAATTCCATTTTAAGTTGTGAAAGTTTCAACTTCTTTTGTTATATGTTACTATACTTTCATAATGTTTGTGAGCCTTAGTTATTTTCCTGCCTGCCAGATAATTTAATTGCTGCTTTTTTTCCCCTTCTAAATATACTTGCCCCATCCCATCTCATTTCAACCTAGCCTGTGGCAAATCTTTCTGAAGCACATTTTTAAAGGGTTTCTTAGTATTGGTGTATATATTCCTGTGACTTTAAATGTTTATCTTCCTTTTAGTTGCCTTTCTAAGTTTTTCTCTAGTATTTTATATATATTGCTCATGCTGTTTTCTCAGTTTGTAGTTTTCCTTGAAATCACTATACTATAAACAGACCCCTTGGATCTGTTACATAAAAGGATTCTGTATGTAACAACTCTTATGGAATAGCACATCATTTAAAAGGTTTACAAAACAATTTTCTCATCTTTTGAGGATGGTAGTACAAACTCCATTTTACTGATGAGAAAACAAAAGGCTTTTAGGATTTAAGGGACTTGCCCAGGTGAGGTCACACTGCTAGTAAGTCTCTTAAAGCAGAATTTGAACCCAGGACTCCTAACAAATAGAGCCTGTGCTCTTTCCATTACACCATGATGGCTCTCAGGAAAGAAACATGAATGTGCAGGGACATCATCGTCATGGTCTCTGAGAACTTGTCAAATCTACTGATAATCATTTTTTACATCTTTCCTGGAATTTATTCCACTCATTCAGAATTTATTCTTAGATCTGGTCTTTATTTACAGCTTCTTGGTGTTTTTGTTTAATCTTAATTTGTCTCAATGTTTGAGCCTACCTTGACCTTGAAACTTGAAGATCCACAGTTAATAAACCTGTAAACCAAAGCTGACTGGTTGTAAGTTTCTTTGATCCCTCTCCTGTCTTCCTGGGTAGGCCAAGCATTGAATAAAACTTTTTTTTTTGTACGTACAATAACTGGTCAATATCAGCTTTTATTTTGTCATGAAAAGTTAGGCTTTTAGAATTTTGTAAAATTATCACAAAGCTGCCTAGTCTTATCTTAAATGGGAGGAATGTTCTCTTGCCAGGCAATGGTAAAACATCCTTTGTGCTGTTTACCTAAATGACAAATCCTGCTTCTTAACAAGCATTGATGCTGTCTACTTGTCAGGGGGAATGAAGTAGAACCAAGGACTGAAGCCACTTCAAAATAACCTCTGACTAGCCCAAGCCACTAAGTAGCATATTCAGTATACCTTCCTTGAGGACAAAAACCATGTTTTTTAGTTTTCTATTCCCCACAGTCCTGAGGACTACAATATAAACCTTTTAAAACTGATTGACTTGAAAAGTAAAAGGATAAAGGACAAATGCTTGGTTTAGGAGGAGGCCACATTTGTGCTGTGATGATGATGGTTCTCTGAATATACTGTCAAGTCACTTCAAAGTATAGTGCCTTAAAATGAGTTATTTAAAATGTACAGCAGAAAAACAATAAAGGTACTTTAACAAGGTCTTGAGTTACTCTTATTGGGAAAAACCACTCCATTATAACTTGTGAATGTATAGTACATGCCTCCCAGAGATGGTGTAGGTATTGTGTTTCCCCTTAAAAAAGATTTTATTCTTTCAGCTAGTTAATCTCATTTTGGATCCTTTATTTTGGCACGACATTACACAAGATTATTTTACTATTAGCCAGTGAAATGTTTGCATATTGCATTCGTTATCTATTGATTAAAGATTAAAGATCATAGGTTCTTCTATTTGGTGATAGAAAAGACAAGATCTTAGTGTCATTTAGTTTAGCTCAATGACCTCATTTTTCAGATGAGGAAACAGGACAACAGACATTAAAATGACTTTCCCCAGGTAACACAAAGACCAGGGTTCCAAATCCAAGTCCTTCAACTCCCAGTTTCACTGCTCTTTTCCCATACCTGGCTGCTCTGAATCCATGCACATAAAATACACAATTGTAAGATGTTTGTCATCACACATTTGTGAGTTTACTTGAAAGGATTTAGAATGTGTATAGACCCTTTTTAGTGCTGGTTGTATCAAATGAATTCCATCAACAGACTGACTTTAGTGGAAATGTATATATTTCATTCCTTCTATATGCTAACAGTTGATGAGAGGCTATGTAGGTCAGTGGAACCAAGCTTGGAATCAAAAAGCTCAAGTCCAACACATATAGCCTGTATAGCCATGAGCAAGTCACTTAACACTAGAAGGACCAAATACATTATTACACAAAAATTTGCTTGGTCCTTTGAAGTATTCTTAACCTCTCAGGAGCCTAGAGTGCTCTAAGACCAGTGAGTTACTGTAGTGCTGCTCAAGGGAGTTTCCACACTAGGGTTTTCCCACATTGATCAGATCACGGGTCTGAACCAAAAACAAAAAAAGAGACCACTGGTATTTTCAAACCATTTCACCGTAATGAGCTATTTCTCAGGATTCCCAGGCCTCAGTTCCCTCATCTGTAAAATGAGCAGGTTGAACTAAATAAGCTCGATTTCAGCTCTTCATGATGGCCAGATTATAATTTAGCAAAGAAAGAATTGGCACTGGTAGGTTGATTTGACATTGCAAGGCAGTGTGGTTTCCCTCCTGGAGATAATGTCCTTAACTTCTTAATCCAGGGCTACTTCAGATGTTTTTGTTGGGGGGGGGGGGGGAGGAAGAGTGTCCAGGCAGCATCTGAGTAGAATGGGCCAGTGTTCTTAGGATTTTCACCCTCTGTTCAGTTCTTTCAAAAAAAAAGTGAGAAACTATGGCACAAAGGATCACAGAATTAGAGTTGGAAAGAACCTTATTGGTCATCTAACACAATCTCATTTTGCAGGTGAGGAAGAAGAGATGAAAAAGGTTAAGTGAATTGCCCAAGACCACACACATTAAGTGGCAGAGCCAGGTTCCAAACCTGGTTTTTTGCCTCCAAATGCCAAACTCTCCATGGAACCTGTAATTTTTTTTTCCTTTTTTTTTGTTTTGGTAATTGATTTCCTTAATTATTTTTTAAAAAATCTATAAAGTGACACAGGAGGTGCTTTTAAACATTATCTAATTGAATTGTAGCACAAAGTTGTGCTTTCATTTTGTCAGCGGAGTGAACTGGGTGTGGTAAAGTTATCAAAAAAAGACACTGGAGTGACCCTTTGTCATTAATCCTGGAAGACAGGTATTGGGGGCTCCCTGTGCTACTAGGCCTGTGCCTCACTGATTACACAAGGTCAGAAGCAGCATTTATATGCAAAACTAATTGGCCTACTTTATTTTAGGATAAATCCCAAAGGAGAATAAATCTGCTAACATGAAACCTCTACTTACTGGGTCAGCACTTGCTAAAGAATGTGAACTTTAGATCTTAAAAGAAAGGACTTGCTTGGTTAATTTGTCTACTCCAGACTGCTGGTAAATGGGCAGAGAGGAGCGCTTAAGGGAATATTCTAGGAGGACACTGCAGTGTTTCTATGGTTCCTTTGCTCTCCGTGAAACATTAGCCCCAAGCTTTGGGACAGGGGCCTTTTCTTTGGGAATTCCCTTTCCTAATTGCTCTCTTACTGAATGCAGACTTTCTTCAGTACTTGGAGAGCTCCCATTCAACCCTCCCCTACAACTGTGAGGTAAATTATACTCATTTTCATTCATCAACTAGGACTTGCCCTGGTTTGTATATGAAAATAACAAAAGACTTGCTGCTAAAATGGTTTTTCTTTCTGCCCAAATATTTCTGTATCTGCTGTTTTGCCAGCTCAGGCCCGAGGATCTTGAAAGAAAGGAAGTAAAGAGCTGTTGGGAAATTAGGAAAATTCAGAACAAAAGAATAGTTTGTTTTCTTGGTGTTTGTAAAGCTATAACCTAACAGGATCTAAGAGTTTTTGACTAAAGATCTTGCTCCAGATCAAATAGCACCAGCCGCTGAAATGAAACTGTCTCAGTACCTAGTGGGTTATAAGTTTAACTATGTGTGTGTGTGTGTGTGTGTGTGTGTGTGTGTACACACACATATATATATATATATGTGTGTGTACAGATATATACATACACACATCTAAAATTCCATGTCCTATGATCTTTCAGGGAAAGAGAACTCATTAGCCTCTTATTTTTAGATACATTTTTGTTTCATTAAATATTTCACAGTGTCATTCATTTTTTAAAATTTTGAATTCCAAGTTCAATTATACATGTGAAGTCATGCAAAACATCTCTGTATTAGCCATGTTGCAAAAGAAAATAACGACAGAGAAGGTGAAAAAAGTATGCTTCATTCTTAAGAGTTCAGTTCTCTCTGGAGGGGGTGACATTTTTCATCATGGGTGCTTTGGAATTGTCTTGAGTCATTGTCTTGATCAGAGTAGCAAAGGTTTTCTGCAGTTGATCATCTTTACAATGCTACTGTTACTGTGTACAATCTCTCGGTTCTGCTCACTTCACTTTGCATCAGTTTATGTAAGACTCTCGAGGTTTTTGTTTTTTTTTTAAACCATCCTGCTTGTCACTTCTTATAGCACAATAGTATTCCATCAAAATTGTATACCACAACTTGTTTAGTTATTCCCCAATTAATGGTCATCCCCTCAATTTCCAGTTCTTTGCTACCACAATAAGAACTGTTAGAGATGTTTTCTATATATAGGTCCTTTTCCTTTTCCCTTGATCTCTTTGGGATACAGACCTAGTAGAGGTATTGCTGGGCCAAAGGGTATGCGCAGTTTTATAGCCCATTAAGCATAGTTCCAAATTGCTCTGCATAATGATCAGTTCACACCTCCACTGACAGTGTTCCAGTCTTCCTGCATCTGTATTTGTCCTTCTCCTTTACTGTCATTTCAACCAATCTGCTAAGTGTGAGGGGGTACCTCAGAGTTGTTTTAATTTGCATTTATCTATTCAACAGTAATTTTAGAGCATTTGTTTCAAATGACTATTGATAGTTTTGCTTTCTTTGAAAACTGCCTGTTCATATCCTTTGATGATTTATCAATTGAGGAAGGACTATCAGCCTCTATTATTAATTTTGGGGGAGATCTGGACCTGTTACTTTGCCACTGCAGGGCGTTCCCAGTGTGGAGATTCCTTCTGCGTTTACAAATCTCTAATCTTAAGAGTCTTGACTGAAGCATGGAGTGGTTAAGGACTTGCAAAGGTTATCTAGCAGGGTGTGTGCCAGAGACAATGTGAAGGCAGTTCTTCCTAGCATTTATATTGAATAGCCAGCATTATTAAAAGAAAAATAAGAGAAATTCTGAAAGAAAAATTCATTTGCGGATTACATTGGGGGCATGTGAGAATCTCAGCATTTTGGTTTGGTTTTTGAACCTTCTCCCTTCCCCCGGCAATTGCCCTGAGGAAAATTGCAGTGAATTTAGTTGATGATAATAGCTTGCATTTTAAACCTCTTTGCACTTTAAGGTTTGTAAAATGTTTCGCATATGTCATTTCAATTGATGCTCACAACAACCCTTTGTTCTCATTTTGTAAGCAGCCAGGTGGTAGAGTAGATAGCTAGACTGAGGGGACTTGGAGTCGGGAAGATCTGAGTTCAAATCTGTTCTCGGACACGTAATAACCGTGTGACCCTGGGCAAATCACTTAAACTTTCTGTGCCTTAGTTTCATCATTACTAAAGTAGTGATAATAGTAGCACCTACCTCACATAATTGTTTTGAAGATCAAATGAGTTCAAATATATAAAGCACTTAGCAAACCTCAGAATATTCATACAAATAGGGGCAGCTAGGTGGCGCAGTGGATAGAGCATTGGCCAGGGAGTCAGGAGGATCTGAGTTCATATTTGATCTCAGACACGCATTAGCAGTGTTACCCTGAGCAAGTCACTTAATCCCAATTGCCTCAAAAATAAAAAAGAAAAGAAAGAGAAATATTACACAGATAATTGGCTCAATAGCTTTTTATTTTATTTTATTTTATTTTATGTTTTCAGGTGATGATTTTATAAATTACGAGTATACTGAGGCTAAGAGGGTGCAGGGTCAAAAATGTATGTATCTAAGGAAGGATTTGAACTCAGGTTTTCTTCCTGTCGCTAGCACTGCACCACCTACCTATGTACCATGTTAAGTAATTTTTGCCTGATCTGGCTTTCTACTCTGCAGTACAGCCTCAATGGGAGCATAGAACAGAAGGAAAGAACCAACAAAGATTTTCAAATATTGGGCACCGATGACTGAGCAATCCCCAGGCAGGCTGCAATCAATAGTCAAGTCAAGATTTGCGAGCCTGACCACCCTAACTGAGCAGGTCCCAGCAACAACAGAAGGTAACAGGATAATTGTAGAGGCACCATCGTCAGGTCCTCATTCATTTTGCTATTAGTCCTCATTTCTTCCCCTTTCGTCTTAGCAACAGGTAATGTTCTCAGAGTTGTTCTCTAGTTTCAAAAATAAAGTGGGGGGGGAGATTAATTTTTTCCTAATATGCCAAAACTTCCTCTTTTTGGATTATAAAGTCCTCAACCCCATTTAAAAAATTACTTAAAGTTCCATCCTTTCTAAAGGGAAACCTTTTTTCCTTTCTAATATAATAAAATGCCAAAAAGGATGGGGCTACACCTGTGATTTCATTTGAATTGGAAACTGTTGGAGGAGCAAACTCTAATGTAGGTGTTCTCCTTCCCTGGAGAAGGTTGCTTAGAATATTGAGGTTAAGTGACTTGCCCCAGGGTTCCGAAAATGGTTTAATTTCCTACTAGCACAAAAAAGAAAAAGAAGATCATAGCCCCTATATGTGGTTCAACACCTTATACATGCTAGTTTAGGGTTAGGAGGTCTGGAACAGAAAAAAAAAAAGACTGACCAGCACTTGCTGAACAGATAGATGTTGTTTATTTGATCTATATTTGAGAAAGAAAATACTTTCTATTTTATCATCAGCCTGTGACCAGGCAGAAGAACTCTTAAATGATGCATGAATTTTCCACAAACCAGCTGGAGTGACTTGTTGGAGGGATTTGCAAGGCACAGGCAGAAATGGGATGGGAGGAGGAAGATGAGGAAGAAATCTTACTCCATTATTTAGGCAGAATTTTTTTTTTTTTTTTTTGCTTTTTGGAGGGCAGCTGGGGTTAAGTGACTTGCCCAAGGTCACACAGCTAGTTTTTTTTGTGTTAAGTGTCTGAGGCCGCATTTGAACTTAGGTCCTCCTGACTCCAGGGCCAGTGCTCTATTCACTGTGCCACCTAGCCACCCCAGAGCAGAGATTTTTGATCCAGGATTATAATGGTGTGAATCTCTAAATTGCCCTCTTACCCACTCTTTTAATTCTGTCACATTTCTCTCATTCTGGGGATGTGGCCAACCTACAAAGTTCACTTAATCCTGTTGTACATGTGGGGAAACTGAAGTTAAGACAGGTCACCTAGCCGCTAATCAGCACCGGGACCAGATGTGTTTTACAGCTTTGGACTCACCAATACTCTGGGTTTTGTCACCAATAAAACACTAAAAGGAAAAAAGAAAATCAAATAGCATTTTGAAACCCCTGCTCCTAGCTTCCATTGTGCTCCAAAAGGGAACCGCAGAGGAGAGCTCATGGGTAAGTGTCTATTAATAAAAAGGAACATGTGGTAACTCCTTGCCATGGGCCTGTGCCTCCCACCTCCTTCAGACCCAGCTCAGACAACCCATCCAGGAACCTTGTCTAATTAACCTTGTCCAGGCTCCGTTCACTCTCACCCAGCCCCTTTAGTATGTATCGATTCAAAATAATAAAATATAATAGATGTTTTGTATTATATTTTATTATTCCTTATTTTTTGCTGTCAATTTATTTCTTTTTCTGTTGCTCATCTTTTCAACTGGACCATACAGAAATTGTGAGGAGAGCTTACATATATGTGTATATGTGAAAAGCTTTTGTTTGTATGTATGTATATATACATATCTCTGTGTATATGTATATATATATCAATATATGAAATAGCGATACCCCACAATATCTCACACACAAAATACATTAATAATAGAATCATAGATCTAGAAGGGACCATGGAAGAAGAATTAGCCCGACCCCCTCCTTTTACACAGGAGGAAGAAACAGACCTCGAGAGAGAAAGTCACAAGAAGCAAGCTGGCAAAGCTGGAATTTAAAACTGGGGCTTTTGATTCCCTATGCAGCATGTATTGTACCATTCTGATGCCCTCAATAACGAGTGACAATCATTATTAGATGCTTATTTCTTGTGTGTTTATTAAGCACCAAACTTCTGAAGGTAGACAAACTTCCTTCTGTGAGAGAAAGAACTGGTCTAATCTCCAGAAACCCCAAGTGCTTTTTTTTTTTGGAAGGTATAGACATTTCAGATCTGTTTGACTTACCAACGTCACCAATCCTTGTACTGCAGTTGAGAGAAGTACTGATGAGCAAAAAAAATAAATTAAGTGGATTGAGGAAAATGGGATATTTCAACACCTTAGAAATACATGGTATCTCCTTTGGGATATTTTCTCTATGCTGCTCAACCTGTGGAGAAATTTCTTGTGGTTGTAATATGACTCATTACCAGGAGATGGCACCAGAAAGCTTCGTTCATTGTCCTGGAGACTACGGTAATCTTACTGGAGGTGTACCATGGGACAACTTTTCCAGCTGGGTAAGTATGGTGTTTTTGCTTAAGGCTTTAGGATTTTTAAAGGGCCTCCACATCTAAGAGCAAAATGAAATTCCCCTATAACAGAGAAGACAGAGGAGCTAAATTTGGGTGGTGTTAATTTTAACATTAAAACAATTTTTAAGACAGCTGTAACAAGATGTCTTTCTTGCTGTTAAATTTCTTACCTTTCCTCAATTTTTCTCATGCAGTTCAACTCTACAAGCTAAGTTCTTTGATTTGCAGCAAGTAAACACTTCTTGCAAGCAGAAAATTAGCTCAAGTGGGTATTTTTTTGGTGGCATTCTACTTTGTTAATAAATATCCCACTAGCTATTCAAGTCTATGAAGTCATATTCATATTCATATGATTCATAATTAGCAGGGACCTCCACCAATATATGTATGCTTCCAAGTGAGTTTTGTAGAGCCCTTTTATTTTCTAAACTAACAAACCAGAAAAGCCATGTGGCCCTGAAGCAGGACCTATCCTACCTAATTTTTGTTTATTCCCATCACAGTGCCATTGACAGGAAGCATTTAAGAAATAAATGCCTTATTCCCCACATCCACTAATACCTCAGTGATATTTCTTGCATCTGTCTCTTCTTTGTCACTCATTGTATCAGCAAGCACCCTAGCATACCTAGGGCCGCTGCTAGCACAGGTTCTTAGATCTGCTTTTCTAAAGGAAAGCAACTCAAAATGGGTTAACAATCTCATTTTAATCAAACATATATCATTTACCTAGTTCAGGGGGAAAAGTCAGCACCCTGAACTTCAGAGAATACAAACAGAAGTTACAAACAAAAGTTACAAACAGAAAAACAGATCAGCAGACAGCTTCCAGCATCTGACCATTACATCAGTTACCTCTTCAGTTACCAGAGAGGGAAGCATCAACATCTGGGTTTTTCAAAGCCCCGGGGGGCTCAACGGCTTTCCAGAGTCTCATCTGGCCAAGTCACACGACTCTTCTCAAAGTGAGCCTCAAACCAAAACCTCACATCAGGGCGTATATATAGCTTTCTCCAGGCTCAGAGAATGTCACAGCCCTCTTGACCCACTGCCCAATCACAAAGCTACGAGGCGTAGGCATTCCCAAAAAACAAGCCTGGCACCACAGGCTCCATGTCACCACATTCAGCCTATTAAGGGGCAGAGTATACTTTCAAATAGGGGAAGGTTCTCAGGGTCACCTAGCCACTTTAGCAAAGGGCCTAGGGGCAGGGAAGATCTTCAGATTCTCATAACACTCATACTGCCATAACCCTAGTTCAAGCCCCCATTGCCTGGTGTTTCCCAGTCTTACCCTGCACTGGTGTACCTCCATGCATTTGCATACACCAGTGCTATCTCTAAAACAGACTTGCTTCATTGTCAAAAGACTCCCGTCCACCAGGGTTTGAGATCAGGTGCCACCTTCTATTTCTCTGACCCTGCTCAGCTAGAGGAGATCTCTTTCCCAATCTGTTTTCTCTCTCTCCCATGTACTTACTCACCCTAACCTTTGTTTTCGTCAACATATTTCATCTCCTACTAAACTGTAAGCTCCCTGAGGGCAAGGACAATGTCTTATTTCATTCTTTGCATCCAGGCACCTTGGAGATCGTGCCTTGTGCTTGCTAGTGCTTAATAAATGCTGAATTGAATTATTGACTGACAAGCATTGCTTATTCATTATCAGATGCCTTTCTAATAGACATTTGAGAAGACATTCTAATAGATATTGAGAAGTAAGTTCTTTGAGAGTGGGATGTGATATGAACTCTTCAGAATAGCCAGCAATTATATTATAGCACTCTGTTTTCCAAGAGCTTTATAAATATTATCTCATTGATCCTCACAGCAACCTGTGATGGCAGTGTTATATTAACATCTCCATTTTACAGATGGGGAAACTGAGGTTGAGAATGGTTAAGGTATTTGCCCAGGGTCACACAGCTAGTAAAGCTCAAAAGAGAATTCAAACTCAGGTGTTGCTGGCTCTATTTGCTGCACCACCTAGTCACCTACAGACTTGGGCTATTAGGAAACAAAATCACACATTTCCCTCCTTTAAAGTTATTGGATCTCAAATCCATTAAGCATTAGAATGAACAGTTTTAAACACTTCTGAAATCTCTTAAGCTAGAGCAAGGTTGTATGTTAGCTCAGAGTGTTGCTGTTTATACCTGAGAAACAAGACTGTCTGTTCAGTTCCCAGTCAGAAGACATTAGACTAGGGGGAAAGGGAGAGCAGGCAATTTCTAGTGGTATCTGGAGGCCAGATGTGTGTGTGTATATATATATATATATATGTAGGAGCCCCTCTTTCTGAGCGTTTTCAAAGGGGAGTTGCTTCCCTGATTCATCTAGGGTTTTTTTGTTTGTTTCTTTTCTTTTGTTTTATTTATTATTTGTTTTAAACCAAACATGCAATTTCATTGATATGGGGAGCTGCTGGTAAGGAAACTCCCTCCACCAAAGTAGCGTTGGACCTCAGGGTGTGAAGAGGATGTGATTACAATCAGTTCCTAAGTGATTTGCCCACCGTCACACAGCCAGAGTGTGTCAGAAGCAGACCTAGAACCCAGGTCTTCCTGACTCAGTCTGTCTTCATCCAGACTATTCTCCCTAGCATTCAAGACTTTTCACTGTAAGGTCTTTGGGGACCATCTCCAGTCAGCCTGACCTGTCTTGCCCTGGGACTCCCGTGACTCTGGAAAAGAGAGTGAGGCTGGTGACTTTGCACAGCCCTCCCTCACTTAAATCCAATTCACTTGCAAGTCATGGCATCACCTTCCTGAAGTCATGGTCCTCTTTGGGGACAAGGGATAGACAACAACCATAAGGTGCATCACTACAATTTTAAATTTTTTAACATTTTTAAGTTCAAAACTGGATGTTAAATAGAATGTTTCCTAGGAGTCTATGACCTTTGTCACGATTTTCATGATAACTATAGCATCTGTCCCTTCAGCTGTACCTTTCTGTTATCTACTCATTGATAAAAGAATGAAAAACTGCATATTAATGAAGCATTATTTGTGTGACCAATATTATCCATTATTTTACCAGCATTATCCATTATGTTGCCAATGTTATCTATTATGTTACTAACATCATTCATTACCACCAGTTTTTCTGCTGCTTGAGATCAGTGTGTGTATATTCTTTTTCTGTTTTTTCCTACTCTGAAATCACTTCATAGATGTTTTGCTTTATATTTCTTTATAGTCTTCATGAGATCATCATTTTACAGCTATAAGAGACCATAGAGGTCATTAGTTCGAGACACTAATTTTACAGGTGAGGAGACTTGCCCAAATTGATACTGCAGGTAGCAGTAAGGTGTTGATGCCAGATCTGCTGGTTCTAAATCCCATCTAAATTCTCCATTTACTATACCACACTGACACTTTGGTCAAGCAAAAAATGGGTTTATCATTCTGTATCATTAGCTCAAGGACTTTACCTTCTATGGGGAGAAATAACATGCATATACAAAACTACAGACAAAATATGCAACTTGGTACTTCCTTCCCACTTCATATTCCTCTTCTGGCCACAGCCCAAACCTAGGAATTGTGCCAAGAGGGTGGTGGGAGATTTTCACTTACAGTGGAGCTGCTCTACTCTGCGAGAGCCGATAAGGCAGCGGTTCTTAACCTGTGGCTTATGTTCAATTTGTAACAATGAAAATAAATCCTGCATATCAGATATTTACATTATGATTCATAACATTAGAAAAATTACAATTATGAAGTAGCAATGAAAATAATTTTATGGTTGAGGGTCACCACAAAATGAGGAACTGTATTAAAGGGTCGCAGCACTAGGAAGGTTGAGAACCACTACTATAAGGTTTCTGTGCTCCTTGTTTTCTGCTGCTAGACTGGCAAGTATTTGGGGTGGACCACAGCAGGTGAGGAAGCTACCCAGAGAGTAAGGCTTCTATTATTAAGGTAAGCTAGGGCAGGGAGTGCTCGCCTGGGATGTGTCCACCAAAATGCTTTTGAAAGTGACTTTCTAAATTTCAGAGCCCTGGGACAAAGCTCCCAATGTAGTAATAGCTTTGTTTTTGGCTTGCAGTTTTGCACTGGTAATCTAGACCCTATTCCTTTGTCAGACTTCCTAATTTTTCTCTTTTGCTTTTATATGTAGCAGGGATCATGTTTGTTGTTCAATCTTGTCTGACTTTTTGTGCCCCTATTTGGGATTTTCTTGGCAAAAGATACTGGAGTGGTTTGCTATTTCCTTCCTCTAGCTCATTTTACAGATGAGGAAACTGAGGCAAACAGAGTTAAATGACTTTCCCAGGGTCACACAGCTAGCAAGTATCTGAGGCCAGATTTAAACTCAGAAAGATGAGTCTTGTGACTCCAGGCCCAGCACACTATCCATGTCACCCTTCCTGTGGCTGCTCTGGCACATTTTGCTTTGTGGCTTTCAGTGCGTCCCAAAACAATGTCTTAACTGAAGTTTGGTAAAGGGCACTGCTGAAAGCTTTGCTTACACCTGTATCATACGATAAAATGTAACGGGAGAAAACCTCCAATCTCTTATCTCTAAACTTCTGCAGAGTTTCTGAAAGAAACTGAAAGTTCTTTTGAGCTCACTAAAAATCCTGGCATGGTCTAAAGTGAGTGATTGTTCCGACTAAGCTTACATAATTGAACCTGTCCAAATTCCAAGAAAACATGATCCAGGTTTAAGGAAGTTGGGTCCTTAGGTTGAAAATAAAATAGTTTAAACAGAACTTTCAAGTGAAAATTTTCTTAGGAGTTATATCAATATTCACAAAATAAGGATGACAGGTTTACAAAATGTTTTTCTTAGAACAATCCTGTGAGTTAGGTAAAATAATGAACATTCATACAATTTAACGTTGGCAAACCACTTTCGATGCGTTACCTCATTTGAACCTCACAATCACCTAGCAGGTTAGGAACTGCAAGTGTTATAATCTCTGTTTTACAGATTATGAAATGGAGGTCCTGAGAAGCTGTGACACACAGATGGTGTTAGAGATAGGATTTGAACCCAGGTCTTTTAAAATTCCAAATCCACTACTCTCTCTACTTACCACCCCCATGCTGCCTTTGCCCAGAGATCATTTAGTTCAATCCACTGATTTATCAAGAAAGAACTGAGGATCAGAGGTTTGCCCAATTTGCCCAATTACAGAAATAGTAAATGGCAGATCTGAGACTAGAACTCAGGACTTCTGACTCCCATCCGATGATTAGGAGGCACTATGGAAATATTGGATAGAGCAGTGGACTTGGGGTCCGTTTTGTCAGCTAAGTAGCTCAGTGGATAGAGCTCTGGGCCTGGAGTCTGGAAGAACTGAGTTAAAGTGTGACCTCAAACATTTACTAGCTGTGTGACCCTGGGCAAGTCACTTAACCCTGTTTGCCTCAGTTCTTCATATGTAAAATGAGCTGGAGAAGGAAATGGCAAGCCACTCTAGTATCTCTGCCAAGAAAACCCCAAATAGGGTCATGAATGACTGAACAACAAAGCAACATGTACTGGGTGTGTCACTTAGGGTCTCATCATCTTCATCCGTAAAATGTGAGTGGAAGCAGGCATTAGAGATGACCCCTTCCGAGATCTCTTCCAGCTCTAAAGCTATGACTCCACTTTGTATGACCTATTGCTCTGTATAGATCGGCTTCATAAATGGCTCCAGCTGTCTTAGGAGATTAGAGAGGCTTCATAGATACCTTTGAACTGTATCTGTTGCTTGGGAGTCAGGGAGGATTTATCCAGTTTATCACTTTTGATCACACCAAAGTTCTCACCAATTATCCATCCTCTGGCCCAAAGCCTCGGGCTATAAATGTCCCTTCTTAGGCAGTGAGAACATAAATTGTGCTGGGGTTAAGGATGTGATGATTTTATTATCTTTATTAAAGCTGTAATGAATAACCAATTGATTTTTGTTGTTTGTCTTTATAACGATCGTACTAAAGGGCATGTCATAACCAATTAGGAAAAAAATTCCAATGAAGAGAGGAATTGGAATTATCTGAAGAAGTTAATCCACACAAGTGGATGCACAGAGAATTCATCAACCAACTTAGATTTGAAAAAGATATATGTGAGTTAGAAGCAAGGGCAAGTAACTGGACAAATAGAAAAGTGTGGGACCATATATGGATAGTAGTGTCAGGAGAGCTAAAGCTCAGAAGGGAAGAAACAAGCATTTATTAAGCATCTGCTCTGTGCCAGGTACTATTCTAAATGCTTTATAGATATTTGATCCTCACAACAAACCTACAATATGGGTGCTATCATGATCTCCATTTTACAGTTGAGGAAACTGAGGCAGATACACAGTAAATAACTTACCCATGGTCACACAGATTAGTAATTGTATGAGATGAAAGGCAAGGCTAATTTTGAACTCAAGTCTTCTTGACTCCAGGCCCAGCATGCCATCCCCTGCACCATCAAACTGAGGAAAACAAGAAAGGTTTTAAAATTTTGTCCTAGAAGTTGCAGAGAAGGTACTGCCCTGCATTGGTAGAGAGTATTTTCTCATCTGGGAGTACCCTATTCTAATGTAAACACAGGTGTAGTTCTTTCCTCTTTGGAGCTTCACCGGTGAAGGATGAGGATCCCTGCTGAGAATAGGTAGGATGAAAATCAGAGCAGCTCACTCTCACTGCTACTCAGACTAGAAAGAAGAGAATAAAAATTTTAAAAAGGGAGTTGATGGGCAGGTAGGGAGAGGTAAGAGAACACCTGGCTGCCCTAGATGAAGTCAAATTGCTTGGCATAGATGAACTACATTCTTTGGTCCTGAAAGAACTGGTGGATGTGACTGGTTGGCCACTGTCAGTGATATTTGAGAGATGCTGAACAGGAGAAATACTGCAGGGCTGGAGAATGGCCAATGACTTGGTTTCAAAATAAGAAAAAAAGAGGGAGAAGGAAGGAGAAAGGAGGATGCGGAAGAGAAAGAAAAAGGATGAGAAGAAGGAGGAGGAGAAGAAAGAAAAGAAGGGGAAGAGAAAGGACAAGGAGGTGGAAGAGGAGAGGGAGAAGAAAAGGATGATAGTGTAACGTTTACTACCCTGGCCTCCCGCTGCCTGAAGGCTGAGTATATTTCATTCCCCCTCCAAGGAAGCAAACGTCTGGGCTGCATTAAGAGAAATGTAACTCACAGACGGTAATCATAACTGTGAATGTGAATGGGATGAACTCTCCCATAAAAGGAAACGTATAGCAGAGTGGATTAAAAACCATAATCCTACAATATGCTCTACCATTTGAAACAGGGATATACACAGAGTAAAAGTAAAAGGCTGGAGCAGAATATATTATGTGTCAGTTGAAAAAAAAGACAGGGGTAGCAATCCCAATCTCAGACAAAACAAAACCAAAAATAAATCTTATTAAAAGAGATAAGGAAGGAAACTACAGCCTGCTAAAAGGTACCATAGACGATGAAGTAATATCACAAAACATATATGCACTAAGTGGTATAGCATCCAGATTCTTAGAGGAGAAGTTAAGGGAAGAGTTACAGGAAGAAATAGACAACGAAACTATACTAGTGGGGAATGTCAACCTCCCCCTCTCAGAACTAGATAAATCTAACCACAAAATAAGAAAGTAGTTAAGAAGATGAATAGAATTTTAGAAAAGTTAGTTATGGTAGACCTCTGGAGAAAACTGAATGGGGATAGAAAGGAATATACCTTTTTCTCAGTGGTACATGGCACCTACACAAAAATTGACCATGTATTAGGGCATAAAAACCTCATAATCCAATGCAAAAAGGCAGAAATATTAAGAACATTCTTTTCGGATCAT
>CM053587.1:244459264-244490538 GCA_028646515.1 Pseudochirops corinnae | reverse complement strand
CAGTTGCTCATGGGTAGGCCAAGCTAATATAATAAAAATGACAATTCTACCTAATTCTACCTGAATTAATTTACTTATTCAGTGCCATACCAATCAAACTACCAAAAATTATTTTATAGAGCTAGACAAAATAACAAAATTCATCTGGAAGAACAAAAGGTCCAAAGTGAAAAGAAATGCAAGGAAAGGTGGTCTAGCCATGCCAGATCTAAAATTGCATAATAAGGCAGCAATCATCAAAACTATGTGGTACTAAGAAATAGTGGTGGATCTGTGGAATAGGTTAGTACACAAGAAACAATACTCAATGACTTTAGTAATCTACTGTTTGATAAATTCAAAGACTACAGCTTCTGGGATAAGACCTCATTATTTGACAAAAACTGCTGGGAAAATTGGAAAATAGTATGGCAGAAAACTAGGCGTAGATCAGCATCTTACACTGTAAAGCAAGATAAAGTCAAAATGGGTACATGATTTAAATATAAAGGCTGATACTATAAGCAAATTAGGAGAGCAAGGAATAGTTTACCTGTCAGATTTATGGACAATGGAAGAATGTATGACCAAATAATAAATTGAGAACATTATGAAATGCAGAATGGATGATTTTGATTACATTAAATTGAAAAGGTTTTACACAAAGCCAATGCAACCAAGATTAGAAGGGGAGCAGGAAGCTGGGAAATAAGTTTTACAGCCAGTGTCTCTGATAAAGGCCTTTATTTCTAAAAAAAAAAAAAACATAGACATCTCAGTCAAATTTATAAGAATACAAGTCATTCCCCAATTGATAAATGGTCAAAGGATATGAACAGGCACTTTTCAGATGAAATTAAACCTATCTATAGTCATATGAAAAATGCTCTAAATCACTATTGATTAAAGAAATGCAAATCAAAATAACTCCGAGGTATCACATCATACCTATCAGATTGGTTAACATGACAAAACTGGAAAATGATAAATGTTGGAGAAAATGTGGGAAAATTGGAACACTAATGTATCGTTGGTGGAGTTGTGAATTGATCCAACTATTCTGGAAAGCAGTTTGGAACTATGCCCAAAGGGCTATAAAACTGTGTGAGAAGAGCTCTTCTCAGCAAAGCAAGGATCTATGACAACTCCAAAAGACTCATGATGGAAAATGCTGTCCACATCCAGAGAAAAAACTATGGAATCTGAATGCAAATCTGAGCATACTATTTTCATGTTTTTTCCTTTCTCATAGTTTTCCCCTTTTGTTCTGATTCTTCTTTCACAACATGTCTAATGTGGAAATATGTTTAATATGATTGTGCATGTATAACCTATATCAGATTGCCATCTTGGGTAGGGGGGAGGGAGAAAAAAACTTGGAAATCAAAATTTTATAAAATTGGATGTTGAAAACTAAAAATTAATTAATTAAAATTAAAAAAACAAATATAGCTTCCAATAGTAAGGAGCTTCTGTTGTACTTTGCTCAGACCACATCTAAGCTGATGGAGCTACAATACACATATGATATTAACACAAAAGCAAATGAATATATGGTCAAGAAAATAATAAAAACAAGCATATTGAAAACATGTAATAATACATAGTCATACAAAACACATACTGCATGGGTAGACAGCAGCATGATCATTTGGTCACATGTGTAAACTATTTTTCCAGTTTCTGCTGCAGCATCTCAATTGAATTTACCCAGCTCTCTTATGACCTGCTAAAATTTTTGCTCCTATGTTGGAATTAACTGATAACACTGGCTGATCATAATCCTCATCCTTTTTCTTTTCTTTTTTTAATTACTGAAACTTAAATACACAATAAGAAAAGAAAAAAAGAAATATTAAAAACTTAAATATTAAAACATACATAATAAGAAAAGCATACTGTGTGCACCACAGAAAGTAAGAGAGGATTCAAAAAATATAGCAACACATTTCCCTTTTAAGAAAGTCTATATAACAAGTATACATGCTGTGTTGAAAGTTGTCTTTTCTTTGCTTCCTTGTTAGTTTTCTTTTGTTCTTTGCTGTACGCTTTTTACTTTGTTCTGTTTTTCTCCTTCCTCCCCCTCCCCCAGAAAGCTACAGTTAAGCTGGATATATTCATACAGAGATATATAGATACACAGTAGTTATAAACACACACACACATATAGACATATACTTTCCCTAGCAAATTCTACTTCTGATCTTGTTTTTATGTTTGTGTGTCTTATTTCCTATCCCTCCTAGCTCTTCTACTTTATTTCTACCTGCTACCTTGCCCTCCTATTACTTAAAGGACACTTAAGGTGTCCTTTTCCAAGGACACCTCTTTTAGTCTCCCATTCCCTTAAATCTAAACACCCTTCTATATCCTCCTTTGACCTGTTCCTTCTCTCTCCCCTCTGAAGATCGCTCTCTTGTCTTCTCATTCCCATTAATCTAAACACCCTTCTATATTCCCCTTTAACCTATTCCCTCACCCCCTCACCTTCCTATCTAGAGATCCCTCCCTTATCCTCTCTCTCCTCCCTATCCCTTTAGTGTTTTATTTCTTTCTGAATTTAGAAGTCTTTTATGCTGTTCCAGATTACACACACACACACACACACACACACACACACACACACACACACACACATTCTTGAACCCATTCCCAATGAAAGCAGGTTTCCAGAACTAACAGCCCCCCCATCTAATTCTTCCTTGCCAATTCTTCCTCTAGCATCAACTTTGTATAAAATAATTACTCTTTTTAGCTGTTCCTAAATGGTTTCATTTTTTAAAGTCATATCATACACGGATCTACCCCCAATCCTTCTTATGAATCACTCAATTACTAATAACAATCTTAGACATACATTTCACATTTTACATACATAAAAGGTAAACATTCTGTCCTTACTGAGTCCTTCGTAATTACTCTTTGGTATGTACCTTATATTTCTCTTGGCTCTTGTATGTCAAATCTTCTATTAAGTTCAGGTTGTTTTTTGTTTGTTTTGTTTTGTGTTTTGTTTTTTGTTTTTTTACAAAGTCCTAAAAGTCTGACAATTCATTAAATGTTCATTTTTTTCATTCAGGATTGTGCTTTGTTTTGCTGGGTATGATCATTTCAGCCAGAACTCCAATTCTTTTGCTCTTCAATATATAGTGTTCCAAGACCTTTAGTGTCATCACATCTCATGTAATTCTAATTGTGGCATCACCACATTTAAATTGTTGTTTTTTTCTTGTTGCTCATAATATTTTATCTTTGAGCTCTGGGGGTCTTGGAATTTGACTATAATATTTCTATGGATTTTTCTTATAAGATCTCTTTCAGGTGGTGATCAGTGGATTTTTTCTATTTCTACTTTCTCCTCTTGTTCTAATACTTCAGAACAATTTTCTTTAATTATTTTTTGTATTATTTTATCGATTCTTTTTTCAATCATAGCTTTCAAGTGGTCCAATCATTCTTATGTTTTCTCTTCTCGAGCTGTTCTCCAGATCAGTGTTTTTCTTATGTTTCACATTCTCTTCTATTTTTTCATTGTTTATATTTTATTTTGTTATTTCTTAATCTCTTATAACTTTGCTGACTTTCTCTTGCCTAATTTTGATTTTCAAGTTGTTTTCTTTCTTAAGACTCTGGATATCCTTTTCTAATTGGTTGGCTTTCTTTTCATAATCTTGTTTTTCTTAGATTGTTCTTCTT
Source organism: Pseudochirops corinnae (assembly GCA_028646515.1). Lineage (NCBI taxonomy): Eukaryota > Metazoa > Chordata > Mammalia > Diprotodontia > Pseudocheiridae > Pseudochirops > Pseudochirops corinnae. The sequence continues at coordinate 244,486,863 of CM053587.1, read as the reverse complement.
CTTTTGTTTTTTTTTTTAGTTTTTCCTCAATCTCTCTCATTTGATTTTTAAAGTCTTTTTAAAGTTCTATGAATTCTTTTTGAGCAGGTGACCATTTGATGTTGCTCTTTGGGGTAGTAGAGGGGTTCTTTGTTTGAATATCATCCTCTGAAGACAAACCCTGGTCTTCTCTATTCCCATAGTAACTCTCTATGGTTCATTTTTTTCTCCCTTTGCCTATGCATTTTTTGAAAATTTGTAGTAAATCAGTTTTTATAATCACCTCTAGTCCTGGGGTTGGGAGATGGTGCCTCTGGCCTTAGATCCTCCAATTTTCCCCCTTGCCTTGGAACTGGAACCAAGCTCTCCAGCCTCCTATAAGTGCCCACAGGCAACAGTGTTCCTGCCCCACAGCTTCCACACTCACATGGCATGTGCTGGTTCCTTCTTGTCCTCCCCTTCCCTCCTCCCCCCAAGCTCTGCAGCACAGCTGGGTCTGGCATTCCTTGTTAGCAGAGGTTCCCTTGATCTTCCCAACACCTCTCGCTGTTTCCAGCATAAAAATTTCTCTGGTTAGGGCTGAGGCATCCTTTCAACCCAGCTAACCCCAGGGCTTGCCACATGTTGTTTAAGCAGATTTAGGACCTAATATAGGAGATATTTACTCTTGACTTGACCAAACCTAGTCCTGGGACTTTCTTTAGATCTTCTCAGATTGTCCCAGAAGGACCTCTGCTATGCTCCAAACTCTTATTTAATTTTACTGCTCAATATTCACCCCGAGGCACTATTTTATCTCTTTTGTGGGGGAAAATCTTGAGAGCTTAGAATTTTCTGACCTATTCTGCCATCTTACCACAATCCTCTTCATTCTACCTTCCTAAACCTGAATCTGGAGAGGAAGCAGGCTCGCTATCAGTGATGCTAATCTGGGTGGGGTGGGGGAGTTCCGATAGCTTTAGTACCAGAAAGAAAAAGTGTTGCCTCGAGGTTCAGTCCCCTCCTTTTACTTGAATTGGTTTTTGATTTTTTCTCTTTTGCAGTGTCTGTTTGTGAGCTATTGCTATGGTCTGCCAGTCTTTGCACTATTGGAAGTCATTCTTGTTTTTTTAAGTCTGCTAATGGGAGTGTCCATCTGTTTTTTTCCTGCTCATCAGGGAATCCAACCAATTCCCTCCATCCTCAATTAGAAGATGTGTGCAAACCTAGAAGTAGGGGCTATTATTATAACCACTTTAGGTTGTTGCTCAGTCATTTCAGTTGTGTCCAACTCTTCATAACCCCATTTTGGGGATTTCATGGCAAAGATAATTGCCATATCCTTCTCCTGCTCATTTTACAAATGAGGAACTGAGGCAAACAGGGTCAAATGACTTGCCCAGGGTCACACAGCTGGTAAATATCTTAGACTGGATTTGAACTCATGAAGATGAATTTCTGATTCCAAGCCCAGTGGTCCATCCACTAAGTCACCTAGTTCTCCACTTCATAGGGGAGAAAACTGAGGCAGACAAAAACTCCAAAGCTAGATTTCAGTTCACTTCTTCCTGAATCCAGGTCTCTTCCAGCTCTGAATTTCTGTGAATTTGGGAAAAGGAAACCACAGTGAAAAGAATGCAGAAGGAGTAGCAGAGAGTAGTGTCATTCTACTTGGAGACAGACATACAGATTGATAGATAGACAGATAGATAGATAGATAGATAGATAGATAGATAGATAGATAGATAGACAGACAGATGATGGATGGATGGATGGATGGATGGATGGATGGATAGGTAGGTAGGTGGATGGATGGATGGATGGATGGATAGGTAGGTAGGTGGATGGATGGATGGATGGATGGATGGATAGATAGATAGATGTATATATGTGTGTATATGTCTGTGCACACACATACACATACATGTATGTGTGTATCTTTTTTTTAATCAAAATCTTCTTTTATTACACACTCCAAGGAAATGCTGTTTCCTGCAGAGATAAAAAGCTGTGATCTCACATGGTGTGGAATCTCTGCAGAGTACATAGCACAGGATACAGATGTAACTGCAAAAGGAATTCAGCGACCAACTCAGAGTATAAAAGACATAGAAAATGTAAATAAAAGGGGTTGGGAGACTTTAATGGTTCTGTAATTTTATCAGTATTGATATCTCCTTAATGTATATAGATTGTAATTCCATTCTTCTGATTCTGTCAGCCTCATTCTGTTCACTTCTTTCTTTCAATCTTCTGGAGCAAAGGTGTCCAACTCAAGGCTTCCTGGCCAGAAGAGTGACCAGCAAAACTTCTGAATTGGACCAAGGCAGATCAAAATGTAATGGGGAAATGTTTGACAAAATAAATACAAATGAAATATGGACAATATTAATTTGTGGTTTTCTGAGTCAATGTGTGTCTACCAGAATTAGTGTCTATCTGAGTTTGATGCCACTGTTCCAGAGGACTTAACCAACATGATTGAGACCTTCCTCTGGTTCTTTTAATATTCCTGGGGTACATGTCAATGCACCTGGGGCAGCTGGTGACACAGTGAATAGAGCACTGGGCTTGGAATCAGGAAGACTCATCTTCATGAGTTAAAATCTGGCCTCAGACACTCACTAGCTGTGTGACCCTGGGAAAGTCACTTAACTCTGTGTGCCTCAGTTTCCTCATCTGTAAAATGAGCTGGAGAAGGAACTGGCAAACCACTCCAGTATCTTTGCCAGGAAAACCCCAAATGGGATCACAAAGATTCAGATACAGCTGAACAATAAACAACACACCAATATACTACTCAGTTTGTGTATCTGTGGTCTATCATTCTCAGTACATGACTCCACTTTATTTTCTAGCTACCCATGTCATCAGCAATATCCTTTATACTAACTTTGCATCAAGGTCATCATTAGTAACATGCTATAGTCAACTGATACCCCTGATCAGTCTGACACTTGTCCTCTGAGTTGCTTATAGAAGCAGTAACCTTTAGAGGTAGAAAATTTCTACCTTGGACATCTAGTCCAACCTCCCCCAGCCCCTGCCATCATATAGAAAAGGAAACTGCGGTCCCTAGCAGTACCTTGCCCATATGGCCAGTAGATGAGGATGTTGGGACTTGAACCCAATTGTTCTGCCTCCAAATCAGGGCTTTTTCCCCGGTCCCATACTTCTTCCCTTTTACATCATACTAGTTCTCAGGACACACTCCCAATCTTCATCCAAGGAGAACTCTTCTGAGACTCAGCAGCTCCATCTCCTTTGCACCAAACTGGGACCCAGTCATCAACTTCCTTCTTTCAAACTAGTCCATACTGGCTGCTCTCTGCCAACCTCTCATACCCCTGCACAGCTTGATCACGGGGTTCTGGGACTCACCGGGAGAAAATGTTAGAAATACCTGAGCCTAATCTTTGCCTCCTCAAGTCTAGGACCTCCAATTTGCTGCAACCCTCCAAGATCATAGGTATTGGCAAGCATGTGAGGGATGGGAAGGAGAAAATGCAATGTTTTTTGTTGTTGTTTGTTTTTTAAACATAAGGGAGAGGCAAAGTGGCTTCAGGAAAGCTTGAGAAGAAAGAGAGAAAGAGAACAGTTTCAACTGAGGGGGAATCAGATAAAGCTTTGTAGAAGAGGTGCTATCTGGGCAGAGTTTTGAAGGAAGGAATAATGTGAAGGCAAAAGGGACAGACTAGAGCCAGAGCCTGAAGAACCACAAATGCCACGCTAGGGACGAGAGGGGCAGGAGGATGGTGAATGGAAAGTCAACAAGAATTAAGCATCTTCTTTGTGCCCTGCTGAGGAGACTATATTTTGTCCTAGAAGCAACTGTGAGAGCTAATAAAAGCTTTTGTACAGAGTCAGGAAGATTATATTGACAGTTTTGTGGAAGATGGATTAGAGAAAGGGGTCTGGAAGCAAGGATAACCCACAGCTAGGATGGCATCACAATAATCTTGTCAAGAGATAATAAGGGCTTCAATGAGGATAGAACTTATTCTCAGTGGGGAGATGGAGACAAATGCTAGAGATATGGAAAACAGAATCACCAGGTTTTAGCCACCAGTTGATTAACTATAGAGAGTGAGAAAGAGAAGAAAAAGGTTGTTCCTAAGTTTTAAACCTAGATCGTTAGGAGGATAATGTTGCTGCCATTGACAGAAATAGAGAACTTTGGAAAGGGGAGGATTTAGGGCTGAAAGAAGATGAGTTCAAAATGGCACCAACAGTACCCGCCCCAACGTGAGACATCTGGTGGAGTTCAGGTGAAAAATTATGGATGGATATGTAGATTTGGGACTTATCTGCATAGAGGTGATTCAGTCATCCCTCAGCATCCAACTATGTTTAACTTTCACAACTTCAAAATTCATGTGTTTTTAATTAATAATCTCATTTTTACTTTCAAGTTGGCAACCACACACATTCAAGGCTATGCATAATAGAGGGAAAAAAAAGATGCATACAAGTTTGTGGAGCAGTTGGCGTCCTAGGCGCTTCACTGGTCTTGTTTACCTACAGTTGTAAAGAGTTCTCTGCCCATCCATTGCATAGCTTCATCATTTGCCTTTAAAACTCAAGGTTTGTGTGGCAATTATTCCCCCAAGGTGTAGTGCAAATCCTCTGGACTCCAAGTGTGTTAAGTCAGTGATGTGGTTGAATGAGAAAATAAAGGTGTTGTATAAATTTTGTACTGGAATTTCTACAGCCACTTTTGGCTGCAAGTTTGCTATTAATGAAATGACAGTGTTTGTGAATTCACTCCAGAGAGTGCTATAGTAACCTCTCAAGTACGTGATGAGGGAACTGAAAAAATGAAAAAGTGACTCGTGCTCTGACTTCTAAGGGCATATCCTAATTCCCGCACTGCCCGAGCTGGGCTTCCTAGAGAACAGCCTGGACCGCAATCAATGCACAGGGCTGGGTTGAGTCACTCCAGCAGGAATCGGGAGCTTGCACCTGGGGTCTGGAGCTCACCCTGAGGCATGTGCTTTTCACTAGGGAAGAGTTCAACCACTGAAAGGGAGATTAGATATGTCAGGTTGCCCTTTTCCTTTTCGGGGTTCTTACGAAATTGTTGCCCGGCTCCTCCCCTTCTAGTTCTGTGTAGCCTCTCCTCTCCCCCCCATTTTATGCGTTATTTCATGGTTACTGTGTTAGTAAAATACATATGATCAGAATTAATGTTCTGTTATAAAGTATTATATGCAGAAAAGTGTATTTTTAGCAATCTCTAGCAAAAGATTATAGATTTTTACTAGCTGTGTGACCTTGGGCAAGTCACTTAACCCCAATTGCCCTGCTTTCCCCCCCACTAAAAAAAGACCAAAAGAATTAATTTTTGGTGGACAGGAAACATAGCCCCCTATTTTCCATAGGTTCAATATGTCAAACATTGACATTTTTTGCTTTTATGCCCTTTTCTAGGAACATTACCCCCACCAAAGTTGAGGATTGGCTGTAATTGAATTGGAATGAATGAATTCACTGAAGAGGTGGTCTATAAAAGGAAGAGAAGAAGAACTAGAACAAAACCTAAGGAGACACTTGTGCTTGGGGGTGGGAAGAGGATAATGAATGAGAAATGGAGGCATAGGAGAACTGAGAGCTGTGCTACAGAACAGAGAGAAGAGAGTATACAGGAGGAGAGGGAGTAGTCAGCAATTATTAAAAAACTGCATAGATGAAAGGTGAGAAATGCAAAAAGGTCATATTTAGCAGTTAAAATGCATTAGTAGGGGTAGCTATTTGGCACAGTGAATAGAGCACCAGTCCTGGAGTCAGGAGGACCCGAGTTCAAATCCAGCCTCAGACACTTGACACACTTAATAGCTGTGACCTTGGGCAAGTCACTTAATTCCAATTGCCTTGCCTTCCCCCTGCAAAAGAAAATGCCATTAGTAAACTTTGAAAAAGACAATTGCTATAGAGTAGTGGAGTCAGAAGCCAAGAGGTTGAGTAGCAGATGTGTGAAGAACTAGAGGTGTGAAGAACTAGAGGCAGCAGGTGCATAAGCTACTCTTTCCAGGTGTAAGAGTTGCTATTAGGCAGTGATCTGATACACTGCTGCCTCCAGGTACCTGTGCGTACTACCTGGGGGTTGAAGGACTTGGTGTTTGTGATAGCACAAGATCTTGGTCACTGTGACTGGGGCATGAAGGAGGGAGTCGCTGCTTAAGAGGGATCTGGCCACTAAGTCAGAAAGAGCTGCCCACTCAGTAGAACTCAAAGGAAGGAGCCCATTGCCAAAATTCTCTCTTCCTGTCTACCTAGCATGTGAGAATTCATCAATCATCTGGATTTTTGTTCCGGGTGACAGATATGGCAAATTACACATACAAATGTACAAAATACAGCATATGTGCTGACCTAACAAAGCTTGAGAATGAATCTCAAAATCTTAAGCTGCCTCTACTGCTCTGGATTTTTTTTTCTGAGCACACAGTGGGTGAGCAAACAGAGCTTTTCAAACGCATATTTACAGCCTTGGGAGGAAATGGTGAATCTGAGGGGTCTGGAGCTCCTGACCCACCCACTGCCCACTCCCATCCCCCCTTCGGTTTGGGTGTTCTTTGTATCCACTACAGTCTTTGTGGAGTAAATGACCATTGACAAGAGGAGACCAACCTCAACCTTTCTGGCCTGGAGGGAGCTAATTCAGAGCTGAGGTGAAGGTGAAATGCTTGTTCAGCAATCACAAAATGCTTCTTGACGTCTTAAGTATCAGCTGCCTGGGAGAATATAACAATAGTTACAAGTTCCTGCTGCTTATGTCTGTCAGTTTTTCATTAAGTAACTTTTGTGTATATAGAGGAAACAGCTGTCCTGTACCTGACATTGTACATGGAAGACCTTTCTACTCCTTCATTTTGGGGAGATCTTAGAATAAGCCAATTCTATACTAAAGTGACTTTCCTCAGGGCTCTAGGATGGAGTTAAGGGGATATAAAGAACCATAGAGTATAAGAATGGACTTCATCCCTTCTCTCTAGAGGCCAAGTTCCCTCTAGGACTGAACCTGCTCTTTCTGCATGGTTCCAGAGCTAGGGCCCTTCTTAATGGGATAGAAGATGAGGCCCCAATGCTGGTTCTGTAGATTGTTACACTGAAGGCCAACAGTTAAAAGATAGGTTCACATAGGATGATAACTTGAAGGGTCTGCAGGGTTAATATAACTCAACAAGCATTTATTAAGCATTTACCATATGTCAAGTGGTGGTAGCTAGGTGACTCAGTCGACAGAGTGATGAGTCTGGAGTCAGGAAGACCTTAGTTCAAATATGGCCCCAGATACTTGACTAGCTGTGTGAGCCAGGACAAGTCACTTAACCTCTGTTTTCCTTAGTCTACTGGAAAAAAAGAAATGGCAGACAACTCCAGTATCTGCCAAGAAAACCCCGTAATCAGTATTGATGTGGTATGGTCCATGGAGTCATGAAGAGATGGACATAACTGAATGACTGAATAAGAACAACATGTGGCAGACACTATGATGGGTGCTGAGGGACAAAAAGACAAAATAAAAGTCCCTGCCCTCAAAAAAATCTCACAGTCTAATGGTTTAAGGATGGGGAAAGACCTGAACATGCTTCTAGGCTTTAGGAAAGGACCCAGCAAATAGAGACACTGAAATGAGTGCATGATTGAAGAGGCAAAGCTTGTAGAGAGGATGGGACTGTCCCACAAGGACAAGGAACAAAAAAACAGTTTTCTAATCTTGAAACTAGCCTGAGACTAGAGGAAACCAAAAGAATGGGTGATGATGTAAACAGGTCTTGAATGATGGAGAAGGGGTAATGACAGTGCTCATGCTAGAGAGCTTCAGTTTTTAAGAAGCAAGGTCTTCTGCTGAGGGAAGCTGAGGTGGAGTTGTAGACTTGAGAAGAAAACTTGCAACAGCTTGATGAGAGATAAATTAAAGGCAAGAGGGCAGGGTTAGGTTAGATAAGATGAATTAGTTGTGGACTCAAGCTACCCTGATGATTAGATTTTTAGGCTTTTTGATTTTGAATTTTGAATTGGTTTTGAATTTTGAATTTTGAAAACGGTTCTGAGCTTTCTTTTATAAATTTGAAACTCTGTCCCATTTCTCTGCATAGGAAACTATTTTATAGGCATTCTTAATGAAGATTTTTTAATTTCTGCAATGATTTTCATGACTGAGAGATCCTAAGGTACTTCTTTACCAACAAAAGACTAAATTATGTTCAGTAGCATAAGTAAATTTCATTATCATTATTTGAAAGTTTTCAAGTCCATAAATACCATAAGGTAACTGAATTAGCCAAAATATTTAATTAACCTGGAAACTTTACTCTTCTACTGTGCTTGACAGAAAGTAGGCACTTGATAGATGTTGGTTGAACTGAATAATAAGAAAGCTTACTGTAGAAAACATGCAGAATAATCTGATTAGTGTAAGATAGCATAGGAAAGAACTCAAATTCCAAACCACTGTCAAAAGAACCACATTCTTTGAGGAATAGACAGAAAACAAGTCTTTTAAGAAGGACCAGGTCAAAGCTTCATACCACTAATATGCATCAAATGGAAATGAGATACTCACATAAAACCTTTATAGTTATGCATGCCACAGTCCTGTTTGGGCTCCCTAACAACTTTTAAAATCTGGATGCGTGACCTAACAAATTGCAAAATCTGCACCAGGACTAAAGAAATTAGGATACAGAGCAGCCAAATCCAAGTGAATTGTTCAGGCAGTACATCGGCAAACACGAATTACAAAATAAAAAGCCAACCAGAAAAAAAAAGGGTCTTGGGTGCTTTTAAAAATTGTTTTTATATTTTAAGTTGTAGCCTTACTCTAATACACTATTTCGTATGAAATACAGTTTTCTAACCTTGAAAGCAGCAAGATACAACTGGCAGTCACTAAAGAAGATAGATTCTTTGGTATGATTTATATGCGTTTTCCTTTTTCTTTCATTGTACAGCTCTCTGATTAAAGTATCACAAATAATTTTTTTCTAAGTTACTAAATAAATAAAATAGTAAATTAATCAACACTTGAATGATTGTGCTCCCATTTTAATGAGTTCTATGAATAACTCAATAATTGACTGTTTTACTTTGTATTTCAAAGGAAGAGATGTTCTTTTTTAAAAACTAAGAGGTAGAATGCTTCTTATACATTTTCAATTTATGCAATTCTCAAGTAAAACTACAGCTGGGAACAGTGACTAGGTTAAGGGTTAAAAAGTCAGTATAATATTTTTTCTATAAACTTTTTTGCTATCATTCTGGTTTTAAAATAATACTAGAAGATACATATGTGGATACAGTGACAACCTTTTCAAAGACAAACAAAGCACATTTAAATATAACTCTATCATGGATAGTCCTTCTCCACTGTGTGGAAGGTAACGCTAGGATCACAAGAATTATGCCAAAGGAGTGAAGTGTCCAGGACATTCTACCAAGCTGGGACAGTTTCAGTACAATATGGCAATGTATGGGTTCCACTGTGTACTTTCCAAAGACCAACTAAACTATATTTGGAGAGAGAGGTTCATCATTTGAAGTCTGGCCACCAGGTAATGGATTTTTCAGTCAATTAGACAGTCTCAGTTGCCCAGAGGTTACAGTCTGCATTGGTTCCAGGATGGCTCACAAGTACAGAAACATTGCTTTTTTGAAGTTCACTGTTTATTACCATCTATTCTAGTTAGACGAATGAAAAAAAGAAATTAACCAAAAAAAAAAAAGATGGAGGAAATAGGACAGAAGACAGACAATGCAGCATTAAGAATATTATTTCCTGAATAAATTGAGTTCAGTGTCTTTTAAGAGGTCTTCCCTGCACCAGTTACACTAGGTAGAGAACTGGCTTCCCAGGTTATATGAAATACCATTCCTTTAATCCTACGGTACAACTGTGAGAAACTTTCAGTACTAATAAGACCCAAAGTCTTTACTTTCAAAATTGCAATGAGAAAGTAAACGTGGTCAGATTTACAAACAAAAAGAAAAGGGGAACTTAAGTGAGTAACAGTAAAATCTGGTTGAAAAATATGCAAACATTTGGTTGAGACAATTCAAAGAAAAGAGTGAGACCAGGTGGTTTTTGCAAAATGACTCTTGTTTCTATTTTCATAAGCACAAAGTACCCTGCTTTTTAAGGTCTCTAAGTGAAACTACAGGACTTCTTCATAATATTAATATTTTAATTAAGACTGATTACTGTCAGATATAAATAAGAAACTATTGCTATGACAGCTGAAATTACTGTGTGCAACAAACACTGTTGGGAAAAAAATCACGTGCAATGGAAGACATCAGACCCCTTTGGGAAAGGCAAATTATTGCTTCCCATAATTGCTTTGAGAAACAGTAAAGGATCATTCTTTCAAAAGCCTGAAAAGCCTGATTATCTAGAATTCACATTTCATCTTTATCTAAATATGGGTCATTTATTTTATAACCACATACCTCCCACCTCCCCATAGTACTGAAGTACAAGATGTCCCCAAAGCGTTAGTGCTCATTAAAGCTTAAGCTATACTAAGATTTTTGGGACACCCGGTATTTCTTTAACTGCATCCATTTCATCTTTATATCAACAGCATAAAAATGTTTTGTGTATTTCATGGCAAGAAATGAAGATGACACAGTAGTCAGATTTTCATGGAATTAAATTTTAAAAATCAACTAAGGAAATGTATTTCTCTTACACTTTAAAAGGTTCCATTTTCAGAGTAGAAGAGAATGCAAATTTAGCTCAACTGTTTTACCAAAGGAATGACTGAAAGGAAAGATGGAAACTATAAAAGGTGAATGTGCTTAAATACGCTCAAAATGAATCAATATCAAAGTCAACTCATTAAATTAAAAAAAAAAAACTCAAGTCTCTAGGGAAGACAATATATACAGTCAGAAGGTGAGCAGCAGATTGTAGAATGCGAGTACACAATCGTTTGCAAATCTTCATTAGTGCAGACAAAGAGGGTGCCTTTCAAAGCCCAACTTTATCCATCCAACCAGGCGGTTTATAGCCCCAGCCCACAACTATTCCCCAATCCACTCATGGATGGAGAAATTCAGGGTGGGGAGAATCTTGGCTTAGAGCTCATAATGCTTTTTCAAGTTCTGTACGTCCTCCGAAGTAAACGCATGGTTTGATTTGTCCGAAAGGGCCTCCAACAGCTGTTCCGTCTGTTCTTTTTGTCCTTTGCTAAGCAGTGTCAACATCATCTGAAAGATAAAGCATTTACCCGATAACAACAGCACAGTCAGCTGGTATTTTAAAGATCAAAGCAGTATCAATTCTGAAATATGAACTTTCTCTTTTTAAAACCCATCAATTTGCATAAAGAGTAAGACATTTGGCAGTAACTTACCATAAATCTTTCTGCTTTACTTAGATGTAAAAGATGCTGATAGACCAATGTGGGATCATTGTCAAGAAGGTGATTCTTTAGAGACTGGATGAGGAGGAGGAAAGTGTCCCCTTCCAGCTTGTTACTCAGCAATGCTGGTAAATCTTTTGGGTCTATGATGGCTAAGAGCTTTGCACAGGCTTCTTCGTCCTTCCTCATGTTTATGGCATTTAGAATTTGCCCAAATTCATAGGCATTGGCAGGTTTTGAGATGTGGAGTTTTTCCAAACTCATTGCCGGAGCTTTCTCCAAATTGTGGCAGGTAACTGAGACATTCTCTGGAGAACCACCTTCAGGCTGTTCCTCACTGCTCTCCATTACCTTCACGATGGAAAGAATTTAATTTTGACACTGAGTAACATGATACATTAACAGCCACATGTATTAGCTCAACTGGTATTTCCCAAACTAATGTTTAAATTAAATATATTTTATAGAAACATGAATTTACAAAAATAAAAAATCAGAACCAATATATTTCAGCAGTAGAAGGACCTTAGAGAGACTAGTTGAAACTATTAGTGTTGCAACCCTTTGCCTAAAGTCCCACAGGCAGCAGTAGAGCTGGGATGGACTAGAACTTGGTTCTCAAAACTCCGAGTTTACAACTGTATCTTTTGCTCCTGACATTTACTTCGCAAAATGGTCTTTCAAATAATAAGCTCCCTTCTTAGAGCATTTAAAATATTATCTACTCTGTTAAAGTTGACTTTTATGATACTTTAGGAACATAACTCAATTAATGACAAAGAGGACAACCGTTTCTTTTGCTTTATTGCTCTAAACATGACAGGTAAGATCTGGTAGAGGGGTGGAGTGTATGTATATATACATATATAGATAATATGTATGCATATTATCTAATAGATATATACATATATATATATATATATATATACACACACACACACACATATATGCATAGATAGATGCTATTGAAATACTTTAGAGCAGTGGTTCTCAACCTGTGGGTTATGTTCAATTTGTAACAATGAAAATACATCCTGCATTTCAGATATTTACATTATGATTCATAACAGTAGCAAAATTACAGTTATGAAGTAGCAACAAAAATAATTTTATGGTTGGGGGTCACCACAACATGAGGAACTATATTAAAGGGTAATGGCATTAGGAAGGTTGAGAACCACTGTTTTAGAGAATAGTAACCATAGACAAGAAGTTCTCAACCTTCCTTTTCCTAGAAAATAAATCACAAGACTAATTTGATGATTTTCAGAGGCATTTCCCTTGGTTAATTCATTCAGGAGATAGTTATTCGGTACCTAGGGGCCATCTCCAGTTGTCCTGAGCTATATCTAGTCACTGACTCAGATGGCTCCAAAGGAGAAGGTGAAGCTGGTGGCTGCACAGTCCTCCCTCATTTAAATCCAATTCACTTGCAAGTCATGGCATCACCTCCTTAATGTCACGGTCCTCTTAAAGAATGAAGGATATGAAGCCACATATTGGATAGCTAACTGTGCAAAGCACTGCTGGGCACCAGAAAGAGAGATGAAGTTTAGTAAGATTGTTCCTGCCCTCATGGAGACTGCAGTCTATGAGGAAGATAAACACAAACATAGATAGTTATGATGTACCTTATGTGATAAACTCTTTGTAAAGGAACAAGAGAAAGTGTTGTATGAAGTCTGAGAAGAAAGGCTGTTCCTCTTACCACGGGTGAAGTAGGAGGAGGGGAAGATGAAAGAAAGCCCATGGAAGAAACAGGGCTTGAACTGGGCTTTCAAGAACAGGTTGGAAGTTAGTGTGTGAAGACAGGGAAAGAACATGCAGGTGGAAAAACAAGGGATCTCTTTGTGGGGTGGAGCTACCAGGTTTGGCTGGGACAAAGAGGGCATGAAAGGGAGTAATGTAAGAACAGCTCTGCAGAGGTCAGGGGTGCCACACTGTAGAGGACCTGGAACCTCAGGCCTTAAGTGCGACCTTCAGTCAGGTGCCCCCAGCGATGTCCAAACAGAGAAGAGGCAGGACCAGATAAAGGCGGGGTAGGAAGTAAAGGCCAGAAGCTGAGCTGGAGGTGCCCAGAGCAGTTTTCCAAGTGGCTGGTGGGGGGTGGCTGTGGGAACGCTGAGGGAGCCTCCTCCCCAGCCCGTCGTCACTTCTTTAAAGTCCTCTGCCCCTGTCACATACTTCACTGAGGCCAAATCAAGACTAGAAAGGATTAAGCGGCAGTAAGAGAATTTTAGGTTAGCTGAAGTAGAGAAGGTTGGACTCGTTCTGTGGTAGCCCCCAGAACTTTGGGTGTCGGGATGTAGGCTTGAGGAGTTCTGAGTTAAGCTTCAAAGAGGTCTGAGCTGGCCTATGTTTATCTATTTCAAGTCTGCTTCCAGGGCCACCAGGAGGAGGATGGGAATCAATTCAGGCTGTGGCCTCCAAGCTCAGCCTGGGAAGAAACCATCACCTTCCCCCTCCCCCACCCCAAATGACACTTTGTAACCCAAACGTTACTTTTATAATTACAATACCTCTTCGATTTTTATTTTCCTTCTTTCCTTTTCCTGACTGGGCAGTGGCATTTCATCCTTGTTATTAAGAAACACGGTTATCTCTTTAAGCTCTTTCTTTGCTTCAGAAATACTTGGGTCTATTAGGAGAACTTTGTTGAGATCATTAAAACTTTCCTGGTAATTCTGAAATTCAAAGTAGGGGAGGGAAGGGAGAAGAAATAATTCTTATAAATCATGTAGAAACTGGCATGGGTTAGAAAACTGTGTGTAATATTCAATTTTATACACTTAAGTAGGAGGTTCAGAGGCCTGCCCCCATCCCAGCTCCCAAAGCTTTAAATCTTGCACTTCAAAAGACTCATAAATTTAGGTGTGTAGGGCCAAAGTATTACATAGTATAACCTGCTGGTGAATTATGTGTGTTTATTATACAAACAGATTTGCTTCATAAAATCTCCCAGAGCTCAAATAAAGATGTATAAAAGCCATGATATTATTTGTAGGCAATTTCATAGAAATATCCTTTTTTAAAAAAAGTATGATACAAATGCAAGACATTTTCATGTTTTTTCCCACAGTCTGTATTTTTATATGTATACCCCTATATATGTGTATATGTGTGCATGTGTATATATGCATATATATGAATTTTTCTGGTTTGACTTCTTAAATTCTATCTGGTGCTTAATTTATGGGCTATAATGTAACAATATAACATAACAATACTGCCTGAGCTACATGAACTTAACTTCAGTAACTTCAAAGTCAGCATCTTTTTAGAATTCAAATTCCCTTCTCTTAATGGACATAAATACGTAAATGCATATTTTAAGATCTTTTAAAATGATATTGTTTTCAGTAATTACATTTGTAAAGCATATAGACCAGTGGTTCTCAACCTTCCTAATGCTGCGACCCTTTAATACAGTTCCTCATGTTGTGGTGACCCCCAACCATAAAATTATTTTCATTGCTACTTCATAACTGTAATTTTGCTACTGTTATGAATCATAATGTAAAGATCTGATATGCAGGATGTATTTTCATTGTTACAAATTGAACATAACCCACAGGTTGAGAACTGCCGATATAGACACACATACTCTTATTAAAGTTTTTGGGTTTTTTTGCTTTTTGGAGGGCAGAGCAATTAGGGTTGAATGACTTGCCCAAGGTCACACGGCTAGTACGTGTTAAGTGTCTGAGGCCGTATTTGAACTCAGATCCTTCTGACTCCAGGGCCAGTGCTCTATTCACTGAGCCACCTAGCCTCCCCATCTTATTAAAGTTTTAAGCTTATGACTTTTAGGATGTTATAGATATAAAAACTAAAACAGCAATTATTTTGTAATAAGTCATTGTCTGCATGCTTTTTTATCCTGCTAAAAAAAAAAAGGCAGACATTCATGTACTTCCTGCTTCTCAGGAACTGTCCCATGTGCTCTTGGACCAGGAAAAATTAAGTATACTAGATGAGACAGGGCAGTCCATTTGGGAAATTAAATATTGACCTAGTGTCAAAGTGGTAAATCACCTACTACTAAATCCCAACACCAAAGTTAAAGGGCACCCAAGACATTTACACATTTATGTCCATTATGAGAAAGTGAATTTGAATTCTAAAAAGATGCTGACTTTGAAGTTACTGAAGTTAAATTCATGTAGCCCAGACACTATTGTTAACACTAGCCCATAAATTAAGCAGATAGAATATAAGAAGTCAAACCAGAAAAATACATTATGGTCACATAACTCAAAAAATTAAGAAAAGACTAACAAGACAATTTATAGTCATTCATCCTAAGAGAGTACAAATTTCTGTTCTTCGAGTACCCTCAAGCAGTGGCCTTCCCTGGGGAAACCAAACATGTAATTCATTTCATATTCAGCTAACAAGTTAAGTAAAGTGCCTCCTTTTACAAAACTTCCCCTCCCTCCCCCTCCTCCATACTCCCCACACTGGTAAACCTTCACTTAGCTTTTAAAATTGTCCATATCTATAATTTTTTTCAGTCCTGGGAACTGTAGCTGTGGAAACTGGCTCCATGAATATACAGATATAGGCATCAACTCAACTGTAACTTGGAATCTTAGAGAATTGCTTTGGGGGCTATGTGTCAGTCACAGAGCTAGTATGTGTCAGAGGTAAAACTTAAACCCAGTTTTCCTAACTTCAAAACCATCTCTCTATCCACTAAGCCATGTTGCCTCTTATTAGTGTGAATAATATGTTTAAAAGGTATCTTGTACCTGGACATTCATCCATGTTAGTAAGGAGGCATTTTTCCTGATGGTGATGAAGTATGGAGTTAAAGGTGGGAGCAGAAACAAGAGTAGAGATCATTTACCTTTCCCTTTGTTCACTGGTAATTGTATCCAGGTCTTTTTATGCCTGCCTTTAAGAAGTATACCAAATCTGAGCTTTGGAGACAGCCCAACCTAATATAAGCCCTAGCTGCAAATTCCCATTTTGGGTAGTTTACCTCTATTATTATAACCCACCCGAGCATATTTTGACTATTGTGCTTACCAAAACCTATACTTGATTCTCATACTGAAAGCAAAAACTTAGTTCTACCTTCCCTATTATCTTGGAGTCTCTAAATTCAGATTATTATTCTGCCCTGGGCAGAGACAAGAGTTGAGAACTTGACTCAAAGTCAGATTTTTATCTACACAAATCAGTGGCCATGGCCATAGTGAAGGATTCTTCAAGGAGGGTGATTGGAAAGTTTTAAAAGGAAACAAGAAAGCTATTGAAGTTTTAACTGAAAACTAACCCAGGCCTCATGCACATATTTGTTCCAAATAGTTCTACCATGCCAAATCATTTAAAATAAGCAAATACAGTGAGTGGCATTCAGAAAACAAAGAGCAGAAAGGTCACTTAGACCTTCAGGCAGAAATTTGTTTTAAAAAAAAGTGGCAAGAATCAGGACACTGAGGGCAAAACTCCATTAAACGCAAACTTTCTATGGGAGACTCTGAAGACATGAGTTGTCACAGTTTCATAGAATTCATATAATTTCTGCAAATGTAATCTCTGAGAACACTGTCAATTTAAAATAATCTTGAAATAGAACTATTATCAAGACTTAAGTCTTTCAATGTGTTTCTAGTTTCTGTTTGTTATTTAACAATTTTCTATTTTTAAGTAGATATATTTTAATATCACAACTTCCACACAGAGTGAATGCAAAGGAAAAAAGTGTAAACTAAAACAAAAATCTATTTTTCTTTTAAGCTAAATATTGCTTTAAGATGGGCTATAAACTTGTTACTTCACCTTTCAGCACTGAATAGCAACATATGCCCAACTATGTTGGTCATTCCACTTAGAGCCTTAGATGTGCTCATTCCACTTAGAGCCTTAGATGTGCTCAAGTTACTCTCTCTACCAAAGAAAGACATTTTCCAACCTCTTCTTTCCCCTCTTTGACCTTCCTCTATGGGTCTCTGTCTCTCTTTTAATCTCATGTCATACTAGTGGCACCTATGGACGTTACTTAGTAATGTTGGTGGTCCTCAGTAACAGTTTGCAGACCTTTGTTAGTTGTGGTTACTTTAAGTATGATAGGAATTAATTCAGAATAAACTAAAATCTATATATATAAAATCATACGATATTAGAGTTAGAAGGCATTGACCATTAAATCCAAATCTGCCATTTTATAGATGAAGCATTTTATAGATGAAGAGACGTCAAACTGCCTAGTTCAAGGTCCCAAAGCTAGTTAATATGGAGGCAGAAATAGACTCAAAGTCTCTGGATTTATAATTCATAGTTAACTGCAACAGATTCTTTTCACCTCTAGGATTAAATATAAACTCCTGTGTTCGGTAATCAGAGCTCTTTATGATTTGGCTGAAATTGACCCTGCCAACCTGATCGTACATTACTGCCCTCCATGAACTCTATGGCCAGTCAGACTGGCTTTCTTCTGTCCCTTCTACATGACTTTCCATTTCCCTCCCCATATCTTTGCCTCCTGCCTCAAATGTAGGCCCTTCTCATTTCCAAGTCTCACAGGCCTTAGCTGCCTTCAAGTCTTTAAGCTTTTCCTGATGCTCCATGCTGCTGGTACTTTCTCTGCTGTCAAATTACTTTACATTTATTTTGTATATATATTTTTGTGTACTTACATATGTACGCATTTATTTCCTAAATAGAATATTTATCTCCTTCCTTCTTTTATACCCCAAGTGCATAGCATAGAGCAGACACTTAATAAAATGCTTGTTGGTCAACTGTTAATTTAATTCTCTTTTCCCTCCATTAGAAACTATGTTGTTTCATCTTTCCCATGTTTTTGTTAATGGAAGCCACTTGATTTGTTTTGAAATAATTCTGTTTGGACATGCACGGGATGATAAGTTTGGAGTTAGAAGGGCCTTCGGATGTCATCTCATCTGACTTCCACATGTTATAGAAGAATGAAGCTGAGGGAAATTCAACAATTTTCCAAAGATCACAGAGATGGAAGCAAAGAGCAAGGGAGGGTTCTAACCAGGTCCTCTGACTCTCTCCGCCATGCCACACTGTCTCCTAATACATATTGTTTTCCCTTTTTCTTACCTTTAGTCCTTTGTGAGCAAGACCTCTCCTATAGAAAGCTTTAACATTAGCCTCTTCTATCTCAAGAGCTCGGTCACAGTCCTGTTTTGCCTCTTCAAACTGGCATAGCTTCAAGTAACAAAGAGCCCTAGTACAATGAGGTAGGGAACATAGCATCACAGAAGGCAGTGACTCTCAAATATCTTCATACTTCATAACCATGAATGCTAAAGAGAAGCCAGAAGTCAGTGACTGAGGCTTCTGTGTGGGAGCTGCTGGTACATTATTAGAAACTTGACTTTTTCATAGTCAGTGAAGAATGAGACCTAGTGGTTCTTCAATGGATGAAAAAGAAAACACAAACACAGTGAAAGACTACCACCTAAAGAACTAATCTGAAAAGGCTTGGGGAAATAGAACAAATTCTCCCCATCACTCCATGACAATTTTAACTGTCATGATTACCTTGCTTTTTAGAAACTCAACAATTGTGCTCTGTCTCATCCAGGACACTCATCTAGAGTGAACAGAACTAGAGAGGTGTGAAAGAAGACCATAGAAGAACTACTACCAGGATCAGTAATGATTTTTGTGAACCTGGTAACAACTCCCAGAAGCTTTGTGACTCCCAAAGGAGAAACGTTGAGTTAGACCAATTTATATTATTAAACAGAGGCAGCTAGGTAGTGCAGCCAATAGAGTGCCAGGCCTGGCATCAGGAATACCCAAGTTAAAATCTGACCTCACATACTTATTAGCTCTGTGACTGTGGGCAAGTCACTTTACCCACTTTGCCTCAGTTTCCTCATCTGTAAAATGAGCTGGAGAAGGAAATAGCAAACCACTCCAGTATCTCTGCCAAGAAAACCCAAATGTGGTCAGGAAGAGTTGGACAAGAATGAAACAACTGAACTTGTTATTAATCTGAGAGTCACAAAAAAGCAATAATGGCAATTTCTTCCGCAGGGATCTGCTGTCAGCATCAATCCAGTAAAAAATCCTGTTAGAGGTTACAGGTCAGACCCAAATTTACCTGTTTGTGTATATGACACATTCACCGCGATTTATCTCCAAACATTCACTGTATTTGTCAAGAGCTTCTTTATATTTCCCTTTCTTCACGAATTCATTTCCTTCTTCCTTAAGGGCTGCAAACACGTCTTCACGTCTCTTACCTACATGAGAGGAAAAAGGGAACCTTTTCATACAGGTAACTCTAAGGTCCTGGCATATACAGACCTAGTTCAAGTTAACCCAAATGCTGTGGCTCTCTCCATGTGAGTGTCAACGCTACATGGGAAAAAAATGCCAGCTATGATCAAGTACAGTAATTGTGCAGTGAAGACTCCCATGAATTCTTAAGATTAAGTACCAGGGCGGACTTTAAAATTCATTTGGTGTGTTTGTACAACTTAACTTTTCTCCACTGAGCATTTAGGGAGGCCTAAGTCACCACAGGGTGACAGATGCTGAGAGAACATGAAGAGGTCTGGAGAAGGTCAGTGCTACATCAGACATGACTATTAACACAAGGTCAAAGCAACTGCTTCAACCATGCTCTGTAACATCTCCCCACACCACCTGGTGTAGTGTCAAGATGATGTTCAAATACAGGGCCTTAACCAAGTTCTTAAGGACTTGGAAACTTTAATAAGTTTAATTTTAAATGTCATTCACAGATTGTCTATCTCACCTACAACCTGAACTACTAAAGTTTAGGCCAATTACGTTGCCTTTCATGCACAAAGTACTCTTTTATCAGAACCCGTCACAAAATTTTAAAATAGTAGCTATAAATAAAATAGTAATTTGCTTCCTGGGGCCAAAGAACTGAAGGTCATAACTACTGCAAGAACATTCACTTCTCATTACCAGAAAGATAAAAAAAAGAATCATATCTATCACACCTACAATCTAAATTATTAAAATATAAAAGGTTTAAAAATTAGAATTCAACAAGACCCCACAAACTCATAATGTACTAAAGAAAACCTAGATTTTAAAAAAGAACAACAATAATTTAAACTTTCTACCACATGTTTGGCATAGCTACTAGAAAGGAAGGGCAGTATAGTGTGATAGAAAGCTGGCCTCAGTGCCAGGAAGACCTCTTCTGACACATACATGCTGTGTGACCCTGGACAGGTCACTTTAAACCTCAGTGCTCTAGGTAGCTCTGCAAGACAGCAAGTTACAGAGAAGGTAGGGAACTGCATAGGTAGAGTTTCTTTAGCAAGGAGGAGTTCTCTGCACCAATGACATCATGGGTTCAGTCCCTATCCTTCTAGAAATAGTGGTTCAGACATTTTTGATGCAGGTCTCCATTTCTTTTTCCTCCAGTACAAAGCAGCCCTGGTTTGATGCATTTCAAAATGCTCTTCAAGGACCACACCTCACACCCTCACGTTTTACTAAGATGGTTCATTGAGCACTAGCTCTCTCACTCTCTCTCTCTTTCTCTTTCGCCTTCTCTATTTCCTCCCTCCCTTTATTTTCCCTTCTCTCCCTCTCTCCTCATCTCAGATCTCACTTTATCTATTGGCTCCTTCTTCTACTAGGCCCAGGTGTCTTCCAACCAAAAAAAAAAAAAGTATTGTTCACTAGACATTGCCATCATGTCAAACTTCTTTTCATAGCCAAACTCCTAGGGAAAGTCATCTATATGCTCACTTTTAAAGCCCTAGCAATCCAGTTTCCAATTCTGCCACTTGAATGAAACTATGCTTTCCAAGGTTGTTAATGAGCTTCTGAGTAACCTATCCAATGGCTTTTTAATGAGTGCTGACCCTCCTTGACACCTCTGTAACACCGGACACTGCTGACCCCTCCTTCTGTCTGGATACTCTCTCCTGGGATGTTTCTGATGCCACCCTCTCCCGGTTTTCCATTTGCTTGTCTGACTGCTCCTCAATTGTCTGCTGGATCATCTACATTCTCTCCCCTACGCACAGGCTTCTTGTGTTGGGCCTGCTTCTTTGGTGATCTCATCAACTCCCATAGGCTTAATGACCTTTGGCAGGGATTCCTTTTCTAAGTATCCATGTTTTCTCTCTCCTGAGCTCCAGTCCAGCATTTCCAACTGTCTGCTGCTTCCTGTTGTCACTAGGATAGAATACAAATGACCCTGCTTGGCAGATAAGGCTCTAACCCATAGATCCAGACTCATTTCACATTCCAACCAAGTTGGTCAATTTGCTCTTATCCCTGCACATGGCATTCCACTTAACCTCTGTTTGCCTCAGTTTCTTCATCTGTAAAATGCAATAGTAAGAGCACCTAGGATCAAATGAGAAAATATTTGTAAAACATTAGAACAGTGCCTGGCATACCATAGGCACCTAGACGTCCTTTGGTCTATCTTTAATAGCAGCAAATCTTTATCCCTTGACTTTGGAAACAACCAAGAGTCATCTGGAACCAAATTTGGAACATCAAGTTTGATGAGAACAAGCTTTGACTAAAAAAAATAAATAAAAAATCAATCCTGGCTATGAAATCAATCCTGGCTATGAAGTAATCAGCCTGATTTTTGTATGTCTTATAACTGTGATTTTTTTCCCCCAGGATTCTCTACCAAAGATTTGTATTTAGACTGAGGACACAATAATGATGATAATAACAGAACTGAACTCCCATAAGCAAAGTGAGCTAAGCAACTAAGCCCCTAACTAAGACAGGAGTTGTGAACCACCATGACTTAGTGGTTTAAGGAACCATGGTGGGAAACATAACTGGAGAGAGGAAAATACTGCCTTGATTTCCAAAAAAGGGAAGATGGTAGATACTTCAGACTGCAGATTAAGGAGGGTGATGCTGATTCCTAGTAAACCATGAAAGAGATCATGAAAAGGAGGGTTTCCACAGAAAAGGAGAAGGTGATTACAAACAGCCATCATGGATCCCATGCACATAAGCCATGTCCTGTTATTCATTCATGTTTCTGAAAGGGTTATTGGATTAGAAAATCAGGGGGATGCCACAGACAATAATAAATCTGGATTTCAGCAAGATATCTGACAATCTTTCGTGACGTAACAAATTATTTTAAAAACAGTTCTGAACTTAAACACCAAAAAAGAGCATTTTGACACACAATAGAACACAAAAAGGGGATCCCATGTCAAAGCACAACTCCCCATTTCATACTGCTTACTTCTTAAAAATATATTTGATAAATTCCACATATTTTCAAAACTGTCCTGCTTATCTTCACTTCCTTCAGAATTTCTTTCTGTTCTCTTCTTAAGAACTGTTATAAGGGCCCTCTTTTTTTCTTTCTTTCTATCCTTTGCACTGTGATATACTTGTGGACAAATCGGAGTGATTCAGCTCAACAAGCACTTATTTACGTACCAGACACTGTTCTAGGCTCTAGGGATACAAAGGCCAAAACAAACAAGATTGGACTGAGCCCACAGTAAGGTGTTTTTGGAACTGGTTCACTGACCGCACCCATAACGTGGTTATTAACAGGTCAACCTGAATCTAGAAAACGTGGAGATTCTGTCACTGGCCCGTCCTCTTCAAGCCTTTAACAGGATTCACAGATATGAAAGCACAGTTGTCAAGTGTATTAAATTCACAAATGACACAAAGGTGGGAGGGATGATATCTAATAGAGTAGATGACAATACTGGGATCCAAAAAGATCAAGAGACTCTGGAACAAGCTAATTGGACACTAACACAATAAAATCCAACCTGCCCCTTGGGTGTGATGTTCTACCCTTGAGTTCTAAAAATCGGCTGTTCAAGGTCAGGACGAGGGACACAGGAGACAAAATGGCCATAGAGAAGTAATTCATGCAGAAAAGGAGCCAGGAGATCTAATGGATGGAAAACCCAATGAGTCAATAACATGATGTGAGAGTCAAAAATGCTCACATAAACTTGGGCTGCAATAATAGAAGGCAACATTAAGGAAAAGAGTAATTCTGCTGTGCTGTGCTCTGATTAGGACATACCTGGAGCATTATGGCTAACTCTGGGTGCCAAAATGTGGGAGGGACAACGCCAAGCTTGAGGACACACAGGAAGATGACCAGAATGGTGAAGGGACTCAAAACTCTGCCACCACATAGGGATCAGGAAATTGGCCCTGAAGGCAATTCCAAAACTGAGCTGCTGGGTGGCAGAGGTAATGAAGCACTGGACTCAGGGAGGTCTCAGGACTGAATCTCACCTTAGACACCTGTTAGGTGAGTGACCCCAAGAAAGCCTTCAAGCTTTTTCATGCCCATTTTCCATAAGGTTGTTGTGTATATCAAATGAGGTAACAGATATGAAGTGCTCTGCATACCTAAACACACCCTACACAAGCTAGTTATTATTCTTACGAATTCCAAAAATGTTCATTGTTCAGCCTCCTAAGGTGACTGATTTGAAGGATAAGAACTAAATGATTATACAAACATAAATACTATGATATGCATATTAAAAAAAAGCCTTCCAATCCTCTAACTACCTCTCCTACAAGGGCTGATTTTGGATTTATGTAACACCAGGAATATAGCAAAGAGCAGTATATCAATGAAATGCGTTGTTTTGGCTTGCACCGAGGGACGGGCAAGGTCCTCAAATGACACATGGCTTGCACACCTGTGACGTTTGATTCCTGATAGTGACCGGACTCGGTAGTTCCATCCTGTGTTGGCTGTGCTGCAGGACTTCTTCCATCTAATCTATGTAACTGAACTGAAAAGGGAACAGCTGGAATTGGTGGAAGTTTTTCCCTCCAAGTTGGGCCATCTTGCTCTGTTAAAGTTCTTGTTATTCTGAAAAAGAAAAAAAGGTGTTTCCACTGACCATATAGTTTGCCTCTTCAATATTATACAAGACTTTAGCCCACAGTAAAATTGACAAATGTTTTGTAACTTATGATGCCATTTGATATGTTCCCTTGGCAAAACCCATAAACTATTATGTTTAAGCGGTTATTTTCAGCTGCTGTTGCCATCTAAGTACACAACAGACTAAAGAGATTTCAGAAACACAAAATGTTGCAGTGAGTGCTAAACTATTAAATAAAATTAATATAATTTTTATTAAAATGAAAATATTTTCTCACTGTTACTGATTTGGCCACAGGTATATTTAAAAGCTTATTTTTTAAGAGGTGAATTAGTTATTTAGTAGTTATTTAGTAGACCCGGAGGAAGGCTTTCATCAACATTTAATTATTATATAAATTAGCCAAGTTTTATTCTTAAAAATAACTAATTCAACACCAACAGCTTTAGAGCCTAATTGTATAGTGAGTGGTTTAAAATAATAAAACTGTTATGAGAGATAAATGTTACATAATATTCATTTCCTCTTAAAACATTCTGATGATATTCTTACCTTGTATTTTTAATCTCCAAAATTATTCCAGCGCTATTATTTATATACATTTACAAGGCACACAAAATAGAGGATGATATACTCCCATAACACACTTTCCATTTGGCATTTACTAGTGACTGTAAGAAAAATACTAACATACTTTTAAAAATTCAAATATACGATTAAGAATCATCATCTTTGGGCTTCTTTCAAATAAATTGGAAGACCTCCCAATTAAGATTACAAAACAAAATGGTATCTCCTTTTACAATAATCCATTTCTAACCATAGTTTAGTAACAATAGTTGCTGCCCACCTGACATTAATGTGATTTATTGAGAATTAGTGGGATTCGCTTGAGTTACTTCAGATTGTCAGCTTCATGTCAGTCTCTGTACCAGAGGTCTTGTATTGTGTTTTCACATATATTTTAGTGTGCAAAATAAATGAAAAACCATTTCAGGTGGAAAAAGAGCTTTAGAGAAAGACTTTGCAAGCAAAAAAAGTGAATTACCAGCAGAGAAGAAGGAAGAAGCAGCTGAAAAAAGGTGATGTGTTGTCAGGGAGTAAATAGCTATGTGCAGGGAAATCTAAAAACATAAGAGATGCCTAGAGAGGAAGAGAGGAATATGGTTAAGAGAGGACAAAAATAAGAGCAGCATGTATTTTTTTTAATAAAGTTACTGATGTTCAGTTTTCCATTACTGAAATTTATTATAGAAACAGGAAACAATTATGAAATTAATAAATAGTTACTGAAGGTTAAAAATAATTTCATCCGTAATTGGGCATGTACACTTTCACCTTTATAGATAGCCACGCTAGACAAGTCCTTTAACAGGATTACAAAAATTATATAGCCACAAAGAATAAAGCCTTCAAGACTTCCTAAACAGTAAGTAAAAAGGAAATTGTTTTTAAAGGGGGCCCTCATCAATATAAATAAATAAATACCGGGAAAAAAATGTAGAGATATTGAAAAAATAAAAGTAGAGACTCTGTATATCCCCCCCTCTAATCCATCCTGCCCATCACTGTCTGACAAAATCCCAAACTCCACTTTTCTCATGTCCGTCTCCTACTTCAGAACTTGGTA
Organism: Pseudochirops corinnae; assembly: GCA_028646515.1. Taxonomy (NCBI): domain Eukaryota; kingdom Metazoa; phylum Chordata; class Mammalia; order Diprotodontia; family Pseudocheiridae; genus Pseudochirops; species Pseudochirops corinnae. Next base: position 244,461,061 of record CM053587.1, on the reverse strand, counting down.
GTGTGGTATGCTGGAAGGAGTGAACATTAGCCTCAGATCCCAGCTCTGACTCTTATCAACCACATGCCCATGGACAAGTCATTTCCCATCTCTGCCACTATCTCTAAGATTCAACTTCCTCCTCTTTAAAAGAGGACGAATAATTTTTAGCCCTATCCAACTCCTAGAGTTTTAACTTTTTAACCTGAAAATGCTAAATAAATGAATCCCCTAACCACTTTTTATAAGGAGAAGCTAATTTTTATTTACTCCAGATCTGAGGATCATCAGCAGTTAGGCATAGCTAAAGACCCAGAACAGAACAGAACATGGAATGTAATAACTGGCAATGAGTCTCTCCCTAAATAAAAACTTCGGAGAAGTAAGTATCGGGTGTGGTAGTGACAATGAACTTCTCATAAAATTGCCCTCTGCTGGAAAACTGACAGACCTGGAAAAGACCTTCAGAATCATCCAGACCTATCCGTCTCCCCTATCAGATGAAGAAACTAGGCCCCGGAGAGCCCAGGATGACCCAGCAAAGTGAGTAACAGAGAAGGCCTAGAATCAGGTCTCTGGCCTCCCAGGTCAGTGTTCTTTCCACCATCCTACAACAGAATAAGGTCTAAACTTAGTATCATGGCATTCAAAGACGGACATAAATTGGCCTTCTCTTATGACAGGACCTTATTTCCTATGACTTAACATTAGTCTCCAGCCTGTCCCTCAAATATCTAGTATTCATTCCTCCCTCTATGTTTTTCTTATGTTCCTCCTGCCTAGAAATCCTATGCTCCTCTCTGACTACACAATTCCTGGCCATCTTTTGAGGGCTTCTCTCCTCTGTGAAATCTATCCCAACAACTCTTCCCCCACAGACCACATTTTTTGGCACCTGATTACATTGTATCTTGCATTTTCCCTAAATTATTAAATACATTTAAAATATCTGCTCAATTAACTTGTAAACTCCTTGTAAGTAAGGATTAAGTCATAGACTTCTCTTGTGTACCCCACAATGGGGTATATAATATGGCACATAACAGACACTCAGTGAATAATGAACTGAACAGAATTCTAAATAAGTTCAGGAAAATTGTGGCAGCCTGGATACAGAGCTGGTTTTGGAATTGGGAACATCTAAGTTCAGGTATTGCCTTTGTCACATATGATTTGTGTGACCGTGGACAAATCACATAACATCTTAGTGCTCTGAGTTCATAACTTATAGCCAAGTTGTTGATGTATGTAGGTGTAAAGTTTGCACACTAGGAGTTCCCTATGTGGGTAAAATCACAGGTCTGGACACCATCCCTCAAAGATAGAATTTGAAACACCACAAAATAATCAGATTGTCGTTTTCATTCCAAACAATTTTATAAGGCCTAGCCAGATCACCACATTAAAAACAAACAAACAAAAAAAACAATGCACAGTCCATGTTCCCTCAGGAACACAGATGTGTTATTAAATAAATGTTAGCATTCTTTACTATTTCAACATTAGGAACTGCTACCCTTCTCTGATAAGGGTGTTTTACAAACCATAATTCCATCAAACTCACAGTCATGTGGTTGTAGAAATACATTAAACTGAAGAGAAATACATGTACTTGTAGTTGTTATGGGAATCTAAAGATCTTCCCTGCCCCTAGGCCCTTTGCTAATGTGGCTACGTGACTCTGAGGACCCTTGGATATTTGAAAGTATACTCTGTTCCTTAATAGGCTGAATGTGATCACGTGGAGCCTGTGGCGCCAGGCTTGTTTTCCAGGAATGCCCGTGCCTTGTAGCTTTGTGATTGGGCAGTGGGTCTAGA
>CM053587.1:244431363-244458764 GCA_028646515.1 Pseudochirops corinnae | reverse complement strand
AAAAAAAAAAACTCAAGAAAAAATGAAGTGAAAAATAGTATGCTTTGATCTGCATTCAGACTCCATCAGTTCTTTCTCTGAATGTGGACAGCATTTTCCATCACAAGTCTATGTGATTGCCTTGGATCACTTTATTGCTGAGAAGAGTGAAGTCATGCATAGATGGTCATTACACAATGTTGCTGTTCCTTTGTACATTTTCCTGATTCTGCTCATTTCACTTTGCATCAGTTCATACAAGTTTTTCAGGTTTTTCTGAAATCTGCCTGCTCATCATTTCTTATTGCATAAGGGTATTCCATTACATTCACATACAACAATTTATTCAACCATTTCCCAAATGATGGACTTCACCTCAATTTCCATTTTTTTTCTTACTACAAAAAGAGCTGCTATAAATATTTTTGTACATGTGGGTCCTTTTCCCTTTTTCATGATCTCTTTGGGATACAGAGCTAGTAGTGGTATTGTTGGGTCAAAGGATATGTACAGTTTAGTTGCCCATAGTTCTAAATTGCTCTCCAGAATGTTTGGATCAGTTCACAACTCCAACAACAGTGCCTTAGTATCCCAATTTTCCCACATCCTCTCCAATATTTATCATTTTTCTTTTTTGTGATATTAGCCCTTCTGACAAGTATGAGGTGGTACCTCAGAGTTGTTTTAATTTGCATGTTTCTAATTAAAAGTTATTTAGAATGCTTCTTCATATGACTATAGATAACTATGATTTCTTTATCCGAAAACCACCTGTTCATTTCCTTTAACCATTCATCAACTGAAGAAGAGGAAGAAGATTTCAATAGCAAGAATGAGGTGGGATGAATTCCAGGTACAGGGAACTACCTGTACAAACGCAGGAAAATGAGAGCCAGCAAGAAGAGATTACGTAACAGCGAAGGAGCCAGTTTGGCTGGATCACAGGATACGTGAAGGAGGGTAATAGGAGAGAAAGGTGGAAAGGGAGGTTGGAAAAAGATTGTGGAAAGCCTAAAATGCCTTAGATGTATTAGGAACTATGGCCAGTGGGGGGCTTCTATAGGTTTTTAAGAAGGGAAACGTCGGGGCCAGACCTCCGCTTTAGGAAGATTATTATCTTCATAAAGGACAATTGGAGAAGGGAACAGATGAGGGGCAGCAAGACAAGTCAGGAAACCATCACAAGAGTCCAGGCAAGAAGGGATACAGACCTGCCAGAGGGTGATATAAAGTGAAAGTAATCTGCAGAAGGAAGGCACTAGAATTAAGGGAGATCAGGAAATGCAAATCAAATCAACCTGAGATCTGATTAGCAGAGAAATGCTAGAAGGGCTGAGGAGAAGCAGTTCTGTTAACATACTTGTGGCTGGAGCTATGAACTAATTTAGTTATTCAGAAGGTAATTTGGAACTATACCCCCCCCCCCACAAACTGCTCAGATGTGCACTCTCTGACCCTACTAGGTCTATAATCCAAAAAGATCAAAAGAGGAAAAGGACCCTTCAGTATAAAAGTATTTATAACAGCTCTTTTTGTGGTGGAAAAGAACTGGAAACTAACTGAGGAACAGCTGAACAAACTATGGTATATGAACATAATGGAATACTATTGTCCTGCAAGAAATAATGAATTCAATGTAATTCAATTCAATAAGCATTTAAGTACCTACTATGTGCCAGGCAGTGTACTAAGGACTGAGGATACAAACAGAGGCAAGAGACAGTCCTTGCCCTCAGAGAGCCTACAATCAAATGGGGGGCGGGGAACAAAATGCAAACAAATTTATACAAAGTAAACTATATACAAAATAAATAAGAACTAATTAAAGGAGGGAAAGCACTAGAATTATAAAGGGTTAAGGAAGACTTCCTGCAGAAAGTGAGGTTTTACTTGGGACTTAAGGGAAGTGAGGGAGGTCGGCAGTCAGAGCAGAGGAGGAAAAGCATTCCAGGTGTGGGGGGACAACCTGAGAGAATGCCCAGGGCTGAGAGATGGAGCGTCTTGTTCATAAAACAGCCGGGAGGCCAAATGTCACTGGATCAAAGGATATATGTCAAGGAGTAAAGTATAAGAAGCCAGGAAAGGCAGGAGGGGGTTAGGTGGCAGAGGGCTTTGAATGCCAAATGGAACATTTCGTATTTGCTTCTAGAGGTAATAAAAAGGAGAGTTTCAAAGAAACTTGGGTAGACGTGTGTGAACTGATGTACTTGTTACAAGGGTTTTGTTTTTTCTTTTTTTTTCCCAATGGGAAGGATATATGGTGGATTTTGTTCACTGAAAAAAATTAAACCCTGATATTCACTACATATAAGTATATAAAGATTTCTTGTTCTTTGCACCAAATGTGGACAAGAAGAAACATGCCCCAGAATTCCAAAGGACTGAATATGAAATACATATTCACCCGGCTCTAAGACTTCACTCTAGACATCTCTATATATGGAACATCTCTCAGGGAGATGAAAGTGTCTCTGTTGTGAAAAAAGAGGAAGGAGATGGCAGCACAAAATAGGGAAGGAATCCTTACTTAAATATATCTCTTGCCCTGGAGACCACTACATACATTTATGAGAAATATTCAAGGAGAAAAAAATAATTCATTTGAGTACTCCTACCTCTTCTCTATGACCCCAGTGTCAAAGCGGGGGGGGGGCTAACTACTTATGCACTGGTGTTTGCTACAAGAGGCACAATGTATATTTGGTGTTTGATAAAAGTCAAATCAGGAAGACCTGAGTTCAAATTCAGTCTAAGACACTTACTAGCTGTGTGACCTTGGGCAAGTCACTTAACCTCATATTTGCCTAAGTTTTCTCATCTGTAAAATGAGAACAATGACTGCACCTATGTCCCAGGGTTGTTGTGACAGTTAAATGATATAATAATTGTAAAATGCTTAGCACAGTGCCTGGCACATATAAGCTTTTTATAAACATTATCTGTGATGATGATAATGTGGTGTTCCAGTGTCACCCATTTGCCACAAAAAGACATACCTTCAGCCCCCAAATATCCATGCTAAACACAAGATGAAATCAAACTAGGACACACACCTGATCCTCTAGAATAAACACTATGACAACCTAGACCAGTTTCTTAGCATGGTCACCATCATCAAAAAGCATCTGGAAAGAGTAGATTACAGAATACACAAACCTCTCCTTTTGGCATTATACCCTAATCTGCCGAGCTAGATCCTTTACCCTTTCGGACAGTTTCTTTCTAAGTTCCCTCCCTGCCTGAACCAATCTTACTTCCCAAGACAGTAGATTATCTCCTCCCAAACCAATAACCATTCAAGAATTCTTACACTCCACCAACTTCTGAAGTTAGATCTTTCAGGCCCTCCAGGCACCTCACTAACACTGGGCAGAGCTCACTAGTAAATGACAGAATCTCAAAACCCCGTAGTAAAAGAAAGTTCATCGTCTGACACAAGCCCTGACTGTTAAGGACCCAGGTCTAGCCACAGAGGTCAGGATAGAACGCCATTATGAGGAAGATGCTATTAATAATGAGGAAAGCAATAACATCCTAAAAGTATTTGGATTATACAGTAACAGAAAGATATACTGCTGGAGAGACTGAAGGCTCCTGGCCTTCCATCACATAAGGCTTTGTGTCCTACAAAGCTCAAGGCTCCCACAATCTCTAGAAGAGGTGCTGTATTGTTTGTCTGCTCCACTGAGACAAATGCTAACTGTTCATTTTCTTAAGAACTTTGTGTAAAAAAAGAAGTTTATGGGTCAACCAGAAGTCAGTCACTTATTTGGTAATAAATTTTTAAAACAATAAATTTTAAAATGTGATCATGGCAAAATTAAAGACCTAAAAGTCTGTGTAATTTAGTTACACACATTATGAAGTACTTTTTGAGTAAGGAGTTCTCTGACCCACTTAATGGAACTAATCCTGCAAATGAGAAAGAGAGTAAACCATACATCTTACGGAAGTAAAGTTAACTCTTTCAAGGCTGACAGATATCTTGGTCCAAAGTGTGAAACTATTCAATGGTAAAAGAAAACTCAGTATTTGTTATTCAGGGAAATAGCCTCCTTTCCAGCATATAACTTGGTACTTTACTATATTAAGGCATTTAAGTCACATTATCATCATGCATTCAACAAATAATTATTTTTGTTTCTACTTTTGTATCTTTTTGTATTTATTTGTTTCAATTACATACAAGCCATAGTGCCAGCAATTACAAAAAGCACAAAGTTTAAATGGTATAATTGACCTCCATTACTTTTACAATCTAAAGATGTGATAATGCGTATACAATCAGCTATAATAAAAAGCTGACTATACCACATGAGAAGTTTTTGAGCAAGTGAATGACATAATTCTAGAATCACTGGGTTTAGAAGGGACTACAAGGGAAATTTAAAGATAATCTAGTGCAGGGGTGGGGAACCTTCAGCCTTGAGGCCCCATCAGGCCACACTTGAGGACCTAGAGGCCACATGGGGCCTCAAGGCCTCAGGTTCCCCATCCCTGATCTAGTAAAACTCCCTAATTTTATGATAAAAAAACTTGGGCCAGACAGGTTAAATGGTGGCATGGGTACTAAGTGGCAGCAGCAGCAGCAGTGCTAAACCAGAGCTAAACCAAGCCAAACCAAGGTCTAAGGACTTGAAACTCTCTTTTCATTACAGCACTTGATCAAAATGATGCTTTGGGAAGATTATCCTGCATGAAGTGTTCAGGACAGATTGAAGGGGGAACAGTTTTAAGATAGGGAAACTAGGAAGAAGTCTCTAATAGTAAGCAATCTAGGCAAAAATAGTAGATACAAGATTTGCTATTATATACACACCTACACTTATTTCAAAGCTTGACTATAAGGGGCAGCTAGTATAGTGTAGTATATTGGATAGAGCATAGGCAGGCACTGGAGTCAGGAAGACCTTAGTTCAAATTCAGCCTCAGACAACTGACACTTACTAGCTGTGTGACCCTGGGCAAGTCACTTAACCCCAACTGCCTCACAAAAATCAAAACTTGGCTACGTAATAACAACCTCTTCGCTGGTTTTTGGGTCATCACCAGATTCTGCCCTATTCAACTTATCCTTTGTATTGCCTCCAGATTAATTTTTACTAACCCACACTTGTGTTCCACCATTTACCTGCTCAAAAACTTTGAGTGTTTCCTTATTACCTACCTACATTCCTAGCAAAATTAGATCCTTATCAAGAAATGCTAAAAACAAACAAGCAATGACTATGCATTCAAAACGTAGAAATCAAACAACCTCCTCCAAACCCCAAAGTGTGTACTTTACCTGTTACAATCTTCCACGCAGCCACTGCAGTTCCCTTCCTTTAGGTAACATGCTGCTCTATTTGAGTGTAAGACACTTAGTTCATCGGCATTTTCACTTCCTAAAATTATACATAAATATAATTTAAATTAATTTTCAAAACCCTCTTTCCTTAGAATTAAAAGACTCCCGTAGCTTGTGGGTTGCACTGCAGCAGCACTTTTTTGCTGATGTTGCAAACTTCCAGGGGCTATCCTTTATTCCCTATACAATCATCACAAAATTAGCAATCACAACATGCAAATCAATACAAACGAGACTCCTTCAAAGCAACGTTTCAAATAACTTCCTATTCCTCTCCAGTCATCACTCATAAATCAGATCATGCCTTCATTATTCATTACAAAGGAATTTATAGACGGCAGATTCCTGTCACTCAAAAGAGTTGGGCTTAGAGTCTTTATACTGTGATTCCTGCAAATAAAATTAGCAGCACTGGTAGGTTTTGTCGGTCAAGAAGTTAGGCGCTCCACGAAACAAAGTCAAATCACATGACAACTAACCTAAAGCCTGGAGTCTGTCCATCGCCTGTGAATATTTCAGCACTGCCTCCCCAAACTGCCCGTTCTTGAACAGTTCGTTCCCTTGGCTTTTCAAGTCCGCGGCGGCGGGAAGGGGCAGAGCAGAGGGAGCCGAGCCGGGTCCGGAGCCCTCCGTGGCCCCAGCGCTCCCACCTGCTGTTCGGTCTCTTCCGAGGTGGCCATTGACTTCCCCTCCGGGTTCGGGTGAGGGCTTGACGTCCTGGCCCTCGGAGGTGCCTGCACTCAAGGGGCGCTCTCTGCACTTGTGGGCCTCCTTTCCCCGTGCCTTTTTCCCACTGCCTTTGCCAATAAACTTATTGTGCACATTTCCCATTTCAGTCTGGTCACTTCTCTGCTCTCCTCCCACGGGCACATCGGTTTCTATAAGGAAGTTGATTAAGGAGGTTAGAGTTTGCATCATCAGAAGAAACTACTGTGAACACAACAGAGGGGTGTCCCAGCCAGGAACCGAACCCCAGGTAATGGGGCAGTCGGGTTTCTAAGGAAAGTTGGGACCACAAACATGTACCTGGAGATGCCAGCCAAACCCCTAGGAAGCGAAAGCCTACCCTACACTAAGAAGGTATCACACACAGCCAGTGCTGCGTTCTCTTGGCCACCCCCGTTTGTCCCCAGGGCCTCCAGTCTCGTGCTACTGAATTGTAGGTTCGTGTCCAGCAACATTAACTCTTCAAATACAGAAGAACTAATCAAATAATGACATTAGGAATGAGTCACTAGGATTCAGTTTCTTCACTATCAACTAATTACCTGTCAAATTACTGCTTAAACAATATATGCAACAATATTATTTTTCCTTTCAGTAATATTTCATGAATTAATATGACTCAGCTTTAATAGTAAAATACTATTAATGACAAGGAGAACTTTTAGATAACATCAAAATTATACACATGTTCTCCACTTGCTTCCTCCCATTACAGACCATGGTCATTTGTAAAAGATGAAAATTAAATCAGAGTAAATTTTGATTAATGAATTATTTTAAAAAATGATTTCCTTAAAAAAAAAGACATGGCAACTCACTGATATTTTCAAGCATAAAATATTTAAAATATGTGCCAATACTTCTAGGCTCCTTGATGTGTCAGTAGTGGGTACGCCCTCTATTGATTCAGATTAAAAGCAGTCTCAGTTGATAAATCTCATAGGCATCTGAGGAATGGCTCATGATGACCCAGTGAGTGACAGAGAGGAAATATAGATCATCCTGACTCCAAGTGTAGCACTCTAACCACTAAACAACACTGGATTTCACTTTATTTATTTTTTTTTGCTTTTTTGGAGAGCAATTGGGGTTAAGTGACTTGCCCAAGGTCACACAGCCGCATTTGAACTCAGGTCCTTCTGATTCCAGGGCTGGTGCTCTGTTTACTGCACCACCTAGCCATCACATGGATTTCACTTTAAATGGCTCTAGGTTGTTTTATGTTTATGCAATGTCTTCTTCATATCTGCATTTTCCTTGTATTGTGATTAAGAGATAGCATGTACTAATCACTTTTTAAGCATGCTGGCCTGTTATGACTTTAGCATAATCTTGTTTTTAAGGTGAGTATAATACAATATTTTACATCGGTGTCTACTGATACAAATACTGTATCAGTAGGCACCTTACCTCATAAATGTTCTTTTCTTTCTTTTTAAAAAAATATTTTACCCCCCCCCATTACATGTGAAAACAATTTCTAATATTAGGGTTATTTTTTTAAAGTTTCAAGTTCCACATTCTATCTTTCTCTCCTCCCCTCACCCCTTCCTGAGATGGTAAGCAATCTGATATGGGTTATGTGCAGTCGTGTCAAACATATTTCCTTATTAGTCAATTGATATTTTTTTCAAAAGTACTAAATAGAGGGTCCAGGAAAGAGTCTTTCAAATATGTGTTTTCAATTTTTAAAACATGTGATCAATCCATAGTCAATAGTCATTGTATTAGTGTTCCCCCCTTAGATTAGAAAATGTCCCCCCCACATAAGATGCCCTTCTCTTGCACATTCAGCTACCCAAATCCTATCCCCCTGTTTCATGAGACCTGCCTGGAGGCATGATAGCATAATAAAAGGCCACACTGGGAACCAGAAAAGCTATTTTCCAAACCCTAGTCCTGCTTTTGTTAACTGTGTGAACTTGGGCGCCTCATTTTTGAAGGGGATGATTTCTAGCAATCACTTCAGCTCTAAATCTACACTTCTCCTTACAGAAAAGTATTCAAGTCTAGAAAAGACTTCTTAGCTTACCATCAACCTGACTGTAGAAATGTTGTGAAGGAAATATTTGAGGAATACTGATACTAGAATTATTTAAAATTGAACTATTAGGCCTTACCTAATTTCAGCTAGGTGGCAGAGTAGATAGAGCACTGGGCCTGAAGTAAGGAAGACTCCTTTTCCTGAGTTCAAATGTGACCTCACACACTTAGCTGTGTGACCTTGGGCATGTCACTTAACCCAGTTTGCCTCAGTTTCCTCATCTGTCAAATAAGCTAGAGAAGGAACTTGCAAACCACTCTAGTATCTTTGCCAAATAAATAAATAAAAATCCAAATGGGGACTCCAAGAGTTGGCCACAGCTGAAAAATGACTGGACAACAACTTAACTTCAAGGTAGTATTACATATAATGGCACACTTGGCTTATGTGATGATTGGTTTGCTTCCAAGCAAAGACCTAATTTGTAATTTAACTAGAAATATTATTCAATGTGCTTTATAGATAGTGAAACCAATATACAGAAGGTAAAGATTAAATGAATAAGACTAGTAGGACACATTTAGCATCCTGAGTTGGGTTTTATTTTGCATTAGGACTTACTCTCTTGAGAAACCAGTGAAAGTTCACTTTGTCATTCAATTTAAAGATGCATCACCAAATAATGTTTCTTTTATGGTCAATCAATCAAGAAACATTTATTAAGCACCTACTGTGTGCCTGGCACTGAGGTCCAATTACAAATTAAGAAGTGTATGATTTGGGATCATATCATTATGAGCCCTAAATACAAGGCCGCCCTAGTATACTTAACCTGGCCTCTCCTACCCACGCATCCACCAAAACTGATATAGTCAAGGTGGGTGGAAACACAGTTAGCACTACTGGACACCCAGCCTTCATGTCTTCCTTTCTATTCCTTGCCACCACTCGTCTCTTCATGTACAGTAACAGCCTCCCAACTGGTCTTTTAGCCTCTGGTCCCTCACTTCTCCAAAACATACTACACACCAAGCCAAATAAAATACCAGCTCCTTTATGTCATCCCCTTGTTTAAGAATGCCCTGCCTGATGGCTCTCCAGCACTTTAAGGATAAAGTTCAAACTTATCTGCCTGGCAACCTACCTACCTACCTTCCTATCTAACCTCCACACCCACCTGGTCAGCCTTCTCACTGGCCCCTTTGCTCTAGTCCAGTGGTTCTCTACCTTCCTAATGCCTCAACCCTTTAATAGCCATATGTGGGTGTGTCTGCATGTGGGCGGACCTGCCTGGGGACAGATAGAGGAGGTTCCCAAGACCATCGGAAATGTGTTTTCTGATGGTCTTAGACTACCCCTGTGACTGTGTCGTTCAATCCCAAAGGGGTCGCGACCCACAGGTTGAGAACCACTGCTCTAGACCTTTGCTCACCCTAGAAGGCCTTTCCCTTGCCTCTTCACCTATCCAAATCCTAGCCCCCTCTTGAAGGAGACCTCCCCTGGCCACTCTAAGCCATGCTGATTTCTCCCTTCCCTGTACCCTGTACTCTATTTACTGTCTCTGCCACTCATTTCAGGCTTTAATAAAATACTGCTCTACATTGTTACTTAATTGTTCCATCTCCAACAAGCCTGTCAGTCTCTGATTTTTGTCTTGTAAAAATTTGGAAATTAGGAGTAAAGCTCTATTCATGTGGCCCTGCTGAAGCTAGAAGAAAAAATGTTTTAACCTTCTCAAGAGAATTACTCTTTCTTAAGATTTGGTGTAAAGCCCTAGAGGCAAGTTTTAATACCCTCTCTTCCTAAAGAGGGATCATAGATGACCTAGTTTATGAACTGCCATCACAAAAGAGAAAACTAAGATGTGGCAAGGCTCTAGCAGGCTTAGGAGGAGATCTGGAAGTAAACAAACAACAAATGTAGTGAGCGATGAATGCCAAGCACCCAGAGCAGCCCTAACTGAAAGGGTCAACCTTCCACAACCAGCCAATCTTACTCAGTGTGCAAAAGCAAATGTGGATGTCAAAGAAAATTCAACGTAATTTCCCCCTACCCTCCCCCAATTTATCTGAGGAACAGCAAGCTTTGCATTTAGTGATTAAGCAGCTGAAGTGAAGGAAAGCACTGCTTCCTTGTTGGTTTTATATCCTCAGCCCCTAGCACACTGCCCACCACACACAGCAGGGTCCTCCCAGCACCCCAGCGCTCCTGCACGCTGCCACAGGACTGGGAAGCTTCTAGTTTTTCACAGGTATCTGCCCCTCAGCTTAATTTCATCCAGCCTGTATCAAGTTGTCTAGAATCAAGTGTCTTTTCGTTTCTTTTGACTCCTGCAGAAATGACCAAATACAGCTCTGTGCAATAAGAGTTCATGTCACTAACGAGGGGCATTCTCGAAGCTTAAGGGACACTCTCAGAGCTGGAAAAGACACCAGCTGGAGGGCCAGAGGGTCTCATCTTCAGCCAGCCTGGGCTGCCTGAGGAGGAAGACATGTGCACGGAACTACTGTTGCAGTATCAGGAGGGTTTAAGTTGCTGGGAGTTGAAAGGGGAGTGGAACTAAGCAACAAAAGGCCAGACTTGGGGTGGGCAAGGGTGAGGGATGAGGATGGAGGCTGCAGAGGGTGAGGTCCCAGATGTGAGAAGATACTGGTCCCCTCACTCATTCCTTTCGCTTTGGTTCTCTCTTCCCCTCCCTCTCCCTTTCCTTTCCTGTCTTTCTTCTTTCCTTTTTTCTATTTCTTACTACCTTACCGAGTCAGAAGATGAACCTGAAGGATTCTAACATTATTTGCTGCATTTATCAAATGAAGATTTACATTCTTTTTAGCCCATTACAATTACAGATTGTTGTTTTTTATTTTCCTGTGGGTTTGTTGCCTTGGCGTTTAAAAAAAAAACCCTCCAACCTTATCCTAGAGCGTAAGAAACGCATGTTGGTTTTTTTCTCCTTTTTTCCTTTCATTTTACATTTTGAAGGAGGTGGGGCGAGGAAGGAAGAAAAGAAAAAGGGAGGGAGGAAGGAAAGAAAGAAATAAAGAAGGAAGGAAGGAAAGAAGGAAGGAAGGAAGGAAGGAAGGAAGGAAGGAAGAAAAGGAAGGAAGGAAGGAAGAAAAGGAAGGAAAGAAGGAAGAAAAGGAAGGAAGAAGAAAGGAAGGAAGGAAGGAATGACGGAAGGAAGGAAGAAGAAAGGAAGGAAGGAATGAATGACGGAAGAATTTATTCAGAGCCTCCTGAGTACTTCACACTGTGCTAAGCACTTTACAACTTCACCTCATTTGATCCTAGCAACGACCCTGAGAGGCAGGTATTATTATCACCATTTTACATTGAAGTAGACTGAGACAAAGCAAAAAGATGCTACATGACTTGCCCTGGGTCACACAACTAGTAAGCTCCTGAGGTGATATTGGTTCTCAGGTATTTGACTTCAGGCCCAGTGCTCCATCCACACTGCAGCATCTAGCTTTCATTTACTAAGGATTTTTTAAAGAAATACCTTATAAAAAAAACTCCTATAAAGTGAGTTTCTATCTTATAATGACTCACATATATAGCAATTAAAGATTTACCAAGACTTCCCCCATTATAGCCTTGTATTATGTGTTACCCTCATTTTCCTAAGGCCCACTACATCAGGGTCACACATGTGTCAGATCCAGGTTTTGAACCCAGTTCATTGGGGCATGGCAGAAAGAACCAGCTTTGGGAGTCCAGGGTGATGCACTATCTCATGTCTAGCTCTGCCTCCCGCCAGCTGTATAACCTTGGGTGGGCTTTTTAACTTCTCCCAGCCAGCTTTTTATCTGGAATTCTATGTTCCTCTGCAACATTCAAGTTTGTTCTTCTTTCATTGTCTCTCCTTGGGATCCCTATTTTTGGAAATATAACTTTGTCTGCATTGTTTCTCTTTGAGATCTTTTATTTTTAAAAGCACAACTTTTTAAAGAGGTAAAAAATACTATGTCTTCATTGATTCACCCAGTTTAAGGATGTCTATGAGGCTATCCACACAATCTTTTCTTTTCATTTTCTAGTCAATTCCTCTATCTGCTACTAAGCAAATGGTCATAAAACCCTCATTTAAGAGTGAAATTTTTGTTTTACTTGCAAATTATGGTGTTAAAATGGCACAATCACAGTTTCATCTAAAAGATCTGATTTTCAGGAGTGAAAGCAAGTAATTGAAAGAGGAACAAAACTGGGGAGGTTTGGAAGAATTGGAAAAAGTAAAAAAAAATCATTTGAAGAGTGACCTGAAAAGTAATTTTCAAAGCAAAAAGTATAGCTGAAAGTATGGGGAAGCCCATGTCCTTTTCCATACAAACTGAAAAATATAGACAGCTTAAATTCTTTAAATGGCATTTTTTTTTCATAGAACAATTGAAGAAATGATATTTTACTCTTATCTCCACTTTCATTTTCATGTTCTCCACTTCTTCTTCCATCTTCATCCTCTGAATCCTCTACTTCCTGAATAAGCATTCTCTTCCCTTTGGTTTTGGGAGCAGATTCAGGCTGAGACTTGTTCATGTCTTTTTCAACTTCTGACAAGATTTTCTGTAATGTGATCTTCATGTTAGGAAAATATTTTACAGTAATAAAAGAAAAGTATTTTCAAGTTTTAAAAGTCAATAAAGAGAATCTCGTTAAGGCCAGTAAGTAGTATCAAAAAATGTCATAGTTGTAAGAGGCCTTAAGGGTCATCAACTCCAAACCCCTCTATGAAGCATGAATCCCTTCCTTGACATCTCTGCCAAGTGGCCAGCCAGCCAGTTTTTGCTTAAATACTTTTAGTATCAAGGAACTCATTCCCTAACAGAGAAGGCTATCCTACTTAGCTGCAGTTTAAACTTCAAGAAAGTTATACTGAGCCAAAAATATACATCTCTTTAACTTCTGCCCATTCGGTTCTGATCATGACCTCTGGAGCAACAAAGAATGAATATGAAAAAAGTAAAAAAGAGAACAAGAGCAAAGAGATTAAAAGCTAATTCCTCCTCCATATGACAACCCTTCAAATATTTGAAAATAGCTATCATATCCCCTTAAGTCTTTTTTTATAAGTTAAAAATACTTAAGCTTCTTCAACTACTCTTTGTCCAACATAATTACTAGATGCTAAGCCATCCACATAACCCTCCTCTGGACTCTATCCCATCCATTGATGTTTCTTTTAAAATGCAGCACCCAGAACTGAACCCAGTTTCCAGATGTTGTCTGTTCTATGTAATGGAGCACGTGCATGGTGTGGCATAAACCAACACTTTACCATAATGTCATGGGTTTGGGGGATCTGATTTCATTGGCATAGGGACCTCCCGGCAAAGAAACACCCCTCCTCCCCAATTTTGCCTTTGACAATCCAGAGAGTAAGTAATGTGGTGGTGGTAGTGGTAACTGAAAGATTAAGTGCTTTGCCCATGATCATGTAGTCAGGGTGGCTAAGGAGGCAGGACTTGAACCCAGGTCTTCCTGATTCCAAGACTGGTTAGCTACATACTATGCCATGCTCCCTTATTGTAAGAACACCATTAATACATTATAAATATAACTTCACAGAATCTTGATGTAAAGTCTCTAGCAATTCAACCGATCAGATGATCTATAAAAATGAATTATCTAATAAACCCAAAGAGAGTTAACTCCCACAGGGATTATCTGTTTACCATCCCCTTTAATGGTGTTTTACCTAACATCTTAATATAGAATTTTTCTGAATCAAATTAATGACATTGTATGTGAATATTCCTCTACTTCTATTAATACAGTCTAATACTTAATTAAGAGGAAGCTAGATGGCTCAGTGAATAGAGTGTTGGGCCTAGAATCAAGAAGACCTGAGTTGAAATCCGGCCTTAGACACTCACTAGCTGTGTGACCCTGGGCAAGTCACTTAACCTTTGTTTGCCTTAATCTATTGGAGAAGGAAATGGCAAACCACTCCAGTATCTTTGCCAAGGAAAACCTCATGAACAGTACTGGTGTGCTGTGACTGAACATGGCATGACTGAACAACACCAATGTTTTATTAGCCTTTTTAGCAACTGTGTCATATTTTTACTCATATGGAGCTTGAACTTAATCAAAACCACTGGGGGGCATCTTTATTTCAACTGCTATTAGGATAGATCTTTTTCATCTTGTACTAGTATAGCTGATTTTTTTAAACCTAAGTGTCAAACTTTGCATTTTTCATATTATTAGTCTGGACTCGTTGTAGCCCATTAAGATTTTTAATTTCAGATTCTGTCATATTCAGTTTATTAGTTTTCTTCCAGCCTAATCTAAAAATTGGTTATTTTCTTCTAAGTAGCTGAAGTAAATATTGAGTGGAACAGTTAGTCAGTCAACAGATAATTATTAGGGGCTTACTCATGCTGGGGACTACTATACTAAGTACTGATAGAGAGCAGGACCAAGGACAGAGCCATGGGGGGGACAAAGGGTGGTGCCCTGATACCAGATTTCCTGTCTTCCCCCACAAATCCTAGGATTACAGAATTATAGCAACTGATTATCTAGTCCTCAAACAGGAAATTGAGGCCCCAGGAGGTCAGCTTTTGTATACATGGAACCACAGCCAGTGATAAAGTCAGGACTAAAAACTAGGTCTCTTCACCTACAGTCCAGTTAGTTCTCCTTGTAATTAACTACACTGAAGTATCATCGGATCCTATATTTGAAATTACAAGAGACTTTGGATGCCGGATGTCCAATCTCCTCATTTTACGAATGTGAAAACAGAGAAATTAAGTGACTTGTTCAGAATCACAGAGTCTGAGGTGGGACTGGAACCCATCTCTTTCTGGCTCCAAGTCCTGTGCCCCATTCACAATATCACTAGGAGTTTTGACTGGCAATTAAGAAAATGGGTAATTTGCAGGCACTGGGCTCTTTGGCAGGTTGAGTTGGCTACAGTGGGACATTGAAGTCGATATGGGAGACTGAGCATCTAGGAACTGACATAACCAGAACACGAGGGAAGGGTAGAAAAAGAGAAGTCTAATAATTATTAAGAAAAGCTTAATCGCTTTCATACTTCCTAGCTCTGCAGCCCTGGGCACTTAAACTGTCTGCCTCAGTTTCCTCAACTAGAGAAAATAATAGCTCCTACCTCCCACAGCTGTGAAGATCAAATGAAATAATACTTGTCAAGCACTTAGCACAGTGCCTGGCACATAGTGGGCACTTAATAAATGCCTGTTTCCTGCCATTAGCCTTGGGGTGAGATGGGATGGTCTCTTTTTTGGATCTTCTTGCATAAGAACTTGGGTAAAGGAAGGTAAAACATGGGGGTTAGAGAGGACTTGCCCATTTACATCAAAATGAAAGTTTATTCTAAAATGGTATTACCTATATCAAGAAAGAGGAAATATAGAACCCCACTCTTTCTGCCACTACAGTAACTGCCAAGTTTCTCTATGGATGAAGCTCCTTTTACTTTGTGAGAATGAGAGTTAATTTCACAGAATCACAGAATCATAAAATCTCACAGAAGGAATCTCACAGGTCTTCTGTCTCAATCAATGAATGAACATTTATCAAGCACCTACTACGTGCCAGGCACTGTGCTAAGTGCTGGGGATACAAAAAGAGGCAAAAAGATAGCCCCTGCCCTCAAGGAGCTTACACTCTAATGGTGAGAAACCCCTCTATGTCTGTTCTGGACCGGGCCTCCTTCAGACCAGTCCCTGTTTAGTTTAGGAATGAAATGACATACTCAGAAGTCGTTCGGTTAGCAAAAGGAGACCTGCTTATCCATAGCAGGAGAGTGCCATTCAACAAGCAGCGGCTTTGAGGACACTCCTGGTCAGCAGGGCAAAGTTTCCCTCCCCCCCTACTGCCCGTTAGTGCCTGCCAGCCAGCAGCACCTTATTGCTGGAGTTCCTTGCGGCTGTTTTGTATTTAAGTGATTAGGAAGTGATGTCAACGGCCTAAGCTTTTAGTCTCAAGGGCCAAGTAAGCCTTGAGGACGGCTTCAATGCCTTTTAAGAAAAGCTAGCCCCGCTTCTATGGGAGCAGAGGGCTAGCATGTTCTCAGCCTGACAAGCTGTCACTTAGCATTTGCTTTGAAGATGTCCACTGAGTGGAAATACACTACCTCCACCATGGCCCATTCTCCTTTTGGATCTCTCTAATCATTGGGAATTTTCCCTTTGTGTTGAACCGAAATCTGTCTCTGCAAATTCCACCTATTGCTTTTACTTTTGTCCTCTGGGACCAAGCAGAATAAGTCTTCCTTCTTCCAGAAGGAGTCATTCAAATACTTGAAGAAAGCCACTCTGTCCCTCCCAAGTCTTGTCTAGGCTAAACACTTGTAGTTCCTTCAGTCATTCTTCCTCGGGTCCCCTTTAGCATCCTGACTGTTCTTCTGTAGAGGTAGGAGGACCTGAGTTCAGTTCCAGGCTCAGATGCTCACTATCTGTGTGATCCTGAGCAAGTCGCTTTTCTCAATAGCACCTAACTCACAGGGTTTTGATTAAATGAGATATTTGTAAAGCACTTGGCATAGCAGACGCTATATGATTGCTTATTCCTTTTTTCCTTCCCCTTCCCTTCTCCCTCATTATTGGGATGCCACACATCACCAGGACTGAAAAGAAGCTCAGCTCCCCAAAGTGGCCCCCTTTCCATCTTAGAGGTACAGTTCATCAGCCCCAACCATAATGAAGGTGGGAATAATAACGCTGGTAACACATAGACCCTCATCCAAACAGGAGACAAGCAATGCTGTGATGTAATATCCCATAATTGGACAATAAAGGCAGTAAGCCCTTTCGTTTTCATCATAGAATCAACCTGCCTTTGCTCTATCAGGGCTATGTGGTTTCTTCCATTGATAACTCCAAAGTCACATTGGCTTCTCTTTAAAAGACTGAACTACCACACGAAACAAACTCCATCCTTCTGCCATAATCAGGAACTACTTTGGTGTCTGTTCACAAACTCAACATCTATCTTCAGCACAATTTTCAGGAATTTCACACCAAATACTTTCTATAGTGTGGCTCACTCACTATTGGCATGAGCCACTCTCCATTTCCTTCCCCACAGCCTCTTTCAGGTTACTTGCAATTACCCAAAGAAAGGCTTTGCTAACAAACTCCTGATTATACAATCCTTATTCTGGAAGTAGTGTACAACAAGGCCTCTCTTCTGCTTCTGCTTCTGCTTCTAATACTACTACTTGTAAATCCTTAGCTTATGTGCTACCTCTTCCCTATGAGAGAAGGAGTGGCATCTCTTTTAGCTTGAAAATCGTTCTTGAAAGTCAAAGCTTTCATGCATCAAAGTCTATGGTGATGACTCTCAAATCTACCCACACTGCCCCAATTTCTCTGCTGGCCTCCAATCTCACATCTCTAACTGCCTTTCAGACATTTCATGTCCAAGAGACATTTAAGTAAAACATATCCAAAGCAGAATTCATTATCTTTTCCCCTAAACCCTCCCTAACTCCTACCTTCTCTAATACTGTAGAAGGTAACATCATCCTTTCAGTACCCCAGACTCATAACCTAGGAGTCAGCCCAGATTCCTCACTCTCTCTCACCCCCCATAGTCAACCTGTTGCCAAGGTCTGTCAATTCCACCCTTGCAGCATCTCTCCAACATGCCCTCTTTCCAACAGCCCTCGTCAACCTCATCCCTTGATTACTGCAATAGCTGTTGATGGGTCTTCCTGCGTCAAGCCTCTCTTCACTCCACTCCATCCTCCATTCAGCCACCAACTCATCAATTTTCCCCACTCATCGATTTGACCATATAACACCCCCCACCAACTCCACCACTTAATAAATTGCAGGAGCTCCTTACCTCCTCTAAGATCAAACACAAAATGCTCTGGTTTGTCATTCGAAGCCCTTTATAACCTGGTCCCCTCCTACCTTTACAGTCTTCTTACAACTCATTCCCACATGCACTTTTCCATCCAGTGAAGCTGACCTTCTGGCTGTTCCATGTGACATTTCATCGACCAACGCCAGGCATTTTTCATTGGCTGTCCCCCATGCCTGAAATGCCCTCTTTTTCATCTATGCCTACTGGTTTCCTTTATGTCCCAGCTAAAACGCTACCTTCCAAAGAAAGCCTTTTCCAACCTCTCTTAATCCTAATGCCTTTGTTCTCTCAATTATTTCCAATTTATCCTGTATAGAGCTTCCTTTACATTTATTTGTTTGCATGTTAGATTGCAAGCTCCTGAGAGCAGGACTGTCTTTTGTTTCTTTTTTATCCCCACCACCGAGTACAGTGTCAGGCACATAGTAGGTGCTTATTAAATGTTTATTGACTAAACTATCAGAGAAAAAAAAAAACCTTAAAAACTTTTCTTCCTCTACAGAAAATCTGTCAGTTCTATCAGCCTTAGCCATAATAGGTGTTTCCTCTTCAAATAGTGATTCCTTATTCCAGACACCCAGCTCTTTGGAACAGTGAAGAGCCCCAGATGACTAATGCCAGATGGCTTAAATTTATCTTTTTTTTCTTTTAAGTTTAATGTATTTTAATAGCAAACTTATAGGAACAGCACAGAAGACAGACATTAAAAACATGTACTTACATACATACAAAATGACTCAGAAAAGTATAGTGAATGGATGGAATGTACTGCATAAAAAAATGTATGTACCATAAAAAAGTTAAACACCATTTAATTTCCATCAATAAAAAATTTACTTATTTTTAAAAGTCCAAATGCTCATATGTCCAGAAAAATGTAACAGATTTATCTATAATTATTATAAAGTTGGATGGTTGAAATACTCGAAATATTTTTGACTGCATTAATGCTTTATGTCATTGTATTTATATTCAAAATTCACATACAAATGAAAACCAAAAAATGGTCAATACCTGATTCTATTTCCTATTTTTCCATTCAAAATAATATACTTAGGTGCCTTTTGACCCTATTGGAAAAAATACCTAACATTCGAAACTACTGATAACAGGAAGAAGATTTTTTTCTATTTTGAGAATGAAGAATGTTTTCCCTCATAGAGGAGTTGTAAGCATGCTCTCCACATATGTGGTGTGCAGGCTGGATATCTTTTGGCATGACTGTGACATGGCTGGCATGGATAATACGTCGGTTGGTGTCCTTAGACAGACCAACCAGACAGGCCTCCCCTTGGCTACAAGGCCCCAGCTGCTGCACTTTGCAAGTGCAGATCTGGTTTGAAGTCTGGAGCAATTTCACACACCCAGCACCAGAGGGGAAATGTCCCAATCAGAAGTAAGTGAAATTCCAAAGGTCAGATTTCCCAGAGAGCTCCAGTCCCTGGCCTCTAGATTCCTCTAGTACAGTGGTTCTCAACCTGTGGGTTATGCTCAATTTGTAACAATGAAAACACATTCTGCATATCAGATATTTACATTACAATTCATAACAGTAGCAAAATTACAGTTATGAAGTAGCAACAAAAATAATTTTATGGTTGGAGGTCACCACAACATTAGGAACTGTATTAAAGGGTCATGGCGTTAGGAAGGTTGAGAACCACTGCTCTAGTACAAGATGCTGCTTCCTGGGTGTTCAACCACCAAGGCATTTACCACTAGTTGGTGTGGTATGAGCCATGTCCCTAAAAATGTCTCCTTATGGCAACCCTAGTACTGGAGAGTGGCAGAAGGGGTTGCTTCTTTTCTTTAACCTTGACTTCCTACTCACTAAGGGAATGGGGGTAGTGACCATCACTGTCAGAACTCTCGGTCTGATTTAGGAGTGATGTTCCTAGTGACCTCCTCATGAATGGCTGACTGCTCAACTGAGCAGTTCCAGCGGACATCAGTCTAGAGGCTGCCCTTTTAACAAGCTGCCATGGGCTCTCTAGACTCAAGGACCCCAGCTTTCTTGACTCAGAGATTCTTTTAGTTTCCTATTCAACTGAGTGGGAAGGAGGAGAGGCTCAGAAACAATGCTCCGTCCAGACAGCAAGGTTATTTTCTTCTTTCTACCTGACCTCATTCCCACCTACAGTATGTGTGTATACACATATACACATATATGGCTGTATATATGCACATATACACACACATATACATATACACATACACACACATATGACTGTCAAGAAGCCACTGGACATCTGCTTGATGAATTTCTGCTTGATGAAATGACTCTGTTTCCATCGGTCTGTTTCAGTTCATCTAGTTCTTGAAGAAATGCATCATCCTCTAGTGTTACCTAATCTGGCTGTGCTGATGCTACTTTGGAACAGGTACCCATTTCCCAGAGCTATCATAAACCATACCTTATGTTCCTCAAGCTCTTCCTTCCAGGAAGCTTTTGGTCCACTTAGTTTTCATTGCAGAAAACTTTGTTGGAAGAGGAGGGAGGGAGCAAGTATTTATTAACCACCTGCTATGTTCTGGGCACCTTACAAATATCTCATTTAATCTTCACAACTACTTTGAGAGACAGGTGCTACTATTATCCCCGTTTTTCAGTTGAGGAAACAGGTAGATAAAGATTAAGTGACTTGCTCAAGGTCAAATATCTAGTAAGAGTCTGAGACTGTTTTTGAGGTGTTCCTGACTCCGGGTCCAGCACCCTGAAATTTGAGCAATTCCAGAGGCTTATGCTCATCTGTCTCTCCTCTAGTCCTAATCTATAAGGCCAATTGGACAACTGAGGACAGAAAAGACATATTTCCCTCATATCCTAACTGGGGCCTCTGGGAATAAGTGAAAATTCTTTCAGATCATGAGGAATTCCTTGCTCAAACCACCTATGAGACTCACTGAAGGCCGCATCTAATTGTATCTCTTGAACTGATAGGCTGTCTCAAAGAATGTGCCAACTGAGCACGCTTGCTTGCTAATGGTCCTCACTAACTATTGTTTTAGGCAAAGAAGATGTGCATACGTATTGACTTTGGACTGGACCTGTGCTTACATTGGCACAGGAAGCCCTCAGCAAGGAGACGGCAGATGCAGTGGAGAGTGGCAGGCGGCCTCAAAGTCAGGGAGACCTAAGTCCAACGCATGCCCCTGACACACACGAACTGCACAACCCTGGCGAGTCACTCAACTGCTTGGTGACTTAAGCAACTCTCTTGAATATTAACTGTCAGTTCATATAAAAGAACAGAAACCATAGGATCGCAGGATAATAGATCTAGGGAAACTAGGCATCTCAGTGGATAGAGTGCTGAACCTGGAGTCAAAAGACCTGAGTTCAAATCTGGCCTCAGACACTTCCTAACTGTGTGATGGGCAAGTCACTTAACCTCTGTTTGCCTCAGTTTGCTCATCTGCAAAATGGGGGTGATAATACTACTATCTCCTGCACCCTGGGTTTGGTGTGAGTCAAATAAGATAACCATTATAGGTGTTTAGCACCGTGTCTGGCACGTACTCAGGGCTATATAAATTATAGTTATTACTGGCTATTAGTCTCCCTGCCTCATTATACAGACGAAGAAAATAGGCCTAGAGAAGGGAAATGATTTGCCTTAGGCCATCCGAGGTATGGGAGAGCTAGAATCTAAAGTCAGATCTTCTGACTGCAAATATAGTATTCCTTCCTTGACAGACGGCCTGCAAGAAACTGTTAGCACCACTTAGACAGCAGCTCCAACAATGTGTCCCTTGCTGACAGGTTAATAGTTTGCAGGGGGGGGTGTGCACATGTTTATTATACATGTACATGTTGCATCATCAAAAAAAAAACCTGAGGGGCAGCTAGGTGGTGCAGCGAATAGAGCACCAGCCCTGGAGTCAGGAGGATCTGAGTTCAAATTCGGCCTCAGACACTTGACACAAAACTAGTTGTGTGACCTTGGGCAAGTCACTTAACCCCAATTGCCCTACTTTCCTCCTCCAAAAAAAAAAATCAAAAAACAAACAAATAAATTTTAAAAAAACCTAAGCATGCATTTTCATACTACTTCCAAAAAGATACTGATATTCTGTCCTACCTGTTATGCCTTTCAAATAGAGAATCTAGCCCTCAGCCTAAGTTTATTTGCTAAGGATATTATCCATTAGTTTTGTGACATTTTAATACAATTTAGAAACATAAGTGAAAGAAGCAAGCAGGAAATCATTTCCCTTACCTTTGCTATAACATTGTCTGGTTCAATATTTAGCACTTTCTTCAAATCCTCTATTGCTTCATGGTACTTGTTTTGATGTTTATATGCAGTGGCACGTCGCATAAAAGCTGCAAATTTACAAAAATATTTCCTTCAACACTTATACTGTAGCTGGTCGCAGCTTATTTTGCAATTGCAGGAAGAATGCAAGTAGCACAAAACCGTTAATTATGTAATTACTAAGGTGTATAAGACACTAAACAAGTGCCATTTTTCCAGTCTTAATTTCTTTTTTGATCTTTCAATAGTAACAAAAAGCAAGGACATGAAAATTTTAGAATATCCAAATTCTAATCTTAGCTTATTTCATATTAGTACCTCTCTCAGTGTACGGTACCATCAGTGAAATTTGCATTGCAGATTCCAGAGTAGTTGGTAAAAGGCATTTCTGAGACAGCAGGAAAGAATCCTTTGGATTACATGGTTGTAGAAGTCAGCTATGTCTAGCTATGTCTATGGGCACTTTTATAAACTGAACTTAACTGGTTTAAAACTCCATACACTTAATAGTATACTATTGACTCCAGTAGACCCAAGAGAGAGCTCAGGTCATAATAATAACAACACCAATTCACATTTCCATAGCACTGTAAGGTTGGGAAAGAGCTTTCTTCATATCAGCTTTGGAAGGTAAGTGGCATAAGCAATGTTTCCTCCATTTTACAGATGGGGTAACACTCTCTGAGGTGAAATAACTGGCTCATAGTTACATGTCTAAAACAGGACTTGAGAATAGGTCCTTTCATTCCAAGTCCACCATATCTTCCATTGTACCAAACTGACTATAAAAATTATTAACTTAATAGCTTAATGTGTCACAACTTTAGTCGAACTGGTCAATTTCTTTGTTAGAAGTCGCTTATTCTAACCCCAGGAAGCAGTGTGGAGTAGTGGGTAGAACCCCAAACTTGGAGTCAGGAACCTGGGTTCAAATCCTGCTTCAGACACATACTAGCTGCAATACTAAGCAAATTATTTTAAATACTCTGGGCCTTAGGTCCTTCATCTACAAAATGAGGGAGGAGCTAGACTTGACCCATGGCCTCTAAGGTCTTCTGTCACTCAATCGATGAGTCTAAGAATTCCCTCATGTTACATATGATAAAACTCAGATTGAGAGACTGCTAATGACTCAACCCAGGTCACACCAGGAGTCAGTTAGGATTTGAGTTGAGATTCTCTGACACCAAATCTGGTTCTCTTTCTAATTAAGGAAACTTACATGAAGGAGATAAGTCAAAATTAGACATTACAGGGGGTGGCTAGGTAGCACAGTAAACAGAGCACCAGCCCTGGAATCAGAAGGACCTGAGTTCAAATCCGGCCTCAGACACTTAACACTTACTAACCATGTGACCTTGGGCAAGTCACTTAACCCCAATTGCCCTGCCTTCTCCCCTCCAAGGGGAAAAAAAAGCAAAATTAGACATTACAAACAAATAGACTCTACTGAAATTAATTTTTGTGACTCATTTTACCCTTTAAGTTTCCAGGTTCCAACTCTAACACTTTTTCACAGTCCTGAAGAGCATTATCCCAGTCCTTTAGTTTGATTTCTGCTTGAGCTCTGTTGTTATACGCAGCCACTGTGGGAGATACAGATATGCTCCTATAATAGTAAAGAGAATCTATTTACCAAAAAAGCTTAACTTGTTAGACATCAAAAGTACATGATACGGGTATATGTGTATATATAATAGCTCAGATAAAACTGTAAAGCAGTCTAAATAGATGAAAGCTGATAAAATGAAAAATGAATATAAGCAAAACCACTCTCATGCAAGTAAGTTTTCAACAAAAGTCTTAAAACATATTTGAGCACTAAAGCTTAGACCGGAATACAGAGGGAATAGAGGACTACTTTAACCACCCAAGATGGCCAATTGACAATCCATTCAGTGGACCACAAATGCCAAGCAGATTTTAGATTACTATGAAAGCAATTTTCTAGTACAGAAAGTAAAAGAATAATGTAGAACAAATAATCTTCTTGTTTTCATTTCTCTGCTAATAGAAAATAATCTGGAAGTGGCCGTAAATCTTTGAAGTAATGATCACAAGATCACCTGAATTTAAGACCCATCAGGACAGAGAAGAGAAGCCAACAGGATTTAAGAAAATGAATTCTAAGAATGAAAATTTTATGAGCTTCAGCGTAGGAGTGGGAAGGATCCAGCAGAAACAAAAACTAAGAAACAAAAGGGCCCCACAAATCTGGCTGCCGTTCAGAAAAAGTTGTATGATGTTCTGGAACAAATTATACATGTGTATAGGAAGAATAAGGATAACAAGGGATTCAAGTTAGCTATAAACTCTGAGAAGGAGAGTTACAGACAGAAACAAGAAAGTAATAAAAGGTGAAAATAAGTTCAGATTACTAACGTAAAGTATAAAAGCACTGCACGGCTAAGACAAGGCGAGAAGATCCCAACCTGAAAAGAGATGCAATATATATATATCCTTGAAAAGAGAAGGAATTCAGAAATGTCATAGCCATGATGGTCAAGGGCCTCCACAAAAGCCCTGCCTGATCTTCCACCAGCTCAACCACGGTCCTACCAAGCTGAAATGTTTGAAGTACAATGGCTCCAGAAACAGAATCAGTGTGGTAACTGAGGACCAGCCTAGCCAAGAGCAGAGGCTCTGGGTAGCAGCTGCCGAGAAGCACTGGCTGGAAGAGATGTGTGGGACCCCTGAAGAGATCAGGGCATCACTGGCTATCCAGATAATGACCACCAAGACAGTGGTATTTTTATGTCCATGGTGGTGGCTGTATACCCACATCCTGTCTGCCTGGCCAGAAGCTGTGACGACCACCGTCCATAGTAGCAGAGCAGGATAATTGAAGCCATCTGCACAGGTTGGTTTGATGCGATGTGCATTGTAAGGTTCATGCTCTCCAAAACCAATTAAATCTTATGCTACTGAACCTTAAGGCCCCAAGGCCTTTTCATTTACCCTGTAACTGAACCCTCCCTATGTGTGTTAGTTCTGCCTATTAGAATGTGACAACCCACCCCCTCCCACACTCATTAAAGAGTAGGAACTGCCTCAATTTCCTAGTTGTATCTCCAGTATTGTTTATTATGCAGATTTTCTACAGAGTTTATAGAAGGACATGGATAAGCATCTCACAGGATGAAAAGGCATGGACGGGTTGCAATCTGCATTGGAGGAGGGATTACCTATATTAGAGAGAACAAAGGAATACAGACAAGAAGATAAAACTAGTGGTGAAATATCTGAACTGAAAAAGGGCAACTGGAATACACATCTTTAAAATTAAAAAAAAAAACAAAACCCAACATAGTCCAATTTCTTCCTTGTTACCAAAGACAGTCACTGCCAGTTGAGGGTTTGGAATGCTAGGACCAAACTCCTAATCTCTACCACCAGCCCAGTGTTTTAATTAACTAAACTAGAGGCAGTGTGGTACAATGTTAGTCAGCCAATAAACATTTATAAAGCACCTACTATGTCCCAGGCACCATGCTAAGTGCTGGGACTACAAAAAAGAGGCAAAATATAGTTCCCACTCTCAAGAAGCTTACAATCTCATGGGAGACTGAACAAGTAAATAAATATGCCCAATGAGAAAGCTGCATATGAGATAAATAGTGAATAATTAAGAGAGGTAAGACGCTGGAATTAAGAGGGCTTGGGAAAGGTTTCCTTAGAACAGTGGAATTAAACTCAAATAGCAAGAAGGTCACTACACCATACCTAAGGGTCGCTGAGGCCACATATTGACATAGAAAACCACACACCATCATTATTTATGTTCTACTGCATTTTATTTTGAAAAATATTTCCCAATTACATTTTAATTTGGTTCAAGTCACACTCAGGAATGATGTGGGCCGTGGCACCTCTGCTACAGAAGATGGGATATGAATTGGAACTTAACTTCCTTTAAAGGAAGACCAGGAAGCTACCAGAGAAAGATGAAAAGAAGGCTGACCCCTGAGGCAGAGGACTTGGGTTCCGATCCTGATTTCTATGCTGATTACCTGTATGATCTTAAGAAAATTACTCAACCCTCCAGGTCTCAGTTTCCACATCTGTAAAATGAGAGGTAGCCAAGATCACTTCTGAAATCCCTTCCAACTCCAACCTATGATTCTATAACTAATCCCAGATATAATTTTATGTATGCACTAACATGGTAAAATTTTGCTGCATTAATACCACATTAACTGATAGAACAAGACATGAACATTCTACAAATGGTATAACATCCTTACTTTCATGTGTCAGGAATATCATGAGATTCAGTTAGAAAATTGATATTTGTTCACTGCAAAGTTAGGCTACTTAAGAATTAGCTTCAAACAGTTTATTAAAGACTTATTAAGACAATAGTTTGTTTCTTAAACATCAGAAAAAAAATTTCCTCTTTTCCATCCTAAAAAGGAAAAAGAAAACTTAGTTAAGTTAGATTCTAGTCTCAACTTTACCACAACCTTAGATAAGTGTCTCAGCTTCTTAGATCCATTACCTCATATGTCAAATAATGGAGCTGGAGCACATGATCTCCCAAATTCTGTGTGAATCTATCTCCAAAAAAGAGGTCCATTTACTTAATAATTTGGTAATCACTAAATGAAAATTGGGCAGCAGCATGGTATCAACACTGCTCACAAGAATTAAAGTAAGAACATTTCCCTGCTGTACTTTGGGTTATTAGAACCCAGGCATCTCTCCTCTTCTCCAGGACCCAGCAGACCAGTCTTTAGTTCTTGGATTTCTTCATGAGCACATCTTAATATATATCATGCCACTCCATTACCTCCTTGTACGCAGACTACTCCTGAATGTGGTTTGCTCTTTCCAGTCCTAAATTCCTAAGTCCAAATTCTCAGTGATAACTAGAGGACTAAATGTGCCTACTTTTATTATCTCTAGTTTACCCTATTATTCATACTATTGTGTATAGCCATCTGAGGCCTTGGGTCTTATGGTTTGCTCTCGGGTTACATATTTTCTTTTCTTTTCTTTTTTTTTTTAATATTTTATTTTATTTATTTTAGTTTACATCATTCATTTCCATGAGATTTTGAGTTACAAATTTTGTCCCCAAATCTTTCCCCTACCCCCCTCAAAACAGCCATCCCCTTGTATGACCCCTCCCCCAATCTAATCTCTCCTATGTCCTCCCCTATCACTCCTCTAATTTTCCGATAGGGCAGGAGGGATCTCCCTTCCACAGTGCCTGTGAATCTTAAGTTCCAGTTGGATGTAGTTAATAATAATAGTAATA
>CM053587.1:244398815-244430863 GCA_028646515.1 Pseudochirops corinnae | reverse complement strand
GCACTTCCATCAACCCTCCCCCCCATCCTGCCCTCCCCTCCATCATCCCACCTCTCATCCCCATTCCCCCTACTCTCCTGTGTGGCAGTTTAGAATTTATGGTTACATATTTTCTCATGTAAATTACTGGTATTAAATGATTATCATTCTTCTTCTGACTTGCTACTCTCCATGATATTTAACTTGGCAGATTTTGTGGGTAATTTTTTTCCTTCCCTTTTCCTTCTCAGCTTAAACTTTAAAACCTTCTTAATTAGAGACAAATAACTCCAGGAAATTATATTTTTGCCAGTATTTACTTTATAACATTTCATATTTGTATATACATGTATATTATCATGTGTATGTGTGTGTATGTATATATGTATATGTATGTGTATGTGTATGTTGTGTCCTTTAATAAGCTCCTTGGAGTCAGAGGATGTTTTTTTTCTTTTAACCTCTCCTCTCCCTCCCTCCTCCCAGTGCCTAGCACGGGGCCTGGCATGTAGAAGCTGCTTAATAAATGCTTGTCCATTGACTGACTAGAGGCACTCTATCCCTCACCATAATTCCTACATGTTAAGTTACCACCCAGAAATCTGAATTGCCGGTACTGCCTCTGGTTTTGGTTTCCGTACACTAGAATTCTTCTGTTTTTCCTCTAATCTCTCCCCTCTCCCTAACTATAGGTATTCCAGAGGAATGAATCATTGCCACTCTGCATGTCATTATGAGCAGTATTCTTTTCTTTGGAGATTTTTCCTTTTAGCTTCAATGTCACCTTTACGCCGATGATGTTCAAACCTTTATTTCTAACTTTATCTCCAACTACCACAAAGCTGTGTCCATCTTGATGCTTCAGATCACCAGCTCAAATTCAACAGATGCCAAACCTGAAAAGTGCCCCCTTTCATTGGATCCTGCCACCAAAACACATAGTTGCCTTCACTCCATCAGCGGTACCAGCGTTCCCTAAGGCAGATGCGATGGAAATCCTTGACTTATGTTTAATGTCATGAATAGAAAAGAGTATATGCAGAATCTCACCATCAATGTTGGGACACATTAAAGGACCTCTTCAACACTGGCAAATACCTTCTGCATTCATATCTTCTTCTTACCCAACTTATCCATTGTCACTGCTAGGAGTAATAGTCATTAACATTTATATAGCACTCTGATGGTTTATGGGCAGCTAAGTGTTGCAGCAGGTAAAATGCAGGGCCTGGAGTCAGGAAGACTCACATTCCTGAGTTCAAATCTGGCCTCAGACACTTACCAGCTATGTGACCCTGGGCAGGTCTTTTAACGCCATTTGCCTCAGTTTCCTCATCTGTAAAAACAGCTAGAGAAGGAAATGGCAAAACCACTCCATTATCTCTGCCAAGAAAACCCTACATGGGGTCAGGAAGAGTTGGACATGACTGAAAAATAACTGAGCAACAACAGTAACCGATGATTTGCAAAGTGCCTCATTTACATTATCTCATATGATCCTCACAACATCCCTGTGAGGTAGGGGCTGTTATTATCCCCATCTTGTAGATGTGGAAACGGAGACACAGAGTGGCTAAGTAACTTGTAAAGTGTTACATGAGTCACTAAATTTCTGTGGTAGGATTTTATTTCGGAGCTTCCTAAATCCGACCCTATGTCAGAAAATCACCAAAGTGATCTCCTTAATTATGTCCCTCCTGGCACCTCATATAATTTTGAGTTATATGTGAGAGATATTTAGAATAAAACTAAATTCTCTGTTAAAATCAACACACGCCCAAAGAATGGGATCTTATGTTCAATATCCATATCAGTGAGCTGTATGAATGAAAAAATATATCCTACTTAGAAAAAGAAAAACTTGGGGCGGCTAGGTGGTGCAGTGAATAGAGCACAAGCCCTGGAGTCAGGAGGACCTGAGTTCAAATCTAGCCTCAGACACTTAACACTTACTAGCCGTGTGACTTTGGGCAAGTCACTTAACCCCAATTGCCCAGCCTCCCCCTCCTCCAAAAAAAAAAAAGAAAAAGAAAAACCAAGACCAACTTACCTCGTATAATACGTCACAGCCTCTTCATAGTCACCTGAACTGAAAGCTTCATTACCTTTTTCTTTTTCACGAGTAGCTAAGAAATCTTTTTCTTTGTCACTCAGACCTAGTAAAGAACATCTTTGCTGCATATAAAAAGGGCCAAAAACTTAATAACAAAACTAAGAGAATTTAATTTTAAAAATAGGAACTAAAACCTTTACAATCACAAAATTTTCTTTAAAAAATAGTTTTATCATTCTAAGTGTCTTGTGCTGAATTCATTCTGAGGCCTTTTTTGTTGGTTGTTGAGTGACATTAATCTTAGTTGGCTCCTAAAGTGAACTTAAAGAACTGTTATGTCATGCTTCAAACCATTTCATATGTGAATGGCCAACAAAGGAGGTGAGGGGCTTTGGAGAAGAA
Organism: Pseudochirops corinnae; assembly: GCA_028646515.1. Classification (NCBI taxonomy): domain Eukaryota; kingdom Metazoa; phylum Chordata; class Mammalia; order Diprotodontia; family Pseudocheiridae; genus Pseudochirops; species Pseudochirops corinnae. The sequence continues at coordinate 244,428,429 of CM053587.1, read as the reverse complement.
AGAATTTTAGAAGGAAGATAAACAATTAGATAGATGGTGAGAAAAACTGGATTTATTTGAATTCACACAACCTAAATATAAATAAATCATGTTTTTTAATGGCAAGTGCCTGTGACAAGATAGGGTTTGACTGGGATGGGAAAACTAGCTTCCGGGGGAGAGGAGGAATTTACAAACCTCCCAACAATTTTAAAATTGTATTTTTGAGCCCTTAAAGGTGTCATCAAATTTATTGTCAAAGGTCAACATAATACGAAAGAAATGTCAAAACTTAACAAATTAACATATGTTGCAATTACCTATTGTGCCAATATTCTTCTCAATTTTAAGTGAATGTGACTTGCTATTTGGTGTCGTATCTTCTTTATAATCTTCATCGATCTTTAAACATTCTTTTTCCACATCAAATCTTAAATGAAGGAAAAAAATAAAATGACTTTTATAATGGAACATATGGAAGACTTCAAAACAACAAAGGAAAGTTTAATCATTGCCATATTAATGTTTCCTTCGGTGTGCCTTTGAGAACCTACTCAAACAACAAATATGTATTTAAATATGGCATTAAATTAGATAAATGCTGTCTCTGTGTATTGGTTTAGGATTTCTATGGTGCTTTACACTAATGACATTCCACCTTCCTCCCCTGTGCCTTTGCAGAGGCTGTCCCCATGTTTGACATACTCCCTCTTTGCCATCCCTTCTTAGAATCCCTAATTCTTCTCAAAGATCGGCTCAAATGCCACCTGCTCTATAAGGCCTTTTCTCATCTCTGGCTTTCTCCTCCCCACCTCCTGCCACCATCTTATGTGTCTTCTATAGAGAGGTATATCAAAATTAACACAAGGTTTTTAACCTTAATACATGTTGTATGGAATGTAAGCTCTCTGAAGGCAAGGTCCATTTCATTGTTGTCCTCTGTATATGCCCGGTACTTACTTAGCACAGTGACTGGCACACAGTAGATACTTAATGAATGCTTGTTGATTGATTGATCTTGTTTGACCCTTATCACTGCTTTATGACTAGGTAGTACCTACAGTTAGTTACTTCAGATTCCTATTTTAGAGAGGCCAGAAGAGTTAAGCAAGTGACTTGCCCAGGGTCATACAGCTATTAAGTTTCAGAGCTAGGATTTGACCCAGGTCTCTCCCACTGTCAAGTTCAGCATTCTTTTCACAATACCACATTGCTTTTCAGTATAGGCTTATGTTATAAATTATCCTTGTTATAGTCTTTTTATTTCATTTAATTTTTTAAAATTATTTATTTTTAGTTTACAACATTCAGTTCCACAAGTTTTTGAGTTCCAAATTTTCTCCTCCTCCTGCATCCCCTGCCATGGCAGCATGCAATCTGATATAGGTTCTACAAATACCTTCACATTAAACATTAGTCAAGTTGTAAAGAAGAATTATAACCAATGGAGTGAACAATGAGAAAGAAGGAATGAAACAAAACAAAATGAAAAAGAGAGAGAGCAAGTAGTTTGTTTCAGTCTACATTCAGACTCTGTAGTTCTTTCTCTGGATGTGGATAGCATTTTCTATCACGAATCCTTTGGAGTTGTCTTAAAACCTCATATTGCTGAGAAGAGCCCCGTCTATCAAAGTCAGTCATCATAGATATGATGTGTTTGTAATTGTATACAATGTTCTTCCTTGCTATAGCCTTAACAAACCTGCATTCTAATGAGAACTTCTAAAATAATTAAAACCTATACCATATTTGGGCTTATAGATTAAAATCAAGAAACATAGGGGGTGGCTAGGTGATGCAGTGAATAAAGTACTGGCGCTGGAATCAGGAGGACCTGAGTTCAAATCCAGCCTCAGACACTTAACACTTACTAGCCGTGTGACCTTGGGCAAGTCACTTAACCCCAACTGCCCTGCCTTCCCCCCTCCAAAAAGCACAAAAAATTAAATTAAATTAAATAAAAAAAAACATCTTTCAATTCTCAGGCATTGTACCTTCTTGGATATGAAAAATATTAGTGCTCAATCTTATGGTAATAATACGTAATAGCTATGTGACCCTGCACAAGTCACTTAACCATGTTTGCCTTGGTTTCCTCACCTATAAAATGAGCTGGAGAAGGAAATGGTAAATCATTACAGTATCTCTGCCAAGAAAACTCTAAATGGGGTCATGAAGAATCAGACACGACTGAACAACTAAACAAAATGGTAACAGAAGGTAGTAGGGGATAAGAATTGGACCTGTGAGTTCACTGATAAAATAATATATATAGTAATGATAAAATAACATCATGATATTAATTATGATGATGAAAACACCAACATTCTCAGTATACTAAGCACTTTACAAAATATTATTCTTTGATTCTCACAACCACCCTGGAAGGTAGGTGCCACATTTGTAAAATGGGGAAACTGAGGCAGAGGTTAAGCAGCCAGCCCAGGGTCACACAGTTAGTGTCTGAGGTCGCATTTGTGTTCAGGTCTTCCTGGTTCCAGGCTCAGTGCTCGATCTACTACACCACACAGCTGCCTAGTGTGGCAAGTTCCAGACAAGGAGCTACTTCTATTAATGCAGGCTGGGACTTTCTCTACAATTTATAGTCTGAGAGTGATGCCTAGCATACTGAGAGGCTAAGTGACTTGCCTAGGGCCACACAACTGGTGTGTATCAGAGGCAGGACTTGAGGAGGGAAATGCAATTTATTGAAACTTTACATTTAGAAAAAAAATCCACAGAATAAATTACACCAGTGTTTTTTGCTTTGTGTGTTAAAGGCAGTGTGGTGTGTATAACAAGAACTGTGCTGGACCAGAAGCAGGAAGAGCCCCAAGTCTGAAGGCTCTGACACAGACTAGCTGACTGACCCTAGTCATCTGATTCCTCTGAGTCTCCATTTCCTCACCTGTACAGCTGGGATGATAAATGCGGTAATGCCTCACAAGACACTACATACGTAGTATGGCCTCACAAGGTGGTTATGAGGATCAAATGGTATCATTAATGCCAGTGACTTTATAAAACTTCAGGGCTATCCAAACAGCTATCAGCTGTTATTATTACTATTTATTAAACAGCCTTGGACACAGAACTAAAGATACCTCCATCCCTCTCCTCTAACTGGAGGGTGTAGAACCAAACTCGTCCCAATGCCTTCCTTTATAGAGGGCAGACACTGGACTCTCAGTGCTCTCGGGCTTGCACCTACGGCTCTGTCTGGTTTAGACACCACAGAACAAGACACCCCTGGCCAGGCACCTCTGGGTATCCCTCCCTCCATCACACCCCTTCTTTTATATCCTTTGTGTGTTGTTTCCCCCTTTAGATTGTAAACCCATTGAGGGTAGGTATGGCCTTTCTTTTCATCAATTGTATTCCCAGCACTTAGCACAATCCCTGGGACATCTTAAGGGTTAAATAAATTTTGATTGGATTAGATATTTAAGAAATTATTTAAGAATTTTACAGTATTTCATTATTTTTCAGAAACAAATATACACAGCTAAGGAAATAGATATTATAATATAAACTTGCTTACTTATCCCACTCGGCATAATCTCTCGGTACTTTCTTCTTCTGAGAGGATCTAGCTTTATTATCTTTCTCCTGATGGAAAAATAAAGCCAAGTTTTAAAAAATATTTATTTTTTTCTTAGGGTCTTATTGTGATTCAGATGTAGAACCTTGGGTTAGAGTAAGCAGTTATTATTGTTCCAGGCAAGGTAGCTACTACATTCTCCGCAGTTGATGGACTTAGGGAGTTACATCTCTGAGTAGACTCGGGAGGATGGAAGTAAACCTCAGGTCTACTAACTCATTCCTTCATGTTGTTTGCTTATAGAAGGAATCTAATATAGTTGGGCAACACCACTTCACTGAGGTGAGTTTACTTTGTTCCAGCAGTAAAGGGACAGGGTTTGACTCTCGCAACTGATTCTGAACTGAAACACTGATGCTGAGTTGGTGGGGAATTGGTAGAAAATCTTGGGGTATATGAAATCAATTCAACGGCTTCCCTACATTGTACCAGTATATGTGGCCTCTGGGAGAAAAATCAGGTGCTATTCCATTCTGGCATTCATCGGAGCAGTCCCAGGGATCAACCAGTTTTTAAAAAACAAAAAACCTTTTGTTCAGCCCTGGCTGGAAGCTGGGTCAACAACTGAATTTCCAGATTTTTGCCCCCCAGGGTATGTGGCAGTCTGGGATTTGCATGGCAGATTGGGATTTAATATTAATTTGTATTACCAACTGTTTAAACACTTTTATAAAATAATGACTTTAATAAAAGTAAGTCAGTGAGACAAAGCTCAAAACAATGAAACAGGAGTTAGCTAGATAGGGGCCCAAGCTGAGTGGTTTGATTGGTAGATGCAACCACACACTTAGGTAACCAGAGAACCTGGCACCACCCACATAGGATGGACTGACAACCAAAGGCCCTAAGAGCCTGAGGAAGGAAAAGAGAGTTGACAGGCTGATGACCACAGTACCCTCTAGTGTTCAGTGGCACCCATTACATGAAGAAATAAAAACCATGTAATAGCTTTATAAATACCCTCTCTCCAGGTAAGTAAAAATTCATTCTGGACAGGTATTTAAGGATGCTGACAATGTTTACTTTGTTATCTCGAAGAGGGGTGGGGTTTCCTCTGTCCTTTAATAGACATACTCTAACAAATCTTCAGTTAGCCCACAACGGCAACACAGCACAATTGTTCATTAAAGAAAGCCTTGAGATTGCTAAGATACCCTACTCTGAATGTAGGAGTGTGTGTGAGGTGAGGCCTGAAAACAGCCCCTGCCTTGAACAGGGACATCAGTTGTAGAAGAACGAGGGGCAGGTGGCATGAACAGGGGGAGCCCCATGGAGCATTGATAGGAGGTGCAAACTTGGAGGACTGCAGCCTTATGGAAAAGGAGAGAAGGAGCAAAGGGGATGGAGGGAGGGAGAGGGACAGAGAGAGGGACAGAGAGGGAGAAGGAGAAGGAAAGGGAGAGAGCGGGAGGGAGGGGAAAGGAGAGGGAGAGAGAGAGAGAGAGAGAGAGAGAGAGAGAGAGAGAGAGAGAGGGAGAGAGAGAGAGAGAACAGAGCCATAGACCCATGGGAAAAGTACCACAGGCAGGGTTGGTTCACATCAGATTTCTAGATATTGGCCACCCTGCCCCACCAGGACTGGAAGGCTGAGGCAGAAGTAACACAACATTTACTTCCAAACCCACCATGCTTCCTGCGTGAATAAAGGAAAAAAATATGGAAGAGAGCCAGAGGGTGGATTCTTAGATAAAAACAAAGAGAATAGAGTTCTTCTGTGCAGTTACGTTTCAATAGGATTGTCAATCTCCTATTATAAAAAAATCCTGTGGGCCAGCAAATTCTTGTCTGGTGATATACATGACAGTAGTCATTAAGAACAGAGGTTTGGGGAAAGATATTTTGAAAGGAAGGAGATCTACCTTTGCTACAATCCAGGTTGAACCCCAAGAGGGAAGAGTGGACGCTGACTCTTTACGAAAGGTTTGTGAGCAAAGGAGGTACACTGACATCATGCCCTGAGGTGAGTTCAAGTGTTCTCATAAACAGGAGGGTCTAAAGTAGAGAGACACTATTTTATATACATATTATCTTAGACCTCACTGAGGTAATCCCTTGAGGCAAATGCAAATGGAACCCAGGCAGGATCAGCCTCCTGTGTAGTGTTCATACTCCATGAGCTGAGGGTTGCCCAACACACCCTTTCTAGGTGGGGTACCCTATGCTTTGCCACATATGATCATGCCATATATCAGGCCACCATTCTTTTAGAAATTGGATGCAGGCAGACCACACCAACATAATTTCCTCCTATATAGTGCAAAATAGACAATCTTTTCTCTTCTGGCATCCTTGTTTCCAGAGATCTCTAAAGTCAAGTTCAAAAAGATGTCACTAAATCAATGAACTATGAGCCAGAGTCTACAGTCTGTTTCCAGAGTTCTGGTTATCTCCATAACAACTCTATCTGAACAGAGAGCCCCAAAGCCAGGATTATATCCACTAGAAAAATCTCAAGTTTTCCCAATAAATAAATGGTAAAAGGATAAGAACAAACATTTTTAAAAGAATGTCAAATTATGAACCTCTATGTGAAGAGTATCCTAATAAAAGAACTCAGATACTCAAGTGGATCTATGATTTTACTGATTTGGAAATTCCTTCCAAAGACACAAATAGCCACCCATCCGTGCTGTACATCCTGAGCAACTGCCCCATGTTCTCCCCTAAGTTTCCCATAGGAGGTCCACCCAGTATGCTGGAGTCCTTCCTTTCTTTCTCCTGCCATCAAGAGGACCCTGGTGGAGCACTCTGGCTGTTCTCTTGGTATGTCCTGGTCTCACCACATAACCGGTTCATTTTTGTCTTTTTATCACATAATTTCTTGATGACATCTTTCACTCCTGTTCTTCAGAGTTCCTGACTAGTTATATCTTGCAGCCTGCTCACAAGACTCTATTCCCACAACGAGCCTCTCCATTGCCCTCTGTATGTCATTTATTTTTAATGCCTCAGAGACTGATATATTTTATGTCTTACTGACATACAGCAGCATAGGTAAAAAACTGGCATTAAAAAGATGGGTGTTTTCTTTGATGGGAAACTTGGAATCAATAAAGGATCCTCAAAATTGCTTCACAATTTTTCTCAGAGCAATCCGGGATGTTTTCTTCTTCCAATTTGTCTCTAGACCTGACTTCTCCATCTATATTATCTGTGCTAGATATATATTCTGATGAAAAAGTTCTATGTGTTGTCCATCAAAATGTAGATTGTAATCCAGGCAATAGACTTTTATCATCCGCTTGGTCTTTCCAATGTGGATGATCAGGCCAAAATGCTCTGATTAATTACAAGTAAGAGGAAGACAAATTAAAACAACTCCAAAGTTTTATCTCATACCCAACAAATTGGCAAAAATAGAAATAGTCATAGGATCATAGATTTAGAACCAGGAGGGGCCTTAGAGGACAAAAAATTCAGTTGTCTAATTTTACAGACAAGGAAATTGAGACATTAAGAGATTAAATGGTTTTCCCTGGGTCACAAAACTAATCTTGTCTGAGACAGGATTTGAACCCAGGTCTTTCTGACTCTAAGTCATTACCTGTTAATGACAGAAGGAAAACAGATACACTAACATGTCAGTGGATCTGTGAATTTATCCAACTCTTCTGGAATTGTATAAGAAAAGTCATTAAACTGTTCACACTCTTTAGCTTAGAGATCTCAGACTCTCTCTCTATCGCTCTGGCTATCCCTTAGGCCTGGAACACTCTCCCTACTCTGCTCCAACTTCTGACCTCCCTGGTTTCCTTTAAGTCCCAACTAAAATTCCACCTCCTACAGGAAGCCTTTCCCAACTCCTCTTAATTCCAGTGTCTTCTCTCTATTAGGTATTTCCTATTAATCCAGTACATAGCTTGTTTTGTATTTTTTTTGCTTACCTGTTGTCTTCCCCATTACATTGTAAGCTCTTTGAGGGCAGGGACTATCTTTTGCCTCTTTTTTTATGCCCCAGAGCAGCACACAGTCCCTGGCACATAGTAGGTGCTTAATGTTTATTAATTGATTGATACAGTAAAGCCCCACATATACCAAACTTTCATAGCAGAACTTTTTTGGATAACAAAAATCTAGAAACAAAATAGGCTACCATTGATTGGGAAATGGCTAGACAAATATAAATGTGCAGGGGTGTGGGTCGGAGTGGTTGAATTGACATATAACAAGTTCAAGGCAATAGATGAAGAATTAGACAAGACAAGGAACTGGTCCTTTGGGCATTGATTGCTTCTGTACCTTGACCTACCAAGACCTTTCCATGGATAAGCCATAGAGAATCAGATTGTTGTTGTTGTTGTTGTTTTATAAATAGGGAACCTTGTATTCCAGAGTTGTTTGGGGTTACTGGGCCAATGGCCAGGGTCCATCTTGCGGTCTAGCCTACATAAATATGAATTTTGGAAGTATAATGGATAATTGTTATAAACCAGGGTGAGGTCTTTGACTTAAGGAACTTAGCCCTGTACCAGGAAGAGTAGTCAAACTATGAAATCAAAGTCTAACAGCATTAGTTTGCTGGGTCAATCCTGCTTTTGGTTCCTGCCTAAAAGATGGGAGACATCAGAGCTAAGATTCTGAGGAAACAGAAATACAGATACTTCTGCTGATCCTATGGTCCCTGTTCTTTTTGAAAGACAGCTAGATGGCATAGTAGATAGAGGCTGGGCTTGGAGTCAGACACTTACATGACTCTGGGCAAGTCACTTAACTTCTATCTGCCTCAGTTTCCTCAAATGTAAAATGCATATATTAATAGCACCCATCTTGCTGCATTATTGTGCACTTAGCATAGTGCCTGGCACATACTAAGCACTTAATAAATGTTTGTCTCCTTTTCTGAAAGATCAAAGAAGCAGTATAAACATGGCCAGGGATATAACAGAATTAGTGCAAGGATATCAGTGCTCCTGTAGCATCAGATGTGTGAGCGTCCCTTCTTGCATGTCCTGTAGTTATATATGCTCCCTTCATGTGTTTCTTTCCATTTGTGAGCTCTGTGTCCCTTCTTCCCACTGACACTCTCCTATTTTTGGGAGGATACACCCCCCAAGTTTATGAAGGAGGTGTTTTGTTGCTACTGTTTTCACTATGCCATATCAATAAATGCCCTTTGCTTTAAGCTGCGTCCTCTGGTTGACTAGAGTCAAGGTAAACATCCTGGTGGGGGCTTGTGAGCTCTGGTTTTAGGGGCGTGGGCCCAGCAAGCACCTTAATCCTTGAGCAGTCATCTTTGCCATTTTGTGTATCTCCGGCAACTACCACAGTGCCTAGCACATAGTAGGTGCTAACTAAAGGTCTACCACCTGGCTCCCTCGACCTTCAAGCACAAGCTGGGGAGGCAAGGGCTCATCTGAAGGCATGCTGCAAATTCAATGGGCTGTTCTCGTTCCCCGAGACAAAAGTGAAGAATTGGGCGTCATACAACTGTCAGGTGCTGGCACTCTGTTGAGTGGCTTTGCTAAATTGTTTTTCCTGTTGTAATGGAAGAGCTTACTAAATGGGGGGAGAGAGGGACGGAGAAATGACTGTGTTGTAAAAATACATCAATGAAACTTATCATTAGTTTTTTAAAAGCCATAAGAGCAAAGACAAGAAGTTTAAAGAAGAACAAAACAGAAATGGAATACAGGATGCTTAAATAAAGATGAAGGGGTAAGTGAAGAGGAGTCAGGGATTCCTGGGGGAAACTGAGGCTGGTGATATAGGTGACTGTCACAAAATTGTTATTACCTGAAGCTGAGGTGGGTCAGATCTATGGCCCAGAGAGGAAAAGATCCCATGGCTCCAAGGCAGGAAGAAAGTGCTCAATTTAGGGTAGAATGTGGAAATGGGGGCATAGGGGGAGGAGTCAAAGTTCAGAAGAATGGCCTGTGGAACTCTCCTGACCTCTGTCTCATAAAGACCCTCTCTTCCTTTAAGGGGCAGCTCGGGTGCCATCTTGTGCACGACATCTTTCCTGACCCCCTTCCCCTAAGTAACAGCATCTTCATCCCTTCAGCTACTTTGTGTGTATACACATATATATGTACATAAACATATATATACACACGTGTGCTACACATACTGACATCTGTATTTGTTGTCTCCCCCATTAGAAATTGAGCTCCTTGAGAGTAAGGATTATTTTGTCCTTTGTTTTGGTCTCCCAGAGCCTAACACAACACCTGGCACACAGTAGGTGCCTAATGAATATTCACTGATTGACTGAAGCAACTTGAGGGCAAAGACTGCTTCACTTTCATTTTCATATTCCTAGAATCTATCAGAGAGCTTTGAATACAGTAGGCACTTTAATAACTGTTTATTGAATTGAAAGGGAATAGTGAATGCCTTAGAGGAGATTATTTAATGTTCTATGTCTGCAACAAACCAAACAACAGGAGCTGGTCCCTGTAATTTTCCCTAACTGTACATAGTTTGTGCCATGACACTCCTGTATACTCTCTGGTGAAATCTGTACACATGCACTGGGATTATGGCTATCAAGGTGGAAGAAGTAATAGGAGAAGAAAAAGTGGGAAAAACTATGATCTCAGGGGTTTCATTTATAGAGGAGGAACTTTTCTCTTTATACTTCTCAGAGACAGGATGTCAACTGGAAGAGGGTCACAGGAAATGGACAACTGAAAAAAGTCACCTATAGGTATCACCCCCCTTCCTCCAAGAACCTCTTGACGAAGCTATTTAAAAACTTGTTTAAGGGGCAGCTAGGTGGCGCAGTGAACAGAGCACCAGCCCTGGAGTTAGAAGGACCTGAGTTCAAACCAGACCTCAGACACTTAACTTACTAGCCATGTGACCTTGGACAAGTCACTTAACCTCAACTGCCCTGCCTTCCCCCCTCCAAAAAGCAAAAAAAATAAAATAAAAATAAAAACTTGTTTAAAAGAAATCCAAATACCTTGATAGTATTAAGAGGGCTATTTGTACCACGAACTGGAGGTAGGTGGCCTTCCAATTCCTGAAATGTGTCAATTTCATGATAATGCATCTTAGAGTCTTCCTTTTTTATTTCCGATACCCAGCTCTAGGAAAGAAAAAACAATTACAGGAAAAAGAGTTTAAAATATTCAACCAATTGGGTTAAAATAATATATAATTACCTCAATTATTCAGGGATTAACAATCATTTGAATTATTCTTTTAAATCAAATTAAAATCAAGAAGATATTATTTTTTAAAAACTATATTATAAATATAAAAAAATAAAATACATGGGGTTTAATTTACTAGATGAAAATGTGCCTTTGTAATAAATGTGCAGATACAAATAACTGAAGGGAAATTAAGTATTCATGAATTTATCTGTTCAATAAAGGTTAATGACCCAGTGCTTGGCACATTTTAGGTGCTAAATAAATGCTTGTTGACTTGAAATGACGATAGCCTCTAAATTGATGTAAAATATCTATCAAAATACCGATGATATTAATGTGATCCTTTAGAGATCTAAAACTGGATAAAAGCACAACAAATTTTTGTTTATGGAAAATCAAAGAGCCAAGAATATCAAGATTAATGAGAGGAGGGGTGCTGAAGAAGTCAGATTTGCTTTAATGTGCCTTTAAATGTATCATAAGGCAGTTATGATCAAAGTTGTTACTGTGGAGAAATAGAAGAATATTCATCTATCAGTGACCTATGATTTTGTAGGCGTAGAAATTCAGTCCAATCTATCTAGTATCATTGTTGAGTGTTCCTTGAGTCTCAGAGAGGATCAGTGACTTGGCTATGGCAGTCACAGCTAGGAAATGTCACATGCAGAATATAATACTAAACTTCCTGCCTCTGAGTCCAGAAATTCTATCCATTATATGATACTGCCTCTCAGAACAGAATATATTTATCACAAAAAAGAAACAAATATAAACAAAATAGTCGTGTTTGATAAACTATGGAAAATAAAACTGAATAAGGATTTATTCACAAATATTGGACAAATTGAATTGCAGTATGGTTAAAAAAATAACACTTCAATTCCCACCTTACATTATATATCATAATAAATTCCAGCTGGATGATACACTCAATTAAAAAAAAACACTAAAAAGTTGGAAGAAAGTTGGAACAATACATTTAGCTCAATTGTATTTTACAAAAGAAATAGGATTTATTGAAGACAAGATACATGTATTCAGTTTCACAAAAATAAAACTTTGTACCACTATCAAAACAACAACAACAATAAAAACTAATCCAGATAAAAAGAAAAACAACCTGTTGGAAAATAAACTGAATAAGGGAGAACATGAGAGTATGAAAGCAATCATTTGAATTGAATCAAATTTATCTTCAAAAATAGGCTTTGCTGGCTTGGTGTAGAGGAAAGAGTGCTCTCCTCAGAGTCAGGATGCCTATGTTCAAATCTTGTCTGTGATACCTGTTGTCTGTATGACCATGAGTGAAGTCACATAATTTATCTCTCTGAGACTAAGTTACCCACCTCTAAAAAAGGCATAATAATATATTTCCTACCTCATAGAGGAATGATGTGTGAGTCTTATGGGGCCACAGAACTATAATATCATTATCTCTGTCTTTTTTAAAAATTAATTTATTTTTAGTTTTCAACATTCACTTTTATAAGATTTTGAGTTCTAAATTTCCTCCCTTTTCCTCCACTCCCCCTCCCCAAGATGGCATGCAATCTGAAATAAACTATACATGTATGATCATATCAAACATATTTCCACAGTAGTCATGTTGTAAAAGAAAAATCAGAACAAAAGGGAAAAACTATGAGAAAGAAAAAACAAAAACAAACAAAAAAAAGAGAAAATAGTATGCTTTTGATCTGCATTCAGACTCCATAGTTCTTTCTCTGGAAGTGGATAGCATTTTCCATCATGAGCCTTTTGGAATGCCTTTAGATCATTGCATTGCTTAGAAAAGCTAAGCCTAGCAAAGTCAGTCATTGCATAATGTTGGTGTTACTTTGTACAATGTTCTCCCAATTCTGTTCACTTCACTCAGCTCATGCAAGTCTTTCCAGGTTTTTCTGAAGTCTACCTGCTCACCATTTCTTATGGAACAACAGTATTCCATTACATTCATATACCACAACTTGTTCAGCCATTCCCCAATTTATAGACATCCCCTCAATTTCCAATTCTTTGCCACCACAAAAAGCTGCTATAAATATTTTTGTACATATGGGTCCTTTCCCCTTTTTTAATAATCTCTTCAGGATATAGACCTATTAGTGGTATAGCTGGATCAAAGGGCATACACAATTTTATAGCTTTTGGGGCATAGTTCCAAATTTTTCTCCAGAATGGTTGATCAATTCACAACTCCACCAACAATGCATTAGTTTTCAAAATGTCTCACATCTTCTCCAACATATATCATTTTCCTGTTTTGTCATGTTAGTCAATCTGATAGGTGTGATATGGTACCTCAGAGTTGTTTTAATTTGCACTTCTCTGATCAATAGTGATTTAGAACATTTTTACAGCTTTAATTTAGTTAGTTAATTAATTGATTTTTAATAGCTTTAATTTCTTCCTCTGAAAACTGCCTGTTCATTTCCTTTGACCATTTATCAACTGCGGAATGACTTGTATTCTTTTTAAATTAAATTATTTATTTTTAGTTTGCAACATTCAGTATCACTTGTATTCTTACAGATTTGACTCAGTTCTCTATACATTATCTCCATCTTAATTTTAAATCTATTGAGTGGGAGAACTAATAATAGTCTACTCATCCACCTTGGAGGAATGTTTATGTCTGCTAGTGAGTAGAAACACTGTTCTTTTGGGACAGTCATTATTTCTTTTCATCCATCTAGTTGATTTCACTTTTAAGAGTCAACAAGATGTCACTACCCATTTAATAGCCCCAAGGAAATGAAACATTTTACCCACATTGTAAACGATGAGACAGTAACTTTTGCAACTTGTTGACAAAATTAAATTAAACCTGAAAGTTCTGTGAGACTCTTACTTTTTTCCATCTTTGCCACTGGTAAAAAGCCTTTTTCAGAATAAAGACAGGGAAGACCAAGAACAAGACACTGACCAAATAGAATGTAACAAGTAATAGAGAGTAACTTGATACACTTTGTCCTCCATTATCTACAACAAGCTCTTCCTATCAGCTATGTTTTTGCTTCCTGCAAGTGCTCCTCCATTCTTATCTTCCTAGTCACATCATTTTATGAAGTTTTCAAAAGGATAGATTCGGATAAGGCAGGATTCAATGGCTGCATTTTTAATAGTACCAAAACTGTCGAAGAGCAGTTTAGTATCCTTTCACACAAATCCCAGTTTCAAATGAGAACTGATAATTAGAAATGACAGAAGGAAATTAAATTGGTGGCAGAGTAACATAATGGCTTTATTCTGTCTACTATGTGATAAATTGTGTCTGTTGAACATATGTGCCAAATTTGGGTTAGGTACAGAAAGCATTTGTACCAGAGCTTACTATGTTTTGCTTAAAAGACGAATGACCTGAAATCCAAGAAGGTTCATTCAGTACTTCCCTCAAATCAAGATTGATTCTGGTGTGGGATCATAAAGGTATATGGCTGGAATGGGTCTAAATACTAATTAGTACAGCCCTGTAAGCATTTTAGTGAAGAAAAAACTGAGACCAAGTGAGATCAAATAAACTGTCAAAGGTCATACAACCAGAATTCAAACCTTGATCCGAATGGCCAATATGAGAATTTGTTTTGATTGACTATGTACATATATTACAAAGGTTTTAACTTTTTTTCTTCTTCAAAGAGAGGTGGTGGGAGGGAGAAAAAAATAAATGCTTGATGATGGAAAAAAAATTTTTAATGGAAAAAAATCCTGAACCAAATTCTTCGTTTCACTCCCTGACCAAAGAGCTTTCTCTATAGAAGCTACTGAATTTCAGTGAATACCAAAGCATATCAGAATACCAGATAAATGAAACTAAATGAAGAGGCAAGGGATAACTGTTAAAATGGAGAGGAAGAACAGGAAGGCAAAAGGGAATGGATCAACCTTACTCTTGTTGAATTTGGCTTAGGGAGGGAATGACATACACACTAAATTGAGAATCTTGCCCTACAGGAGATTAGGGGGGAAGGAGATGACAGCGGGGATGATGGAGGGGAGGGCAGGTCAGGGGGTAGGGTCATTAGAAGCACACACTTTTGAAAAGGGACAGGGTCAAAGTAGAAAATAGAATAAGTGGGGGGTGGGATAGGATAGAGGGAAATATAGTCAGCCTTCACAATATATCCATTATGGAAATGTTTTGTGTAATGACACATGCACAACCTATATTGAATTGCTTATCTTCCCAGTAAGGGTGAGTGACAAGGGAGGAAGGGAAAGAATCTGAAATTTAAAGATGCAAAATCAAATGTTTAAAAAAATTATTATTATTTCATGCAACTGGGAAATAAGATATACAGGCACTTGGGAATACAGATCTATCTTGCCCTACCAGAAAGTGGGAGGAGGGATGAGGGAGAATATAGGACAGAACAGATTGAGAGAGGGAGTATACAGTGGGATTGCTGTTCTATCAGCAATGGTGAGTAGGGTGGTGGGTAGGGTAAAGACAGGGAGGAAATTTGTAACTCAAAATCTTGTGGAAATGATGTAAACTAAAAATAAACATAAAATTTAATTAAAAAAATAAATGAAACTAAATGCATTTGCCATGTACTCAATAGCTACTACATAAATTCTGCTACTGCTGTGCCTGTAACACTCAATTTAGCCAGTGGTACACTCCTATGGAGGCATCTCCTCCCTCTCTTTCTGGATTAGACAGGGTTTACTTTGCCATGGAGTTTGCTCACTCAGCTGACTGACCAGTGTTGCCCTAAAAGGGTACTTATTACACAAATATGGCAAGAGCTGTCAACAAATAGGCAAAACCCACCATCTGAAAAGATCTTTTCAGGATGAGTGTAAGAACTCAACTCTACAAATATCCAGCAAAGGGATTTGGCAGAAGTCTAGATCTTGACCTTGAAATCTGACCAGTCGGAAGCTAACTGAGCTTCCAGAGACAGGCAACCTGAAGTAGGTTTACCAGAGCTCTAGCTGAGGAACTCCAGGGAACTGTGGTCCAGATACAAGAACTCTCCCAGCTTCCCCCTCAATTTCCTGTCATACTAAAAGTATCCTTCCATTAGCTTTTCAATAACAAAATAGAAGGAAACTAAATTGGTGGCAGAGTAACATAAAGACTTTATTCTGTCCAGCATGTGATACATGATGCTTGTGTTTTGTGCATATAGGCAGGCAGACAGACACACAGAGAGACAAAGAAAGAGAAAGACAGAGTCTGAGACACAGAGACAGAGAACCTAAATTCAGGAGATCCAAGGCAACTCATTATTTTTAATGATCAGAAACCTAAATAAGAGTTAACAAACTGAAATACAAAAAAGTGAGGAATTCCCAAAGAGGACAAACACATTTAGGAGGCTGTCTCACATTGGTTGGGCAGTTAGGTGGCACAGTGGATAGAATGCCTGGCCTGAGTCAAGAAGGCTCATCTTCCTAAATTCAAACCCAATCTCAAACACTTTCTAACTGTGTGACCCTGGGCAAGTCTTAATCACTTAATCCTGTCTGCCTCAGTTCTTCATCTGTAAAATGAGCTGGAGAAGGAAATGGCAAACCACTCCAGTACCTTTCCCAAGAAAATCTCAAATGGGGTCACAAAGAGTCAGACATGACTGAAAAACAATGGAAATGAACCCACATTATACATCACAAACTTTTCTCCATTAGGGCCACAGAAACAGATGATGATTCAAGGGTCTATTGCTACACAGACTTGGCTGCAACTAACCCTTCCAAAGATTACTTTTCCTCTTATATAAACATTCAACTACTTGATCATACCCTCCCATACATCCTCTTACCAGTGTGATCTTATTATGTGTATCACTGAGAGTGAGTGATGGAACATCAGGCACCCTATGTTATTCATCTGATAATTCACATCCCTAGAATTTTAGGCCACTAGCATTCAGTTGCATCAAATATCTCCTTCATGATACTGGCAAATACAAGAAAGGATATTGATAACTATGTGGACTCAAAATCTAGCCAGACGTTTTACATATAATTTATCAGAAACTGATGTTACATAGATACCTTTATATCACCATTGATTTTTTCCCATTCTTCTCGTGTAAAACTAGATGCTGTTGCTGCAGGCTTCTCTTTTCGCAAGACTCTACTTTCAGGACATAGACTTTGAATGCGTTTTTCACAATATTCTGTAAGTTCAGGATAAAATCCTTCCTCACCAGACCTTAAAAGATAAAGTAGATACATGCCTTAAAATGTGAATAGTATTAATGTCTACAGTGAGCATAGAACCTGGATTTTCTGGAATGGTGCTGATTTCAAGGTGTAGGGAAAGGAAGGACACTTTAGTGAGGTTCCATCAGAACATATATCCCCTTATTTAGTTTCACACAAACTTCATTTAATGAATAGCAAGACCTGCAGCTCATAAATGGGATTGTAAATACTGAACATAGGCAGAGAAGGAGAAGTTAGAACACCCATGTAGAATGTAGATTCTAAACCTAGTATAATCCAAGAAGAAAACAGACAAAAACAAGCTCACACATAGGGGAATAGTAGCAAACTCCTTCCTCAGTTAAATGAGGACATCTGATTACTTTTTTAAAAGTTCATCTTTCTGGGTACTATATAAAAAAGAATAAATACAAAACAAGTACAAAACTTAATACAATAATCTTAGAATATTCATAAAAATTTATGTGGTACCCCTTTATTCAAGAAATTAGAGGACAGATGCAAAAACTGTAGGAAAAGACTGAAATAATAAGTGTGTTTTGATCCAAGGAGATAGGGGCTGTGCCTGTGCTGGACAGGGCTGACTTTCTTTCCCCTTAAACTAAAATAAAGAGCTGAAATGTCAGGGAATTGAGGAGACTGAGCTGAGAGAGAGAATGTAAGGTCCTTCAAGACATAACCAAGCAAAGAAGAGAAGATGGAAGAAGGTCTACACTGGGAAGCTGCTGAGCTGTGCTGCCATCCCCCTGGCTACCCTGACCAAGAAGGAGTAAAAGACTGGAGATGTACATTACATGAACATACATACTGGAGGTGTACACTACATGGAAGCCACACTACATGGAAGCCACACTGCATGGAAGCCACACTGCATGGAAGCCACACTGCATGGAAGCCACACTGCATGGAAGCTACACTGCATGGAAGCCACACTGAGGATGATGAAAGACTGCTGGAAATATTTTTATTTGCTGAGAATGGAGCTGGTGATGCTCCTTATTACCTTGCTATGGCTCTCATGCTAAGCCTATATTCCCAATATTCATTTACTTACAAGGACCAGATATAACAATTGATTCAAGAATTTTAAAACATCATTTTGCTATAATTTACTATAATTTCTCCTATCTGTACAATTAAATAAAAGTCATTACTAACAGACATTAGTAATTTCAGTAACATATTCAATAGGAAATGTTAGTAATGCCAGTAACAAATTTTACTTTGAAATAAAAATTTCCATCATATGATCTGTATTTTCTTTGCCTTCTAAATTAAAAAAAATGCACTGCTTTAACCAACAGAGGTTAGTTCTTTGATGTATTCTTAAATTCTGGCACATTTTAAAAATGTATTCACTTTATTTGGCATATGTTGTTTTTTTAAAAAAATCTGGTTTCTCTGAACTACTGTTCATTATGTTAATGTTTTCCCTGGAGAGATTAAGTGCAGAAGAGAAGGAGGCTATGTATGACTGACCAGATACGCAAGAGAGAGAAATAGATTCTCTGCCTAATTGCTGGAAATATGATCTGGGAGTGGAACAAAAAATATTTTATTGATATATATTAAAGCTCTGGAAACGCAGCTAAGTAGCACAGTAAGTGGAGCAATGGGCCTAGAGTCAGGAAGACTCATTTTCATGAGTTCAAATTTAGCCTCAGACACTTACTAGCTGTGTGATCCTGGGCAAGTCACTTAACCCTGTTTGCCTCAGTTTCCTCATCTGCCAAATGAACTGGAAAAAGAAATGGCAAAGCACTCCAGTATCTTTGCCAAGAAAACCCCAAAGGGGTTACAAAGAGTTGGACTTGACTGCTAAAGGACTGCACAACAAACAACAAAGGCAGAGAAGAATAAATTAGGCGACTATCATAGACATAAGATGAGAGTGGTTTTCTTGTGGTACATAGGATGAGACAGTTTTCTGGTGGGAGGAGGTTTAGTAAATTCATCAGAATCAGCACTATCTCAGGCACTGGCTGCAGGCAAATTTTCTCTTTACTGTTTCTTTCTCTGCAAGTTTAAAGAACCCTGTATTTACCCACACAGAAGTAGAAAACTAGAAAATCCCAGAAAGAAGGAATTGAGAACAAAGTGGCAATGTCTACACGAGGGTGAAGAGAGATAATGACATGCCCTCACCACCACTAGTCATCTTTAGACAACTATGACTTTTGAATGTTTTTATTCCATGATGCTCTCATTACTCCTGAGAGGTTTCAACAAAAACAAATTAAAAGAATTAAAATAGTCTCATACTACCAATAAAATCTCATGCTGTTCATTTCAGAAACAATCAGGTTTCTAAACTTAAGGTGTTTGTTGTTTGTTTTTCATTCTCAAAGAGGACCAGTGACATCAGGGAGATGATATCGTGACTAGCAAGTGAACTGGATATAAGTTGGGGCAAGGCTTTGCAGTCAGCAGCCTCACTCTCTCTTCTGGAGCCATCTGCATCCAGTGGCAAGATATAGATCAGGACAATTGGAGGTAGCCCCCATACAGCCTTTTTAAGCTAAGGTCTTTACAATAAGACTAGAAAGGAGTGTGTGTGGGGGATGGGGGGTAGCTCTGCCACCAAATGACTCAAGCAGGTCATTTCTCCTCTCTTTCTGCCACATCATTCAGCATCCCGGTAAACTTAAGGTTATAACCTCGGGGAAGAAGATGCCACAGTAGAGAGAAAGAGATGGCAAGGAGGAGCTAAAAGATGAGAATGGGCAAATGACAAAGTGATGGATGAAACATAACAGAGACAGCAATGTCGACCTAGTAGAAGAAAGAAAACAGGCCTTTAGTTCCAGTCTCTAAATAAAATATCTTCAATATACCAAGGAAATCCCAGATATCTGTTACCAGTTTGAGAATGACTACCTTGGATCTATATGACTCTTGCCTTTTCCCTCTCGCCCTGGCCCCCTCACTTCCAAAGGAACATATGAGTCATTGTCTACCTTGTTCCATCCCGCTCCACTAGCCTTCATCATAATCAGGTGGCTAGTCAACAACTCTGTTTTTTTTTTCACTTGGGATGACTGATATAAAGGACATCTGTGTGTCAGGGGATCTCCGCAAAGTAGATTGGCTAAATTTTCATAGTGTCCAGCTTCTGGGCAAGTATATGCACTACTATTTTGCTACTCCCTCAGAAAAATGTAACAAATTCAAGTTGGTCTAACTCTAAAGTTAACAGGTCATGAGAACTTTCAACAGAACTACAGAGATACACATAGTAAGCTCACTGGTGAGAGTAAAGATGTATATGAAAACAATCTAAACAAAACAACTGAAAGTTTTCCAACATGTTAAGATTTTTACAGCTTAAACCAATGTCATTTAAATGTTACACAAAGTAAATTTAAAAAGAATCAACTAAGTTAATTAACATTTCTAAAGAATTGAAAGTTTTTCAGATGTTTACCTGAGTACAATAAGAATCTTTTCCAAATGCTTAACGTCTGAACAGTTTTCAACAAATTTGAAATCCAGGTGTTCAATGGGGATTTGAAATGTTTTTGTTGTTCCAAAGCTCCAAAGTGAAGGTGTTTGATCAGTCATAGCTATAATATTGAATAATAGAGAAAAATATCATTATTCTCCTAAACTATAGGTTAGCACTCATATTAGACAACATTTAGCACACCAAATTAAGCTAAAAATCCTTTATTGGTGATAGAAGTCAGAAAACTTGGATTTCTGCTATGCCTTTGCTACTAGCTACCTACATGGTCTTGGCTTGAAGTCAAAGGATCTGGGTTTCAAACCTAGCTCTGATTCTTAACAGTTATGTAATCATATACAAGTCACTTCCCCTTGCCAGGCCCCAGTTTCCTCATCTGTAAAAATCAGGAAACTGGGTAAAATCTTCTAAGTTCCTTCTCAGTTTCAAATCTATGATCCTATGATCCTCCTAGCTCTTGATATTCTATGACACTGAGAAACACTTTGTTTATAGCTCCACCAGCCATCCAGGTAGCGATGTCCAGAAGACAATTTGAAATGTGGATATGGACCTTAGGAGAGAATGGAGGCTAAAGATATAGATTCTAGCATTATGCTCTTCAAAATAATAGTAGAAGTCAGGCACAGGGATGATTGCCAAAGTAGAAAGCACTGAGAGAAAAGAAAAAAGTATTAGGATCAAAACTTGGGGAAAGAGACTCTAAAACAAGAAAGAAGAAGGCACATTAGGTGAAGATAAGGACATTTTGAAACACCAAATTGAGACCACTTGCTTCGGATAACCTCGATCTTCAGATTCCAAACTTCAAGTTCATCAACAGAAAACTGGAGATTGAAATGAATGATTGCAAAGTACCTTATAGCTCTAAATTACTATAGTTTTGTGAAAATGTTTATCAAATTTCCTGGTGATCTTAACTCTAACTTTGTTGTCATGTCTCAAGCTCTTTGAGAGCAGGGGACTGCCTTTTCACTTTCTTTATATCCCCAGGGCTCAGCACAGGCCCTAGCACATAATAGGCATCTCATACAGGTTTATTGACTGGCAAAATTATAGAAGAGATTATTTAATGAATGTTTTGTCAGGACTTAAAGGAAGCAAGGATCACTAAGATCCAACAGGAATTCAGTAAGACTAAGTCATGCCAGGCTAACTTCATTTCAGTTTTGGACAGGGTGACTTATTTGAAATGTCAGAGAAATGCCACAGACATATTATTCGAGCAAGGGATGTGACAAGACAGATCCTAGATGACATTAGTTGGTCTTCAGGGCCCAGCTTAAATAATTTTCCCCTCTGCTGAATCACAGAATCTTAGACTTGGAAGAATCTCAGAGGAAAACTAGCTCAATTCAAAAACAGAGCAGTAATTCCACCCCCTTTGCCCCATGTTTATCCAGCCACTATCTGCTTTCCAGTCCTACCATGGACAGAGACTGACTAGCACCTGGTATGCCCCATTCTACTTTTAAACTACTCTAACTGTTGAGGTTTACCTAAAATGGAGTCTTTTCTGTTTTCTCTGCAAATTTCATCCATTGCTACTACTTTTGCCTTCTAAGAACAAGATCAAACCCTCTTCCACATGATAATCCATTAAAATCCTGGAAAATTGTTATCATGTTGTCTTTTCTAGTTAAAACATACCCCCATTCCTTCAATCATCATGTGGGATGGTCTCTATCCTCCTGTCATTTGGGTTACCCACCTCTCCAGATTGGCCAATATCTTTCTCAGTATGGCACCCCTAATCAAGCACAGTACTAGAGATGCAGTTTGATTAGTACAGAGAATAGGATTATCAGTAAACCTGACTTCCTCATTCTGGCGCATTGGGTCCAAAGTCAGGGAGACCTGAGATCAAATCTGGTTTCAGACTCTTATTAGCTATGTGATCCTGGCGCAAGTGACTTAACCTCTGTGTGCCTCAGTTTCCTCAGTTGCAAAATGAAGACAAAATAGCACCTACCTTGCAGGGTTGCTGTGAGGAATGAATGAAATAATACTTGTAAAAAGCACTTAGCACAGTGCATGGCACATAGGAGACAGTATACAAATGCTTATTCTCTTCCTCTCTCCCCTTCCCTTTTTAGACAGTCCAGGACTACATTAGTTCTTTTGGTTGCCATGCCATTCTGTTGAGGCATATTGAGCTTACAAAACATTAAAATGCCTAGGTTGTTTTCAGAACAATTGTGGTCCAGCTATGCTTCTCCAATCTGGTACTCATGAAGTAGAGTTTTTGAACCCAAGTATAGGCTTCTATAGTTATCATAATTACTTTTTTATTTTATTAGGTATGCTAATACATGTTGAGCTCTTTTTGTACTCTGATTTAGTCATCCAATATGTCAACTCTCCCTTCCAACCTCATGTTTCTTTGATAAGTACGCTATCTATTCTTTCATTTAAGTAATCAATAAAAAAGGCTGAAAAGCATTAGCAAAGGGCAGAAATTTATTGCATTCCACTGGTGGCTTGCTTCCAAAATGACATCAATCTATTAAGCATCACTCCTTGGATCTGGCCATTCAACAACTTATCAATCTCCCTAATTGTAACAGGATTCCACTCATATCATGCTGCCTTGCACATCAATATATCATGAGGACTTTTTCCAAATGTCTTGTTGAAATTTGAGTAGAATGTGTCTCTAGCATTCCCAGCATCTACCAGTCTATCTAATAACCCTGTCAAAAAAGGAAAAGAGGTGAATCTGACTTGTTCTTGACAAAAATATGCTGGCTTATAGGAATCCTTGTTTCAGTTTCTAAGTGCCCACAAATCACCCTTTTAATAATATGCTCTAGAATTTTTCCAGAAGTTGAAGCCAAATTCACTCATCCATAGATTTAAAAATTCATTTTCTTTACTTTTTTGAAAATTGGCGGGGGGGGGGGGAGAGAAATTGCCTATCTGCAGTCCTGTGGCCCCTTTCCCATTTTCTACCCATGATTTTTCAAAGACCACTGATAACTGCATAACAATCACATCCACAGATTCTTTTGGTGTACTGGAATATGATTTATCTAGACCTGGTGACTTGGACCAGTTGGAGGTGTCTAAGTGCCACCTTTGCATCTTTGGTATTCCTGTTAAGCATTTGTTTTCCATAATACATAGTGAGAGGTTCATTTTCCTTGGTGGAGGAAGTGGGGGAAGGGAGGGAAGCAAAATAAAATTTGTATAGTTCTTCCAGAACTATAAATAACTATTTTCATCTATGATTTTTCTAAAAAATGGTTGGAGGTGGGGTAAGGAATTGAGGAGGGAAGGAGAAAGGCAGGCACTGGTGCAGAGCACAGCGCAAATCCAAGCAGTCTCACTGATTGAGCAAGCTGCCAGTCTTCCATGACAGTGGTGCCATAATAAGAGTAGGATTGAGATGAGGCTATGATTGGGCCACTTGTTTTTCTCTCTTACTCAACCCCTGCTCTCATATTAGGGGACTTTAACTTCCATATTTATATTCCCACAAGCACCATAAAATCCCAGTTCATCAATGTATTCGTCTCACACAAGGTACTCCTCTCTACCCCACCTCAGCCATACACAAAGATGGCCAAACCCTTGATCTTGCCACAAATGCACCACCTCCATGTTCATGGACTCTGAAATTCTCAGACCTGACCACAATATATTCTAATTCCATTTCTTCCTTGCCTTCAAACCCTGTTCTTTATCCGTACCATGAACTTCAATCCCTTGACCCCTCAGTTCTTTCCCAGGTCATCATTCCTGCACTAGCTACACCCTCCTTCCTTACCCATCTTGATCTGTTGGTGAACCAATTCAACTCTCTACTGTCCTCTTGAGTTCTTTGTCCTCCTATCATATCTCTGCTCTTTCCCTGCTAATTTCAGCCTTGGATCACTCCCACTATCAGTCTGCCTTCACTTCTATGCATGTGCTACTGAACAAAGTGAAGAAAACTGTGAAGTTTGCTGACTGGGTCCACTACAAATTTAGGCTACATAGATTAAATTGGACACTCACTGCTGCTAGGCAATCCCTTTACACCTCCTTAATTAACCTACTATCCCACTCTCTACAGCATCTCTTCCAAACCTTTTCATCCCTCCTCAAACCTTCCTTCTCACCTGAGAACCTTGCCCCATATTTTCCTGAAAAAAAGTTAAGGCCATTCACTGAGAGTTCCCTCTTCTTTCCTCCTCCATCTCACATTACTAAAGTGCCTTTTGTCACCAAAACCACATTGACCTCACATGAAGAGGTGGATCTTCTTTGCCAAAGCAAAACCCTCTACATGCACAACTGATTCCATTCTATCCAGTCTTCTCCAGAAGACTGCTCCTTCTCTATCATCTATTCTCTCATTTGTCTCTAGTCTTTCCCTGTCTACTGGCTACTTCCCTACTGTCACATATAAACATGCCTATGCCCCTCTCCCATCCCAAAAAACCCTCCCTTGATCCATCCATCCCTGCTAGCTATTGTCCCATATCTTTCCTTCCTTTTATGATTAAACTCCTTGAGAAGGCTGTCTATAATAGATAGCTCCACTTTATTTTCTCCTATTCCCTTTTTAATTTTCTATAGTCTGGCTTCCAGTGACATTATTCAACCAAAATTGCTCTCTCCAAAGTTGTCAATGATCCCTTAATTGCCAAACTCAATGGCTTTTTCTCAATCCTCATTCTTCTTGACCTCTCTGTAGTCTCTGACATGATTGATCATCTTCCTCTTTTTCTCTCTTCTCTCTAGGTTTCCAAGACTTTCCTCTCTCCTAGCTCTCTTTCTATCAATCTGATTGCTTCTGCTCAGTCTGGTTTGCTGGATCTTCACAAAGGTCATGCTCACTAACCATGGGTGATCTGCAAGGCTCTGATCTGGGCCCTCTTCTCTTTTCCTTCTATATTACTTCACTTGGTGCTATTGTCAACTCCCATGGATTCAATAATCATCTCCTTGCTGATGATTTTCAAATCTACTTTTCCAGACCTAATCTCTTTGCTGAGATTCTTTCTTGCATCTCCAACTGCCTATGAGACATCTTGAATTGTGTGTTCCTTAGACATCATATACTTACTCAGTGTGTCCAAAACTGAACTCATGATCTTTTCCTCCCAAATCCTCCTCTCTTCCTAATTTCCTGATCACTGTCCAAGATACCACCATCCTCCCGGTCACCTAGGCTCATAACCAAAAGGTCATCCTCAACTCCTCACTCTCTCTCACTCTGCCTCACTCCGATATCTAATCTGTTGATAATTCTGTTGATTTTACCTTTATAACATCTCTCAAAAATAGACCCTTCTCTTCTCCAAGAAGCAGCTAGGTGGTACAATGAATAAAGTGATGGGTGTCAAAAAGACCTGAGTTCAAATCCAGCCTTAGACACTTACTAGCTGTGTGAGAACCCTGGGCAAGTCACTTACTCTCTGTTTGCCTCAGTTTCCTCAACTATAAAATGGGACTAATAACAAACACCTACTTCATAGGCTTGTTGTGAGAATAAAATGAGACCACATTTATAAAATGCTTGGTACAGTGCCTGGCATATTGTATACTCCATATAAATGTTTCCTTCCTTGGATACTGCCATTATCAGATAGAGGTCCTCATCATCTCACACCTGGACTATTTTAATAGCTTGTTAGTTGGTGTCCCTGCCTCAAGTCTCTACCACTCCAGTCCAGCCTCCATTCAACCATTAAAATGATTTTCCTAAAGTGCAGGTCTAATCATGTCACTTCCCTATTCAATAACCCCCCAAGGCTCCCTATCACCTTTAGGATCAAGTAGAAAATTCTCTGTTTGGTGTTCAAACCCATTTAGAACCTTCCCCTTTCCCATCCTCCTTCCCTCCCCCCTCTCCTGTACTCTTTGGGGTGGTGACACCGGACTCCTAGCTGTCACTGCATTGCCCAGCTCCAGGCATTTTCTCTAGCTTTCCCCCATGCCTCGAATGTTCTCCCTCCTAGTCTTCTCTGCCTCCTGGCTCCTCTGACTTCCTTCAAGTTCCAGCTAAAATCCCACTTTCTACAGGAAGTTTTTCCTAATCACCCATAATTCCAGAGTTTTTGCCCTGGGATGATCTCTAATTTGCTCCATATGTTATCTTGTATGTAATAGTTTTCATTTTTTTCTCTTTCATTAGATTGTGAGCTTTTTGAGATCAGTCACTGTCTTCTGCTCTTCTTTGTAGCCCCAGAGCTTAGCCCCGGGGTCTGGGATATATAAGGTAGTTAATAAATACTTACTGACACCTTCCGGGGACAGACTATTTGGGGGTTCCTCTTTATGGTCTCCCAATGCCTAGTATAGAGTCTTACTTTCTGTCTATGTAGTGAAGGCCCTCAATCAAACAGCATGCACTTATCCAGTAAATGCATATTGACCAAATAAAAATAAATGTAGAATCATTGTGGTAGTAAGAAATTTCTGCTAATAATATGCACATTCTATTTTTAAGGTCAAATGTTTTCCATGTTATGCACATTTTTCCCTCACTCATCAAGAAAAGTTGGAAGGTATGACTTTCAAGAAAACTATTTTTAAAATGTATATATGTATTATATATGTATATATGCATATCTATTTTTTAAAGTTAGTATTTACAAGCAAGCTTATGTGCTTGGACTATTCTCTAGGATATAATGTTATAATAATGTTAATGTTAGTTATTATCCTTTAAAGCTTACTAGAATAAAATAAAGTTTGGATAAATTTAAATTTTTAAATGCCAAGAGAATAGAGCAGCAGGATAATATCAATACTGATTCTTGATGTTTTAAATGAAAAAACTCAAAACACTGAATGTGAAGATATACTTACCTACAGATAAGTTTTGCTTTGCTTCTTTACTTTCTTTTATTCTCTCCCTCTCCCAGCATATAAGTTCCTTGGAAGCAGGTACTTTCTTTAAAAAAAGAAAAGTGGTGAGAGGCGGATCTGAGATGGCAGATTAGATGCTGCAGGCCAGCTGAACTCTCTCAACATTCCACTCCAAACAACTTTAAAATAATTCTTCGAATCAAATTTTGGAGTAGTAGGCCAACAAAATGTCAGGGTGAGACTTTTTTTCAGCCTAAGAAAACTTAGAAGGGAGGCCAGAGAGGTCTGTGACCCTGGGGTGGGGGCCAGCACCAGCAGTAGGGACTGGAGGCCTCAGCAACAGAATCAGCCCAAAGATGGTAAGGGAATTGGTCAACTGATCAGAAAGTGATTACAGGTGACCCTTTGCTGGCACAAGATGCAGCTGGCACTGACTTGCAAGTCTATCACCCATACACAGTTCTGGGAGTGCTTGTGGTGGGTCTGAGGGGATCAGAGCCCTGGTCCAAGTTTCAAAGGCAAAGACCTGGAAATTGAGGGAATGCCCATCATTCTCAGGGGAATGGCTGAAAAAGTTGTGGCATATGATTGTGATGAAGTACAATTGCGCTATAAGAAATGACCAAGGAAGGGGCAGCTAAGCAGTGAATAGAGCACTGGCCCTGGAGTCAGGAGGACCTGAGTTCAAATCTGAATTCAGATACTCAACACAAAAAAACTAGCCGTGTGACCTTAGGCAAATCACTTTACCCCAATTGCCCTACCTTTCCCCCTCCAAAAAAAAAAAAAAAAGCAAAAACAAAAACAAAAGAAAGAAATGACCAGGGGAGTGGTTTCAGAAAAACATGACAAGACCTATAGGGACTGAGGCAAAGTGAAGTGAGAACAACCGGGAGACTATTGAGCACAGTAACAGCAATGTTGTAATAATGACCAACAGTGAAAGACTTGGCTACTCTGATAAATACAGTGATCCAAGGGAATTCCAAAGACTCAAGATGAAAAAAAACGGTCTCTACCAGCTGAGAGAGAAATGAAAAATGCTTAGCATAAGTCAAAGCTCTCTATAAAACTAACTACAGAGCAAAGCACTGAATGAATGGATAAATTTCTCGGTAATTGTATGCACGTCATTCTGAATACGATTTTAAGGCATGATTTTGAATTTAAAAAATTTTTTTTCTATGCTTACTTAGTGGAGCCCACACTCTCGCACAAGAAAATCGACAAGAAAATCCTTGCTCCAAAGATAAGGCTCTACCTTAGCTTATCTGCACTCTTGGAAGATCTCTGCTTCCCTGGACTGAAACCCCTGCTTCACTTTCATGCTTATAGTGTTGGGTCGGATTTCCCCCAGTTCTACAAACTACAGGGTGTCCGTCATCCCCCCGGGGCATGCCAAGCCGACTGCGGGAGCCAGCGTGCTTACCTCTCGCCAGGCTCCCCATCAGCCCCACCAGCGCTGACCTTCAGGAAGGAGACGCCTCTCCCTCTCCTAGCAACTGTTGCTATGTACAGTGCAGGGGCCGTTCGGGGCCCAGTTGGGGAGGAGTGGGTCTTCCGGGCTTTTCCTCCCCCTTTTAAGCTTCGATCCCTCTTCCTCCTGCCCCTGCCCAGGCTTCGGTTAATGGCCCAAGTCCACCTAGCCGGTGCCTGGGGCAGGAGCCAAGCCCACAGGGTTGTCCGGGGCTGGGGGTGGGGGGTGGGGTGATCTCAGCCCCTTCCCACGCCCGGAGGCTGAAGGGCCTATATAGGGGAGGCGGGTGGGGAGACGCTCTCGCAGGACCTGAAGGCCGGAGAGAGGGGCTGGGCACAAGCACTAACCTGGCTACGAGGCACCCGCCCTGCGGGGAAGACGGGACAGCGGGAGGCCGGGGACCAAGCGAGCTAGAAGATGCTTCCCTAGAGCTGGAATGGAAGAGTCAGGCTAGCTGGTCCTCCAAGGGGCGGGGCAAGGTCTATCCAGCGAGCAGATTGGTTGGTCCGCTGCTTGTCTCCGTTGATTGGCCCATTCCCCCTTCGCAGAGCCCAGCCCTACCTCCTTCGCTTTTGGTTCTTCCTCTCTTCTCCCCAGACACCTTGCAGGTTGTTCAGCAGATCTGGGTGGGTGGGAACTGCTGAGAAGCCAGCACTAGGTGTCCTGGTGTTTTAACAACTAGGTCTTCAAAGAGGGAAAAAAAATGCGCGCGGCACACGTTTAAGTTTAATCTTCGGTATTAACATTTTCTCCATCACCTTCTTAGGGCAGACAATCAACAAAACAACAAATCAAACCCTGATTTGCAGAATTTGCTCATTCCCGAGTTGTAAGGGTTCACACGGTAAATTTAACAACCGGCTATCTTCCGTTCAGAGTATGAGATCAAAAAGGTAGCGTGGTGTAGTGAATAGAGTACTGGACTAGAAGTCAGGAAGACCTAGGTTCGACAACCCCTACCACACTTACCTAGGAACTACTTAACCTGACGAAACTCAATAGGATTTTTTTTT
>CM053587.1:244336097-244398315 GCA_028646515.1 Pseudochirops corinnae | reverse complement strand
GTAATCAGACTCACAGCGTGCTCACTATGGAGAGGTTCTGTGTAATTTCACATGTTCAGCCTGTATTTGATTGCTTGTCCTTCCAGTGGGGGTGGGTGACGAGGGAGGAAGAGAAAGAATCTAGAATCTAAAGTTCCATAATTAAATGTTATAAATATATATATATATATATATATGCAATTATTATTATTATTATTAACTACATCCAACTGGAACTTGAGATACACAGGTACTGTGGTTGGGAGATCCATTCTGCCCTACTGAAAAGTCCGAGGGATGAGGGGGGAAGACATAGGAGAGAATAGACTGGGAGAAGGGCGATACACTGGGATGGCTATTTTGGGGTGGTAGGTAGGGGATAGATGGGGAGAAAATATGTAACTCAAAATCTTGTCGAAATGAATGATGCAAACTAAAATTTCAAAAAAAAAATTTAATTGCAAGTGTCCAATCAATAGTAATTTAGAGCATTTTTTCATATGACCATAGATGGCTTTAATTTCTTCATCTGAAACTGCCTGTTCGTGTCCTTTGACCATTTATCAGTTGGGGAATGACATGCATTCTTATAAATTTGATTCAGTTCTTTATATGTTTTAGAAATGAGGGGGGCAGCCAGGTGGCACAGTAAATAGAGCACTGGCCCTGGAATCAGGAGGACCTGAGCTCAAATTCAGCCTCAGACACTTAACACTTACTAGCCCTGTGACCTTGGGTAAGACACTTAACCCCAATGGCCCTGCCTTCCCCCTCCAAAAAGCAAAAAAAAAAAAAAAAAATGAAGCCTTTATCATAGACACTGGTTGTAAAAATTGTTTCCTAGTCTTCTGCTTTTCTTTTAATCTTGGTTGTATTGGCATTGTGCAAACCCTTTTTAATTTAATGTAATCAATATCATTCATTTTGCATTTCATAATGTTCTCTATCTCTTGTTTGGTTATACATTCTTCCCTTCTCCATAGATCTGACAGGTAAACTATTCCTTGCTCTCCTAATTTGCTTATGGTATCACTCTTTATGCCCATTATGAGCTTATCTTGCTGGATAGAGCAAGATGCTGGTCTATGCTTAGTCTCTGCCATACTATTTTCCAGTTTTTTCAGCAGTTTTTGTCAAACAGTGAGTTCTTATCCCAGAAACTGGAGTCTTTGGGTTTATCAAACAGATTACTATAGTCATTGACTACTGCATCTTGAGTACCTAATCTATACCACTGATCTACCACCCTATTTCTTAGCCAGTACCAAAGAGTTTTGATGATAGCCACTTTATAATATAGTTTTAGATCTGGTATGGCTAGGCCACCTTCCAGTCAAACATTTTTCAGAGTTCACTGACAGAAGCTCTGCCATTACATTTGTCAGTCTTTTTGGTACCCTCAAACGTAGCTTGTTCCAGCCTAGTGACTTGAACTCATTGAAGGTAGATTTCTCCTTATTCAGCAAATTAAAGCGACTAACAAACATCTATAATGAACAAGGCATTGGGCACAACATGGTAGAACGGAAGCACTGACCTTGGAGTTAGGAGGATCTGATCTCAAATCCTATTTCTAAAACTTACTAATTGTGTGATAACAGGCACACAGCATAAAATCTGTGAGCTTCTACATCAGTCTCTTTTGTCAGTCAACAGACATTTATAAAGCACCATGTGCTAAGTGATATAGTTTCCCTTTAGTTTTATAGTTCCCTTTTTGGTCAATTTTCCCATCAAGAATTTTAGGTCTCAGGTTCCTATCTTCTCTCTGAAATCTTTGATATTTGCTTTTCTCAGCTCTGGATCATACCCACAAACATCAATTCATACTTAACTTTTCTTTCTTCTTCTATCACACACCAGATAGTCACTTCATCCCAAGGTTTCCATCATTTCTACTCTGACGTTATTGGTCAGAATTGGGTCACTTTATCTTTTTCTCTATCTTTTAGAGAATACAGTTATCATTAAGCTAAGTCAAGACATGAGTAGCTTTCTTAGTTTTTTGGCAGTTTTAGCAAATGTCAGAATAACCAATATCTCCAACATCCCTGTATCATGACTCTGTGAGAGGTATGAGGTTATTTCCCACTCATCATCCATTTCCTTCCTCTGGCTAGGTGTTCTGTAGTATACTTACCGCAATAGTGCTTCTCTTTCTTCCTTCTCTGATCCTGATCCAAATGTTCTTTATTATGTTCCTTTTGTTTCCTGAATTTACTTATGCATATTGTTTTAAATTTTTATTTTAAATTTAATTATTTATTTTAAGTTTGCAACATTGAGTTCCACAGTCTCTTAAGTTGCAAATTTTCTCCCCACTTCCCCCCTATAGCAGCATGTAATAAAACATAAGTTCTACAAATACCTTCATGCTGAATGTTAGTCAATTATGCATATTTTTAAATACACACTCCTTGAATAAAATGAGGCAGCATGGTATAGTGGATAGAGAGCCAGCCTTAAAGTCAGCAAGCTCTGGGTTCAAATAGTGCCTCTCACAAGTCACTTAACATCTGAGGCAAAGAGGTGGCAGAATGGGTAGAACACTGAGTGTGGAGTCACAAAGACCTGAATTCAAATCCAGCCTCAGATACTCAACTCATTTAATCTGTCTGCCTGTTTCCTCCACTATAAAACAGAGATCATGATAGCGTCCACACTATAGGTTTGTGAGGATAAAATCAAATATGGTCTGAAAAGTGCTTAGTACAGTGCCTGGCATACAGCAGGTGCTTAAAAAATGCTTATTCCCTTCCCTCTCAGTGCTCTAGGCAACTCTTTAAGACTGTAGATTGAAGAGAAGGTTCCAATCTGTATTAAGAGAAGGAGTTTCCACACCTGGTAGTTCACTATACCACCAGAAGAAAAGAAACCCCTGTAATGGCCACATGCTAGTCATGGGTCAGTCATGTCCTACTAAATTTCAGTGATACCTATGAAGTCAAATTTACCTCCTTGTGCAAAGCTCTCTAGTTTACCTGGTTTACTGCCTATATGGCCACACATTTAAGGAATTTGAGGCCATGTGTTTCATCGCTGCATAATTCTTGAGTATTGTCACTTGCCCTCTCCACTGATGTTCTTTACATACTGTACCTGACATTACTTGGCTGTGTTATCTGGTTTGCAGGTACAGTTTTCACCGTTTTAAAGACGGGTGTAAGGATGAAAAACAATTATTTTGAATTACTCTACAATGGAACCTAAAAATTAAAATTTCATACTAGATACATCATGTACACAAAAGAACAATTTTGTGAAAAGATTGAAAATGGTCAAGATTACAAAATTGTCTTATATAAATTAAAACAGAAAGGGTTATTGCTCCTCCATGGGGACTCTCATATAATGTTCTATTTCAATGGTGAGAGAGGGGAATACATTCTTTGGCAGGGAGTTCAGGCCCCCATTCAGGGCAGATTGTACTTACAGACCAAGGAAAGGACCTGCAATAGAATAATACAGCATTTAATTGAGTCACACTGTAAAAAACAAAACAAAAACCCAGACTAAGTTCAAGTCACATTAAGTCAAAAGTTTTATTTGTTAAAAAAAGGGGGAAACTATCAGATCTCTTTGAATTCTACTGCAGTTCCACATGGCATAGCTTTATATTTTTATAGGTTTAAAGGAAAATGGATTAAACGGTGGAAAAATTTCAAGGATGTTACAACATAATGTGCTCTGTATGTTTACATTCTCAAATTTCAATGTCTGTTTTACATTTTAAAACACTTTATTTCACAGTTGTCCTTGTAATTTCCTAAAACTGTGCTTTGTCATATAATTTCTAATCGCAAAGGTTGCTGTAATATGTAATCAGTCTTGTTGTTTCCCTTTAGTATCAAATCTTATGTAATAAAATCATTCTTAATCCCTCAAAAAAACAAAGGCAAGCAATGTTCCCCACAGAATTCCACTTCCTTTGAGGAAAAGGGAAAGAATTCCAGGGTCCAGCAGAAACAAGGAAAAATTTATACACTGAAGACACTAGAGGCTGCTTTGCCTTCATGCTACCAGTGGTCTGGGCAGGCCCTTCATTCTCTGCTGTAAGCAGGTCAGGTTCTCTCCTGAGCAGCCAGTACCAGATACTGCTTGGGCTGTTAGCTGTTTCCGCCCTGTCATAGGCTCTATCTCCAAAGCCACCATCTCCAGAATCTCAAAGCCATCACTGAAACCTTAGACTTTTTGGCTGTAGTCAGAAAAAGCTTCAATGAGCTTCTCCACTTTCAGCAAATATTTGTACCTTTAGACTGCCCTACCCAGGCTATTGTATCTTTATAGAGACCAAATTATCTGAGTCTCAGCTCACAGGTAGAACACCCAGATCCCAAGGGTTACTGATACGATCCGTTGGCTTTTTCTTCTTACAGCCCCAGAGCTGCCAAAAGGGTCTTCTTGGGCACTTGCTTTTAGTCACGTAGTCATCCCTGTCAAGCCCTGACTCTCAAATGGGGTTAAAAGTTGCTTTTTTAAAAAACTACTTCACCACCTGACAAGTAGAGGTAGACAGTTTATGTTCCCACTCTTATCTTACACCTTACTAAGGTCTTAGGACAAACACGTGCCTCTTTTCATTCATTGGTTTTATCTAATCCTATAATGTTCTGCCTTCCTTATTGTCTTGAAATTTTAGTGTCAAAATACTGACTGGGGAAGAGACAAAATATAGCAAGTCTTCTGATGGTGTTTTTGCTGCCATAGCAAATTCTTTCTGTCTTTTATATAACTGCTAAATAAGTATTTATGGAGGGCCTTTTATGTACAAGGCACATTGTTAGGTGTTAAAATGGATAGATATGAAAAACGAGTAAAACCCAGAGTGAATAGTCAAGCATCACTTTATGGTTGTAAACCACGGGTGAAAGGAAATACAGCAATATCTGACAGAACTAAGAAAGCTAAAGAAATGGGGAGGGTAAAGAGGGGTTAAGATAATTGAGCAGATAAACATGAAGAATACAAAGAAATCTGAATAGACTTTTATGAAGTAATGCAAGGCAGAAAAAAAGCAAAAACAGAAGAATAGCAGTACACATTAACTACAGCTACCTAAGAGGAAAACAATGGGAATGGACAAAGAATCCTGATGAGGACTTAAGAAATTGAAATTGTCATGATACTTTATGTATTGAAATTAACTTAAATGTAGTTATTAAACAAGTTTAGTTAGTTGGCCTCAAGTTCATTAAGTTTTTAATAAAAAAAATTTTTTATTTTTCTAAAGGATTATTCTCTCCCCCCTCTTATCCCTGTTTGATCTCTTCTATACCTTATAATCCTTCACTGGGCTGTGGCTGGAACCCTAGGCTCTATGATTATGCCACTGTCAGTCAAACACAGGCTTTAGCAGCACCCACACTAACTTGACAGGACTTTGAATAGGGGTGAATCAATGGACTGAGTCTGTTAAGAGGTCTTGCTTAGCTAAATTTGCAGTCCTATTACTTTTTCAGTTACAGCAACTCAATAAGGCTATTTCCTAAGGCTGCAGTCTCCATCTGAGAAAAGAAGTGTCCACAATGATGAAATCACAGTGGGGCACATTTTGATGAACATTATAGTCATTTGTGTATATGTCTTAATTCCCACTGGATTGTGGGATGAATTTTTTCATCCAAGTAATCTCAGCACCTACCATAGTGCACTGCACAAAGTAGACAATGCATTATAAATTACACTGCTATGTGTGGTTGCACAAAGCTGTTAAAAAAAATTTTACGTGTAATTTATTTTATAAAAAGAGACTATCTAGGCAGGTTTTTCCCCCTTATGTGTACATTATAAGGAGGTTTTAAAAGTAGTCATACTTACAATTATATTTTGAAGAGGAAGGGAAGAAAATGTTAAAGCAAGGTAGTGAAATGTCCAACAGAACTTGGAAGAGGACACAGAACAAAAGAAGTTTTTATTTGTGTTCATTTAGTCCAATATCTTGTATGTTATAGATTTTATGTAAGATTTTCTTCCCTGTTTTATTTATGCTTTTTTTGGGGATGGTTATCCATTTATGACTTTCTTGAAAGCCATAATACAAGAAAACAAGCAAACTACTTTTGACACTACATTTGAAAATTTTATTTTAAAAATAATTTATACCTATAGAACAGAAGAGTATTACAGAGTTATCTGTAAAAGAAAAGCATATAACCCAAAAGCTATACAATTTGAAATGGTTGTGGGAAATTCAGAAGAAAGTGATGCTTTTACTCTGAATTCTTAGGATTTCATCGGGCATCAAAAACCACCACTGTATTAAAATTGTGTTAAGGACAAAGGAAAAATAATGAAAATTTATTCCAGTCATAGAACTTTTAAATTGTTCTGATCCAACTGGATAATAATGATATATATATAGTGCTATAGACAACTACAAAACAATGATACTCAATAATAGCTTATTTTAAATGCATGAAGAGACAATATACTTTATACTTCGATCGTATATACTATATACAATCTTGGAGATGGTTTAAACGAAAAATCACTCAAAATGTTATTCAATTCCTTTTTCCATTTAGACAAAGATAGGCATTTGATATGCATATGATATTGTTAAACCCATCTCTCACACACATACAAAGGTAACAACTTTGTAGTATTTTTTCTCTTTATTCCTAGCTACCAATATAACTAATAAGAGTCTTAGGAGTTAGTTCAATTTGAATGAGTGAATCAAAACATGGTCATGTCCATGTTTATACAAAATACTTAAACTCCAACTTCTATAACCGAGCAAGCGTGCCCACTAATTAAATGACAATTACAAAAATACTGAGAATATGGAAAATATCCAGCAAGGTTAGCATAATGGCTTTTCGGATTATTCTAGGACAGGTGTGGAGAACATGTGGCCTTCTAGGTCATTGGGTATAGCCTTCTGACTGAGTCCAAGTTTTACTGAACAAATCCTTTTATTAAGGGGATTTTTGTTCGGTGAAGTTCAGATTCAGTCAAAGGGTTGCACTTGAAGAGGCCAAATGTGACCTTGAAGTCACAGGTTCCCTACCCCTGTTCTAGGACATACATTCTGAGTAATTCTTATTGGAACAACATAAATATTAATCCTTCTAAAAATTATTTTTTCATAAGTTAAATCATTCCTTCTGTTGGTAAATGCCCTTTAATATCAATTCAAACACTCTTTTTACCTACCTCTTATTATCACAATTAGAAAGCAAAGGTGAAAGGATACATCTTTTTGTTCTTTTCTTGTACATTATTCTATATCCACATTCTCTACATCTGATTGGATCCCTGGATTTTATTTCATTTTCTGTATGACATTCTGAAAAATTAAACATTTTTTAAAAGTCCCTTGCCACCCAGGAATATTAATATTCCCAATAACTGCTCATCTAGCTATTATTCTAATTGGATAATCAGACTTAGACAATTTTAGAAATAAATGAAACTTAGAGATCATTTAGGCCAATACTTTCACTTTCCAAATGAAAATACTAAAGCCTAGCGAAGTTAAGTGAGTCGCCTAAACCAGTGGTGTCAAACTCAAATAGAAATGGGGGCCACTAAACCACATATAAGGATCCCTGTAGGCTGCACCACTGACTTAGAAAACCATACAGTAACGTTACATACTGAGTTTTTATCCCAATTACATTTTCATCAGGCTAGGGCAACATGGGAATGTTGCTAACCACTGAAACTGACAAATAAATTTAACATCAGCTGCTGAACTAGAATCCAGATCTCCAGACCCCTACCTAGTGCCATGCATTTTCCATTACTACATACTGCTCAAATAGTCACATGAGCAGCTTCTACACATACTAATAATAAATTCACATTTAGTGTTTTACGGTTTATAAATTGCTTTTTTCCCCACAATAACCAAATACGTCTAGTATTATTAACATCACTTTAATAAGGTAAAGGACCTGCTCTGAGAAGTTGTGACCTCTGCCCAGGGTTATACAGCTAGTAAATTTTGAATCCAAAGAGCAGAGGACCTGCATTCAAATTATACCTCTGCCACTTACTGGGTGAACTTGGGCTTAACCTCTTTTGGTCTTAGATTCCCTAGCTGTAAAAAGGAAGGGAAGAGCAAGATGACCTTTGAGGTCCCTTCTAGCTCTACAATCTATGAATTTATGGACTCAAGTATACTGCTAAATGTGTCATCTGTTGCTAAGTAGTTACAAATAAGTGATAGGACTTTATTCTTAAGGGCCAGGTGGGTATTTTTTGCAAGAGAGAAAACTTAATTCTTGCTGCTCTAACTTAAAGGAAAGAACACTGGTATTAAGAGTCAAGAGGTGGAACTCAATCCCAGTCAATGAATCTTAAGGACTTATTGTGTTCAAGCAACATATGAGGTTCAAAAGATTTTTAAAAAGTCTTGGCCCTCAAAGCATTTAACATTCTATTGAGAGAAATAACATGTTCACATGTGAATTTATATAATATAAATTCAAGGTGTAGGAGGCAGGGCAAGGGGAGAGTTACAGCATTTGAAGGGTAGGGTAAGGGAAGGATTCAGATGCTGAGTTTTGAATGGAACAGGAAATTGGGTGGAGGAAGCAATAATGCACTCTAGGCATGAGGAACAAAACATATAATGAAACAGATGAGAGAGGAATATCCTGAGTGAGAAAAAGCCAGTTTGGCTGAACTCTAGGGAGCAAGAAGAGGAATAATGCCTAAGGCTGGAAAGGTAAGTTGGGGCCAGCTTGCAAAGGGCTTTAAATGCTAAACAGAGTTGTTTATATTTGATCCTAGTGGCAAACAGAGAATCCACTTTCTTTCCTCTCATTCTCTTCTGAACTCTGTGCTGTCTGACTTCCGACTTCCTCATTTACCTACAAAAGTTCTCTGCAAAGTTACTGATAATCTCTTCTTAGCTGCAAAGTCTACTGGCCTTTTCTCAATCCTCATCCTTCTTAGTCTCTTCTCAATCTTTAACTCTGTCAACCATCCTCTTCTCCTTGATACTTTCTTCTTTCTAAATTTTCCAGACATTACTGGCTCCTGGTTCTACCAGACTGCTCCTTCTCGGTTGCCTTTTGCTGGATCTTCATCCAGGTCTGGTTTGCTAATCATGAGTGCCCCACAGGGATCTATTCTCAGCCCTTTTCTCCCTCTATACTATTACACTATACTATATTCACTAAATATAAACAACTCTATCTCATCAGCTCCAATGAATTCAATTATCACCTGTCAATCTACTTATCTGGCCCTAACCTGACTCCCACTTCCAATGCTTACTGGACATCCAGAACCAGATGTGCTGTAGACAATTTAAATTCAATATATACAAAATTGATTTCATTCTTTCCTATTAAACCGTCCTCTCTTCCTAATTTCCCTATTACAATGGTATGAGTATCACCATCTAATCAGGCTGACAATCTAGGTGTCATCCTTTCCTCACTTTCTACATATTCAATCTGTGGTCAAGGTCTACTGACTTTACCCTCATGACATCTCTCCTCTTAAATTGTTACCACCCTGGCGTAGGACTCATGGCTTGACACCTGGACTATGCCAACAGCCTACTGGTTCATCTCCATAAACCAAGTCTCTCCACACTCTCATCCATTCTCCACTTATGCTTCAAAGTGATCTTCCTAAAGCCAATGTGTGACCGTGACATCCCCCATTAAATAAATTCCAATGGTTCTCCATCCCTTCCCAGGATCAAATACAAAATCCCTGTTTGGTGTTCAAAGATTTTCACAACCTTCCCCCTCATCTCGCCAGGCTTCTCGTATTTCATATTATCCAGCCCTTCCCCAATACTCTGCAATCCGATGACACTGACCTTCTTACTGTTCCAGTCATATGGTACTCCTCTGGTCTTTAATTTTCTGTTACCTCATTCACTTGCCAGATCTTGCAGATTCTACCTGCCCAACCTCTCACACATAACCCTTTCTCTCTACTCCAGTTGAGACAGTCACCACTTCTCACCCCGATTCCCAAAATGGCCTTCTAATTGGTCTTCATGATTTAAGTTTCTACATACTTGAACTCATTCTACACACTGCTGACACCAAAGTGATTTTCCTTAAACACAGATCTAAGTTACTCCACAACTCAACCAACTCTAGTGGCTTTCTATTGGCTCTAAAATAAATTGTCAACTTTTGTTTAGCTTTTAAAACTCTATATAACCTGACTCCAACATAGCTTTCCAACCTAATTTGACCTTGCTCCTCATCTCGAACTCTGCAATCCAGCCAAAGGAGGCCTTCTTTCAGTTTCTCAAACACAATACTTCATTTCCCATCTCTCTGCCTCTGGACAGGCCACTGGGCCCAAGCCTGAAATTCACTTCCACCTCATTTATTTCTTTGAGATACAGTTGGTGTACCATCTTCTAGGTGAAGCCATTCCTGATCTCCCTCAACTGCTAGTATCCACCCCTTCCTAAACTATCTTGTATTTAATTACTTTGTGTGTATGTATTTATTAACTTTTATCTGTACTGCATATATTTTTATATGGAAGAAGGCTGGAGCAAGCATTTAATAAGTACTAACTCTGTGACAAGAACTGTGCTAAGCATTTTACAAATACTTCATTTTATCCTTGCAACAACCCTGTGAGGTAGGTGTTATTATTATCCCCATCATACAGTAGGAAACAGAGGCAGACAGAGATTAAGTGGACTTAAGAGATTAAGTCCAGAATCACACAGCTAGTGTCTGAGGCAAGGTCTGAATTCAGCTTCCTGACTGAGGCCAGGGCTTTATCCATGGTACCTACCTGACTACATACACTTGTCTTCTCCAATAGCATACAAGCTTATTGTGGAGATCATTTCATTCTTTGTACCTGTATGCCCAGCATCTAGACCAGTGGTTCTCAACTTTCCTAATGCCGCGACTCTTTAATACTCATATGTGGGCGTATCTGCATGTGGGCAGACCCGCCTGGAGATGGACAGAGGAGTGGTGTCTCGGTTACCAAGACTATCGGAAATATGTGTTTTCCAATGGTCTTAGGTGACCCCTGTGAAAAGGTAGTTGGACCACTAATGGGGTTGCAACCCACAGGTTGAGAGCTGCTGATCTAGACAAATAAGTGGCATGTCATAGGTGCTTAATGAATACTTGCTAATGGAAAAAACCTAGAAAAAGCTGTTTATCCCATTGTCTCAACTTGCACTGTTCTCTACTTTCAACCCTTTTGTAATCTGGCTTCCTAACTTCCTCACAAGCAAAACTGTTCTTTCCAAAGATACCAATTATCTCTTAACTGAAAAACCTGATGGGCTTTTACCATCCTCATTCTTCTTGACCTCTATTGCAACATCTGACATCACTGAATACCCTTTCTTCCATCAATCACCATGCATTTATCAAGTTCTACATGTCAGGCACTCCCTACATTAACCACTGGATCCTCCTATAGACTCTCTCTCTAATTTGGGTTTTTGTGACATTGCTCTCTCTTGCTCCTCCTACCTGACAGTTCCTGTCTCCTGTGCTGTTTCACTGTCCACATCCTACTCCCTAAAAGTGTTCCCCAAGGCTCTCTGTCCTGCGCCCTCCCCACTGTCCACACTCTCTCACTTGGTGACCTGGATCAGCTCCCATGGATTCAATTATCATCTCTATGTAGATGACTGCCAAAGCTATATATTTAGTCCTTGTCTTTCTTCTGAGCTCCAGGCCAATACCAATTAATTGTCCATTAGACATTTCCAATGGGGCAGCTAGGTGGTACAGTGAATAGAGCACCAGCCCTGGAGTCAGGAAGACCTGAGTTGAAATCCGGTCTCAGACACTTAACACTTACTAGCCATGTGACCTTGGACAAGTCACTTAACCCCAACTGTTCTGCCCTCTCCCCCATCAAAAAAAAAAAAGCAAAAGACATTTCCAAATGAGTTATTTCATAGGCAGCTCAAGTTGCCAAATTAGAACTCTAAAAGAAAACAGAGCATCCAACATTGAATTCATCTCCTCCCTTCCTGACCCTACTCCCCATAAAAAACAAACAAAACAAAAAAATCTCTCTTCCTAACTTCACTATTTGTGTCAAGGGTACATTACCCTTTCACTCAGTCAGGTTCAAAAACTCTCCATTAACCTTAATCCCCTACTCTCCCTTACCCCACATATCTCATTAGTTGCCAAATCTTGTTTCTACCTCCACAGGTCTAACATTGGTCCCCTCTTCTTTACTCATGTGGTCTCTACTCTGGTTCAGACCCTTATCAGATCTTGCCTGGCTTATTGGAATAGCTTCATATTTGGCCCTGTCTCTCCTTTTTCTACTCCATCCTCTACAGAGTTCCCAACAAGTCACAGTATCTTCAGGTATGATTACAGACAGGGGGCATACTTTTTACTATAAGAGCAAGTCAGGTACTTTTAACTACCTCTACTTTGTTGTAGGTGAAAGAACAAGGTTTTGGAGTCAGAAGACTTGAAGTCAAATCCCAGCATTGTCATATACTATGAGACCTTGGACTCTTGTATCCTGTGACAACTAGAAGCCCCAGGTCCTTTTTTATGAAATAGTATTTGTTGAAAAGCACTTTGTAAAACTTAAAGTTCTGTTATTAACTGGGTTCTTTTAAGTCTTCTTATGTGCAAAGTTAAGTTACATGCTATGATACCAGCTATGTGCAAAAATACTGTAATTCTAAAATACATAAGTTAATTATACAATTTATGGTTTATTTTGTTCCCTTGATTCTCCCTGCTGCTGTATTTTTCTGCCTTTGGAACAATTTAGTAATACTAGATGGGAACAGAGGGAATAAATAAACAAGATAATTCTTTTTTGCTAGTTGGTTCAGTGGATAGAGGTCTGGGCAAGTATCTGTGAACAGGAAGACAGGAAGATCTGAGTTCACAGATACTGTTAGTGCAGCCCTGGGCAAATCCCTTAACCCGTTTGCCTCAGTTACCTCATCTATAAAACAGAGATCATAACTGCAGGAACCTGT
The DNA here is from genome assembly GCA_028646515.1 of Pseudochirops corinnae. Taxonomy (NCBI): domain Eukaryota; kingdom Metazoa; phylum Chordata; class Mammalia; order Diprotodontia; family Pseudocheiridae; genus Pseudochirops; species Pseudochirops corinnae. The sequence goes on along the minus strand of CM053587.1, from coordinate 244,385,408 downwards.
CAGGGTTAAAGTGAGGATCAAACCTGATAAGGTAAGTAAAGCGGTTAGCACAGTGCCTGACATATAGTAGGTGCTAAGTAAACTGGTTGTTATTATTGTTATGTGTGTTCTATGTAAAAGGCATTGTCATAAACACTGAGGACACAAATATGAAAAAACAAAGACACTGCCTGGCACACAGTAAGCACTATATATAAATAAATGTCGATTATTATTAGTTGTTGAAAGATCTGTAAGAAGTTTAGTTTTAAAAAAAAGGTCATAACTTGTGATTAACTAGAAAGCTATTGATTACAGGTAATCAATCTGTAAAGCCTCATATTCCCAAAGAGTAATCTGTCCACCACAACTCACTTTAAACAACAAGGAAGGAGAATGCATTTTCGAAACAAAGGGGTAGTTTTTCAAAAGCGACTCTCACCTCCACAGATATATATCATTGGCTGCTGTTTGGGCGGCTGCACGTCCTTCTGGGTATCCATCGTCAGTCCCTAAAATCACAGACGAGAATATTTTCTTAAGTCAAAGATGCCCCCAAACTGACCCGAGAGCCTGCATTCCTCCTCACTCCCACACTACGTGGGTCACGGAAATGAGAGTCCTATCCCAGACTTGTGAGGACGGTTCAGGTCCACACAAGGCGGTTTTCCCCAAGCCCGCCTCCTCGCCAGAGCAGACGCAGGGGAGCTAGGGCAGCGACTTAGGCCAAGCATACAGGAGCGACAGCCCTGGGGTCCGCCTGCACGGCCGCGCAGGAGAAAGGACGCCCTCCTGACCGACCGACCCTGGCATCTCGCCAACTTCCCCCTTTCAAGCCCCGCCGTCCCCATCTCTCAACTGTTCCTGAAAATCGAGCTGAAACGCTCTCAACCCGCAGAATGCCCTTGTACCTCACAAGCCACCGCAGTCCAGCGAGTCGCGGCCCCGGAATAACAGCGCCGAGACCTACTTCCGACGCTTCCTAATGACGCAGAGGCACCCCTCAACAACCCCGCCCCTTCTGCCTCGTGCATGGATGGGAGCAACTGATTGGCTAGGATCAGAAGAAGGCGGGGCGAGGGATAGAAAGGGTATGGGCGGAGTTGAGTTCCAGCTGTTGGGTGGAGGAGAAGTCTCGCCCTTGAGGCGGGGAGTTGGAGGCAACTGTGTTTTGTTCTTTTGTCCTATGTTCCTTTCTTTACAGACCAGGTTGAGGGTAACCAATAGGTCTCATATCTGTTGATGATTTAGGAGGATGTCTACCCCAAGCATGTGAAGACTTCCCCTGGCAGAATGGGCCGATGACAATAACAACCACCTATTTGTTGCATGGAAGGCGGCTGAAGTACCAGGTGGAGGGCTTGGAGCTTGGTATTGGAAGAAGCCAGGGTCATCCACTGCATCCCAAGGGACATCAGCGGTCTTCTTGACTTCTCTCTTAGCGCTAGATTCTGATGCCCAAGGAAGATAAAGTAAAGGTGACAACTTTGTGCAACTCTGCCTTACTTAAATCCAATTCATGTGCAAGTCTCCTGATGTCACTGGTCCTCTTGGAAAGTAAAGGAAGAACAAGTGTCTGAGGCAGTATTTGAACTTAAGTCATATTAATTCTATCCTAGGACAAGTAACATAATTCGTCATATTAAAAACAGACTTCTTGGCTGATTTGACTAATCAATAGACATTTACTAAAGCACCTATATGTACTGAGAGGAGAGAAGGCTTGAAATAGCTTCTGTGGGCAATGGATAGAGCAACAATTAGGGAGGAGTAAAAGGATTGTCATGCTGTGTTGAAATGAAAGAATGTAATTATTTGTAGTAGACCTAATCAGTTCTGTTGTGTGACCTCTTTCAGCCTTGTTAGTAGGGCATGAGTTGAAACAGAAGAGATCAATGATGGGAGACAGTATAGGGTAAAACTGGTTAATTATAGCATTAAGGTTGGGAAGGGAGGAAAATAAGGTTAGAGCAGAGGAGATGTCTTTGGAGCATACTAAAGGATGCAGGGAGGCATGAAGAGTGATGGAATGATAGGAGTTTATCATCTGATAAAGAGATTTTAGAGGTTAAAAAATTGCAGAAGTAGAACACTTGAAGGCGAGGGCAAGATAAACGATGTGATCATCCCTCTGTACAGCTAAGGTAGAAGGGGGGAAGTAGGTCATGGAAATTGAGGGGATTGAGGAATTGGGAGTTTAGGATGTTTGAGAGGATGGCATGTGTATGTTGAAGTGTCTTAGTATAAGGGCAGGAGTTGAGGAAAAAAAATTACTATGACCCAAGTACTGAATTCTTTGAGAAAGGAAGAAGAATGTCCTGGAAACCAATGGCTAACTAACACTAGGATCCATATTGGGTGATAAATTTGAATGGAGTGAACCTAAGAGGAAAGGTTGCTGAAAGGAGACAAAAGGAATGAGTGGAAGTGGCAATGAGGAACAAGGAATTCCCTTTCTAGGACTGAGATATCTGGTGAGTGAAAGAAAGCACAGACTGAGACAGGTTGTTTGTCCTTTGTGTTTGTTTGTTTTCCTCTAAAGAGTGCCAGTGAAATCATGAAGTCATGTCTTGACTTGAGCTTGAATTGGATTTAAGTGAGGCACAATAAGCCTCACTCTGTCTTCCACATTCATCAAAGTCCAGTGACAAACAAAAGTCAGGACGACTGGTGATGGCCCAGGGTGCAGTGGATGACCTTCGCATCTTCAATGCCTGATCAATCTCTAAGTGCTCCACAGTGCCTGCTTCAGCCACCTTCATAGCTGTTGGAACAAACTGTTCTCATACACCTATTCTTCCAGGGGAAGTCTTCATATGCTTGGGATTGACACCCCTCTAACTCACCAATGGATTTGAGGCTTGTTGCTTATCCTCAACCAAGATGATTTTGCCAAGGTGTGGCCAGTGGGCATGCTTCAGCTTCTTGGAGCCACAGGTATGAACTGAGTGCCAGGCAAACAGCAAAGGTGGATGAGCAGCTTTGAAAAGGTGGAGTAGGATAGAAATACATGAAGATGAGAGCATGTGAAGGGGGGCAGGAAAGGCAATGGATTATACTTAGGCAACCAAGAAAAGGTAAGGTGTTTGTTTGTTAACAAAAAAGGATTTGTTCTGGACAGAGGGCACTGGCAACACACTCTGAAAACTCAGCATTCGAGGCAGGTGATGTCATTCTCTCCCTTGATTCCTAGGCTCCTCTTTGAGGTGTAGGAGTGGGAGAGAGGAGAAAGAAGACTGTAAGCTGCTTGGTTTTACTAGTTATGGGAGGTGGGAGATAGGAAAGAGAACTCCAAACAGCCTACTCCTGCTATGCCCTCAATCTAAATCAATACTTCTCTTATTAAACTTCCCTGTCTTGCTGATAGGGTCTTAATTCAGAGCTTGATAAATTTGAAAAAAGAACAGCCCTGAACTTTCACACATGTTCTGGTGCTCTGGAAGCATCTGTTTTTATTTCAGACAGATTCATAAAATAGTTTCCCCATAGATAGGTATTATTGAGGACTGTGATAGAGCAAGTTTTTAAAGCACCTATCATGATCCAGGTTCTGCGCTAAGCTCTAGGGTTACAAAGAAAAGCCAAAACAAACATACAAATGAGGAGCTCATAATCTAATGAGGGAACAACTAATATACAAACAAGATACAGAGAGGATATCTTGGAGATAATTTCAGAGGCAAGGTGCTAAGATTACGGACAACTGGGAAAAGCTGCTTTTGGCAGAAGATGGGAATTTGGCTGAGACTTGAAGCAAGGAGGTGGAAATGAGGAGGGAGGAAATGCCAGGCATTGAGGAGCCATATGAAAATTCCCAAAGTCAGGGCATAGGATGGCATGTGCCTAGAACTTCCAGGAGGCCAGTGTCACTTTATTTCAGAGTTCTCAGAATAAGGTGTAGAAAGACTAGAAATGTAGGGAGGGGCCAGGTTAAGAAGTGTTTTAAAAGCCAAACAAAGGATTTTGTATTTGATCCTAGAGGTACTAGGGAGTCAGTAGAATCAATGAATAACGGGATGACCTGTGCTTCAGAAGGATGAATTTGACATTTGAATGGAGGATAGACTGAAGTTCAGGAAGACTTGACACAAGAAGAACAACCAGCAGACTATTGCAATAGTCCAAGCATGAGATAATGAGAACCTGCACCAGGGTGGTGGGAGTGTCAGGATAAAAGGGAGTATGTATGAGAGATGTTGCAAAGGTAAAAATAATAGACCTTAACAGCTTATTGACTATGAGAAATGAGAGGGAATGAAGAAGAGACCTGGGTTAGGAGACTTGAGTGACTAGGAGGCTGGCAGTGCCTTCAATAGTAATAGAGAAACCCTTTTCAGGGCTGTTCATCCACCTTTGGTGTCTACCTGGCATTCAACTAACACCTGTGGCTCCAAGAAGCTGAGGCATGCCTGCTGGCCACATCCTGGCAAAACTGTCTTGGTTGAGGGTAACCAACAAGTCTTGGTAAGCTAGGGGGGTGTCAACTCCAAGCATGTGAAGATTTCTCCTGACAGAATGGGTAGATGAGAACAATTTGTTCCAACAGCCATGAAGGTGACTGAAGCAGGCACTGTGGAGCATTTAGAGCCTGATAAGGCATTGAAGATGCCAAGGTGCCACTGCATCCTAGGCCATCACCAGTCATCCTGACTTTTGTCTTACCACTGGACTTTGAAGAATTTGTAAGAGAGTGAGACTGACTGTGCCTCACTTAAATCCAATTCAAGCTTAAGTCAAGACATGACCTCAAGATGTCACTGGTTTTCTGTGAAAACAAAGACCAAACAACAACAATAGAGAAATAGGAAGAGAGAATAGGTTAGGTTTTTTTTTTTGTTTTGGGCTTTTTTTGTTGGGGGGAGGGGCAGAGATAATGACATGTTAAGTTTAAGAGGTCTACAGACTATCCAATTTAAGATGTCAAATAAACATTGGAGAAGAAACCAGGAGATGGGTTAGGGCTGGACAGATAAATCTGAGAATCATGTGCATAGAGATGATAATTGAATCTAAGAGAGCTGATGAAATCATCAAGTAAAATAGCTGAGAGGGAAAAGAGGGCTTAGGATAGAGCCTTGGGGGAGAACACAGTTAATGGTCCTGGCCTGGATGAAGATCCAACAAAGGAGACTGAAGAGAGGTTCATCAGTTAGAATAAAAACCAGAAGAGAGCAGCAGCATGAAAACCTTGGAGAGAATAGGTCCAGAGTTAAAAAATTAAAGAAGCTATTACAAAAGGGTAGGAGATGCTTCACATAGCCCTAATAGGAAGAAGAAGAAAAAACTATCACAGGACCCTGAGATTAAAGGGGATCTTAGTTTTAGAACTGGACATGATCTAAGAAAGCATTTGGTCCTTTAGGACCAAAGGATGAAAGAGTAGGATGTAGAAGGGATCTTTTAAGGTTATCTAATACAAATCCCTCATTTTATAGTTGAAGAAGCTGAGACTCAAAAATAGGAAGTAATTCAGTCAAGGTCAAATAGGGGATAATAGATAGCTAAGCCAGGTTTTGAAGCCAGACTTTGATTCTAAATCCAGCACTCCTTCCGTGAACCTGAGACTTGCTCTAAGTCTTAAGGGTCCTAATAATTGGCAAAATTAGGACTTGAATCCAGAATTTCTGACCCCAAATTAGGGTCCTTTCCATGATCTTTTGCTGTCTCACCTATACCATACCATAAACATTTGTTGAGCACTTCTGGTATATGAGGAACGGTTTTAGGTAGTGGGCATATGAGGCATAAATTCTAGCTGGGGAGATGTAACACACACAAAATGATAAATTCAAGGTACCATGCAGTGAGTACCAAAGAAAAGAATAGACAAAACATGGTATGGGAGACCCCAGGTAAGAAAAAGTAGAAAAGGAAGGTACTGTGCTGGGTAAAGGTATCAAGATGGGGGTGGGGAACAGCAGGGATAGATACATTAAAAACTGATATTTGGTGAAAATAAATGCACATGATTATCCTACTAAACATACTCTTTAAATGAAGATATGGGAAGCTGGAAGAGAAATAACAAAGTCTTCTCAATTAGCTAGTTCCTAGCTTCTTGGTATGTGACCACTAGCACAAGACTGGGATAGGGAAAGAAAATGATGGGGGGGAGGGGGGAGGGGAAGAAGTAAGGGAGGGGGGGAGTTTCCATTCCATATTCCTCCCCAAAACGGTCCCTAACGTCTGGAGCGGGGCAGGTTCCTGGGACAGCCAGAGGGCAGCGCGGTAGAGGAGAGTGGAACAGGACGGGGGCAGGGCAAAGCAAGGCAGGGAAGGGAAAAAAAAGAGGGAAGAGAAGGAGAAGGGAAGAGAAAGAGGGGGAGAGGGAGGGGGAGGGGCCCCAGCTAGCGGTTATTCAGGGCGGGCAGTTCAAACCCAAGAGAGGGAAAGCAGTGGCGGCCCCACGCTACCTGGGATTGGGGGTTGCTATAGTCAGAGCATCCCTGGGGCCGAAGCCGGTGGCTCCGCCCCTCCCACACCCTTCCCCACCACTCCCTTCTCCCCGCCCTCTTGCCTCCCTCCCAAGTTCAGCAGCTTCAGCTGCTGCCATTCATCCATCCCAGAGGAGGCAGGAGGAGTCTGCTCTGGGCTTTGTAGGTTCTGGTTGGACCGGGGTGGGGGACCCCAGGCTGCTGGGGCTGGGGCTGCCGCTGCTGCTGCAGGGGAGCAGAATTCCTGGGAGTCCCCCTCCCGCCCCCAGCTTGTTTTCCAGGTGCTGGAAAGGGGTGAGATGCGTTGAAGTTACCTGCTGCCTCCTGCCTCCTCTTATCTCCCTCAACTGCAGGTGACTATACCCTCATAATTGTGTGTATCTCTCTCCCTCCCTGTGCCTCCCTGGCTTTCAGGGAGGAAAAAAATAACCCAAGTACTTAGCGTTGGTGACTGGAAATCCAATCTTAACTTTCCAAACTGGGCGGTGAGGGACAAGAGGGTGTAAGAGTTGTGAAATTAATTAAAATGAAGCAAACTAGTGATGATTTAAGAGAAGCTAGGTTATCTCCTATCCCCACCAACACACACCTTCCTCCAAGGGCAAGGAATTTCTAGAATTCTGGCAGACCCCATCCTTTTGAGAAGCCCAATTAAGGAGTTTATTCATAACATTCATCTGTGTAAACGAGGCAAAAGAAGATGAAGATTTTTGTTGTGTGAAAGGGTGAAGAACATTCCAAAATATTTTGTTTTTAAATGTAATAATCATAGGTTCATAAATTTAGAGCCGCATCACAGTATTTGTATTTCACGCCCTTCAGATTTTAGCACTTGAGAGGCTTATGATTATACTAAGCACAGTGTCTGGTTCATAGTAAGCATTCTTATTTATTATTTTGCAGTTCATCCCAAACAAAGTTTTTTTTCCTCTAATTTAATCTCCACTGTGATGTTGAGGTTTCCTCTGCCCCACCCCAATCCCATTGATTGTTCATAGAACGAGATATTTGTTTATGGTTTAATTAGATTTTTTCCTGCGTTTGCAAAATGAATATAGTCTAGAGATCTCAAAGTTTATCTGATGGTAGATGTCCTAGTTTTACTAATACAGAAAATTTGGTTTCAGAATAATTAAACTATTTTTTTAAAATTTCAATTAAAATATCCACTAAACACCTCCTTAGAGTAGAAGACTGTGGTTTTTTTTCTGTTTTTTCCTATACTGAGGGGTCTGGATAATTATTGTAGTAATAGCAACTGATTTATCAGGAACCTGCTACTACCTAAATTCTTAACTTCAGTAGTTCATAGCTGGAGGGGACTTCTGAGGTCATCTACAAATAATAGCAGTGTAATTATTCCAAGAAAATAACATTCTCAAATTATGTTGCAGAGAGATGAAATTAATATATGAAAATCAAAGTGAGGAGTAAAAAGAAAGTGTTAGGTGAGAGTGTAAACACTAGAGGGGGCGGATCCTTCACCTTCTTTGGTTCATCAATCCCTCTGACCATTTGGTGAACCCTATTAAACCCTAAGGGGGGGAAAAAAGGAGTTTGGACATCCTTAAACTTGGATAGTTTTCAGGCTTTGTGGAAATACCATCCTCCTCTTAATATTTTGTTAATCTTTGCTCCTTTTTTCTGTTTGTGCATTTTCCTCTCTGTAAAAACAAACGGAATTCAATATAGTCTTTTGTCTCATTGCTTTTCCATTCTGGGGTCTCAGAAAAGCTCTTGAGACATCTAGCGGTGAAATAGCTGAATAGTCAGTTGTTTCCTACTCTCAATTTTATACATACATCAGCTGTATGATATGACTAAATGACTTTAGCAAAAATTGTAGTTTAATAAATACTTTAAAAATAGGTCCCAGAAATATTATGTCCTAATGAGATATACTGTAATATGTAAATTTCCCAATAGCCACATGTGAATTTATCAGTTCCATTAGCCCAATTGGTTACTAACATATAAAATATTTACAAAATTATATTCCCTGACTAGTCAGTCCATCAATAAGTAGTTATGAAATGCTTACTATGTGCAGGCATTCTACTAAGTGCTAGGGGTATGAAAAGAGTCAAAAGACAGTCCCTGCCCTCAAGGGGCTTATAATCTACAAAATTTCTAAAATTTCTGATGATATTAGAAACAATAAAACATTCGCTGTAGAGAAGACTCAACTAGCTTTCTTGTTCAGAAGTTTCTTTATAGAAGATGTTTAACTTAGGGAGGGGTCTCAGAAGGCATCTAAGTCAATGTCCCTTTCCATGTTATAGGTACAATTGCATAGTGGAATGAGTCCTAAATTTGGAGTCAGACCACCAGGGTTCAAACCCTTGTTTTTCCTCTTACTGCCTATATCAATCAATAAATATTTACTAGGCTTTTACTATGCACCAGGCACTGTGCTGAGCACTGGGGATATAAGGACAAAAAAAGAAAGCACTTGCCCTCAAAGAACAGAACACACAACACACAAAAGGAAGTTGATAAGTGGGGGGAGGAGGTGGGAAGGAGAAGGAAAGGGTAACTCACTTGACAGCATAGTGAAGGTGGTCAAAGAAATTCCAAAGTAGAGCAGATAGGAGATTAATGAGTAGATATCTGAGTTGAGTACTCTCCTTCAATAGAGGTTTGGAGTTCATAGCTCCATACTTCAATTCAAGAGAGACAGAAGGGAGAAATGAGGTAGAGTACCAAGGCTAATGAGATCTTACAAGATAATGAACTTACTGGGGCTTGGTGGAGAAGTCAGTCAGAGAAATGCAAAAATATTTCAGGTGGGTGAGGTGATCATAGGTTAAAAAAAAAACAACAAAAAAACTCCCTTTCTCTGACCTGTAGTTTCCTCATATGTAAAGTAAGGAAATATTGGAGTAGGTGACTTTTTAGGTCACTTCTAGCCCTAAATCCATGATCTGTAGTCCTCATGGAAAACCTGCTCTTTTATTTAGCACCCTTACCTCCACTTGAATGGATGGAAAACTCATGACCTGTCAAGGCAGCTTGTTTGAGATTGAGCAGTTTTAAATGCTAGTCTTCCCCTTATATTGAGCTGAAATCTGTGTCTCTGGGGGTAATACTTAACAGTTATACAGCATATCCTAAAAACTTAGTACGGTTATAAACTTTAGTAACTTTCATACTGCTCTAAGACTTTGGGGACATCATGATTTGCAAAGTGCTTTACATATTACACTTTATTTGTGCCTCACAACAACTTTATGAAATAGGTGCTATTATTGTTCCCATTTTACAGATGAAGAAACTGAGGCTGAGGGAGGTTAAGTGACTTGTCTAGAGCCACACAGCTAGTAAACGCTTAAGGTTGGATTTGAACCCCAGACTCCAAATCTAGCAATCTATTCTAGCTGTCCCTCCTCAGTTATTCTGAGTTCTCTAGTCTAGACTCAGAGCCTAAATGAATACAAATGCAAAAGAACAGGAAAAAATTATCTTTCTGTCATTGAATCAGATAAATATTGTGTCAGAAGGAATATTCTGGGTGAAAATTAGAAACAATAGTTTCTTTCAGTCTCACAGAATATTATTAGATTCAATTTCTTCTTTAAATACTTTATTGAATTTGCTTTTCATAATTAGTAACAGAGAACATGTCCTTAGCAAATATTTATATATTATCTATTAGATAATGTAGTACACTAGGTCATAGGGTTCAGAGCTTAGAGCTTAGAGATCTTCCAGGCTGGGGCTCTTGATCTTTTGTGTATGTCATGGGCCCCTTCTGGCAGTCTGGTGAGACCAATGCAGTCCTAAATACATAAAATAAAACACATAAGGTTATGGAGGAAATAAAATATATTGAAATACAGTTACCTAAATATGGGGGGGGAGTTTACAGATCCCAAGTGAAGAATCCCTAATGTAGTTCAACCCCCTCATTTTGCAGGTGAAGAAACTGAAGCCCCAAGAACAGAAGTGATTTGTCCAAGATCATACAGGTAGTAAGTGTCCCAGGATCTCCAAGCTGGAAGCATCCTTGGAGGCCGTCTCCTCTGACCTGTACCTGAAGAAGAGAATTCTCTGCATACTCTACCAGCATGGACTTTTAGCCTCAGTGGAAGATCTCTAGTGGTGAACACCTTGCTGCCCTCCGAAGCAGCCTATTTTATTTTTTGATGATTCTAATTGTTAAGAAATTTTTCTTCACATCATGCCTAAATCTGCCTCTCTATCATCTCATCTAGTTCTTCCTTCTGAGGCCAGCCAGAACCAAGATAATTCCTCTTTCGTTTGATAGCCCTTCAAATACTTGAGGACAGTCATTGTGTTGTACCTAACTCTTCTCTTTCACCTCCAGTTGTTTCGAACAATCCTCATATGGAATAATTTCCAAGCCTTTCACCCTACTGGTTGCGCTTCTCTTTCTGCCTTATCAATGTCCCTCCTAAAATGTGGCGTCTGGAATGGAGCATAATATTGCAGCCGTGGTCTGACCAGGGTAGTGTGTGTGTGTGTGTGTGTGTATAGATATGTATGTATATGCTTGTATTTGAGTATGACACATACATACAAATGTGCACACACACATATATATGTGTGTATGTGTATATGTGTGTATAGTGTGTATACACACACACGTATGACAGCATTTAGCCAAAATACAGTCTTCTATTTTTAGATAAAATACATTCTTACATTTATGAACTGAACCCAGCATTTAGCACAGTGTCTGGCACATAGTAGGTACTTAGTCAGTTTTTATAGACTGGTGACTGTTCAACCCAAAGTTCTAGCTTTTGAGATTTTTTATAAAAACATCTTGACTGTCATCCAGTATGACAGTCTATCCCTCCCAGTTTTATGCCATCAGTACATTTTATAAGCTTGCCCCCTATACCTTTTTCCACATCATCTATAAAAATGTTTAAAAGTATTGAACCAAACCCTTATCTTTCAGACACTTTTCTGGAGAGCTCTTTCAAACTATTAATGACTAGGTCCTTCCACTTAACCATTTGAGAATGTACCAAAGTGTGAACTCATCTAGTTCTTGTCTATCTTTTTTTCAGAATTTATTTTTTGATTTTTAGTTTTTAACATTCATTTACACAAGATTTTGAGTTTCAAATTTTCTCCCCATCTCTCCTCTACCACAGCCCCAAGATGGTAAACATACTGAATACCCCTTTCCCCAATCTGCCCTCTCATATACCATCCCTCCCCATACCCCCTTACCCCTTACTTTCTTATAGGGCAAGATGGATTTCTATACTCCATGGCCTGTATATCTTATTTCCTGGTTGCATGTAACAACAATTTTTTAACATTTGTTTTTAAAACTTTTGAGTTCTAGATTCTTTTCCTTCTTCTCTCCTCACCTACTCTCACTGGGAAGACAAGCAATTCAATATAGGTTATACAATTGTAGTTATGCAAAAATTTCCATAGTAGTCATGTTGTGAAAGACTAACTATATTTCCCTCCATTGTATCCTACCCCTCATTTATTCTATTTTTTTTTGACCCTGTACCTTTTCAAAAATATTTGCTTCTGACTACTCCTTCCCCCAACCTGCCTTCCCTTCTATCATCCCCCTTCTCATTCCCTTCCCCCCTACTTTCCTGTAGGGTAAGATATCCAATTGAGTATGTATGTTATTCCATTCTTAAGCCAAATCCAATGAGAGTAAGATTGACTCATTCCCTTTCACTTCCCTGCTCCATATCTCTCTATCTTTAAGACTAGCTTGAGGAATTTTGTCAAATGTTTTGCTAAAATCTAAGTAAGCTATCACTACAATATTCTCCTGATCTCTACCCCTTTCATAACCCTGTCAAAAAAAAAAAAAGAAATGAGATTAATTCTTGTTTTGATGAAGCCATTAAAGCTCTTTGCAATTCCAGATGTTAACTCAACATTGTTTGAGTAACACCTCTAGGATTTTGGCACCAATCAGAGGTCAAGCTCACTGGCCTGTCGTTTTCAAATTATACTTTCTTCCCTTTTTTAGAAAATCACAACTACGTATGATCTTCTCCAGTTCCAGGATACTTTCTCATTCTTTAAATCTTTCCACAATCATTGATTACAAGACTCCACATTGATCACAAGAGTCCACAATAACCTTGGCCAGTTTTCCGAGTTTCCAGGGGTGTCCCTCTTCTTGGTATGGTGACTTGAGTGCATCAAGTGTGACTTACTATCTTGTAACTTATCTTGGATGTCAACTCCCTTTTTTCCATTTTGGGGGTTCTCTTCTCCAGTCCCTAGATCATTCTACTTGATAGAGAAAATAGGAGCCCAGGAAAAATTGAGTGTTTCTACCCTCTCTTTGCATTCTTCTTCATTGTTCACTCTCCCAGAGTGATCATCCTCTTTCCTTTGTGTACTGTTCTATAATATAGCTAAAAAGTCTTTTCTGGTATCCTTAGCTGTTCTCACCTGCCTCAAATTAATCTGGGTTTTAAGAGCTTCTGAAACTATTCCAACAAAAACATGTGATCCTTTTACATTCATCCTAGGTTACTTGTCTTCCCCACCCCCCACTTTGAGCCTCAGTTTACTCATCTATAAAATGAGAATAATAATGCCCATCATACACTGTAGGGTTATTGTGAGGAGCACGTGACCATGTATATATAGATATGCATTATAAAAGTTAAAGCATCATCAGTTATCATTATTCTCTCTTCTATACATATCTTTATAAAAAAAAAATCAATCAACCAGAATACATTTATTCAATACCCACTGGTGTGCCAGATACTGTGCTAGACACCAATGGTACAAATACAAAAAAAAAAAATTAATTCCTACTCTTGATAAGCCCATACATTATCAAGGAAATTGTGGACATACAGAGTGTCCAGAAAGCCTTAGTGAAGTTTTTAGCTTGGATAACTTAAAGTTATTTTAATAAATTTAAAATTCTACAGGGGAAGTCAGCCCAGGAAGAATGGGAAACTTACAGAAATGAAATTCTGTGGCCACAAAGACAAAGAGAATTATTCCAGTGGGGAGAAAAAGGAAGAATTATCTAAAGAGACCAATGTGGATGCACAAGGAAACTCACCACCAATTAAAATTTTTAGAAGACCTTTATGGAACACTAACAGGAAATACGCAATATGTACAAAGTAAAGGACGGGTGACGTTGGGAAGCTTTAATGCCTGAGCATCAGCAAAGACTGGGAGGTTGACTGCTAGCACCCATCTTCCTTAACTACCCTATATTTAGCAGAGCTGGAGTGCTAGGTCTAGGGTCAGGAAGACTCACCTTCCTGAGTTCAAAGCTGGCCTCAGAACACATACTAAATGTGTGACTCCAAGTAAATCATTTGACCTAGTTTGTCTCAGTTTCCTCATCTGTAAAGTGAGCCAGAGAAGGAAATGGCAAACCATTCCAATCTCTTTGACAAGAAAACCCTAAATAGGGTCACAAAGAGTCAGACAGGACTGAAACAACTAAACAAACAAAACATTTATTTTTAAAATTTATTTATATTTTTATTTTATTTATATATTTATATTTTATATTTATATTTTTAATATGCTGTATCTGCTTATATAAAGGGTATCCCAAAAGTGCAGTTTAAAGTTTTAATAGCTATTATTAGAGCTGACTTCCCCTAAAGAATTTTAGTCCATGGGATTCTATCCTTTCTCTGAACACTTTGAAATCTGCTTTCCCCAAATCTAGGATGCACACTCCTTCCCTATAACAAATTCTAAGATGGAGTGGTCACTTCTCTGCCTGGAGCCTATCATTTTTACCATTTCTTCTTTGCTGGTGAGTATCAGATTCAGAAGAGAAGTTCTGCTTGTGATTCTTACACCTTTGGAAGAATGAAATTACCAAATTATCATGAAGGCAAATCAAGAAGTAATTAGCAGCAATTAAAGAGAGAGAGAGAGAGAGAGAGAGAGAGAGAGAGAATGAGCACACTCTAGCAGCTTGTAAGATGACTGAAACTTTCCCTACTATAATCATCTTTGTTAGGCTTGAGTTCCATTTTGCAAATTCCTCTGTTCTCCATTTCCCCCAGATTATCTTTAGTATACTTTGACTGAGTATCTGATTCTGCCTTCTTTGATGCTTCATCTAAGTACTCTTTTCCGATCTTGTTTCTTGGATTTCCTCCTTTGAGCATATCTTGTTACTCATTTAATACTGTTCCTCTGCCTTCCCTCTACCCCCACCCTGCCCCCATTGTTTAACCTGTCTTATTTTGCTTAGATAAAATATACACTTTTAGAGTCATCTTCCATTCTTAGACCCTATCCTCCAAGCCAGCGCTGTATTTGTGAGGAGTTTGCCTCCTTGGGTTAGGATCTCTAATATACATTGCTTGTTAACCTCTATTTTGTGCATTTGTATAGATACTAGAGGTTTTGTTGCTGCCATGTCTTTTTTTTTTCTAATTTTTTATTTAAAATTTTTTTTCTGTAAATTTCTGGACACCTTTACTTGTCATTCTTCCTACATTTTAAATATTCTCTTTGGTATCTATTTTGCTGCATATATGTAAACACTTCCCATTACTTCTCCCTGTCTCCCCCACCCCCCACTCTCCTTCCATTTTGGCTTAAGGCCCTTTTGATTAGTACAAGACTCCAGACAAATTCTTACCATTCCTGATCAGATAGACTTTATCCCTGGCCAGGACCCTGACATTCCTATATTTTAAGGTGTGTTCCAGCAACCAAATCCCTTTCTCAGACTTTATTTTCTTCATTAGTTGTTAACTTCCTGAATCTCTCTTTTTTTTCCCCCTGAAGACCATGTTTTTGATTGCCAATGGTGATAAAAATTCTGCCTCTGCCCTTTGGTCTCCAGTTTCTTGTCTAAACCTTTACAATCCTTAGCAGGCAGAGCCAGCATTTAAACTCTTCTACCGCTAAATTAAGGGCCTTTGTGTTAGAATGCATCTGTGAAAAAAGATATAAATAAGAAAGTGAACACACCTTGCTAAACATAGAAAATAGTGGTTCCCAACTCATGAGCAAAGGACCTGTGGAGGACCATAGAACTATTGCAAGGAGTTCACAGATTTATATGATAGACTATCAATCAACAGATGTTTCTAGTGCAACTATTTTGTAGAGGTACTTGGAATTTTTCATCGTTAAAAATGTGTCTTCATATTTTAAAAGTTAGAAATCAATGGTTTAAAACTCATTCTTTCAACAAACATTTATCAGTCAATAAACATTTATTAATTGCTTACTATGTGCCAGAAACTCAGCTAAGTGCTAGAGATACAAAAAGAGGCAAAAAAAAAAAATCCCTGCCCTCAAGGAGCTCACAATCTAATGGGGGAGAAAACAAATCCATGTAAACAAACAAGCTATATACAGGATGAATAGGAAGTAATTAAGAGAGGTAAGACACTGGAATTAAGAAGGGCTGGGAAAAGGTTCCCTTTATTTGTTAGATACTATGTGATCCTGGGCCATGACCAGTCATCTTAATTTTTGTCTTGCTACTGGACTGGATGACTGGAGGAGAGAGTGAGGAGTGACTTTGTGCAGCTCTGCTCACTTAAATCTAATTCAGGAGCAAGTCAAGACATCACCCCTGTGATATCATTGGCCCCTCTCTCTTAGGAAGGATGAACAGCAACAATGCTGGGTATAGAGTGCTGTACTAGGTGTCGAATAAAGTTAGGGAGTTTAAGCAAAACATAGTCTTTGCATTCTGAGAGTTTTAGTAGGGAGAGAAGATTTAAATACAGACAACTGTATAAATGACATAAGTGGATCAGAGAATTATGAGCTAAAGTACTGTGGGAAGTCAGGTGAGTGGGGCAAGAAGAAACAAGGAATGGGAGGAAATCACAAAAGACTTTATGGAGGGTGTGGCACATAAGTTATATCATGAAAACTGCACAGCTTCACGAAGTGAAGGGGAGGAATGATCTTCCAAGCAAAGAAAATAATTTGGGTAAAGGCATGAGGATGAGAAAACTCAGGGCGTCTACAGCATAGTCCTCCTGGACTTAAATTACAATAATTTATGAGCAGGGTCTCAGTTCTTAAATGACATATACTTACATATACAGGGTGTATATTAGTATTACTAGTACTATTAAAGCGTGAGACTGCACTAAGACTTTGTGGACACCTGTATCTGAAGCCATCAAAATTAATATCATCCTAAGGGTTGCATAGCCCATCTTCTGGGATCTTTTGTCATCAATAATAGCAGCTTGATTCCTTTGCACATTTTTCTAAGAAGTAAGATTGATCATATAGGTGCAGAGTAGTATTTTGTTAAAAAGCAGCTTCTCTCACATCCAAAAGTATAAGTAAAAATTCAGCGGGTAGAATTCATTAGTTGCTCCAGGACAAACAAGAGACAGCAGTAATAAGTCACTCATATATTTCGGTATCATCATAATCATAAGAAAAGTGAGAAAATTAACTTTTCCTTTTGTTTAAAAAAATGATACTACCAAATTTTATTTTCCATGTACAAATATTTTTCAAAAAAGTATAGGTATCCTGATTGAAGGAGTATGGTCCTTAGATATTTTAGTCCTTAGGTTGTTATTAACATTTTGAAAGCGATGTTTGATGCCCTTTCTGGTAAACATGGCTATTCTGTGATTAGATGTGGCAGATAGGAGGCACAGTGGATAAGAGCTCTGGACTTGGAGCCAGGAAGACCTGAATTCAAATCCAGTATCAGATGCTGCCTAATTGTGTGACTCTGGGCAAGTCACTTAACTTTTTTCTGTCTCAATTTCCTCATCTATAAAATGGGGGTAATAATAGCATCTATCTCCTAGGGTTGTTTGAGGATAAAGTGAGATAATATATGTAAGCACTTTGTAAATCTTAAAGTATTATATAAATACTTGCTATTGATTTTATTTAAAACATATAGATTCCACTTATTCTGTTGCTGTGAAGTATTTTACTCTATTATATTATATTATTAATATATTAAATATAATATACAAATATGTTATATTTAATAAGGTTGCTTTATCATGGTTTTAGAATAATTTTATGTAACTTAGAATCAATAGCTACATGCCATAGGAAGCACTTGGTCAGTCATTTTGGAGGTAAAATTTGTTTTGAATTTACAGAAAAGAAGGTTCTGAAGATGTCAGACAGTCCCTCCGTTGAAGCTACTGTCACTTTAACAAATGGGATGGAATCTCCTAATGTCAGTTTCAAGTACTCCAGGTCTGGAGGCTTCTCATCCACATCTTCATTTCAAGATAGTGGCTACAGTGACTCTCTGAAGGCTTCTAGCTTTGACTATACTGATGTGGAAAACACAGAAAAAAATACAAAAGGCTTATCATCCACACAGGAATACTCTGAAAATTCCAGTCTGGGTTTCACTAGTTCTGTGGTCCCTCCCACTGAAAATAAGAACTCTAGCTCTTTTTTTAGGAAAGAGGTGAATGAAGTCACAGAACTTTGTGAAACTCCAAAAGTAACTAGGAAGAAAACATTTTTCCGTAGAAGGTTGAATATAACAAATATTGTTTCAAGAGAGGACACAGAACACTTTGATAAGCAGAACTGTTCTTTAGGAAGCTGTACAAAAACACTGCCTGTGAGCCAACTCCTCAGTTTGGAAGAAAGAGCTTCAAAAAGGACTTTGAGGTCCCCAAGACAAACCATTTTCCCTCCTGTAGCCACTAGTACTTTGAAAGCAGATGAAGCCCCTTCCAATGGCCAGAAATTGAGACTTTCTTTTTCTCAGCATAAAACATCCACAATTGATGATTCCAAAAGTGATTGTAGCCTGTTTGAAGTTGACTGCATCTCTCCAATTCAGGGAAGCAGCTGTACAGATGCTCTCACCAATGACTTTGGGGATAGCATTTTAAGTATCAATGGAGAGACTACAGTCCCTGAGCTGCTGGGATCTTCTTGTGATGCGCTCTGTGAGACAAATGAGGACATATTTGTAACCCCAATCAGTAACCTGGTAGCAAACATTAAGTTTTGTGGTTATAGCCCAGTTGAGGTGATAAAGAATATTTCCACACCTGAAGACAGTGGTTTTAATTCACTGGGTCTGGATAAGTCACAAGATTCCTTTTCTGATCATGAGGGTTCTTTTCAAGAACTATTTCAGAAGTCTCTGGGGACTGGGAGGACTTTGGGCACAAAGAGAAAGCCAAAAAATGTAGGAAGAACAAGAAGATTGTCCACACTTCGGGAGCGTAGTTCACAATCTGAAACAGAAGAAGATAAGCCTTTTGTGAATTCTGACTTTAAAGCAAAAATAGCAGCAGCTTCTGGCATTTCTCCAAATGAAGAGATTGATAATAATAGTGGAGATTCCATTTTAGGTCTTAAGGATTTATCAAGGACACCTGCTTTACAACTGGTTCATGAGATCATCATGAAAAGCAAAAGGAAAAGATTTCAGCAAACCAGTGTACAAAGCCATCTACAGGATGTTGAGGGGGGAGAAGTGTCCTTATTGGAATATGTGCTTGCAGGACTTATTGGCAAGAAGATGGGCCTGGAAAAACTGGACATCTTAACAGAATTAAAATTTAGAAACTTAAAACATATTCTTGCCATGGTATTAGATGCCTTGACAGTGGAAAATCTATGCAGGTAAGAAAGAAATAGATTATCACATAGAACTGCCCTTTCATTGTAGCTTGTAATTGGTAAATTTGTGTAAATGAGAAGAGGTTTTCTATTTTTCCACATTTTGCATCATCTCAACTTTTTAGATTTTGAACATGAGCTATCCAAATATTTTGGACAAGGTTCTCTTTGGAGCTTGTTGGTAGATTTCCTACTAGGCAGAAACACTTTTGAAGAAAGACAAAAGAGACTTTCTGCAGATGATAAGTATATCTATTTCACCTGTTGGAAAGAGACTTCCTAGAATTTAAATTTGGAATTTTCAACACAGAA
Source organism: Pseudochirops corinnae (assembly GCA_028646515.1). NCBI lineage: Eukaryota > Metazoa > Chordata > Mammalia > Diprotodontia > Pseudocheiridae > Pseudochirops > Pseudochirops corinnae. The sequence goes on along the minus strand of CM053587.1, from coordinate 244,366,122 downwards.
AACTTTGTTCCACCAAAGTTGTTTAGTTATTTATGTATTATCCTTAACAATGCATATACTGTTATCAAATTGTCTTTGTCCAACATTAAACATGACCACATTTGATTGCTACTTATCAAGTAATATAAATCAGGATATGTTATGGAAAGAAGACAACATGCTAAGGGTAAAATGTGAGGTATGTGATAGAAAATAGGTTATCGAAATACTTCCTTAATGGTGAAATGTGGAGGTTGGATTAGTATGACCTTTTAAGGTCCCTTTCAACTGAATCTTTTTTTTTTTAGGATTAACTTACATTATACTTAGAAAAGGTTTTCTTAATTAAAGTTCACTGACTGAGGAAATAAGAATTTTTCTATTGTTCATCCAACAATAGTATTATTTAATCTACATCTTGGGATTTCAAAGAATTGAGGGATAGTTAGGATGTGATGTTTAAAAAGTTAGGGAGACGTAGTTTCTGGGTAATTAATTTTATTAGTAATGTTATTATTAATAAAAATAATGCTCATTTGACCATCTCTCTTGGACCAAAGATGAATTATGGCAGTGGGCTCACAGTTTATATGCCCTTGGAAGAGTGGGTGTTCCTGAGGGTGGCAATCAACTCTGATTGGTTAACAGTTAAGAGAATGAATATTATGACGAGAGGTAGACATGTTGTAATGAGGGGCTAGGGGATGTGACTTTAATCACCCCAAACCTGGGGAAATCTAGACAAAAGATCTATATACCCCATCCAAGCCTGATTAGAACATATCAGGAAGGGGATGAGAGAGTGTTAATCCTTTTTATTTTCATCCATCCTGTCTTTCAGAGGCTAAGCCTTGAAATGAGGACATCAGGAAAAGGAGAACTCTGGATCTCCCCAAATCATTGGCAATTAATAGTCATTTCTCCCAAGAAGAGCTATAGCAACAGAAGTAAAGTTTCTTACAGGGATAGTATGTATTCTAGGGGAAAAAATTTAAATTTCTTTAGGGTTCAATGACTTTCTCACATCTCCCAGCCATTGCTTTACAGAAGTTCTGGGCTAATTCTAATTCTGGGCTAAATCTCATTCATTCAAAGAGATTGGGTCTGTTTTTCAAATCATCTTTATTATATCCCTCCCCCCCAAGCCCACAAAGAATTGCCATGCATGGGTAAACTATGTCACATTTCTCTTCCCTGCAACCTCAGATTTCTCCCACTTAGCTTAGCCAGGGGAATTTCCAGGGACAGATGATACTCACTTCTTTTCATAATGGAATACCAGTAGTCATTGTTGACATTTAAATTGTACTTTCTTATCTGAACCTTGCAGCAGCCTACATGGTAGTTTATGGATGGATTATTCATGTTTCACCAATGAGATCAGAGAAGTTAAAAGCAAGTCACTTGCTAATAAATGGCAGAACCAGTACTAGAATGTAGACCTCCTAATTCCCATACTAGGTTGCTACTATATTTCCCTTTCAGTCTTACTGGTTTTTTTTCTGAATTTAACACACCCAAATGGAATGGGCATTTGCACATGCATAGTAGATCCAAAAAAGAGGATTGTACATGAAACTGCAGGTCTTTCTTATGTAACAGCTTACTCTCCCCTCTTTTTAAATCTTAAAACTCAAGAGAGGGCAGGGTACAGTGGAGAGAGTGCTGAACCTGCAGACAGTTGGATCTAGGTTCCAATCTTCCCTCCCAACCCTCACTTCTTCATCTGTAAAGTGGAAATAATAATACTTGTAGTACTCTAAATCACAGGGCTGTTGTGAGAGTTGAGTGAGATGATGTGCATGAAGTACATAATTATTATTAATATAAAACCACTGAGCACAGATTGTAGCAGGATAGAAGAAAATGGGGCTAGATTGCTTAATGAGCTATGGGTAAAGTATGATATAATCGAGGACAGGTAGGTGATGCAGTGGAGAGAATGCCAGGTCTGGAGTGAAGAAGACTCATCTTCCTGAGTTCATATATTACTTCAAATTCTTACTAGCTGTGTGACCCTGGGCAAGTCACTTAACCCTGTTTGTCTCAGTTTCCTCCTCTGCAAAATGAGCTGGAGAAGGACATGGCAAACCACTTCAGTATCTCTGCTAAGAAAACCCCAAATGGGATCACAAAGAGTCAGACACAATTGAACAACCACCACATTGTATAACTAATTGCCACCCTGTCTTATTTGCCTCTATTTTTTAAACTACAAAATGTGGGAAAACTAAATTAATTACTAGTAAAAATCATTAAAGGAGTGGGAAAAAGAAAAAGCCAAGGCATTTAGGCAAGGGCTAGAAAGGAGCCTGCCATCTACTTTTCTGACCAGTTTCTATTCATTCCTTTTCCAACGAGGTGATTCCCACCCAGTCTGTGGCATATTTCCAGTTGTCTATGCTTTGTGACATGATTTGGAAGTATGTTCCCTCTGGTACCTAGAACTTGGTATGCTAAAAGAGAATCAACACAGTTGAAACAGCTGTGGTGACACTCACATTGACCCCTCACCTATTGATGGGCTACTTTCTGTTCCCTTCTTTAGAGAGACCAATCTTCTTCATTTTGAGGTATATATTATTTGTTCTGCTGAAGTATAATGTTAGATTCATAGATCTAGGGTTGGAATGGGACTTAACGACCATGTAGTCCAAACCCTTAATTTTACAGCTAAGGAAACTGAGTCATAGGGTGGTTAAGTGACTTATCCAAGGTCATACATATAGGTAGCAAGTAGCAGAGTTGAGATTTGAATATAAATCACCTCTTTCTACTTCATTCACTGAAGACACAGCAACTAAAATTTAAGTAATATTGCCAATTCAAATATCACAAGGAGACCACTTTGCAAACAGAAAAGGCTTTTTATCAATCAACCCCTCATTCCTTTTTAGGTAGAAAATTACTTCCCAATCTGGAGGGAGAAAAAAGAGCCAAGGGTCAGAGTGGTCCCAGTGGGGACTAGTATCATAATTGTTGGCATGATTCTAACTTTCTCCCTGACAAATAACAATCTAAATTACTAATAAGGAAGCAATGGATTGTTCTAAAATTATTCTTTTTCCCCTTAATATTGAGTCACTTATGAGTTGATTATAAAACTGACTAATACTGTTATACCAGGTGTTTTGGTACGTGGTACTCTCAGTTTAGTGAATGTAAAAGTTGTGTCTCATTTTCTTTGAGCGTACAAATATGTGCTTATTAGTCTGTTATTGAAATGAACGTGCGAGTATGTCTCTTCACTGTACATAAGCATATTGTGACCCCTTCCCCTGATCTTTGGAGAGTAACTAAACAACAGATGTTGTTTCCTATTTTTTGTGAAACATAGGCATCATTAAAAGACAACTCTTTCCTTTCTAAAAGGTACATAATATGCTTTTTTAAGTGTTCAAAATAGCTAAATTTGTCTTTGGAAAAATTCAGCGTTAGATACTCTGAAAACCTTCTGATGTTACTTTGATGATACTTGATGATGGTGACAACGTTTGATATTTTCCAAGGAGGCTTCTCTTTTTGTTGTTATTGTCTGGATCTAGGATTTCGCTGATGTAAGAAACTCTTTCCATCAATGCCGATCAGTAGTTCTATAATTTGTCATTTTAGAGAGGTACCTGGGGTACTAAAAGGTTAAGTGATTTGTCCGTGGTTCCACAATTAGTTTGCATCAGAGACTTAAACTATGGTCTTCTTGACTCTTAAGTTCAGCCCTATATAGATCCATTATGCTGGGCTGTTTCTTTTCACACTTGCTAAACTCCCAAGAGAATAATTTATGAAACAGAATTTATTAATTTGCCTTGAGAAATATCTCTGCCAAGTGGAGAATCTCCTCCAGATGAAAAACAACATTATCCTATTAGGCAACAGGTGACATAGTGGATAGAATTCTGGATTTGATGTCAGTAAGACCATTGTTCAAATCCTACTGGTTACTTACTAGCTGTGTGAGACTAGACAACCTTACTCAGTCTCAGTTTCCTCATCTATAAAATGGGGATCATAATAATGCCTACCTTCCAGTGCCACTGTGAAGACCCAATGAAATAATGTATGTGCACTATAGAAATGTTATCTATTATTAGGAAGAAAATGTATTCAGGAGGCACCAAAGAGTGTTCCCTACTTGGCAGATCTATTTCTAATTGTAATGAATTAAACTGACATTCTCTTTTGTCAATTATTCCTTTGGGAGTTTGGTCAGTAGGGCCTGATAACACCTGGGTACACTTAAAAAAAAATAGGGTTTCAGAGCTTGCAATCCTAATCCTCCATGACTGCCATCAAGGCAAAGATAGCCTATGAGGTCCGGCGTGGAAGACCATGCCTGTCAGCTAAATCTAATACCATCTTCATTGTCCAAACAATAGACTTTGTTAGCTAGTTCCATACAGACTGAATGAATGAATGAAGCTTTTATGAAGTGCTAACTATCTGTGAAGCACCAAGTGTAAGCCGTGTGGATATAACCAGAAAAACAAAACAATCCCTGTTCTTAGAGCATATAATAGCTAATACATAATGATATACCATTGTTATTAGCTATTTTAAGCAATGTAAAGTTTATAAATAGTAACTCTGAATTGTGCTGTCTTGTCTATATGGTATTGCTATCCTACTTTCCATATATATACATATATATATATATATATGTATATATATATATATATATATAAAATAGCATCTTCCCATGGCAGTGGCAAATGAAAAGGTGGGAACCTTTGAGGAGAGACTTGGGTTCAAATCCCACCTCTGACACTTAATCATTGAGTGACCCTGGGCTAGTCAGTCACTTGACTTTTCTGAAACTCAATTTCTTCCCTTGTAAAATGGAGATAAAAAATCTCTAGTACTTCATGGGGTTTTTAGGATCAAATAAGATAATATATATAAAGAACTTTGCAAACCATGAATCATTATATAAAATATCTACTGTTGCATTTCTTTTTTCATATAAAATTTGTAAAATGCATTGTAGAAGACTGAAACAGCTAAAATATTGATTCTAGAATAACTTTGAGCTAAATTTTAATTCTGTGGACTTCTTATAATTTAAGGATTTCTCTTTTTGTTATAGTGTTTGGAGAGTAAGCAAAAATTGGCGTGAAATTGTTGTGCAAGATAAAAAAGCAAATCAAAGGAGGAAAGTTTATATACAACAACTGAAGGCAGATTCCAGGGTAATACTTTTTTTTCCTTTCCAAAAGTGGATTTTTTATAATTTAACTGACCAATTCTTAAATTATATATAGCATACAGGTTTTATAATAATATGTATGATTTTTTTCCTTGGTAACTTTAACCTTTGTGATTTGTCCAGCAATGACATTTACATTAATTTTGCCTAACAGCACTTATACCTGGTCCATAAATAGAAGAGACACCACTATAACATTATTTTTTGTTCAGTTGTTTCAGTCATGTCCAACTTTTTGTGACTCCATTCTGGATTATCTTGGTAAAGATACTGGAATGGTTTGCCACTTAGAACTTAAGTACTGAAAGGAAAAGCTAATTGAACAACAGGAGGAAAGGGGAGATGATATTGGAGACAATCTGCTAGAGAAGATGAGAGGATATGGAATCATGGATTATAGGTAAAACAGTTGTACTTGGTGATATGAAGAGCTACCTGTTCTTCAGAGACTGAAGTAAAGAAGGAGAGATCAGGGAGGGAGGTGCCAAAGGGTTGTGAGATATAAAGATGGAAAGAGAGAGCTCACAGTGAATGGTTTTTATATCCTTAGTAAACTATGAAGTAAAGTATTCAGCTGTGAGGATAAGAGAAGGGTTGTTTTGGGTGTCCTGAGGAGATAAGAGAAAGTTTGGGTAGCCATTGTAGAAGGTAAACTAGATAATCAGTTAGGGAAAGTTAAAATAATTGTCTTGCTTCAGTGAGAGCCCTACTGAAATCACTCAAATAGATCTATGATCTCATTGATATGGAAGTTCCCTTCAATGGCGCTGATTGAAACTTACCCATGCCTACCCATCCTGTGCAACTTTCACCTAAGTCCTTCCAAAATTTTGCCACTAGGGAGCTCTTTCTTGATTTTTCCCAACATAATGAAGGTACTGGTGGAACATTGACCATCCACCTGTCATCTCTAGCTTTCATCACAGGGCTAGTGCATCTTTTCTTTTTATCGTACAAATCTTTGATGACATTGCTCAGTTTGTTTTTCAGAATTCCTTATTAGTTACATGTTGCATTTGGCTTGTGTCTCCCTATTTTCCTTTCATTTGCCCCTTGATGGGGACTTATCTTTAGTTCTTCTGAGACAGTGGCATTCTAGGTCCTGCTGCTATATAGAAACATAGACAAAAATTTGCATGGAAAAAATGGGTCTTTACTATTATGGGAAGCTTGGAGTCAGTAAAGATTGATAATAGATAACAGAAATTTGCAGTGTATCCACTCAGGATCTCTTTCTCCCACTCTATTCAGTGGCAGTTGAGTAGAAGTCAGGGACAAGGATGGTGGGAGGAATCTAGAGTTGGAGTTCCTTAAGGTGTGAGTAGTGATAGGGCAGTGGAGCAAGAGATTTGAGAATCGAGGATAGTATAGAGTTGAACCCATTGGTACAGTGCTTGGCATGTAGTAGGTAGGTATTTAATAAATGCTTGTGATTGATTGAAGAAGGGATGAGATTAGGAAAGTAAAGCCCAGGCAGAGGTGATGAGTTGGGAAAGTATTGACTAATGAAGACTAGGTGTAGGTATGCAAGGCAGAAATGTAATGTTAAGAGTTTATGATTGAATAAATGAACTTCAGAGTTCTTGATTATGGAAATGAGGGTGATGGCAAGATCAAGGATGTGGCACATCCCACCCATATACCTTGCTGTGAATAGCTTAGGTGGAATGGAAGAATAGGTCATGAAAGGGAGGTCAGAGTATGTAAAACACAGTAAATTCTCTAGTATAAGGGCAGGAGTTGTGGTGAAGAGGAAGATTATGAGATAGTCAACAACTATTTATTAAGCACTTGTTATATGCCAGGAATTGTGCTAAGTGCTAGGGATATAAAGAGAAGTGAAAACGTGGTCTCTGCCCATAAGGAGCTCACATTTTAATGAGCAAATAATGATGTATAAACATGATGTAGATAGTGTGAATTGAAGGTGGTTTTAGAGAAAAGACATTAGCAATTGGAGCAATGGGGAAAGGCCTCCTGCAGATGGTGGGATTTGAGGGGAGTGATGAAAGTAGCCTAGAGAGCCATGAGGTGAAGAGGAGGGAGAGCATTCCAGGCATTGGTGACAGCCAGTGCAAGGTCCAGAGATAGAATGAAACAAGTTGTGTATCTGCCTTATAGTCTGGGGGGAGAGGGAGGAGGCAAATATAGGAAGATTGTAAAGGTAGGAAGGGGCCAGGTTGTGAATGGCTTTAAATGCCAAACAGCATTTTATATTTAATATAGAAAGCCACTGGAGTTTATTGAGTAGGGCAATGACATAGTTAGATCTGCTTTAGGAAAATTATTTTGGTGGATTAGTGGCATATGGATTGTAATGGGGAGATGTTGTAATGGTCTAGTCATGAAATGAGGATGGCTTGTGCCAGGGTGGTGTTGTGTAAGTGGAGAGAAAGAGCTGTATATGGAAAATGTTGCAAAGATATACATGATCAGATTAAGCAGATTGGATCCATGGGGTGAGTGAGAGTGAGGAGTCAAGAAGACACTAAGATTACAGTTTAGGTGACTGGGAGGAGGGTAGTTTCCTTGACAGTAATGGGAAGGTTGGAAAGCTGGATTTTGAAGCCCCTAAAACTGAGGAGGCTAAGGTTGGTAGATCCTTTGAGCTTGGGAGTTCTGGGCTATGGTTGATTGGTTAGTTGTTGGCCTTCGTTCTTGAAGAAGATCAAAATGAGGTATATATGAGGTATAGTCGAGGTATATGGGCTGATCAGACCAGTATGAACTCAGAAGGCTCTACCACAGGTTGAGCACTAATAGTTCATATGTACATTTTGGTGGAGATGTCTCTAAATTTGCACACATTTCTTTTGAGCTACTGAAATTCTGCTTTGCTCATCAAGTACAGCACTTGCAGCAGGCTGAGGTTGATTGGGTGTCCAAACTACATCCTGCATCAATATGGTGAGTGTGGCAGGAGGGGGAGTGTGGGGGTCATCAGGCAGCCTAATGAGTGATGCATTGGCCCAGGTCAGAAATGGAGCAGATTGAAACTCCCATGTTGATCAGTGGTGCAATGAAGCCCATGAGCTGCCACTTAGATGTACAGCCTGGGTAGGAGGGAGTCTCAAAAACAAAAGAAAGTTGGGAAGGAAATTACTCTCCTTCCAGTCATCTAAGTTTAATCTAATTAATTAAACCTAAATTTAATCTGATCATGTGTACCTTTACAACATTTCTTATATACAACTTTCTCTCGACACCGTGGCACAGGTCATTTTCACTTCATGCCTAGACTATCACCTTCTGGTTGGTCCTTCTATCTCAAATCTCTCCTGATTGTAATCCATTTGCCACTCAGCTGCCAAAATAATTGTCCTAAAGCAGATCTAATCATGTCATTGCCCTATTCAAACTCCAGAAGCTTTCTATTACTACTGATATTAAATATAATTCTGCGGAGGTCATGGAATCCTGTGCTCCCTGACCATGTAATGTCAGGGAAAGAGTATTGGGGTTAAAAAGTGGACCTTTGCTTCAGAGAGAAGTTTGGAATCATTAAAAGCACTTTGAAGATTTTCAAATAAAATCTGGCCAGCTTTCTTCCTCCTATTTAATGCCTTTGTTGATTGTACATCTACAATCTCTGTCTATATGTATTCATGGTCCAGGTTTATGGATTGTCCCTCTAACTGCATATCATAGTCTAGGCAATAAGCACTTTTTTTTTCCTGTGTGGATAACTAGACCAAGGACAATTAGGTGAGACAGTGCTTAGAGTGCATAGGCATGGAGTCAGGAAGACTCCTCTTCCTGAGTTCAAATCTGGCCTCAGACACTTCCTAGCTATGTTACCCTGGGCAAGTCACTTAACCCTCTTTGCCTCAGTTTCCTCATCTGTAAAATGAGATGGAGAAGGAAATGGCAAATCACTCCAGTATCTTTACCAAGAAAACCTCGAATGGGATCACTGAGAGTCAGACATCATTGAAATGACTGAACAATAACAGCAAAAAGGCCAAATGCTTTTGAGTAATTATGGATTTCATTTAAGAGGCTCTGTAATGTTCTGGGACTTAGTGAAGTCAGAACACTAGTTTCATTCACAAGCAGGAGTACCTGGGTGACTTTACTATTTATAGTGAAGCCCTCTTTCCTTTGAACTCTGTGCTGGACATCCTTGAAACTGATGACAAACACTTTTGGTAAGAAAATATTTCCTTGTTTTATCTTATTTGATAGGACTGTTGAACATTATGTTAACTGTTAGGTATTTCAAAGGATATTATATGGTATCAACATATGGCAGGGAGACAACTTTTTGGAAGGAGGGCCTTTAAAGGATGTATTTTGCTCCATTGAATCAACAGACAGAACACAGTGGCATCTTGCAATTTCTGTGACTCCTGATCAGTTGCGTGTGTAAAGACGTGGTCTGGATAGAAAATTATTTGTGAAAATCTGCCTGTTCTCTTCTTATATATTCATTAAGAATAACCTCCATATATGTATAGATTGATGTCAAACATTTTGTCGAGATGAGAGCATAAGCATTTGGTTTGGTGGTTCTTTTTGGGAAGCAGTAACAAAATTCACGATTTTCCCCAAGCATTTGTTATGCTTTCTTCCCTTCTTTCATATATAATGAGAACAAATCCTTAAATGCCCTCAAAATTTGATCAGAGCCTGCATGGATTTCAGCCATTGTCCAGATGTTGCTGTTTAGTCATTTCAGACGTGTCCAACTCTTCATAATCCCATTCGGAGTTTTCTTGGCAAAGATACCAAAATGGTTTGTCACTTCTTTCTGCAGCTCATTTTATAGATGAGGAAACTGAGGCAAATAGGGTGAAGTGACTTGCCCAGGGTCACACAGCTAGTAAGTGTCTGAGGCTACATTTGAACTCAGGTCTTCCTTATTCCAGACCCAGAGCTCTATCCACTCTGCCACCTACTTACCCCAAAGTGCAGATACTCTTCATTTTTTTGTGTGTGCAATTTCTACTTCCTGATTTCTTCATCATGAAGTGTGATGTTTGAGTCAAAAGGTAGTGATTCCACTGTCACTGATGGTGAAAAGAGTTTGTTAGAGGAGTTTTCCGGCTTTCCTTTGTTGTCTTCCTTCCAGCTTCATTCCTGAATTGTATTTTCCAAAATATTTTCTCATTGCCTTGTACTCTCTCCATGGTTATCTTCTGCCTTAAAGTCACAGAATAGAGGCATTTTTATTTATTTGGAGGATCTTACTGAATTCTTCATTGAAAATCTCCACCTACTCATTATCTGCAACAGATGTTGGTATGTGATTATCTTCATAGGGGTCTTTTTTTCAATGCTTTTCATAAGTACTTCAATATGAAATGACATACTATCTAATGATATGTTTCTTCTTGCTTCTTGTTAAACGATGAAACCAACTTCCCTGTCATTCCAGGGAGAACTTGTCATCCATCCTTCCAATTCACGGCCTTTTTGAACTTGGATTTTATTTATAGTTAGAACTTATGTTTAGTGTTTACAAGATTTAGATCAGATCACTCAGTCATTGGTTAAGGATATGATACTTGGAGTTTTAAGTTAATGCTATTGCCTAAACATTTATCATATAAAAAACCTCTGTGATTTTTAGAAATATAGACTGATGAATTAGAATTAAAGATAGAGTTTTTCTTTTCATGAGTCTCACTACATTATGTATGTGTAATGGCATGATAAGTGTTAAACCATGGTTTTTGTTTTTTTTGTCCGTGCTGCAGTCTCATGTGGCTCTTTCATCACATTCTTGACAATGAAGTAGATAAAATGTATTTAGGTTATCTATTAATTTATTAAGGTGAGTGATAGATCAGTTTGTAAAAAGGATGGATTAGTTTGTAAAAAGTTTACTAATATTCTCCCAGCACAATTGATAGTTCTTTGGGTTCATAAAAATTACTCCTTCAGAGTTTTTCTCATAAGTATATTTAACCCATGAAAGGGTTTTCAGCTCAGATGAAAGTTGTTGGGGTTTTTTTTCTCTTACATTATCAAAGCTTTTAAAAACTTGACAGGAACTATAAAAATGAACTAGCACCAGGTATTGGCAAAGGGCAATCTAAGCTATTGAGTTTTATGGTCTCACTAGGCCTATTATTCTCATGACTTGTTGCTAAATGAGATGTCTTCAAAGAATTCCAAAGTATTTGGTAGCAAGCTTTATAAAGATTTATTGCTTGACTTTCAGTTCAAATGGAGAGAAGATTACAAATCATGCTAACTTAGAGTTCTCATTTAACAATATTTTGGGTTTAAAAATTATTTTAAAATTTTTTGCCTTAGCTGTAAAAACTAAAATGTTAATTGTGAAAATACATAATTCACAAAAGCAATAGTTTGGGGGTGGGCATGCAAAGGAATGCCAAGAAAAAAATACCAAAAAAGACAAATCTCCTTTGCAGCAGAGAACTACTCTCCTGGGCCTCCCTAGGTATTAACCATTGTAATAGCCCATCTTATTCTCTTCCAACAGGGGAATATATTATGTGTTGAGGATGCTGCCACAAGGCTCAATCTTTTAAACCGATCAGCTCTGAGATCTGTGCAAGCTCAAGCTAGGACACCTGGTTCTCAAAAAGAAGAGGTTTCAACACCATCTCCTTGGGGACAAGTTTTAAAGCCCAAAGAATGCTGTTTTGCTACTCAGTTACCTAGCAAACAGGAAGAGTATGTTAAGGTGAGTATCTATAACCCATTATTAAAAGGAAATACTGGAGATAGAGTGATTCTTGACCCAGAACTATAGGATTCAGTGTGTCTGCTTCTACCACAGGTTGCCAAAACACTTTTTATTGATGAAGCATTAAAACCTTGTCCAAGGTGCCAGTCCCCTGCTAAGTATCAACCAGTTAAGAAACGGGGACTGTGCAGTCGAGAAGCCTGTGGTTTTGACTTTTGTGTATTATGTCTGTGTACATACCATGGGGCAGAAGAATGTAGTAGTAGATCTGCAAAGCCACGAAATACAAGAGATGCTCTTCCAGGAAGTGCTCAGAGCAAGCGCAATTTAAAAAGACTTTAAAAAAAGGGACTGCTCCTTCCCTCTCGCCCCCCATCCCCACCCCCACCCCCATTTTGGTATCTGTTGCTTCGTCTAATTTTTAATTATGAACTTCTTGAAAGTATCCAGATCTTCCCCCTAATGACAGTGGATGATTTCTTTTCCTTATTAAGTACATATAGTCTCATTCTTTGTCTTTATATAATTTTAGTAAGGTTGTAAATGCTATGAAAGAATGTATTTCTTTTATTGTATATCATTTATCCATTGCGTTAAACAACTCAGTGTTTTTAATAATAAAGTATTTTAGTTCTGTCTTTCATATATATGTATTTTAATGTTGAAAATGAAATCTAACATGTCAAATTTCCCCTTCAAATCATATTTTAAAAAATTGTTTCCCAAACGAAAATCAAATTTTGATTCTTCCAAGGATTAGGCCTATAGATTTGGGTAATGGACATATAAATAAAATGAAATATAAATAAAATGTTTTAAGAAATTGTTTTGAATTTACTCTATTATAACTTTAATCTTTATTTCTTAATCATCTCATAGGTAGCATGCTTGATAGGAGTCATCTCTATTGGAGCAAAATTTCTGTTGCTAGTGATGCTATTAAGGAGTAAAAGTAAAAAAAACCCAAACAAACCTAATTTTATCTACAACGGTAGTTGGTCGGAAATCTTAGTTTAACAAAAAGAAACCTTATAATAAGTTGTGAATTTTTAATGTTTGAGGAAAAACACATTAGTAGAGATCTTACCTGTGTAATAAGACTTGATACCCTTGTTGGTTTGAAAAATATGAAGAGTTTCATGCATAAAACCTTTGTTAGGAATGTTATGCTTTATTCCAGAAGAGAAATAGTTAAAAAGCAGGAAAATACTCTGAAGGTAATTTTAGAATTTTTTTTAATTATTGAGACAACCAAACTGCAATTAATTTTTTTTTTAAACCCTACTGATTTTAATCTTGAATGGTTCAAAATCTAGCAGTGTATGTGATATTCCCTGGCATATAATAGGTGCTTAATAAATGTACTGAAGTGAAGTAGACTTACAGTGTGAGACAAAATTGTATAAGTCATGGAATACATTTTGTCTTTTACATTTCAACTTATAGCATTAAGAAATTCCTATGAAATTCTGATTGATAAATATGAATATAAAAGCGAAAATTTAAATACAGACAAAAATGCTCTGTTATGTTTTTCATCACAGTTTAAGATTAATTTGATCCAACTAAATTCTGATGTTCTACATCAGAATTTATGATATTCTAGTCAACTTACCTTTGTTCATCAAATTCTGTTATTTGTTTTCCAATAAATCATTTATTTATTCATGGAGGACATTCCCTGTCTTGATTCTCTTAACTTATGAAGCCAAGTTATTTGTTTGTTTGTTTGTTTTTAATCCTAACCCTTGGCATCAAACTTTTTGCTTCTTTTTCTACAGACAGAAGTCTCTCGTCCAACGTGACAGTCATTAAATTTTCTAACAAGTGATTGCAATTCTATGTTACTGACTTATGGCTTTCATTAATGCCATTCAGTACATATCTATTCAGTTCTTAGAATCACAGAAACATTGCTACTTCATTTTTTTAAAAAAAATATACTACCAAAGGTATTATTATAGCATTGTCTTATAATGTTTAAACACATGGTCATATTCCTAAATAATTTCTTATTTTTATTTAGTATTTTATTATTTGATAAAGTTTACTTAGCTATAGAATTGTGAAAAGGAAAACAAGGTTTATAATTTCCTTTTTTCCATATGAAGTTTTCTCGAAATCCAAGTGACCCAATAGAGTTAATCTGGAATTTTCTTTCTAGTTTATTGGGAAGTTCTCTGTTTTCTGGTCCTAGCTAGTACTCTTTCAATGTAGCACTCTCACAATTGCCATCTGGTGGCTAACCATACTGAAAATAATGTATTTAGTTTCACCAGTTTATTTAATATGTTACATCTTAGTTTCTTCTGGCAATAAACTGCCTGATTTTGTCACTTAACATTTTAAAAATTGACTACTGCTGCATGCTTTTCTTCCTACTGTATATTACCATATGTAGAGAATTTCTCCTTGACCTCTAGAAGGAATGATGGGACAGTAAGAGTAGTAGGTAGGACTGGGCCTGTGATTTCCAAGGGGAAGGAATTCCTAGTGAAGAACTTTCTATCAATGCAAATCTGCACTTTTTTTTTTTAGAGCAATTTCTAGTTTTGGAGCATTGCTGGAGCATGGAGAGGTTCTGACTTGCCCAGAGACACCCAGCCAGCATTTGTCAGAGACCTGAAATCAGTGGAAGAGTTGATGAATTAAAACAAGATCATAGGGTCATCGCTTTAGAGCTGGAAGGGACCTTATAGGTCCTTAATTCCAACCCCTGTCATTTTATAAAAGAGGCACTAAAAGATTAAATGAATTATCTAGGATCATCCAGCTAGTAAGAGGACTGAGGGTAGGACCTGAATCCATGTCCTTCTGACTCCAAGTTCAGTGCCCTATCCAATATGCCATGCTGCTTCTCAAGAAGAGTGGGTTGAGTGACTTCAAAAGCTTTGTCTTTAATTTAGGATTTAATTACGGTGCTGGGTGTATGATATAAAGATAAACATGAATTCAGCATGGGGTAATGGAGAGACGGCCTCAGAATCAGGAGGACCTGGGCTTACCACTCACTAGCTGGGGGAAGTCGCTTTATTAACCTCGGGGTGGTTATGCAGGACTCATCCAGCCTTCTCAAGGCTAAGTGATAGGCAAGTTGCTGAAGGGAGTTTTTGTGTCAGGAATTTTATAGACCCATGAAATGACAGAACCACACTGTCTCCTGTCCTTCCTCTCCCCTCCCTGCCAAAATTAAGAGACTCAAGGCTGGGAAGATCTACTGAGAACAAATAAACATTTCTTTTGGATAACAAAGAAACAACAAAATTGTCATTAGGGGAAGAGAAGAGCAGAAGGAATAAGAAATTATAAAATGCCTGCTATGTGCCAGGCACTTCGCTGAGTGTTTTTTTAGAAATATTATCTGGGGGCGGCTAGGTGGCACAGCGAATAGAGCACCAGCCTTGGAGTCGGGAGGACCTGAGTTTGAATCCAGCCTCAGATACTTAACACATGCTAGCCATGTGACCTTGGGCAAGTCACTTAACCCCAACTGCCCAGCCTTCCCCCCTCCAAAAAGCCAAAAAAGAAAAAAAGAATCCCTAAAAATAAAAAATTATCTCATTTGACCCTCGCAATAACACTGCTAGGTAGGTGCTCTTATTATCCCCACTTTATAGATCAGAAAACAGACAAAGAGACCCTAGGTGACTTGTCGACCATTATACAACTCATGTCCAAGGCTGGATTTGAATTTAGGTCTTCCTGACCAAGGCCAGAGCTCTATCCACAGGTTAACTAGAAGATCATCAATCAAAAAGTAAAAACAACTCAACCAAAAAAAAGCCTCACAAACCATTTTAAATATTAAAATTAATGGAAGAATCAAGTTCTAAGTAAGGATTCAAAAAGTAACCAACCTTATTTATGTTTTCCTTTAAGAGGTTTGATGTTGGAATATGCAATTAGAAGGTACTGTTTAACAAAGAAATGTTCATTAGTTATAAAACACGGGGCTCTAGCCTAGCCAGTAAGAAGTTAAGCAGACAGTTGGTGCTTGTTGGAACATTCCCTAACAAAATGCAGCACTGTGTATCAGTAATTCACACACACACACACACACACACACATACACACACATACACACACACAGACACACACACATACAAACATATACACACATACACACACACAGACACCCACACACACGCAAATATCCTGGAGGTAACTCTTTAAAAATTTAATTCAAGTGAGTTTAAAAACTAAAGAAATAGTACATTTACTAAAATATTTTACCTTTATGTATTGATCTAATTTTCCATTCAATTATGCTGATAATTCCTACATTATGAAACTAAATGTTATATGAAAGAAATGTGTCTTAAGTAACCCTCAAGCATAGCAATGTAATAATATTAAGTTGAACAGCTGCTGTAGGATTGTACTGCTAGTCACAGATAAAGAGAATGTTGCTGACATAAATGTAGATGGATAGGGCAAGCATTTATTAAGGCTTACTGTGTTCCAGGCATTGATCCAGGCACTGGGGATACAAATGCTAGCAAGCAAAACAATCCCTGCCCTCAGAGAGCTCACATACTCACCGGAGATACATAAAGAAGAACTGGAAAGCCAGGGTGAAAGGGGTGAGGTTTTTGCCTCAGAAACATAATGCCAGCACTGACATATAAGAGCCAGGCACCCAGGAGCACAGTACAGGTTACAGAGGAATGAGAGGTGGATATAATAGTTCGAATGGTGTGGAGAGGTTCAGGAAGTACATCTTTTTCTAGTAGAAGTGGGTTTGTGATGATTCATTCGCAGTCTCACA
The DNA here is from genome assembly GCA_028646515.1 of Pseudochirops corinnae. NCBI lineage: Eukaryota > Metazoa > Chordata > Mammalia > Diprotodontia > Pseudocheiridae > Pseudochirops > Pseudochirops corinnae. The sequence continues at coordinate 244,349,514 of CM053587.1, read as the reverse complement.
GAACCAACTGTACATTTGGGAAATGGGCATGGACCTTGGGACAAAATGAAGCCAAGTGACATCTGTGGGGATGACTCTGATCTCCTTAACACCATAGTCCTATACAATTGAACTTTGGAAGAAAAAAAAAACCTACCACCCTTACTAAGACCTCCTCCCAACAAGTGAATGTCAAAATTATTATGTATTCTGAAGGTACTTCTGTGACCAAAAATTTTGCGAAGTATGTATGTGTTAGAAAAAAAGCTGGCACTGAACTTAAGGCAAGACAGATACAGGATCCAGAGAGACACTATTTCTTATAAGTGCACATATTTTTAATGTTAGCAAATGCATTCTGCCCTCAAGAAGGGCTTGCTTTGCAATAAACCAAATTACACATATTATAATGAAAGTTCTAAGTCTGGTGGATGGTTAACACAAAGAAGATGCAACTTTCAAACCTTGCCAAGGACACGCATATGCCTTGATGTATATTGCCTCTGTTGGCCCCTAGTTTGCACAGTGTGACCACATTTCAAAAACGAAAGAACATGCTGCTATTTTGGAAAAAAAAAATTCTTCGTGCATTCAGGCAAAGGAATATTACAGGATAATCCCAATAAAGTAGCAATTTAGTTCTGAGGTAAATCATACAAAAGGTACAGTTTGAAAAAAGTAAATTGTACTAAGATTTGGACATGATGCTCAGTATAAAAGAAGAAAACTAATTGTTCCTATCCTTGAGAACTTTACAGGCTCAGTGATGGGGCAGACAAACGGGAACACTGAACATTTTGTCAAATTTTAAAATAATAGTAGATAAAAATCCTTTCTATTTTTGCTATTTTCTCTCCTATATTAATTTTTAGATATTAGATAAAAGTGAAAGGAAAAAGGATGGAACTGTTTAAACACGATTTAAAGTAAGCTTTGGTTTGTTTACTTTTAAGGGGGAACATTGAGAGGCAGCATGAAGAACAGTCTAGCCTTGGAGTCAGAAAAAGCTGGGTTCAAGCCTGGTCTCTGGGACCTATTAACTGTGTGACCACGGGAAAGTGACTTATCTTCTCAGTGCCCCAGGCAACTAAGACTATCAGTAAACATTGTCCATCTGCATTTTTGCGTTGGTAGAGTGAATTGTCACAGCAAGAGTTGCTCACACCAAAGACATCATAGTTCTGTACACACAAAAAAAAGTTAAGACATATGAAAAAGAACAAGTCTTAGATCTAGAGAAAGCCAATGAATTTTTCACTTTCTTCACAATGATCAGTATTATTCTTCCAAACAAACTCTTCCTCCCTTCCCTCCCCCTTACCACTACTTCAGGCTAACAAGCAAAGAATATTCTTCCTACTCCAGTTCATCTGGATCCCAGGACATGACAGATATTGCTTCTAATTCCTGATTTTCACAGTTAGAACAAGATCAATTTGGAGAATCTGAAAGAATTCCCGTAGCAATTAAAAGAAAAACAGCACATGATGAGAATTCTTGGAATTGGGCTTTAGTACTTTTAAGCACAGAAGTTTTAAAAACTTGTCCTGGTAAAAGAAAGGCTATTTATGAAACTATTATTTATTCTCTGAAATTAATTCAAATAAGGTCCTTAAGGATATTTTTAAAGGTATTCAAAGTTTTAGTTGCTCTTTGAAAAAACAAAAATTAGTTTGTGACTCTTCCAGAAGTTTGGAAAGTGTATTGTTTAAGATATTTTCTTTTGTTATAAAAATTTAACTCTTTCCACAAGCCTCTATAGAATACATTCTTTATCGTAGATTTGGTTTTGAATTAGTAAGAGAAACGGTTAATTCTATGGTTTCAAAATTCCTCTTGAAAACATGTTAAAATATGTGGAACATGAGAAATTTCTCATTTCTTTTGAAGAAATATTTAAGCTGTTGTTACTAATGGTACCACAAGGGGGTAACAGAGACTCATAGATGGTAGAATTATGCTTGTATGGATGACTAATGATACTCTGTTAATTTCAAAAGAAGATTTGACTTTAGTATATTTGGTTATTTATTTGGCATGGCAAGTTGAGTCAATCTGCTGAGTGAATTGTAAAGCTGGATCAGAGAGTGGGGTGATCACAATTTTTTGGTTGATGAGAAAAAAGTGAATTAGATTGAGTTCTTAAGTGAGCACCTGGTCCTAGTTTGCTGCCTTGGTGGTGGTGAAGTGCCCAAATAGCATGGGATTCTTGACTCCTGGATCCTGATTTCTGAGAGCCAAGATAATGGCAATAGCAACAACGATGTCACTGGTGAAAATGGTTCCCAGGAAACGCTGGGAAGGGACCCACCAATTGTTTCCTTCTGGCCTTATTTCTGCTGAGTGGTAGCCTTGGTGATAATGTTTAGTCATCATTCAAACTGTTTTTCCTAAGCAATTTAAAACTTCAGCTAAGTTATAAAAATGACCAATTACAAAACTGAAGGAAAATATCATTTAAAATAATTTGTTGATCCCCAATTGAGTGAAATGGGACACTTAGTGCAAAAAACTTCTAAGCACATTTTATTGTATTTATAAGTATATTCTGAGATTCAGCTCAGTATTGTCCCTGATTACTACAAGATAAAAGGCCATTTTTTTCTTAATCTCTGTTCTTTCTTGGTTTTATAGCAGAAGCCAGGAAATCCCAAGTATAGAGATGTATTGTTGATATCTCTGAAATTTGTGACTTACTTAAATATACTTAGAGTATTTGTGTAGCAGCAATTACATTTAATTCTCTAGGGGGAAAAGTGAGCCAATTGTTTAAGTTAGTTGCTCTATTTTGCTCTCGCCAAAATGGCATTGTCAGAGGTCTGTGTTAAGGATTACAATAAATTCTAAATTATCCACAGCAATTGGAAGCCTTCCCCTCCCCCCCTCCCCTGCAGAGCCACATCACCAACTGGAAGTGAATCTAAGTCCAAGCTCAGAGGGGAAGAAATGCTAGTGTTTCACTGTGGATTGGTGAAAAAATTCAAAATCCAACTGTGAATTATTTTTCAAATCATCATCTCCACATCTTCTCTTATTTAGCCTTGATCCTCAAGAATTGATGGTTGAGAAATAAAGCACATTAGCTTTCAGAGGTGAAATATTAATCATTTAATTGGTGATTGAGTGGTCTCTGTGTTAGCATATTCAGAGTGAAATATTTGTCAATATCAACAATGAATTCTTTCTATGCTAAAACAGAAGGCAAAAGATATAAATAATCAGTTAAAGTTTTACACAGCCATGTCAAGAAGAACGAAATGTATGATAAGACAATATTTAGTTGATAGTTATTTCAGACAACAGGCAGGAAACAGCAATTTGTAACTTGGACATGAAGTCATTAAGTCTTGTGATATCAGTCAACAAGTATTTATTAAGTGCCTACTGTATGCCAGGTACTGAATTAGATATTAGGGACACAAACATAAAGAAAGAATCCATGCCTTTCCTCAAGCAGTCTATATTCTAACAATGACCTGCTATTTATTAATGTTATAAATTTATGATTTTATGTATGGTTAACTTAGAGAGAGGACTAACTTAGGACTAGACTGCTACTTCATCTTTATAAGAACTCCTAAATGAGTAAACTCCCTTTACCAAGGAAAATTGGTACTTTTTTTGATCTTTAAGAGATGCTTAAAACTGAGAAGTTAGGGGATGTGCTCAGTTTCAAACAGGCAGTGTGTCCTATCAGAGGAAGGATTTTAACTGAACTCACCCTAACTTCAAGGTCAGTTCTCTATTCACCATACTGTTTCTGTATATTCTGAATATATACTATAATGTTTCCTCTCATTGCTAACTTCCAAGGAGGGAAATATTATTGATAATATGATGGTTTAATGATCAGGAAAAAAATGTTTTGTAGAAATAACTCATTATTCACTCATATACTTCATCAGTATCCATGCAATGTAAAAATGATGTGAGGAAGGCCATGTTGAGTGAACCTCCATGGCAAACTTATGTGAGGAGGTAGATAGAAGTCACACAGGATGGGTTTTGATTGGAGAAATAGCCACACTGAGGAGATCATAATTCCATTTTAATTATGGAGTAATGTAATGGCTAGTATTTACATGGGAGATCCAACCTAAAACTGTTTCATCAATGAATCTGTACTAATTTTCAAGCAAGAAGTCTTTTATACTGCATTTAAAGACCCTTTCTATTATGATCAACTTGGATCAGTAGTTATTCTAAAAATTAAGGTATTGCACTAAATATTGCTTAAATGAAGATGTACTATTTAATTATCAGTATATCAATATTCATGTCATCTGATCCAATTTGAGAAAATAATATATCCTTATTTTCATTACTAGATCAGCTATCAACCGTCAGCAACCAGTGATAAAATTCTATCTAAATTTCCCAATAGTGATCTTGAAAGAATTATACTAGTAACAACCCAAATGTAACTGCAGAATAAGATACACACACATACACAAGACAGCATTTACACAACACTTTAACATTTGCAAAGCACTTTACAATTATTTCATTTTTTCTTTAAAACAACCCTGGGAAGTAGGTGCTATTATCCACATTGTACAGAAGAGGAAACCGATGCAAAGATTAAATGACTTGCCCAGGATCAACATACTTGGAAAATGTCTAAGGACATGTTTGAACTCAAGACTTCCTGACTCCAGGACCAACTTCGCCACCTACTCTAGGGTCATATAAAGCAGGCAGTAGTGGTAAAGAACAGAAATTGATTTCTCTCCCAGCAAACTTAGCATCATTCATACCATGCCTGGGCATGGTCCAACATTGAAGGTCATTCACAAGTGGCTAAAGGCTAGCTTTTCGAGAGGGAGCAGTTTCATTGCCCCTGATGTGCCCCTCCTTTCTGCTTCTATCACTAAAGCAGGGAGATGTTTGTGATGGCTGCTACAACCACACTCATTTTTTTTTCAACCTATTCGCCTATCTTCATCCACCCAGTAAGCAAGTACAGGATGCTTAGTGGTGCCAGTGGCAGCTGCTATACTTACCCACTCGGTCCTTTCTCTACCTAACGCACTATTCACCATATTTGTGTTCCTGTGCATGTTGCTTTATAAGCAATTCACAAATTCAAGTGTGTCACATTCTGTTCCCCAACTAAAGGATGAACTTTTTGGAGAAAGGAATTGGGATTTCTATTTTCTTTTAGGGTCTATGAATTTTGTGCCTAAAAGGACACAATTAAAATTATTGATTAACTATAGCACCAGGAGATGTTGATTTCTTTTATGCATAGTTTGTCTTGGTTCTGCCTGACTATATCAATTAAAGCTCTTTGCTTTCACCTATTACTTTACAATAGTTTTAACCTTTGTTACTGCCTTCTGTTTATTTGACTCAAAAGGGCAGAGACAGAAAATCCGAATTCATTAAAAGGATTTTTTCCCCCTATTCTCTGTTGATGCCTGAAAAAAATATACAAATTAAGAGGCTATTTGTTTTGAATAATACTTTTATATGGAAATCTTTTCTTCTGGTGCCTTTTTACCCTTGTTTGAATTTTATAAAATTGAAATTTTAAAATAAAATACAGTTTTCTTAATCTAAATTATTCATTTGAGAGAGAAAAAAAACAAAAAAATTGCAGCAGGAAATTTTTTTAAACAAAATGAATTATCTCATCAGTTTGTGCAAGAAGTACTGTAATGGAATAAATTGACAGTTTGAATAAATTTAAACCAGCAGGTCCAGATGGTGGTTTTCTTGAGTGTTTTAAGAAATTGTCTAATGAATATAATGAAGCAATTATTTAAAAAAAAAAAAACAACCAAAACCAAGCTGCTAAGTTAACAAACAGAAAAAAAGGGTTCTATTTTTCCAGTTAAAGATACAATAGAGATTATAGAAAATTATTTGACATTGTAGTCCAAATAAGATTGATAATTCAGCAAACATTAAGGAAACAGATACCCAGAAGACAATGAATTCTTTCAATGATAAGCAGCGCGGAGCAATATAATAGCGCGTCAAAAATTGTTTTTAACTCATTCTCACTAAATGTAGAGACCTGTGTGATTCTCTAACAAAATCTTGGAGTTTGAAGGGACTTCAGAAACTTTGTAGTCTTAACCACACCTGACCAAGAATTCTCTCAACTATACAATGGGGATCATAATTTCACCTTCATTCCAGGGCTATCATGAGGTTTAAATGAGATGATATTTATAAAGTTCTTAGCACGGTGCTTGGCACAGAGTAGGATCTTAATCAAGGCTTACTCTTCTTCCCTCTCTGTATTTAATAGATGGTGTCTTTTTATAAATCTGAGTTTGTCATTGAGAGCTCTTTTTTTTTTTTGCCACAAGAGAGTCTCTTTAAAGAGACAAACTCAGATATTTTGAATACATATATACCAGGTGTTCTTAACCTGGGATCCAGGAATTTAATTTTAAAATTTTTTCAATTTTTTTTCACAACTGTATTTCAGACTGGTTAGTTTTCTTTTTAATTTTACTTACTTTACTCTGCGCATTTAAAAACAATATTCTCAGAAGGGACTCTATAGATGTTACCATACTGCCAAAGGTTCATGTTCATGGAAAAAAACAGATAAAGAATCCCTAATTTCAGGCATTTACCCTTTCTTTCCTCACCGGAGTCCCTTCTGTTTGTGTCTAAAGAATTTCCTTTTTGAGTCCTTCCTATCCCTCTAGGGCCAACCTTCTCTATAAAATATTAGACCATGACATTCTATATTGGGGCAATTAGATGGCTCAGCAGATAGAATGCTGGGCCTTGAGTCAGGAAGATCTGAATTCAAATCCAACCTTAGTAACTTACTAGCCCTGTGACCTGGAACAAGTTGACTAATTTCTGTTTCACTTGATCCACTGGAGAAGGAAATGGCAAATCACTCCAGTACCTTTGCCAAGAAAACCCCATGGACAGTCTGATCCAATGATACATTCTATATGCCTTCTTTCTACCCTTTGCAATCTGCTCTTCCCAAATCTAGTATATACATCACATATTTTGTTTCCTTTGTCATGAACTCCATAATAAAGTGGTCGCTTGTCTCCAAGGTCCCCATCACTTCTGCTTTGGTAACCAGCTTCTCCTTCTTAGTCAGAATCAGGTCCTGAAGAACAGTTTCTTTTGTATATTCCTCCAACTTGAAAAATGAAATGATCATCAAGGCAAATCATTGATTTATCAGCTCTTATGCTGTTGGTAGAGAGTGCCAGCAAATGTTCTGGATACACAAAGTCCTCTATCACTATTTAGAACATTTTCTGGATGTCGTCTGTTGACTGACTTGATTCTGTTTCTGACCCAGGTAAGAATTCCTTTTTGTCTCCTTATACTTTATTTTCTTTTTTTCCCCTTAAAGTATTTTTCATTCTTTTTTTCATATACTTCTCTAGAATAGAATCCAAAGACAAAGCACACTCTGCATGTTACTGAAAAATTGTGTTTATCCTTCATAAATACATACTTGTAACTAGATAGGGTAGTAAATAGAGGGCTGGACTTATGTAAGGAAGATAGGAATTCAAATCTAGCCTCAGACACATACTAGCTGTGTGAACCTTGGCAAGTCTCTGTTTTCCTCAGTTTCCTCAAGTGTAAAATGGGGAAAAAAGCTCCTACCTCACAGCATTATGAGGATCAAATGAGATAACTTATTGTTAAAGCACATTATGAACCTTGAAGTGCTATATACATACTATGATGATGACGAAAATCCCACAAGTCTTTTGTCTTCTTTTTGGTTGTTCTCCTGTGTAGCTATTATGTTACACTGCCTATTCATGAAATGTGAGATTTGAGATGTAAAGATAATGAGATCCATTCATCTTTTTCCCCATTATAGTTGATTTGCCCTAGATGTTAGGCTATATTCTATGATACTAGTTTAGAGTATGTATGAACTTAGAATAAAATGGCATTACTCCACCAAAGCATAGTACATAAAGTGTTGGTCTTGGAGTCAGGAAGACCTGAGTTTGAATTTTGCCTTGGGATTTTTTGCCTGTGGAAGCAAAGAGAAGGCATTGTATATGACCTCTCTTGTCATGAGTAACTCCATGGAAAGCTACCAAGAAAACTACTCCAATTTATCCAATATGAGGAGCCTCCTTATATCATAAAAGCCTTTCTACTTTTGTCCTTGCTATTAGAATATAACAATCCTTGACGATGACAAAATTCTGCAACAAGACTAAAATGCAAGATGCCCACTTGTAAGCTAGCTAATGTTCCTTAGAAATATAAAAGCTTCTTCAAGCCCTAAAGAAGGGTAACCTAGTCCCTCCTGCCTTTCCAGTTTTCTGCTTGACTCTCCAACATGTACTCATCAATCCAGTGACACTGGCTTCCTGGCTGTCCCATAGATAAAACACAACATCTCTCGGCTCTGGCCATTCCCTCTGGTTGTCCCTCATGCCTGGAACCCTCTCCGTCTTTCCTGTGTTCCAACTAATGACCTCTTGGATTCCTTTAAGTCCTAGCTAAAATTCCACTTCTACTTGAAGCTTTCCCTAATCCCCCTTAATTGCAGTGCCTTCTGTCTGTTAATTATTTCCTATTCTTCTTCTATATAGCTTGCTTTATATTTTTGTGTGTCTCTCACCCCCCCCCCCCACCAACTTCATGAGATTGTAAGCTCTTTGAAGGCAAAGACTTTGTATCCCCAACATTTAGTAGAGTGCCTGGCACACGGTAGGCACTTAATATACATTGATTAATTAATTGATGGATGGATGAAAAAGGGTGTGGCTGCTTCAAGTAGTCTCCTCAGGTCCACAAGGGCGTCTTTTTCTTGTCTTCCCTATTTATCCCTTACACAGATTGCTTTGTGTATATTTGTGTGTATGTTGCAGCTTTGTCTTCTTTGTTTTATTTTTATAAAGTTCTATAGGCCTGTTATGAAAAAGAAGTGGTCTTTACACCACAAGACCACACACAAGCTACATGACCATAGGTGAGTCTCTTAATCTTTCTAAACCTTAATTTCATCATTGGGAAAATGTGGGTAATGACAGTGCCCATCTCAGAGGGCCCTTGTGATAATCAAGCGAGATAAACACACATAAAGTACTTAGCTAATCTTAAAGTAAGTACTGTATTAATATGAGGACCAGTGTTATTACTGTTGCAACTACCCACGGCCAAAGTCACAATCCCAGGGGTGGTCCTAAGTCTGGTTTAGGTATTGGAGGTATTGGCTTCTTTTCATTTTGAGTGAACCTAATTAGGTGCAGGCAAATCCACATCAGATGGTTCTGTAACTTTTAGTTCAGAATGAAAAATGCTGGACAAGATTTGTGCCCCCCTAGGAACACTAAAACGCTTCATTAGAAGTTGGGTGACGCCATCTTATTACAAACCTCTAGTTCTAGGGTGTGATGAAGTGTTGATGTTTGTCCCACAGGGCTCATACTGAATTTCACAATAGCTCTCCAATGTCTTATTATTATGTCATGTGATAGAAGAATCATCATTCTTAGAGAAATAAATCAGTAAGACAGTCCCTTCATTTACAGGAAACAAACAAACAAAATGAGGCCCCTTAATAGGTTAAGTGACTACAGTATCTCTTTGTGGTGGGGAAAGGACTCTGGGTTCTTATAGGCTACAGAAGAACCCAAGAAGGTCTGGAAGGTCGTACCTACCAAGCAAGAAAAAAGAAAAGAAAAAACAATAATAAAAGGTTTTGAGTATATATGGTTTGTATACATGATTTCATGTATCCATCCATCCATCTGTTTGTTCATTTGTTCCTTCATTTGTCTATCTGCTTATTTATTTATTCATAGCTTCTCAATTTTTTTTTGTTTGCAACAACAATTCAGTCAGTAGTCTACCAAGGCATGGATGAGTTAAGTATAAATATTCCATCAATGAAATCATGGACCGATTGAAATATACTTTGTCACTTTTTCCTAAAATACCCATGGAACCTCAAAGTCAGAAGGGACTTCTCTCTAAATCCATACCTGAAATATGAATCCTAATACACTCTCCCACAAATTGCCATTAGTTGACTGGTCCTTGACCTGCATTACTTTGAAGTTCAAGATAGTTCAGAAGGTACCCTGGAAAAATCTCAGCTGTACCCATTCTTTGAGCCCTGCATGAAGACACCTCTTTCCCCTGAATGCCTCAAAATACAACCTATTCCAACACAGGCTAGAAGATTTTCCATATATTGAGAGGTATGAAATAGCATTGGTTTTGGCTTAGGGGTAGGAAATCTGTAGCCTGAAGGCCACATGTGGCCCTCTTGGTCCTCAAGTGCAGCCCTTTGACTGAATCTAAACTTCACAGAACAAGTATGCTTAGTAAAAGGGTTTGTCCTGTAAAACTTGGATTCAAGTCAAAAGGCCTCACTCAAGGACCTAGAAGGCCACATGTAGCCTCAAGGCTGCTAGTTACCCACCCTGGGGGGAGCAAGAGACCTGAATTCAAGTCCCAGCTTTTATGCTTCCTAGCTACGTGACCTTGGCCGAGTTATTTAAACTGTCCGAGCTTCCTCTGTAAACAATTCAGTGTTTGAATGGATCTGTAATTTCTATGTGAGTATCCCCTACAACCACATTGAGTATCATTCATCTAGATGGCTCCATTCTTGCTACTTTTGTCCATGCCCTTCCCTTAATCCACCATAGGAGATGATAGATTCATTGGCTGTGGTAATTCATGAATGTCTTCTATAAAATGTGTTTATGCCATTTATAATGTACATATTATTACGTTGGGCTCCAGTTTCCTCGTACAGAAAATGAGGGATTTAATTTGGTGACCTTTAATATGCCTTTAGCTTTAAATCCTATGATCTTGAAATTTTAAAATTATATGTAAATATGAGTAAATAATATTATTTAAGCTAAAATTTGTCTCTCTGTGGCTTCTAGTCAGTGGTCTCAGTTTTCCAGGGTCAGGAAGCACAAAAAATATAATGCTGTTCCATAAGACAACCTTTCAAATGTTTGAGAGCAGTGATTATGGCTGTCCCCCAAAGTATTTTTTTTTTCCTCTGGGGCAAACTTTTTCAGTTCCTTTAACCTACTTTCCTATTGCATGGTTTTGAATCCCATGACCTGATCAGGGTAGGGGGTTGGGGCAGAACCCAAAGCATGCCAATGGTCAAGATTTTCCCAAAGTGCCTTCAATCCAGGTACTATAGGTCCATGGACTAGTCAGCCAGTGGTCAGTCAGGGGAGGGACAGGATCTGGGACTTGTCTGCAGAGAAGTCATAGGCAACAGCTTATTATAAAAAGGCCACAGCAAAGCATTCTGGTAGTGAGGCAGCAGGGGATCTAAGGGGCAGAGACAAATCTAAGCAGAACAAGATTGAAAAGAAGTTCCCAGTAATGCAAAGGAACTACAGCAATTTATTATGTTCTGTTAGCTAGGTACTTCCTACTGTAAGTACAGGGGACTAACCTCATTTGCCTAGTCTCCTACATGAGCCATTACTATTAGTAGTGCCATATTGCCTTATCTGTCTCCTGAGTGACAAATTTTTCTGAGGCAATTGGGGTTAAGAGACTTGCCCAAGGTCACGTGGCTAGTAAGTGTCAAATCTGACCTCATGTCCTCCTAACTCCAGGACCAGTGCTCTATCCATTCTGCTACCTAGCTGCCCCTACGTCATCTATTTTGGAAACGAAAAGCTAGTTTAGAACATGTTATTTGAGAATGGGATTTTGAATTTTTGAACCATGGCTTAAAATAGAGGAATGATAGGCTTCTACCTGGGGAGGGAATGTGTCTGATAAGAAACAGTAAAAGTATATTTGCTTTGACTTTTGCAAATCTAATCAAAAGTGCTTTAAGCTGAAAAAGAAGGGGAAGTAAAAACTATAAATGTATGTCCACCAAGCTAAATACCAAAAAGAACAGCTACTAAATAGGAAGAACAGAAGAAAAGATGTCCAGAAATTCACAGGAGAAAAATAAATCCATGAAAGGACACAGCAATATAACCCATAGGAAGAGAATAAGGATTTATATAATACCTACCATGGGGCAGGTCACTGTGCCAAGTGCTTCTTACAAATACTGTCTCATTTGATCCTCACAACTACCCCACAAGGTTAAGTACTATTATTCCTATCCCCATGTTACAGCTGGGGAAACTGAGGCAAACAGAGGTTTAAGTAACAGTTGGGGTTGGGGAAGCATTTGGATGGAGATAATGGAGGCAAAAATAGAAGTGATATTGCCTTTACAGTATACTACAGACCATCTGGGCAGAAAGAGGAAATAGATGAGCTCAAGAAATTGCACAGGCTTATTTTAGAGAGGCATGATGAAGTAGCAATGGAGGAACTTCAGTGATCTCAACATTTACCCAGTGCTCCCTTCTCCCTTGACCAAAACAAAACATCTAACTTTTTTGTTTGCTTTTTATGGTAATTTCATCCTTCCAACTCCATTTTAATGGCCTGAAAGTCAGATATGTTATATTTCATTCCTCCCCCAGTGTTCCCTGGGACTTGACAGGACCTGATCTCTGCTACTGGCTCAAAAGTTCACTGACTGTATTCTCTCACTTTTAGGGGGTCCAACCCCAGCACCACAGTACCATTTAAACACTTAATCTGATTAGTTTTTACAAAGGAATATTCACTACAAACCCCTAATACTTGAGGGTAGAGCATAATCCCTTCCCTTACATTTTCCTTCTTAGTCTCTGGGGAGGTGTGTGGGATTAGGTTTACAATTCAGTTCAATTCTTTTAACAGTATTGCCCCACCAAATTCTGAGTATAAAGCTCCCTGGGCACATATCCCAGTACCCTGGCTTCTCAAAGACTTCCCTGCTGAGCTGGGGGAAAAAATAATACCACTACATTTGGCCTAGGATCCTCCAAGATTCTTGATTCAAGATTCTTTGAGCTCTAAGGAACGCTAGCTTCCCAGCCTAAGAATCCACTGCCTGTGCCTAGAAATGGAAAGAACAAATTAAACAGGCTCAAATCCCAAAACCCACTTCTTGGGCCACAGGGCCTAAAATTAAAAGGTGGAAAGTAGCCCTTCCCTCCCCACTCAGTTTATTTTATGGTGGTCATTTCACCTCTTGGATGGAGTTGAGGAGAGAGAGACACCACACACAAAGAGAGATTGTCCTAGCCTGGTTGTTTTAAAGATAGTCTATTTCAACTTCAAAATCAATAGAAAGAAGCTGATTCCACCCACATGGTATAGGGTGTTCAGGGAGAACTTGTACCTCTGGTGTGAAAGCTGCTTACTGACCTTTCGAGTCTACCTGGCACCCAACTCTCACCTGTGGCTCCAAGAAGCTGGACCATGCACAATGGCCACAGCCCAGTAAACCTTGGCAGATGAGCTAAACAACACTGAAGGTAACTGATAGGCCACAAACCCATCACTGAGTTAGAGGGGTGTCTACCCCAAGTACATGAAGATTTTCCCTGGCCAAATGGGAGAATGAGAACAATTCTTTTTTTTTTTT
>CM053587.1:244313672-244335597 GCA_028646515.1 Pseudochirops corinnae | reverse complement strand
TGTACAGCCTGTATTTAATTGCTTGTCCTTCCAGTGGGGGTGGATGACAAGGGAGGAAGGGAAAGAATCTAGAATTTAAAGTTCTATAATCAAATGTTAAAAATATATATGTATATATTATTATTATTATTATTATTAATTGCATGCAATTGGGAATTAAGATATACAAGCACTGAGGTAGGGAGATCCATCTTGCTATACTGGAAAGGCAGAGGGGTGATGGAGGGGGACATAGGAGAGAACAGATTGAGGGGGGGTATACAGTAGGATCACTGTTTTGGGGTGGTGAGTAGGAGAAAGATGGGGAGAAAATTTGTAACTCAAAATCTCGTGGAAATAAATGATGTAAACTGAAATAAACAAAAGTTAAAAGAAAATATTTTGACTTACCTACCTAATAGTAATTAGAACTAACAATAGAAAGTTAGTTACAAGTTAGTAAACTCCTTATGTTTAGAAATATACAATCGTGGGCTCTGTAACATTATGTCAGGGCTATTATAGAGATGATTCCCACAATGAATGGGAATTTTAGCAGGATCAGTGGTCTCCAGACTTTTTTGATCATACTCTCCATCAGTAAAAGATTTTTGAGCATTAATGCCCTATGTAGATAGATGTATGTTTATTTACAAATTGTGTACATATACTACTCTACTACTAATTATTTTTAAAATAATATCTTATTTTCCCCACAATTACATGTAAAACAATTTTTAACATTTGGGTTTTTTTTTAAGGTTTTGATTTCCAAATTTTATTCCTTCCTTCCTTTCCTTCCCCCTCCTTGAGATGATAAGCAATCTGTTGTAGGTTATACATGCGTAATCATTTATCACATTTCCTCATTATTCATTTTGTCCATTAAGCTAGAATTTAAAAAAGAAAGAAGGTGAAAATGGTATGCTTCAGTCTATATTCAGACAACATTAGTTTTTTTCATCATGAGTTCTTTGGGATTATTTTGGATCATTGTACTGCTGAGAATAGCTAAGTCATTCACAGTCCTTCATCATACAGTATTGCTGCTTTGTATAATGTTCTTCTGGTTCTGCTCACTTTACTTTGAATCAGTTCATATAAGTCTTTCCAGGCTTGTCTGAAATTATTCTGCTTGTCGTTTCTTATAGCACAATAATATTCCATTTCAATCATATACCATAGCTTGTTTAGCCATTTCCTAATTGATGAGCATTCCCTCAATTTCCAATTCTTAACCACCACAAAAAGAGGTGCTATAAATATTTTTGTACAAATGTCTTTTTCCCTTTTAAAAAAATCTCTTTGGGATACAGACCTAGCAGTGGTATTGCTGGATCAAAGGGTATGCACATTTTTATTGTCCTTTGTGCATAGTTTCAAATTGCTCTCCAGAATGGTTGGATCAGATCACAACTCCACCAACTCTAATAATTATTTATATTATAAAACTTACACAAATGTAAAAAATTTAAAAGTATAAGCTAAAGTTGAAATGGTATTTGATTCTAGGGTCAGTAACCCAGTAAACCACTGGGGTTTACTAAATCTGTGCTTTAGGAAAAATCACTTTGGCAGCTGTGTGGAAGATGGATTGGAGAGGGGAAACACTTGAGTCAGGGGAGACCATTTAGGATGCTATCATAAGCTCAGGTGAAATATGATGAGGGCCTGAACTGTGGTGATGGCTGTGTGAGCAGAGTGAAGGCTCCTTTATAAGAATGCTGTGAAGGAAGAAATGACAAGATTTGGTAACTGATTGGGTGTGTGGTATGAGGAGTCAAGAGTAATGCCAAGGCTGCAAACCTGAGTGATTGGAAGGAGAGCGGTGGCCTCAACAGAAATCAGTAACTTCAGAAGAGGAGAGTATGGGTATGAAGGGAGAGCTTTATTTTGGATAGATTCAGTTTGAGATGCCCTTGGGACATCACGTTTGAAATTTCCAAAACACAGTCACTGATGTAGAAATCTCAAGAGAGAGACTAGGGCAAGAGATATAGATTTGAGTTATGTTCATAGAAATGATGAGCTCAGGAATCATGAGGTGATGTTGGGAGACAGGAAGGGGCAAGGCTTTGGGATGTTATGGGAGGAATTAGGGTCACGATTTTTGCATGATTAACTGCTGAGGATCCTTGAATCGTATTAGTCTGTAGCTGCCTTAGAGGTTCATGACAGCAACAGTCACGTGAGAGAGGGAGAATAAGGGAGAGCGTTACCTCTATCAACAAGGAGTTGATAGAGGTAAGTACAGATAAGGTATTAGTGGGAGGTGACATGGTCCCTTCTTCCGATCCTCTCATTGGTTGATCTTGCAATCCTTGAGGGGCAGGCCCTTAGGAATTATTCTGTGGCCCTCACTTTAGAGACCACTAGCCTAGATAAGGAATGGATTCTTGACCTCCGGTACATGAATATGAACTGTTTTTTCCTTTTGGAGGGGGGAAGAAGGAAGGGCCGTTGGGGTTAAGTGACTTGCCTAAGATCACACGGCTAGTAAGTGTTAAGTGTCTGAGGCTGGATTTGAGCTCAGGTCCTTCTAACTCCAGGGCCAGTGCACTATTCACTGTGCCACCTAGCTGTTCCTGAATATGAGCTTTTTAAGAAAAATAACATATTATATATTTGATAACCATATTATATAATTGTTTCTTTTGCCATTCTGTGTGTTTTGTTTCTAATTTTAAAAAGATTCTGAGAAGAGGACTATGGCTTTATCAGCCTGCCAAAGGGTTCTATCACACACAAAAAGGTTAAGAACCTCTGTTGTGAGGACCCTTCCAGCACTAGGATTCATGATTGTTTTTTAGGTGCATTACTTTTATCTTCCCAACTAAACTATGAGCCTCCTGAACATAAATATCTTGTAGAACCCTCTGTTTTTACTTTCACACTTCCCTTGCAGGATAGCTGTATAAACTTCCCTCTGTACTCCTGTTTCAAAAGTAACAACACTCAAGGTATGGAAGTTATAAATAGACATAGCCAATAAATAATTGCATACCCTTTGACCCAGGAATAGCACTTCTGGGGTTGTATCCCAAAGAAATCATAGAAGCAAGAGGAAGACTCATATGTACAAAAATATTTATTGCAGCTCTCTTTGTGGTGGCAAAAAACTGGAAATTAAGGGGAGGCCCCTCCATTGGGGAAGGGCTAAACAAGTTGTGGTGTATGAATGTAATGGGATAGTATTGTGCTATAAGAAATGGGGAGCAGATGGACTTCATATTCACCTGGAGAGGCTTATACAAACATGCTGAGTAAGAAGAGCAGAACCAGGAGATATTTGTACACAATCACAGACACATCGTATATGTGATGACCAACCCTGATAAACTGGACTCTTCTCAGCAGCGCACAGCTATAAGACAACTCTGCAAGTCTCTGGATGGGAGGAGATATCTACATTCAGAGAAAGATCTAGAAAGAATAGAGTTTAAATGGAGACTGAAGCAACCTACATGCTATCACTCTTTTCCATGTTTGGTTTTGTTTCCTTTTTCCCAGTGTTCACTCCATTGGCTACAATCCTTCTATATAACCAGACTAATATCCAATGTGAAAGTATTTGCAGATCCTGTGCTTGATTGTATGCCACCGTGGGGTGAGGGGAGAGGGAGGGGAGAAAATTTGAAACTCAAGGGACTGTGGAACTGAATCTTGTAAACTAAAAGTAAATAAACAAATCAATTTAAATTAAAAAAGAAAAGAAAAATAAATAAATAGACAGAGCCAGTCAATGAGCATTTATTAAGAACTTACTATATGGGAGACAGTGGGCTAGGCACTGGGGATACAAATAGAAGCAAAAAGGTAGTTCCTGCCCTCAAAAAGCTTACATTCTAATGAAGGAAGACAATCCTTAAAAATAAAATGAGAGAGGTGGCTAGGTGGCACAGTGAATAGGGCATCAGCCCAGGACCAAAGAGGACCTGAGTTCAAATCCAGCCTCAGACACTTAACACTTACTAGCCGTATGACCTTGGGCAAGTCACTTAATCCCCATTGCCCTGCCCTCCCCCCTCCATAAAGCAAAAAAAAACCCACACAAAACAAAAAATGAAAAAAAAAATAAACTGAGAAAGGAGACTTTAAATTCTCTCGTTTTACAGATGAGGTAACTTGGACTCAGAAAAATTAAATTACTTGCCCAAAGTTGGATAGCTATTAATAGCAGAGTTGGGAACTAGGACCTAGATCTCCTAATTCCCACTGAAGTGTTTTTTTCCACCGTTTCCACTGTACTGCTTCCCATGGGATATATTGTAGGATCCAAGAATTGATGGCTAGTAACCGCCCCCAAGTTATTTTTTGATGAGGGGAATCAAGGACACTTGCCACTATTATAAATGATTATGGCACTTTCCAAATTCTAGCTTTCATAACTTCATTCTTTTTGTTCATATGCCAAGCTTACATTCAGATATTGTTTTCATTTGGTGTCTGGGAGATTTCTTTGCTGTCAACTCTTTATGTACAAGTGTTTGCTTATTAAGATTTCTTCTATATTGGAGTGTGAAGTGTTTCTTTTTGTTTTGTGTATTTTATGTGCAGTAAGTGTTGTGGGGTTGAGTAGATGGGCCCACATAGAGATTTAGGTCGGACCTTTGTGGGTGGTTTAGAATGTTTGTGACACTTATGCTTTGCAGAAGCTGGAGGGGTGGCCTGCTCTATACCCCTGCAAGGATAGGTATGTCATATGTCTGCCAGACCATGCTCAGCTATGTGCCTTTGGAATTTTACCATAACTTTTTTTGACTGATCTTAAGCATATTTTTGAGCCATAAACTATTATAATTTATTACAGCTTTTCTAAAAAGTTATGTGGATTGTTGGGGAGCAGGAAGAATGATTTGGGTGATTTTTTCATTTTTGTTAAGGGAGAACGAAAAAAAAGAGTGGAAGGATAAGGGTGTAAGTAAGCATGGTAGTGTTTTTTTTTTCCTTACCAAAGTTTAAAGCTTCTAAGGTTAACTTAATTTCTTCAAAGATATCGGCAACATTCTACATATAGAAGTATTTAGGTTTGTGGCAACCAGGGTGTTCTTTTGCATGCCTTCTTCATGTTTGGAAGTAAGACACAAAAGAGCCGTGTTTAAAAAGCTCTGGGCTAGAAGATTAAAGGGTATTTACAATTCCATCTCATTATTCTATGGGCCTAATAGGTTATGATTGGACATTTACAATGACAAAATTTAAATTTAAATGAAAAGAAATTGTCAGTAATTAGCTTGTCACGTTTTAATAGTCAGCTGTTTTTCATTCACCAATTTGTGTGCATTTAAAAAGTATAGCTCTGGAGTTCTGGAGATAGAGTTGGAACAGAGAAGAACATGTACTAAAGTAATCTAGTCGTTAGTTTTTAATTTAAATCCTGTTCAGCTAAATAATTTGGCATCCAGAAAATTTCACTGGTTAGCTGTTTAAGCACATAAATAATTACTCCCAGGTTTTTTGGGGGTTTTTTGCCTCCTTTTTAAAGAAATTTGGAAACAACAATTTATTGTGGTATATATATTTTCATGCATTTGATTTTTTTGTAAAAATATTTTTCACACATGGATGACTAGTACTACAAAGTTAACTTTCCTCATCTGCAGGTCAGCTCATTCTAGAACATTTGGTATGAAATAAATACCCTTTTAAAATAAATTAGATTAAAGAAAATCATCTTAGCAGCCTATTGAGGGTTTGATTCTTAAAATTTGATACTTAAACTGAAGATTTTGCTGTTGGTTAATCAAGAGAAAAAGTTAATTGTTATCTTAAGTCTCACCTATTCAGCTTTTTGATGAAAAGACTCTTGATATATTAAATTATATTCTTTCTCACTGCCCTAGGCTGACTTTGGGAACAATGCTCATAAGATTTAAAAGGCTCCCAAATCAATATATAGACTGTCAAGGACATATATGGGAAGGAGATTTGTGAAAGTGGGAGACAAGCCTGACTAAAGAGAGGGATGATTGTAGTTTAGGGTCAAAGACAAAAGGCAAATTCTTCTGCCTCTCCTGGCTTGCAGGACTCAGTTGAGTATGTGTGTCTTGTGTTTTCTGCCCCATTGCAAGGGCCCTGGGAAGTCTAGGTTTTTGCAAAGATCCTGGCAGGTCAGCTATGGAGCCTGGAAAGTTTTGGAGGACCAACTCGGGTTTGTTTAGCCTGGAGAAGAAAAGAGCAAGGAGAGATAGGCTATCTGTCTATAAACATTTGAAGATACACGTTTGTTCTGTATTCTTTAAAAAGTCCAAGTGGAACCAATAAATAAAAGTTATTGCGAGGCAGATTTAGACTTAACTGAAGGAAGGATTTTCTTATGCACGGGATTGTCCTCCAGTGGTTGCCCTAATTTAGGAGGATGGATAAAGAGATCCTTCTCAGTGAAGATATTTAAGTAGAGGCTGGATAATCCACCATCAGTGATGTTGTGGAAGAGATTCACTTTGTGGGAGGTTGGGCTATAGGTTGTATAGCAGTGTGAACTTCAGGTAAATTACTTTACCTTTTTATTCCTTAGTTTCTTTGTAAAATAAAATAGGGGTGGGAGGGGATCACAGATTTAGAGCTGGAAAGGAACTTCTGTACCTATCTAGTACAACCTTCTTGTTTTCCAGAGGAGGAAGCAGGCTCAGAGAAATGAGTCGACTTGCCCAGGTCACACAGTCAAGTCTTCCTGACTCCGTGTTTAGCACTCTCTCTGTTATGCCAGAGAGTCTTAACCTGGGGTTTGTGAACTTGTTTTTTTGTTTTTTTTTAAATTTCACAAGTATTTCAATACAATTGGTTTTCTTTGTAATCCTCTGTATTTTATTTTGTGCATTTAAAAACGTTATTCTGAGAATGGGTCCATAGGCTTCACCAGACTGTCAAAGGGGCCATGTTGCCTCTGATGATATCCCAGATGATCTTTTAAGTCCCCTCAGTCCTCTAAATTTATATGCTCTATGATCTCTATCTCTTAAATTCTAGAAATGGTATGAATCGAATGGTAGTAAATCTTAGAATCTTAGACGAGAAGAGATTTCAAGAAGTTATATGTTCCAGCTCCCAGCCTTTAAGGTAGATGAATGTTTTAAGTCATTCAGGACAGATGTGTGCTTGTTTTCTTCCTGAAGACCCTTAGAATTAGAGATGCTACAGCTTCTCTTGATGGAAACAAAAGTCCATTAGGAATAGCTGATTTTCATCAGTTTTAATTTAAACCCATTTTCTTCCTGTTAATTTTCTGTGGACATGGAGAACAACTATTCATCATACTCTTTAAAAAAATACTTCATATTTTTGAACAGACTAATTCCTGAGAATATTGCAGCCATTCACTCTGAGGTCCTTATTTTCCACTTCTCTCTATCTCAAAAATTTTTGTCATTATTTTTATTTCACTCTTCATTTTCTCCAGCACTTGATTAGGAGCTGGCCCTTCTTGCCAAGGCTAGGCTTTGACATATTCTCCTTTCATCTCCTCCTAATTTCTTCAGCAGATTGCACCCTCATTTCCTTTCCCCTTGAACCTTTAACTAGGCCCTTTCTATAGGGTTCCTTCCCTACCAACTTCAAACATGCTCAGATGTCTCCTGTCTTTAAAAAAAACCATGACTAGACCCTACCAATTCCCTCAAGCTGTTGTCCTATATCCCTCTTCTTTCTTAGCCAGACTCTTAGAAAAACCTATCTATATAGCCATATTGTCTTTACTTCCTTTCTTCTCACTCCTTAGTTTTTGGCAGTTTGGCTCATCATCAATCAACTGAAACCTCTCTCAGAAATTATCAGTGATCTCTTAATTACCAAAGAAGGTCTTCAGTTTTTTCCCAGTTCTCACCTGTCTTGCCATCTCTGCTGGACCAGACATTGCTGACCACCTGCTCTTGTTGGACCTTCTCCTCTTCTCCCTAGGTTTAGTGATTCTTCTTCTCTCCCCCTCTTAGTTCTGTTCACTACCTGACTGCTTCTCCTCTGTCTCTTTGCTGGCTGATCATCCAAATCATGTCCTCTAACTGGGGGTGTGGCAGGGCCCTGCCCTGGGCCCTCTTCTCTCTACATACTTGCACCTGTATTGACCTCATCAGTTCTTATGGGTTTAATTATCCTCTCTGTCCACATGACTCATAGATCTCCATATCCGGGTCAAGTGTTTTGCCCTATAGTTGTACTTCACCAACTGCCTTTTTAGACAGTTCAAGCTAGATTTCTCGGAGAAAACTCAAACTCAGCATGGCCCAAACAGAATTCATTGTTTTTTCCACAAAACCTTCTCCTCCACCAATTTATATGCTCTATGATCTCTACCTCTATGTTTGTTAAGGGTGTGACCATTCTTCCAGTCTCCCAGGTTTGTAAACTTGGCATTATTCATGATTCCTCATTCTTCCCCAACTCACACCATACAGTCTGTTGCCAAATCCTGCTGTTTCGGCCTTCATGTCCCTTGTATCCTATGCCTTCTCTTTACTGACAAAATTACATTAGTTCAGGAGACTTCATCACCTTTCACCTTTCCCTCCAAACCTTCCCCCATTTCTGTTGAGGTCACCACCATTCTTCCAGTCACCTAGGTTTATAAGCTTGGGTATAATCTTTGGCTCTTCACCCCACATCCCTAATTAGTTACCAACTCTTGCCATTTCTACTTCCATATCATCTCTTGCATTTAACTCTTTCTCTTTACAGAGCCCACCACCTTAGGTCAGGGTCTTATTGTCTATTACCTAGACCAGTGGTTTTCAAATCGTATTTTGTAGACTCCTGGGGGTCCTCAGGACCCGTTCATTGAATCCATAAGGTCAAAACTAGTTTCATAGTAATACCACAGCATAATTTTTCCAACTACATATTTGTGTGAGGCCAGATTGTTTTCATATACAACATATCACAACAGATTAAATGCAGAATCTGATATATGAATCCAGCTGTCTTCTATTAAAAATATGTAGAACAATGCCACTGTTCTCACTAAATTTTTCTTGTTTTGGAAAATGTTTTTCAAAAAATGTTACTTATGTTAATATGTAATGGGTTTATTATTTGTAAATGTATAAATATTAAAATTTATCATTTTGAATTTCTAATATGGTAAATATTTATAGATATAGTCCACATAAATAAACAAAAGCTCTTTGTGTCCTCAATGACTTTTAAGAGTGTAAGGGGGTCCTGAGGCCAAAAATTCTGAGAACCACTGATTTAGACTGTTGTAATGGCCTCTTCATTGTTCTGTCTGATTTAAGTCTTTCTTCAGTCTATCTCCCCATATAGCTGCCAAAGTAATTTTCCTTCCAGGAGACTCTAACAATGATTGATCAACTATGGTAGTTCTCTGTTGTCTTTAGGATAAAATATACATGTGTTCTCTCTGACTTTTTGAATGCCCTTCACCAACTTGGCCCCAACTTATCTTTTCAAACTCATTATAACTTTAGTGTGCTGCACTTTGTAGTCCAACCAAAATGAGCTTCTCTTTCTCTCTCCCTCCTCTCCTCTTTTGTCCTCTCCCCTCTCCTCTGTCCCTTTGCTCTTCCCACCCCCAATGCCTGGAATGAGCTCCCTCTTTCCTCCATTGCTTCACAGAATCCCTCACTTGTTTCAAAACATAGTTCTGCGTCACCTTCTACATTGCAGCTGTGTGTGTGTGTGTGTGTGTGTGTGTGTGTGTATACATACTTACTTATTTATTTATGCTTGTCTCCCTCACTTAAATTTAAGCTCCTTGAGGGCAGGGACTTAACATATTTGTATTTTTATCCCAGCATCCAGTACAGTTCCTGGGATATAGTAAGTAATTAATTAATTGATTGTTAACTGAATTGATCCCCTAGCTTGTTCTTCCCTAAGTTAAAATTTACCTGTATTACTTATTTTTCATCCCTTTGATCACTTTTATTGCTTTTTTATGAATCAGATCTCTCCATATCCTTTTTGGTTGTGACCAAGATTGTGCAGGATTCTCTAATAAAGATCTGACTGATTCAGACTATAGTAGAAAGAGTGACCTTCAGTTTTTTAATATTTTGCCTATTTTAAATATAGCCTGTCATCCTTTTGGCTTATTTCATTGTAGCCCAAAGTAACAGAGGCATGACCCCATGTACCTGTGCCCTTATATAGGTCTTGAATCATTTAGTTGATAGTCCTCATTCTAGAGTCATGAGACTGATAAGAATATGAAAAGGCAGATTCTTTATGGAATTCTCTTTTGTCAGGAATTTATATTATCTTAGAAGATAATATATTTTATTTTAAAATTCAATTCAACAAACATTTATTAAGCACTTACCATTTGCAATGCCTTATGATTCAGAGGGAAATTCCATGCGTTTCCTTAATTATAAAGGACATTTATCTATTACGTACATTTGGATTTCATTTCTTAGCATAAAACAAAATTTTCCCACAAATAGTATATTACATATTAGTTTCTTATAATAAGTGAAACATTTCATTGATTGTCCTTTTCAATGCTATGGGTTTGGTTGTGTGTATATGTGTATATACACACAGACATACATACACACACATTGATATATATTTCTGGCCAGTTGCTTTCCTGATTATTTTATGCATTTATACATTTTAGAAATTATTTCCCTTAGTTACTGATTCTAGTGTCCAGTGTCTAACAGGAATCACTGTTAGGAATTCCTTCATTTTGTCTAATCTAAATCCCTTAGAATTTAGTTGAAATTTTTTCCCTCTTGTCTGTCTGTACTTAAGCATCTCAGAGGACAGCTGGTTTTCTTCACTTGCGTAAGAGTTCTTCAAAGTCAATTCAGTTCAACAAGCATTTTTAAGTACCTACTATGTGTAAGGCACCTCTTTAGGCACTGGTGATTCAAAGATGAAGAAAAGAAAAAAATACCTTCCCTCAAGGGGATTACATTCTGGTTGGAAAAATAATTTAAGAAGAGAGAAAGCACTAACAACGAACATAGATATTTAAAAATGGTGATTGAATGTATCCTTAGAGTGATTTCCTGTAGGAACAATCTCCAGTTCCCTTTAATCTTGTCTATAGTTCTTATATTCTAATTCTTCCAGTCTTTGGGACTTCCCTATAAAAAAACTTTCCAGATTTTTCACAACCCTATTTAATTGTGGATATTAGAACTAGGGCAGTTGGTAGATGGAAGAGATAGCAGTAAAGGCAATATCCAGCCAGCATGAGTAAATCTATTTCTTTTCTTTTTGCTTGTTGGAAGGGGAAAGGTAGGGCAATTGAGGTTAAGTGACTTGCCCAAGGTCACACAGCTAGTTATTGTGTTACGTGCCTGAGGCCGGATTTGAACTCAGGTCCTCCTGACTCCAGGGCCATAAATCTATTTCTAATCTTCTGCCATCCTTCTCCATAGTGTTTTGCAATTCACATTGTAGTGTAAGCTGGTGTTGCTCTTGGCTTCCATGTGTCACTACTTGTCAAGAAGCCTAGGAATTTGCTGTCTCTATTTTTGGTCTCATTGTGGTAACATTTCACATCAGTAAATGTCTCCAAGAAATAATGATAATCTAGAGCAGAGGTATCAAACTCATCTGCAAAACTCTGTAGAGTGACCAGAACCAGATTAAAGTGTAATGGGGAGGGGGCAATTAGGTGACGCAGTGAATAGAGCACTGACCTTGGAGTCAGGAGGACCTGAGTTCAAATTCAGCCTCAGACACTTAACACAAAACTAGCCATGTGACCTTGGGCAAATCACTTAACCCTAATTGTCCTGCCCTCCCCCCTCTGAAAAGCAAAAAGACAAAACAAAAAAAAGTGTAATGGGGAATTATTTAACAAATAAAACAAATAATAAATAAAATACATAATAATAATGATAGTGATAATCTGTGGTTTTCTAAAATAAGTTCTGAGGGATTTGGGTTTGACGCCACTGATATAGAGTAATTATCTCCATTTTTCAAATGGTCTGACAAGCTTGTTTAAATCATATTTAAATGGGTAGAGATGATGGCGTAAAAGCATAGATTTTAAGCTGAAGGGGATTGTATGTTCCAGCCCCCTCATTTCACAGATGAGGAAAGTAATGTCCAGCAAAGAAAATGGCTTGGTCACCGAAGAAGCACGATGGCAGTGCCAGCTGACATTTGAACTCAAGTGATGACCCTAATCCATTGTTCTTTCCACTGGGTCATACTTTGTTTCTATGAATAAAATGTAATTGAACAAATAAAAATTAGTTCTACATGGACATGTTATAAATGTATTCAACGTCAGCGCATCTTTATCCTTTTTTAATAGATTTAGTGTTGAATTTTTAACTTTGCTTCAACCATTCAACAATCTGGCTGCACCTCTGGTAGCTGATTCTGAAATGACTCCTACATTAATAACCAGTCATTTCTTGTCTGTTAAGATACAGAGTCACTTTTACTTTTTGTTATGTTTGTTGATTGTGGTTTCTACCATTTTTTGACTCTCCTTTTGAGTAGTCTATAAACTATTGGCCTCTTTCATATTTTGATGCTGAACCATATTTTCCAGCATGCTTTTTTGCTATGCATTTTTGTGCCCTTCACCTTGGTGTCATCAAATAATATATATATTGACTTAGTTTGGAATATCTTTCAAGTTTTTATCTCTTCATATCTTGTAACAGATGTTGGCAATAAGCTGTGCTTAGCTTCATGCTGGTCTGTTTGCTCATAATGAGTTATGAGCCCACAAAAAGTGAAGAGACCAAGTATCCTATGAAATGATGTTTCTTGTTGCCCTTGGAGACATACTGAAGCCAATGACTTCAGCTCCTTTAATCATCTCCCTAAGGAGAACCTCTGAGCTGTTCTTCTGTTTAGCAACCCTTTCTTTATCTTCTAGTTTCATTCATACCAAGAATTTCAACATGATTGTAATTTAGTTTCTCTAGGACAGTAGTTTTTTAACTTATTGGTCAGTATCACTCAAAGATCTAACATTTATAGTACTACCAGCCAAGATAATGTTTGTAGACAGTCTAAAAATGATGCAATTCTTAGAATTCTCTATTCCCTTTTTCCACATTCTGATATAGTCACTGCAGAAGCACTGGTTGGTCTTCCTGCTTCGAGTCCCTCCTCTGTCTACCACTCACCTGACAAAGTGATTTTCTTTAAGGGTTGGTCTAACTATGTCACCCCCTCCCACTCCACTCCACCCCCAGCTCATTAAATCTACTGGCTCCTTATTATATTATTCTTATTGTATTTGATACAAGATCAAATTTAAAATCTTCTTTTTAGTTTTTAAGTAAGCCCTTCACCACCTACCCCCTTCCTACCTTTTCAATCTTACATGTTACTACCCTCTGTGGACTCTATAATAAGCTGCATTGGCCATTTTGCTGATTCTGGCACCCAGCACACTATCCCATGCCTTTTTTCCTGCCTGTACTCAATGCCTGGAGTTTCTTCCCTCCTCACTTCCACTTCCTGGCTTCCCCGGCTTTCTTCAACACTGTCCTCAAATCTCACCTTCTCCAAGACAACTTTCCTAGTCCCTTTGACTAAATAGCTCCCTATCTATAGTACACTATACCGTATATTCATGCTCGATATATTTTGTATGTAGTAGCTGTTTTGTGTTTTCTTTCCCATTAGAATGTTAACGGCTTGAGACTAAGAACCAAGGTTTTGCCTTTTTTAAAAAATATCTTCCATGTTTAGCACAGTGTGTAGCAAGGGCTTAATAAATGTTTGATGGTGACGATGATGGTATTACACAGTACTGAAGGCCATTTTGTATTTTTATCTTTTTCATGGGTTACTGTGGCTGCCCTTGTAGTGATAAAGCTCTTTGTTTTGCTAGAATAGCCTTTGTATAATAGAATGTGATTTCTTTGAGAGCAGGGATTAGTTTGTTTTGTTTTGTTTTTATCCTGAGTGCCTACCATGTGTATTTGGATGCTTTGTACATAGTTGGTGCTTCATAATTGTTTATTAAATTGGACTTAATACACATAGCCTATTGCTGGTATAATAGTCAAAGCCTTTTTCACTTTGGTAAAATCTATCAGAGCTCGTGTTCCAGTGACATAGCCTTTCAGGAATTCAGCTTCACTTCCATCCTGAAATAAGGCATAGAATAGAACTTTGTGGAGAAGTTTCAATTCAGCTAACATTTTTTAAGTGGGTGCTGCCATGAGGAACTGCTGGTGCCAGGGATACAAAGAAGATAAGGGATAATGATGCCCTCAAGGAACTTATTATGGTGTAATGGGCAGATATAACATATGCATACTTTTAAAACCTGGAGTTATTAACCAAGGTAGAGTATGGTGGGCAAAAGACAGCCAAGTGCTCTGAGAATTTTGAGGAAGGAGAGATAATTTTCATCCCTTGGAAAAGGTAGTCAAGGAAAGGGATGACATTTGAATTGGGTCTTGGAGAGAAGAACTGGGGGTATAAGAGTCTATTCTAAACATGGAGTTGGTATAAAAAAGATACCAAGATGTGATAAGAAAGAGCAGGATGAGAAAAATATGTGGAACAAAACCCCGTACCCCATTTTCCAGTTTGTCTGAAACATAGACTACTTAAAGGGAAGCAATGTGACATAGGGTTGAACAGATAGGTTTGGAGCCAGATTGTGAAGGGTCACGGTTCAAATTTCATGTGGTAGGCATGGGAAGCCACTGAATGTTTTGAGTAGAAGAGTGCTACTAAGTAACAGTAAGTTAAGTCACTCTTTAAAATTTAAAAATTGTTTTTGATTAATAAATGCATTTTTTTCTTCCTCCTGACTTCCCCCCTACTAAAAACCCTACAAAACCTTGTAACAAATGTGTGTAGATGATCAAGAAAAAACAAATTCCTGCATTGGTATATCCAAAAGATATATGTCTCATTCTTTATCTTGAATCTATCACTCATCAGGAGATGGATAACGTGATTCATCATTGTTCCCCTGGAATTGTGGTTCATCACTTACTCTTTAAATGTGCATTAATGATACCCTTATGGCATGGAAATATCAGTGCCTTTTCGAAATTAGTATTTTGCCAAGTCATCAGGAAACAGTTTACACTAGAGGCATTGAACTCAAATAGACATGTGGGGCATGAAACACACTTGGGAGTATTGGGGGCCAGGTGTTTGGTGCCTCTGGTTTAAATTGACTGTGGAACTTTTTTTGAAGACCGTAAGTGGGGAGGGTTTCCTGAGAAACCCGTTCCACTTTGGGACAGCTCAGATTGTTAGAAAGTTTTTCCTAATATTGAGTCTAAATTTGCCTCTCTTCCACTTCCATGTGTTGCTCTCAGTGCCACCCTCTGGAGCCACACAGAACAAGGCTAATACCCTCTTCCACATGATGGGCTTTCAAGCCCTAAAATGTATCGAACATAAGCTTCCTGTGTCTTCTTTTGTCTCCTCAGCTGATTTTCATATGGTATGATCTCAAGACACTTGGCCATCTCTCTTCACTAAGCTCTGTATTTTATCAATATCCTTCCAAAATAGGTGCCAGGCACTGAACATAGCACTCCCCATATGTGGTCTGCCTAGGTCAGTGTGGATAGCAGTTCCATCACCTTGTTAGTTCTAGATATTATGATTCTCAAGGTAGCCTCTGATCCCCTTGGGCTGTCAGATGACATTGGTGACTCACATTAAGCTTGCATTTCATGAAAATCCTGGATTTCTTCAAGATGAACAGCCATATCTCCTCACACACAACCAGCAAGTATCTGGAGCTGGATTTGAATTCGGGTCTTCCTGACTCCAGCCACAGGACTCTATACAATGTGCCACCTAGCTACCTTTATTATTATTATTATTATTATCATTATTGTTATTATTATTATATCACTACTATTATTATAAAATTACTCATAGTTTATTTTCTTTAAGGCTTATTTTTATATTTATTACTTATGTTTATGAAACTATTATCTATTATTTGTTGAATTTGTTGAACCTGATCTTCAGCCCTGAGGCCTTTTAATCTGTGTCTGGCTTTCATGTTGAACATAATATCCGTGTAATTTAAATTTGCGTGTAAGGAAGTCATCAGGTGACAAAGTAGACTTAGAAAATTAAATTCTCGCAACAAAAGTTATGATTCTAAATAAATCAGATCCTGCTTTATAGCAATTTTTTATACTAGTAAATGTAGAAATCCTGTGTTATTGGTCACAGCTTGTAAGAAGAACATGATGAGCTCAGTTCTTTCCTTTTGGGAAAGAGGAGAGTGAAAGGGGTAGAAGGTGTAAAAGTCTTTCCTCTCTCATCCTTTCTTAGTGATTCATCCTTTTAACAAGAGTGTACCATTAAAACGAAATTTTGCAAGTTTATGAGATGTACATAATTTTAGGTGAGGTAGCCAGATGAGAGAATCATTGCTATGGTATCCCCTAATTTTATCCAATGACCTAATTGCATTTATGAGACCATAATGGTGCCCTAAATCTTGGACCAATAACTTTTTAAGCTATTCACATGCCTTCTAAATAGGAATTTGAATTGTTGAAATTTTTTTTAATCCTTTAAGTACCTTTCATATGTACGTAGCTAATGAGCTTTCTCGGCTTTATATTTTTTAAAAAATATAATGTTTGAAACATTTCGTTTTCAGACATTTTCAGAGGCAATTCGATTTAATGTGGATTATGGAGTTTTTGAAGTTGTCAATGATGCCCCTAACCTTTTAGAAAAGCAACTGAAAAGAATTCTACAAGAACAGAAACCTCGAAATCCCATTTATGATGTTGTAAGGAAAGAAAAATGTGGTATGACACCCGATAAATTAAATGTCTCTACTAAAGAAGATACTATAAAGATCAACTATAATATTATGGTAAGAAATTGAATTTGAATTAAAATTAATTGCTCAAAATAAAGTATTAGTTGGAATTAAGTTCTGGGTCTTGAGGGGTCTCTTTCCATTAAAGAAACAGTGCACTTGATTAAATCGTACTATGCTGATGCTTAAGCAATTACCCAGTGATTTCTCAGTTATTTATCTGAGATCCAGATAAATCTTGATAGTGCCCTTTTGCACTGCAAAAGCTTAATTTACTTTGCACAAACAAAGCCAATGCAACCAAAATTAGGAGGGAAGCAGAAAACTGGAAAAGAATTTTTGCAACCCGTGTCTCTGATAAAGGCCTCATTTCTAAAATATACAGAGAATTGAGTCAAATTTATAAGAATACAAGTCATTCCTCAATTGACAAATGATCAAAAGATATATGAACAGGCAGTTTTCAGATGAAGAAATTAAAGCTATCTATATTCATATTAAAAAAATGCTCTGTGTTACTATCGATTAGAGAAATGCAAATCAAAACAACTCTGAGGTATTACATCACACCTATCAGATTGACTAACATGACAGAATAGGAAAATGATAAATGCTGGAGAAGATGCAGGAAAATTGGAACACTAATGCATTGTTGGTGGAGTTGTGAACTGATCCAGCCATTCTGGAGAGCAATCTGGAATTATGCCAAAGGGCTATAAAACTGTACCTACCCTCTGACCCAGCAATACCACTTCTAGGTCTGTACCAGAGAGACCATAAAAATGGGAAAAGAATGCATGTGTACAAAAATATTTATCGCAGCTCTTTTTGTGGTGGCAAAGAATTAGAAACTGAGGGGTATGTCCATCAATTGGGGAATGGCTGAACAAATTGTGGTATGTGAATGTAATGCAATACTCTTGTGCTATAAGAAGTGATGAACAGGTGGACAACTCTGAAAGACTCACAATGGAAGACGTTATCCACATCCAGAGAAAGAACTCTGGAGTCTGAATGCAGATGGAAGCATACTATTTGCTCTCCTTTTGTTGTTGTTTTGTTTCTTCTTTCCCATGGTTCCTTGCACAAGTTCAATTAATGTGAAAATATATTTAATATGAAGATATAAGTAGAGCCTGTATCATTGCACACCATCTTGAGGAGGGGGAGAAAATTTGAAACTCAAAATCTTATGTAAGTAAATGTTGAAAACTAAAAATAAATAAATTAATGTTTTAAAAAAGCTTCATTTACTCTGGATGTGTAAAAATGTTCCATTAACATTGATTAGCATGCCATTTATATCACATAATTTATAGAATAATCTACTGCTAAGGCTCTCCATAGAGTCAATTTGTGTAAAATGAATTCCCTTTGCCCCATTAACTTTTATCATAAAGACAGAGTTACATTCTCAAAGGAAAAAAAAAACCTGGACAAAACTGGAAACTTTTGACAATTCCATGTATTATAGTACACCAAATTTGTTATGCTTGCTAGGAGTTGTAGCTCATATCTAAATATTTACTCTTTCAGACCATAGAATGAAGAAATGAATGAATGAAATAGCATTTAATAAGCATTCTAGGCACCATACAAAGTACTGGAGATAGATATAAAAGAGGCGGTCTTTGGCCTTGAGGAGGTTATTCTAGTTGGAGGGGGAGGGGCGGCGGTAATAGAGCCACGTGGCAGAGTAAAAGCTGGGACTTGCTTGAATTCTCCCCCAAACCCCTCCAAACACCTGTTAAAATGACTCTAAACAAATTTTAGAGCTACAGAACCCACAAAATGACAGAGTGAAACAAATCTCTAGCTCAAGACAACCTGGAAGGCCAACAGGAAGAGTATATCACACCAGACTGGGGTTAGAGCTCAGTCCAGTGTGGGCTGCACTGGGCACAGATCTGACTGGAACAGATCTCAAGGCACTGAATCACTGACAGCAGTGGCAATTTCCAGACTTCTCAACCCACAAACTCCAAAGACAAAGTAGAAGGTCAGTAGGGAAATTATGCTGGACTTGGGTAAGAGAAGAGCATGGTCTGGCCCCAGCCCCAGGGTGGTGGTGGAGGTGGTGATGGTGGTGGCAACAGCACCGGCAGTGGTGGCTGCAGTGTCATGAGCAGCAGTGGTGGCTGCTTTCAGAGCTCCAGGCCCACAGATGGTGAGAGGATCAAGCAGCTGATCAGAGGGGTATTGCAAAGATCTCTTTGCTGGCACTGAGGCAGGATTCTCTTGCGTTGCCCTATTTGGATCTGGGTAGCAGTCCTGGGGTGAGGAGGAGCTCTGGTGTGGCAGAGCTTGTGGTGGCTGTGGAGAGGGAATCCTCACAGTTCGAAGGCAGAAAAGAGTACTTGTGTTCATTCACAGAACCCAGAGCATAGGCCAGGAGAAGAAGAATAAACACCTCTCCTTTGATTATATCACCTTAGAAAAACCGAAAGTCTACAGGTGCCTAGAAGTATCTCTGGCAACAGTTGTGCAAAATCCCTGAAAGTTGGGACAGAGTACTCTCCACTCTGGAAGCAGAGTCCTACTTTGACAAAGAGCTCAAAAGTCAAGTAATTGGCTGGGAAAATGAGCTAAGAGTGTAAAAAAAATCAGACTATAGAATCTGACTTTAGTGACAAAGAAGATCAAAACATACAACCAAAAGAAGACAACAAAGTCAAAGCTCCTACATCCAAAACCTCCAAGAAAAATATGAATCAATCACAGGTCATGGAAGAGCTCAAAAAGGAGTTTGAAAATCAAGTAAGAGAAGTAGAGGAAAAATTGGGAAGAGAAAATGAATAATGCAAAAAATCATGAAAAATGAGTTAACAGCTTGGTAAAAGATATCCCAAAAATACTGAAGAAAATAATACCTTAAAAAATAGATTAACCCAAATGGCAAAAGAGGTCCAAAAAAGCAAATGAGGAGAAGAAAGCCTTAAAAAGCAGAATCAGACAAACAGAAAAGGAGATGCAAAAGCTCACTGAAGAAAACAATTCCTTGAAAATTAGAATGGAGCAAATGGAAGTTAATGACTGTATGAGAAATAAAGAAATTATAAAAGAAAACCAAAAGAATGAAAAAATGTAAGACAATGTGAAATATCTCATTGGGAAAATCACTGAACTGGAATATAGATACAGGAGAGATAATTTAAAAATTATTGGGCTACCTGAAAGCAATGACCCAAAAAAGAGCCTAGACATCATCTTTCAAGAAATTATCAAGGAAAACTGCCCTGATACTCTAGAATCAGAGAGTATAATAGAAATTGAAAGAATCCACCACTCAGCTCTTGAAAAAGATCCCCATAAAAGGAGGTTATTCTAACAAGGAATAATAGCATATATGAAGAAATGATGGCCCAGTAAGGGAATTTTGGTATGGAGAGTCAGGGTAAGTCCATGTATAAGATAGTTGCTATACCCTTTGCAAAACTAATGGTACTATTGATTTGAGTCATATAACAGGAGCCAAAAGTGGAAGAGAGTTGTGACTAAGAGTTTATGGACTTGGTGGTAGCAGGCAGGCCTACGTGGATGACTACAGGTATCCCTTCCACATCACAACTTGCCCTATTGTGGTTTCGGTATATCACAGGTTGGCATAAGAAATGAAGTGGGAATTTTGAGTGAGTTTTGCAGAAGCCACAGATGATGCATGAAGGCCAGCAGACTACACAAAGTTTAGAAACTTGGAGATGCATAAAATATATGTATGGTATTGTATACTATCAACCCAAATTTTATAATAAGGTACTGTAAACACCCCATTAAAAAAAAAAGAAAAAAATTAGACTTATTCTCTGGGATGAAGGGAGGGCCAGAAATTTTTAGGAGGATTTTCTAACACACCCCTCCCTCACCCCCAGATGTGGAAGGGATAACTGTAGAGGGCTGGATTGGATGTGAAGAAGCATGGAATCAGCTAGAAAGTAGATAAAATAGGCTCAATGAACTGTTTTGCATTCTTATTCAATCACTATTGAACTGAACTGGGCCCTAGTGCTAGAGCTCTAAAGATGAATGGATTACCTTCTTCTGGGACTTGGAGGTCCAGATCCAAGTATGGAAGGCACTGGTCCAGGTAGGGAGAAGTGGTAGAACACTGGGAGTCTTCAAATGGCAAGAGGACCTTGAAGGGTGACTGGATGAACTTTCTAGGCATGGAGTGGGAGGGAAGGCAGTCTATTTGATGGCATAGAGGTGGGGGGATGAAATGTTATGTATAGGAAATATGACAATTTGACTGAGCCAGGGGTGGGAAACCTGCAGCCTCAAGGCCACATGTGGCCCTCTAGGTCCTCAAGTGTGGCCCTTTAACTGAATCCAAACTTCCAGAACAAATCCCCTTAAAAAAAAGCATTTGTTCTGTAAAACTTGGACTCAGTCAAAAGGACTTAGAAGGCCACATGTGATCTCAAGGCCACAAGTTTCCCACCTCTGGACTGGACCTTATAGTGCATGAGGCAGAGTAATAGTCAACCTAGAAAGACAGTTTGGAGCCAGATTATGAAGGGCTTTAAATAGAGGTTTGTATTTTATCTTAGGTTAAATAGGGAGTCATTTAGCCGTTTTGAGCGGTAAAGTGATGTGATCAGATCTGTTCTTTAGGAATATCAATTTGGAAGCAGTTTGGAGAATAAATCAGAGGATGAAGAGACTAGATATAGGAAGATCAATGAAAGGTTACTGTGATGATCTTGGTGAGAGGTGATTAGGGTCTACTTTAGGGTAGTAGTCATGTGGGTGAAGAGTGCATGACATTTGGGAAAATCTTATGGAAATAGAATGGACAATCCTTGGCACCTGATAGGTTTTTTTTCTTTTTTTCTTTTTTTTTTTTTTTAATTTAATTGTACTAAACTTTATTTTAACAATACAAACTTCCAAAATGTGAGGCAAAATATCCATTTTTTGCTGTTGTGATAACAAGGAGTACACAAAGATACAATTTTCTTGATCTTTAACTTGGATAATGAGTTAACCCAAAATGACTAAAAAAGATAAAGCTTTTATTATCTTCCTGTTCTAAAAAATTAAACATCACTTACCAAGTGTTACAGATTTTAATTCCTCAATCATATAATTCTAACTACCTGAGGAAGTCAATACTTTTTTTGTCATTCAAGGCATTATTGAGACATTGTATCCCTTGGTGTGATTTTTTTTTAAAATTTTATTATAGTTTGCATCATTCATTTCCACAAGATTTTGAGTTACATATTTTCTCCCCCT
>CM053587.1:244281694-244313172 GCA_028646515.1 Pseudochirops corinnae | reverse complement strand
AGACTCCAGGACCGAGGCCCAAGACGATGATCCAGATCCAGGCCGCTCAACGCGAGAGCCCTGGCCTGAAAACAATCGCTCAGTCTCCCTGCTGTCTGCAGGCTGTGGGCAGGAAGCTACAACGCAGAGGCGGGTGCAAAATCTCTGCCTTTCACTTTTCCGCTCTGGAGACCTTTCAGCCGGACTGCTTACTCCCCCTTTCACAATCCCGACTCGCAGCTGGTGCTAATCCGTTCACCTGAAAGGCTCTTCTGCTGCCCCCGGGGCGCAGCCGTGGCTTCAGGCCAGGCTGGCTTCGGTTCGCAGTGCTGATATGGTTCCTTGTAGCCGACTGACTTTAGTGGGAAGTATCCTTGTGTGCGTTTTGGAGTTATAGGATTGGTTTAGAGTCCTATTTTATGGGTATTTTGGGGTGGCTATGTGAGAGCTGCGATATGTTGCTGCTGCTACACCGCCATCTTGGCTCTGCCCCCCCCCCCCATCTGATAGGTTTTACAGAGGTGAGTGACAATGAATGATCAAGAATGACTCCTAGATTTTGAACTGGTGGGATGGTGGTGCTCTTGGCAGAAATAGGGGAGAGTTAGAGAAATAGTTTTCAAGGGAATGACAATGGGGATTCTGTCTTGGACACATTGATCTTGACATGACAATAGGACAACCAAGGAGAGATATACAGCAGGTAGTTAGGGATACAGGCCTGGAAACAAGGAGATAGAGGAAGACTAGAGGCCAACCGTCCTCCTCTTCTGAGTCTTTTGTTCCCGTATCATATTGCTAATTGTGCCAAGCTAAGCCTCAGCCTTGGATTGTCTACTGCCATCTACTACCCTCACTCCTACTTATGCGCTGCTGAATAAAGCTGGGAAAAAATTTTAAATCATACTGACTGGGTCTTCTACCAAATTTATTACATGATCACAACTGGGCCTTCACTGTGACAAGGCACTTTACATCTTCCTACTTGATTCAATATCCTACTTAACCACAGCGTCTTTTCCAGACTCTCTTCAAACCTCCTGTGGCTATGATCCCACTCTTTCTTATCTTCAGTCTCTTTTTATCTGCTGGCTACCTCCTTATTGCCTACAAAATGCTCATATCTCCCTCTTCTTCCAAAAAAAAACCTCACTTGATCCATTCACTCCCACTAGCTGTCTTCCGATATCTCTTCTACTTTTTCTGGCTAACATCCTTTTTATTTTTAAGAAAATTAATTTATTTTTAGTTTTCAACATTCATTTTTATAAGATTTTGAATTCTATATTTTCTCCCTCCCTCTTTTTCCCCCTCCCTAAGATGACCTGCAATCTGTTATAGGCTATTATATTACATTTATACATAGAATTCTATGTATAGAGGGGTGGGGAACCTGTGGCCTTAAGGCCACATGTGACCTTCCACAATTATACAATTACAATTTTAGTACAGTTATATTACTCACATTTCCACATTAGTCATGCTGTGAAAGAAGAATCAGAACCAAAGGGAAAAACCATGAGAAAGAAAAAACAAATAAAAAAAGAGAAAATAGTATGTTTTGATCTGCATTCAGACTTTATAATTCTTTCTCTGGATGTGGATACCATTTTCCATCATGAGTCTTTTGGAATTGTCTTAAATCATTACAATGCTGAGAAAGGCTAAGTCTATAAAAGTTGGTCATTGTACAATGTTGCTATTACTGTGTACAATGTTCTCCTGGTTCTGCTCACTTCACTCAGAATCACTCCAAAGTTACCAGATGATCTCTTAATTGCCAAACCTAATGGCCAGAGATGGTGAAGTAGTAAGAAAGCAGTGCTGAGCTACTGTCTACAAATTCTCCAAATGTTTAGAAAATGCACCAGACAGAATGCTGACGGGGAAATCCAGAAAAAAGTTAGTCATTTGCCCAGTCCAGCTCAGCATAGGGAGACAGGGAAGTCTGTGGACACTGGGCTCAGGATCAGGCCAGAACACAGAAATACAAGGTAGAACACTCCAGCACCCACAAAGAGGCTGTGTACCAGGGCAAAAGGAGGTGTCTCCGAGCTGTACTGGGGAAATGCAACGGGGATAGGTGCAAACTAGCATCTTCATCATCATTACCTAGTTCTAGGTTGGAGATCCAGAGTGGCCTGAGAAGGAAACTTGCTCAGGGGAGTGGACTTCCTTCCTAGGAAAAAAGGAAGAAGCCAGTAGCAGCAATGTGGTTCAGACCCCCAGGTGTAAAGGCCGGCATGACTTTTAGCATCTAACTCAGCCTGCAGAGATACAACCAAGATAGGAATCCCAGATCAAAGCATAGCCTACAATTCTGCCACTCTGAACCAATAGAGCTTTCTGTCTAGCTGACAGGTGTTGAGTCCAGTATCAGTCTGCTGTTGCTTAGATCCAAACCCAGATCAGGAACTGCAAAACTCAGATCAATGGAGCAGCAATCAGACTTTGCCCTGCATCAGACCAGTTTGGAAACACTGAAAACTTTCAAGTTCCCAATCAGCTTGTTTCTGAGACACTGGAATAACATAATACCTCAGTACCCTAAGAAGGAAACACCAGAACAAGCCCAGACCTTCCCTCTAGAAGTGTGGCAGAGCCCAGCCCTAAAATCAAGTTTGAAGTTAGACTGAAAGAATGAGCAAACCAAAAAAAAAAGAACCCCATCATAACGGGCTGTTATGGTGGCAAGGACAATATAAACACATAAGAGAATGACTATAAAACATCTACATGCCATGCTTCAGAAATGCAGCTTGATTATAAACTCAGACAGGTTTCCTGAAAGAGATGAAGCAAGTTAAAAGTTTTTAAAAAGAGTTAAAATGTTTTTATAAATGAAATGAGAGTGCTGGAGAAATAAAATCAGAAGAGAAATGAGAGCTAGTGAATGAAAAACTTTGGCCCAAGAAGTGCAAAACTTTACTTAAATAACAAACTTCCTAAAAATTAGAATGGACTATTAGAAGCCAGTGGCTTCATGAGACAACAAGAAACATTAAAACAAAGTCAAAAGGCTGAAAAAATAGAAGAAAATATAAAGTATCTCATAACAAAAACAATTGATCTGAACACTATGACCCCCCAAAAAGCCTTGACATCGTATTTAAAGAAGTCTTAAAAATGAAACCTTAAAGTCTTAAAAGAAAATTGCTTAGTTCTCTTAGAAGTAGAGGGGAAAATGCAAATAGAATCCATTCTCACCTCCTGAAAGAAACCCCCCAATAAAAACTCCCAGGAACATCATAGCCCAAATCCAGAGCTTCCAGGGCAACGACAACAACAACAATACTGCGAGCAGCTAGAAATAAAAAAGTCAAGTACTGAGGAGCCACAGTTAGAATCACATGTGATTTAGCAATCACGAGTACAAAGGAGCAGAGATTCGACTACGATATTCCAGAAGGCAAAAAAAAAAAAAAGCCCTTCCAAAGGAAAAATGGATCTTTAATGAAGTAGAAGTCTTCCAAGCATTTTTGATGAAAAGACCAGAGCTTCACAGAAACACTGAAATTCAAACACAAATGAAGATAACACTAAAGAGTAAACATGAATGAACAATGATAAAGGAGTACAAGGATAAATTGCTTACATTCAAATATGGAGAGATGGTAACATGTCTTCTCTGATCTCTATCATCAGGCTTTATAGAGGACGTCCAATTAGACAATGATTCTGTTGTGTCCTTAAGAAAAGAATGGAAAGAGGGGAAGAGAAATACCCCAAGGAGAGGGGAAGGAAAGAAAGATTAAGGAGAATTATTTCATATATTTGGGTCTGCAAGTAGACATCTATATAGACAAGGAGGAAATGGGGGAGGAACAATTCACACTTGAACCTCACTCTCATCCGAATTGGTCAGAAGGAGAAAGAATAGACACACAGAGAGTTGGGTACAGAAATAGATTTTCCTCAATAGTGAAACAGGAAGGAAAGGGGAGAAGGAGGGAAGGGAAGGGAAGGAATTAGAGGGGAGAGTAGACTAAGGGAAGGAGAAGCTAAGTGACACAGGAGATAGAGTACCAAGCCTGGAGTGGGGAAGACTAATCCTTCTGAGTTCAAATCTGGCCTCACGCACTTAGCAGTGGACAAGTCACTTAACCCTATCTGCCTCAGTTTCTTCCTGGAGAAGGAAGTGGCAAATCACTCCAGTATCTCTACCAAGAAAATCCAAAAATGGGATCACAAAGAGTCAGTCAGTTAACTGAAAGGACTCACCAACAAGATTAAGGGAGGGACTAATCCCTCCCTTAATCTACCCTCTTCCCCTTTAGCAAAACAAACTCTACGGATGTACAAAAATATTTATACCTCTTTTTGATGTGACAAAGGGTGAGAATCAGAGGGGGTGCCCCTAAACTGGGGAGTAGATGAACAAGTTGTGGCGTGTACATGTGATTGAATACTATTGTGCTGAACTCTTGTAAGTGTTGTAATGACAACTAGGATTCCAGAAGACTGATGATAAAACCATGCTGCCCACCTCCTGAGAGATGCGTATAAAATAAGACATTTTTTAACATGGCCAGTGTGGGAAGTTCTTTTAATGGACTATATGTGCTTATAACGATCTTTGTTTTTCTTATATTCTCAGTCGTTGGGGTGAGGTTAGGGTAGGAGGGGGAGAAGGGGAGGATCTTGACTAATTAGAACAAATAAAATATATTTTTTAAAAAATCTAATGGCTCTTTCTCAGTTTTCATCCTTTTTGACCTCTCTGAAGCCTTTGACAACTGTTGATCACCCTCTTATTCCTGAAATTCTCTTCTTCTCTAGTTTTTTTGTGACATTGTCCTCTCCTTGTTCTCCTCCCACCTTCCCCATTATTCCCTCTCAGTCTTCCGTTTTGGTTCTTTAGTTGTTCTCCTTTGGTTCTGCTGCATTGTTTGGTGCGCCCCAGGCCTTCTCCCTCTATACTGTTTCAATTATTATCTATATGCAGATAATTCTTATATTTAGTTGTGCATTTTAACCTCCCTAGTCTCATACCTTCAGCTACCTGTTGGGTTTTTCAAACTGGGTGTTACTTATATTTCAAACTCAACATGTCCAAAACTTGAACTCATTATCTTCCCTCCTCTCGATGCCTCAGTCTCTTCCTAACTTCCCTGTTACTATGGAGGGCACCCCTATCCTCTCAGTCACCCATGCTCACAATGTAGATATCATCCCCAACTCTTCACTTCCTCTACCTGCCATATCTAATCAGATGCCAAATCCTTTTGGTTTTACCTTCTCAGTATCTCTTGTCTAAACCCCCTTCTGTCCTCTGACACTCCCACCAGCCTGAGATAAACCCTCATCACATTACATACCCGAACTTTTGCAGTAGCTTGCTAGTTGGTCTTCTTACGTTGTCTCTTTTCTCTGAAATTCATCCTGTCAATTTGATCTTCCTAAGGTGCAGGTCTAAAGTGCGGCACTTTCTTAAGTGCTGATGTACGCTCACATGTAGGAGCAGGACATACAGGGTCAGGAGGAGAACCATGGGAGAACAATGTCACTAAAACCAAGGGAAAAGAAACTATCGAAGGGGATGGTCAGCAGTGTTCAAATTAAATGCAGAGAGCTCAGGAAGAGAGCAACTGGCTCCTTCCCTGTTGCCTACCATCACAACCAGATCTTTTCTGTACTTAAAAAATTGTCATAATGCAAATAATTCTACTTTCCTCCTACCTTTCATAACCAAGCTCCCAGAAAATTTTCCTTAAGGGTAAGGACTATCTAAATTATTCTCTTTGTCAAACACAATGCCTGTCACATGGTAGATGGTTAACAAATGCTTATTGATGAATTGAAAAATCCAGTGGATTTAGCAGTTAAGAAATCGTTAGTAACCATGTAGAGAACAATTTCAATCAACTAATTGTGTTGGAAGCCAGATTGCAAAAGGCTGATAAGAGACTGGGATGTGAAGCAGTGATGACAAAAGAATATAGACCATTTTCTAGGAATTTGTCAGTGAAAGGGAGGAGAGACATGGAATAATTGTTCTAGGACATAGTGTTAAATGAAAGGTTTGGGTTTTTATTTTTAAGGATGGGGGAAATATGGGAATGTTGTAGAGGTGGTAGGGAAAGAGTCAGTGGATAAAGAGAACAAAGGTGAGAAAGAGAAGAAGGGGTGATTAAACAGGTAACCACTGGAGAGAATGTGCTCGAGAACATGAGCGGAAGAGCTAACCTTTGTGAAAAGGAGGGACCACCTCTTCCTCTGAGACAGAAGCAAGGCAAAGAGCTCGTTGTAGTGTCGGGGAACCAAGGGTATGCCTACTCCTTTCTCCTGGCCCAGTGTGTTGAGGAGCTTGAGAGAAGCTGCATCTAGTTCCAGAGAGGTAGCCAAGGATTCCCTTTCTTCTTGAGGTAGCCAGGTTTCCTTTGAATACAAAAACATGGAAAGGGTGTAAAAGGAATAGGGCTAATAAGAAGGGCAGTTTGTTAACAATAGAATGGCATTCTGTGGAAGGGGAGAGCAGAGAAGAATTGGGCTACTAAGTTGGATAAGGAGTAATAAACAGGGATGGCAGCGGGCAAAGGAAGTTTTTACTTAGGCGGCTCTCAACTCTTGAGTTACAGGGCCTCAGAGAGGAGAATATAACAGTGCCTGTTTGCTAGTTATAGCACGGTAGACAGGCCAAGGTCTGAGCAAGGGTAGCCATTGGATTTTCTCCCCAGGGTGGGGTGGGGGATGGAAGTAGGCTATAGGACCTATGCCTCTTACATGGTGTGGATCCAGTCTTGGTGGCTAGATAATAATAACTAACTTTTATATCATGCTTTCTATGTGCCAGGCACTGTGCCAAGTGCTTTACAATTCTTATCTCATTTGATTCTCACAACAACCCTGGATGGTAGGTGCTATTATCATCTCCATTATTAATCTCCATTTTACTGGTGAGGAAACTGAAGCAAACAGAGATTAAGTGACTTGCCTGGGGTCACACAGCTTGTAAATGTCTGAGGCTGAATTTGAACTCGGGTCTTCTGGAGTGCTTCATCCACTGTGCCATCTACTGCCCCACTAGATAGCCTAGTGTCTGGGCTCTTGCTGATAAATGATTATTTTGGCAGCTGTGTGGATTGTGTGGTGGATTAGGCAGTGGTTCTCAACCTTCCTAATGCCAAGACCCTTTAATACAGATCCTCATGTTGTGGTAACCCCCAACCATAAAATTATTTTCGTTACTACTTCATAACTGTAATTTTGCTACTGTTATGAATCGTAATGTAAATATCTGATATGCAGGATGTATTTTCATTGTTACAAATTGAACATAACCCACAGGTTGAGAACTGCTGGATTAGAGGAAGCACTCTTATTCTACCTAGAAGGTCTAAGAAGAGATGAATATTTTACCCAATAGAATTTAATCTCTTGAGTTCAAACTATTTTGTTTTTGTCTTTTTATACCTAGCACCTAGTTCAGTGGGTACCACTAGTAGGTTAAATGGTTAATAGATGTTTATTGCATTGAATTGAATGAACATAAGAGGTGGAAGTGTAAGGGTGAAGGGCTCAGCTAATATAAACCACCCACCAAGACTTCTAATTGTAGGTTGGGTCTTAAAATAGATGACTCAATTCACATCTTCTCCTGCCCAAATAGTAATGGTTAGTAAATTGGTATAGTCAATGAGTGACTATTTGTTGGTGTCAAGGCCCATAGTGGATAAAAAAAATTACTTTAATTCTGTTTCTCTCTCTCTAATAGTCTCTCAACCGTGAACAAGGTATTCAGTGGATTAAGAAAGAGAGACTTCCGGCATTTCTAGAAAGTGATTGTTACTTTGAATACAGGTATTGTTATTTTCATAGAAAAATGCTTACAATATGCTTAAAATTTTCTTTTTTTAACATAGCTTTTGCTCTACTTTTTAAAGATACTTAAGTGTCCAGCTTTTAGCCCTGCATGAAGTTGATTTTTAAAAAAAACTGTTTTGATAACTGTTTTCAGTATGATTGTTTTTTTGTAATGCTATGTATTTTATTTTATGCATTTAAAAATATTATTCTAATAAAAGGTTTATAGGCTGAAACTCTTCTTTAACCTATGTGAATTTTAGGTAAAATTTATTAACTGTTTTCTCATCAGAACATCAACATTTTACTTTTACTTATCATAGTTTTTGAGAGATTTTGCTCTTTCCAAAAAGATTTTATAGAAGCCAGATATAAGAAATATGTTCCTTATTATACTTCTGAGCACTATATTCTGTAAAAGTAGCAGAAGTAAACTGGAATTTCATATAATCACAGAGTTGGGATGGTTTATCAGATTAATGATTATGTGTGTGGATTAAGGTGGGAGAAAAAGGATACCAGGCCGTACTAGAATTCACATACTTCTTTTTAATTTGGCCTCAAAAAATGCATCAGGATTTTTTTATCTTAATATGTTTCAGAATTTTTTGTGTTAC
The DNA here is from genome assembly GCA_028646515.1 of Pseudochirops corinnae. Classification (NCBI taxonomy): domain Eukaryota; kingdom Metazoa; phylum Chordata; class Mammalia; order Diprotodontia; family Pseudocheiridae; genus Pseudochirops; species Pseudochirops corinnae. The sequence continues at coordinate 244,304,773 of CM053587.1, read as the reverse complement.
TTAATATTGACCTATGCGCTGAATAAGCTTTTTTCCCCCTAATAAAAAAAATACGTGAAATACCTATCAAAGCCACAGAAGTTGAGAGACTCTTGATGAGGTTGAGCTATTATGGAATTTTGCTTTCTCTCAATTCTAATATGTCACAAAGAATGAGATTCTTTATGTTGGAAACTGCATTTTTTCTTAGAGAATAAAAAACTAAAGAGCACTGGAAACATTGGGGAAATGGTTTTAATTTTGGCACTAATTAAGCAAACATCTCTGTAATTCTGAAATTTGCATATATAAACAGGATATATGAGATGATTCAGCTGTAAGCTTCTTGAGCATTTGGCCATTTCTGAACATATGACCCTACACATGTGTTGTGTGTGTTTGTAAAATCTTATTAGATAATAACAATAAACAAAGAAAATTAAGAATTCTTGTCTTAGTGGGCACTGAAGGAATGTATCAGAACCAGCGATGAATACTGGTTACCAGCTTTGGCCACAGAAATCTCTACATATACTTCTTTTAGTTCTAGTTATGTCAGAGAGGGACATTCTGTAGAGGGGATAATTGGAGTTGGACATATAAAATTGAATTCTTGATCTCCTAAGATATGGTTTGTGTCTCATTTCTAATAACTCTTTTTTCTCAAATGCAGGTTAGCTAAACTGATATCACAAGTGAGATGGAGCAGATCAGGCATGAATATGCATATAGATTCTCTTTATAGGCCCTGGGTTACTAAAAAGCCAGCAACCCCACCTCCTTCTTTAGTTGAAGATGAAAATCAGTTAATTATGAAAAAATACTACATTTCGCTTGGACAGGTAAAAAAAGATTGTAGGCTTTTCATTTAATGAGATTTGGTTTTTTTATGTGTATGTAGCTTTAATTTTTGTATCATTTGACTGGGAAAGGTACATATAAAAGTTCTAAAAGTAACACTTTCATGACATATTATAATATATAATAATACTTTCCTAATGCTTTTGGGTTTGTTCTGAAGTTACCACTTTTCTGCCTTTTATGTGAAGGATGGCCAGTTGTTTTATTCCCATTGTACTTATGAAGGATGTAGGGGGTCTTCTTCAGGCAGATGACAATATGGCAGAGTAGATATAGTGCTACATTTGGAGTCACAAAAACATAGTCTTAGAAATCTTGCTTCAGAGGTTTGCTAGCTGACCTTGAGGAAGTCACCTTCTCTGAGCCAGAGGAGTTCTCTTCATCTGCAGAGTGGGGATGAGAGCTCTAACTTCACAGTACTACCAACAGTAAGGGTCAAAGAAGAAAATGTGCATAGAACAATTTAAAAACTTTAACAGTAAGAAAAATTAAAATTTTTTTAAAAACCCTTAATAGTGCTATATAAAAATGTTAGCTCTTATGGACCCAAGGATAGACTTTTGTGCTTCTTATACAACGATCGACCTCTCTGAGCTGAAAGGTTCTAGATAACTAACCACTAGGTGATCACTTTTTATAGCTACAGCAAATCATGAAACTCATGGAAATGTTTATAAAGTGATTTACTAAGCTTTGAGAGCATTGATATCTGTATCAGTGGATCACCACACAGATGAGTTCATAGATCTTTAATGTACACATAAATTTTTGTTTTCTAAAATACTGTCTCTCATCTATAATAGCCATGATTTTTAAAATGCAGGTTAGCTAAACTGGTGTCACCAATCACATTAGATAAACAACACACACATGTATGTATACATACATACACACATATGTACATATACACATGTATAATCTTTGTTATTAAAAGTGTATTCGACCTACCAGGAAGTAACAAAGACGTGGTGAGCTGTAAAGGAAGATATATCATGTGATAGAAGGAATACAGGGGGGATTTCATACCTGTGATATTGGGCAAGTTACTTACCTGCTTTGACCTTTGGCCTCCTTATCTTTGAAATAAGGACATTGGACCAGGCAGTATTTATTATTCCCTTTGCCTCTAACATTCTGAAGCTGATAATTCCTTCCATTTTAATATGTATTTAATGCATTACATTGTACAAAACTATTTCTTCCAAACAGCTCTAGGCTAAATAGTAAAATATTGTGTTCCTTATTTTGCTGAGGAAACAGACTGAGAATCACAGAATCTCAACAGTGGCATAGACTCCAGAATCCACCTTTTATAGCCTGTCTCCAAATAGGAGATCCCTCCTAGAGCATCTCTGACAAATGGTCACTAAACTTTTGTCTGGAGATATCCAAAGATTTCTCAGATATCAAATTCCTAGCATATATTAAGTGCTTAATAAATACTTGTTGTGGAGTTGCTGTGACTGTGAGCATTCTCTCTGTATCTTGTATCTTCAGCAGAGCTGCTTCCATTCACTGCTATAACCGGCAAAATCTCACCATATGTTACTTCTAATTCCTGTAATACTAAATCACCAGTTACCTAAAAGTAAACTACAGCCCCCTTCTTTGCTCCATTTTCTGTTCTTTCATTTTTGTCCTCCACCATTTTTGTTCTGCTTATCTCTTCTCCATGTCTAACAAACTTACTTTCGTTTTGGACCTGTTCTTCTTGGGTTAATTCCATTTTTCTGGCACTCCAAAACACATTCCTCAGAGGAGTGTACTTTACTATTGTGCCACCATCTTCTGCCTGGTCTCCATAAGGGTCTTGCCTGGACTCCAGCATCACTGGAAAAAGAAGTCTCCTGCCACTGAAGTGAGGGGAGAGGGTACTAATCTATCAAGTTTCCAGCCTCTAGTCTTCTGCCTTGGGAGACAGAGACCTGCCTTCTGCTCTCCATGCCTTCTGCTCCAAGTTCTTGCTTTCTCACTTGAACTGCATAAGGCTCTGAAAGGACTATACTCTGAGATCATAACACTATTGGCATTGAAAATCTTTCTAAAGATTTTCTGTTATTGACTAACAAACTCTCCCCTGGCCATACCTTCCCCATATGAGTGATTCTGAATCCCTACCAGTCATCCTTCAAAACCCATTCTACATCGCCCATTGCCTAATTCCTTATTCTCATTCCCCTCAATCTATCTTCCACCAGTGTCCCACACTAAAGATATTTCCATTATGCCCTCTGGAATGCCTACTCCACAGGCAACAGACTTGTTTGCTTTACTTTAAATCTTTCCCCTTTCCTTCCATCTTCTAACTCTCACTGAGACTCAACTTCCTCCTGATAACAGAACCTCCTATGGCCTTCTTTCAACACGGTCTTCACTCTCCCTCATACTGAACTCACTGGTTGAGGTGGGGTGTTGGAATACTCTTTGCTATCCATTGCCACTTGTGGGTTTTCCCCCTACCACCATCAGTCAGTAATTTCTCCTCCACTTTCCTAAATCTACATCTACCTTGAAATAAAAATCATAATAGCTGTTTTCTATAGAACTCTAAGATACACCCCTTCCTTAATGAATTCAATTCCTAGCTCACAATCTTTCCTTCTCAACTCCTATCCTCATATGAGGGGACTTTAACATACATATCATCTCTCCCTCAAAAATCTGAACCTCCCATTTCCCTCACTCACTTCTCATGACTTACTTCTCTACCCATGTCAGCCACATATAGAGATGATCATGTCCTTGATCTTGCTCTCAACTCTGTAAATGTTCCACTTCCATGCTTGTGAACTATGAAATTCCCTTCTTTGGTCACAATTGGTGATTATTCTACCTTTCCCTCTGCTTTGCAACTTCCATTCCTGTTCTTTACCTACACTGTTACCACCTTAACCCCTTGATTATCTCCCAGGCCTCCACCACTGCATTAACTACACGGTCCTCCTTTCCCTATTTGGCCCCTTGGTGAACCAGCTGAACTCTACACTGTCTTCTTTCTGAGTCCCTTGCTTCCTTATAGTATTGCTAATTATGTCCTGCCACGCCTCAGCCTTGACTCATTCTTACCAACCATTTGCTCTTACATACGTGCTGCCAAAAGAAGATGGAGAAGAGCATGTAACCAACCATGCTGTCAGCCATGCTGGGTCCATTACACATTTATGTTACATTGCTTCATCTGGACCCTCACTGCTACTAGGCAATCCTTTTGTGCCTTCCTATTTAACTCACTATCCCACTTTGCACAGCAGCTCTTCTAAACCTTTTCATTCTTCTTCAAATCCTCCATGCCTCCCTATCCTCTCCACCCTTGTAGTGGAGAGCCTCACCTCATATTTTAGTGAAAGAAAAGAGGATTCACCAAGAGTTCTCCCTTCTTCCTTATCTCACATTATCCAGATATATTCAATACTATCTTCTCCTTGTCTCGCATGAGGAAGTAGCCCATGCCAACCCCTCCACCTGCACAAGTGAATCCCATCCCACCCTGTTCTCTAGCAGATGTTTCCCTTGATCATCCCCTCTCTCTCAGTTATTTTTGCTCTCTCCCTGTCCATTGGCTGCTTCCCTACTACCTACAAATATGCCTGTGCATTCCTATCCTCACAAGCTCTTATTTGACCTATCCATCCCCACTAGCTACCATTGCATATCTTTCCTACCCTTTGTGGCTAAGGAGGAGTTTCCCTTGGGAAGATCATCTACAATAGGTGCCAGCGCTTCCTGTCTTCTAACTCTTCTTAACTGTACTTGCTGATGCAAGCCCTTATCATTTCACACCTAGATTGTTGTAATAACCTACTGGTTGGTTTGCCTGCCACAAGTCTCTCTCCACTCCAGTCATTCTATTCAACCATCAGATTGATTTTCCTAAAGCACTAGTCTGACCATATGACTCCGCCTACTCAATAAACTAAAATGACTACCTATTACTTTCTAGATCAAATATAAGTACTTTGTTTGGTGTTCAAAGTCCTTCATAACCTGCTCCCCTCCCTCCATCCTTCTCTCACTTTACATTCTCTGCTTCTCCCACAATCCTCCTTACTCAGTGGTCCAGTGACACTGTCTCCCTTGCTATTTCTTTTTTTTTTCCTACTTGGAGGCTGTTTTTCATTTAAATACTTCCCTGGTGCTGTCTGTAGGCCAAATGAAACTTTGAAGGAGCGGTAAAGAGATTTAAATCTATTAATGCTCCCTGCTCCCCTCCCAGGATGCACATCAGTATTATCCTTTCCATCTCATGTGCCAGAGCCTGGAGGACAGGGTGGTATTGCTAGCTTCCCTTATTGCTTCTTAGACAAGACACTTCCAACCTGGAAGACTCTCTCCTTCATCATCTCTGTCTCCTGGCTTCCTTTGATTCTTTCAAGTCCCAGCTAAAATCCCACCTTATACAGGAATCCTTTTCCATTATCCCTTAATAAATGTTTATTGATTTTTTATTGACCAACTAAGATGACTCTACATCCCTTTTATTCTGCCTGTCCCTGGATGCACTTCCTTTAATACCATGCCCTCTCACACTCTGGTTCAGGGAGAGAAGCCTTGGGGAGAATAAGAATATTCCTGTCTCCCACTTAAATTTATAGTCTGTCCCTTTGTTGCCTCCACTCAGCAACCTCCCCTTTTTTGAGGTTTACTCTGTTCATAATAGTGAATGATGATAATAGCTAATATTTCTATAACATCTGCTATATGCCAGGCATGGTGCTAAGCACTCTACAAGTATCATATCAGCTGATCCTCACAACAGCCCTGGGAACTGAAGCTAGCAGAGATTCAATAACTTGCCCAGGTTCACACTGCTGCTGAGTATCTGAGGCTGGATTTGAACTCAGGTCTTCCTGATCCCAGGCCCAGTGCTCTATTCACTGTACCATCTAGCTGCCTACAAATTAATTACTCAATGAATATCATGGTGCCTTCTGTCTACTGGTACCCAGGTCATGTTAAAAGAAAGGCTCACCATCTTTCTCTCCTCCTTAACTATTACTTAGGGTCTTCTTGAGTTCCTTCAAATACACTAAAGTCCTCATTATTCTTCAACAGTCTACTCACATCCCATGACATGTATCTTAGTCACTTATGGGGAAGGTTGAACCCTTGATCTCATCACCTACAAGTGTCCTGCTTCCTTCAGCAAAAACTTAGAAATCCCTTGACCTGCTCAAAACCAATCATTCCATTTCATCCTTGCCTTAACCCCTCCTAAACCTGTTCTTCATCTTAATTATGACTTCATCTCCCTCCACTACTCAGTATTATGTCATGCCATTGAAAGAATCCTAATAAAGCTGCCCCCAGACCCAATATTCCAACTTCCTTATAGGCCCCACTAAACAGCAGGCCTGCTGTCCCTACCTAGCCACCCACCTCCCCCACTCAGTATCCTAACTTCTTCATACATGCCTCACTGCTCACTAGAACAATAGCTGTGTCTATGAAGTTGTATTTCTCACAGAAACAGCAGATATCTCCATGTGATGGGATCCCAGTCACTGTCTCTAGCTAGCCACTGCCCCCAGACCTATTCCTCATATTTCCCACAGAAACAACAGGTGTGTCTATGCATTCAACCCAACCACATCCATCTAGCCTTAGATAGGATCACAATACTCAGCCAATCAGAAAGCAGTACCACCAGGATACCTGAGCAGGATGTGGACCCCAAAACAATAGAAGGCACTTTCCCTAAGTAGGCATCTATGCTGTAATAGTAAAGAACTGACCTAGAGTGAACTTATGACATAGGGAGGCTTATTATAATATCATTGTCATACATACATACCCCCCCAATAGATTTTTCTCTATGCATTGTGGGTAATCGTATGCACATTTCCACTGTGACTGGGACCCCTCCTCTATTACCTAATCCCTTAACAAACCCCCTCCTGCCTTTTTAACTTTCGTATTTTCTGTTATGTAATTGCATCTTTACCCTATAAAAATCTGTCTTGTTTCTCTCAAGTTGCTGGTTTCTTCTTGGAACTTAGTCTCCTTCATGAGAGGCATCAATCTCAATAATTGCCCATACTCAGATTGGAGGTGGTCTGACTCTGAATTCTTCAAGATGGTTCCACACAACACATCATGAAACCACAACACCTGTCCCTGCTCTGACATCACTTCATACACTTCCCCATCTTGATTCTACAGCTAACCAATCCTGCTCCTTCTTGTTCCCTTATCCTGTCCCTCTTCATACCTCACCAAATGCCAGCCCTCTATTACTACCACCATCCTTCTTTTCTTCTTCTACTTATATGATAAATGAATTGAACTGGAGAAAGTAAAAAAACTGAGCTGATTGGATCCACTACAAATCCATGTTATCTAAGCTTAAAAATGAGCTCCTACTGCAGCAAGGCAATACATTCCATCTTCCCTAATTGATTCTTCCCACTCTCAGTTGAGGCCCTTACCTTGTGCTTTACTGAGAAAATGAATATCGTTCACTTAATGCTCTAGTGGTAAAAATGTGACTTGGATTCTGGAAAGCAATTAAGAGCTAAACACAAAAAATCACTACCTGAGTGTATTCTTTAACTCAGCAATAGCACTACTGATATATAGTCCAAAGAGCTTGTGGAGTAGTGAGAAGGATCAGATATGAAAAATATTAATAGAGCATGTTATTACTCCATGCCATAACCTTCAGTGGGAATACAGAGTGGAATGACTCCTAGGTAGAAAAATATTAATAATAGTACTTTTTGTTAGAGAAAAGAACAGGGAAGAAAGTGGTGCCTCTAGCTTAGGAAAATGACTACACAGATCATGGTATGTGAATGTAATGGTATACCAAGGATTAAGAACAACCTGGAAAGATTTGTACAAACTGATGCAGAGTAGAGTGATCTAGAACCAAGAGAACAATTTAGTTTGATGACCGCAATAATGTAAAGGAAAACAATATTGAAAGACTTTAGAAGTCTTATCAAAACAGTGATCAATCTTGATTTCAGAAGAATGAGGATAAATCATATCTTCTACCTCTTGACAGAGAGGTTTTGGACTAGACCAAGGGTAACTAAAGTAAAGTCTGAGGGCCAAATCATGTATTTCATGTGTTTTTGTATGACGGTGAGCTAAGAGTGGTTTTTATATTGCTAAATAAAGTTTTATTGTATTTAAAAACGTAAATACAATTCTTAGCTCTGTACTAAAGGAGGCCATGGGCTAGATTTGGCCAATAGGCTCTGGACTATGTAGAATGAGATCAGCATTTTCAGGGAATAGTTAATGTATTGATTTGTTTTGCCTGACTATATTTACTTTATTTCCTTTTTTTGGGTGGCAGGGAAGGGAGCTAGTGGCATATAGTGGTAGCTAGGTGGTACAGTGGATAGAGTGCTGTGCCTGGACTCAGAAAGACTCATCTTGAGTTCAAATGTGGACTAGGACACTTCCTAGCTGTGTGAGCCTGGGCAAGTCACTTAATCCTGTTTGCCTTAGTTTCCTCATCTGTAAAATGAGCTGGAGAAGGAAATGACAAACCACTCTAGTGCTCATGAAAAATTGGACATGACTGAAAGTGAGACCAACATGGGAAATGAAAATGCGGGTAATAAAAATTTATACAAAAAGACAACTGGGGGAAAAAGAGCATCAGTGAAATACTAACAACATAGAAGAGAGAGTAATGTTTAGAAGATGATAGAATAATGTTTTGTGACTATGTACTAAATTTAACATACACATAAAAACAAATATTACAGTTTGTATTCATTACACTTTTCTGTTCTTTATAATACTGAAATGTTCTTGTCAAGTTTATAAGAAAATATAAAAACAAAAAGAAGCCATTTACCACAAGTGTCTTTTCCTCTTCACTATATCTCAAAACCCGTTGATATCATCTCTCTTTTGTCCTACTCATTTGCTCCATATCTGAGGGTGAGTTGTTAAGTGCAACCCCTCTACATGTATGTCATTGATCTCACTCATTCCAGTAGGCTGACTCCTATCCCTCACCCTAGGTATAAGCACAAGCAAGGCGTTTTGTCGTTGTTGTTTTTCTTCTTGTTGGAGTTCACTTCCTCAGGCTCAGGCTAAATTGTAAACATCTGAAGGATTAAGCTCCTTTGAACCCTGATAATTCACACTTGTGCTCGGTCAAGTAAGTTTCTTGCCTGCTGACTCTGAGGGACCAAGTCTTTGTTATATATTCTGGGAGGCTGGCATTTTGCTTTGGGGGTTAGCTCATGAGAAGGATCTTTTGATTTCCTGATCGATACTCTGAGTAGCCCTATGTTCAGTGCCCCACAACTGCTCAGATGTCTGTGCTCTGTTGATGCAGTGATGTATGGAAAGTGTATAGCAATATTGCTATACTCAGACAGCTGGAGCCCTGTTTGCTGATCTTTGTGCTAATTTCTCTGCCTGTATTTTCTCTGTATTTTCCCCATGTTCAGGGTGCTGACCTTTCTCCTGAACCTAATGAATATAATTAAGAGAAGATTGTTGACCCCTTTTTGAGTACTTTTTTCTTTAAAAGCAGATCAAAGAACCTGTGCTAACAGACCATCCTGGGTGTGCCAGAGTACTTGCTAATATACTAGGTCATTTCCTTTCTCTCCAGTCTTTAATCTCCCTTTTCTACTGGTTCCTTCCTTGCTACCTACAATCTTACTCAAATGAAAAAAATTCTCATGTGTTCTCTCAAGTTATCATTTCTACATTCTACATACGATTGAAATGGTTTAACTTTTGAGTTGAAGTCAGAGAGGGAGGAAAATGAAGTCAGAGCAGGGGTGAGCTGGGAAAGTATTGAGGAGTAGAGAAATTGGAGGTGTCAGTGACAGTAGAAAAATAAGTTTAGGAGTGGTGAAGCATAAGAAAAGGCAGAATGATAGGAGGTTGTGTTCAGATAAGGGAATGCCAAAGTTTCCAATTAAGGAAGTGACACATTGATGAGTAATGGCAAGATTTATTATGTGATCATCCCTGTGTGTGACTGAGATTCAGTGAAGGAGCAGGTCCTGGGATTTAAGGAGGCTGAAGAATTGGGAGTTTAGGGAGCTTGAAGAACCTAGTATAAGGGCAGGAGTTAGGGAGAAGAGGACTATGGTGAGCTGGGATGAGGTTAATGGAAGCCAAGGTTGTAAACCTAGATATCTGAAAGGATAACAGTTCCTTCAGCAGAAATAGGGACATTTGATAAAGGGGGGGCAGGGTGAGTTTTGGGATAAAGATCATGAGTTCTATTTTGGATACATTAAATATGTGGGACAGCCAGTTTCAAATGTCTGTCAGGGAACGTGTGGGACTTGGAGGTCAGGAGAGAGACTGGAAATGGATATGTAGATCTGAGACTCACATGCATAGAGATGATAATTAAACCCATAGGAACTGATGAAGTTGTCAACAGAGTGATTGGGAAGAGAAAGCAGAAACCCAGGTTCATGCTTTGGGGTATACCTTGAGTTAGCAGGAATTACATATAAGTCTATATCTATATCTTATCTTAGCCTCTCTCTGTCTCTCTGTCTCTCTGTCTCTTCTCTCTCTCTCTCTCTCTCTCTCTCTCTCTCTCTCTCTTTCTCTCTCTCGCTCTTCCTATCTATCTATCTATCTATCTATATCTATATATAAAGAGTCAACAAAGGAAACAGAGGGCAAGTCAGATAAGTTAAGGTAAGAGGAACACCAATAGAGAGCAGTGTCATAAAACCCCAGAGAAGAAAGTGTTCCAACTGTGTCAAATGCTTCAGAGAGATCATGTGAGAAGAGGACTAAGAAGACACTTTCAGTGTGAGCAATTAAAAAAATCACTGGAACTTCTCTCAGTAACTCCATCAACTCCCATGGATTTAACTACCATCTCTCTGCAAATGACTTCTAAATCCATCCCTAGCCTCCCTCTTGAGCCTCAGTCCCACATCACAAATTCTCTATTAGATGTTTCAAACGAGATGCATAACTTTAGGATTGACATGTCCAAAATTGACTTCATTATGAAAATTTCACCATCCTTCTAGTCTCCTAGGTATGTAACCTCAACAGTACTCTCCTCATTCTTCCTCACCTCCAATTTCTATTCAGCTGCCAAATATTGTCATTTATAACTTCAACAACATCTCTCTGTTAACCCTGAAAATCCCAAAGTTCCCAGAGGCTATATGCCAACTATCAACTCTGAAAAATTAAAATCAACCAAAGAGTCACAGAGGTTATTACACCAACTGCCAACTCTGACCAAAGAGCATGGGGGTCCTGCTATGTCAAACCTGACCCCTTCACTCACACAGATACATCCTCAGTTGAGGGCCTTGTCACTTCTCACCTACATTATTGCAACAGCTTCCTAATTGATCTCCCTGTCTCAAGTCTCTCCCTACTCTAGTACTACAGATTGCTGCCAAAATAATTTTCCTTAAACACAATATTTATTATGTGACTCCCCTACTCAGTCACCTATAATGGCTTCCCATTGTCTTTAGAATAATATATGAACTCTTTTGTTTAGCTTATAAAGCCTTATAAGATCTTACCCTAATCTAATTTTTCTGCCTAATTGGATATTACCTTCTATCCTATACTCTGTATTCTAGCCAAATAGCATCCTTTCTGATCTTCACACAAATATTGCATCTCTTGTTTGTGTGGTGCCTTTGCACTAGCCCTCCCATCTGCCTAGAATTTCTTTCTTCATTTGTTGTTGTTGTTTGATCTTTGTTCTCAAAGAGGACCGTGACATCAGGGAGATGATGCCATGACATGTAAGTGAATTGGATTGAAGTGAAGGAAGGTTGTGAAAAGTCACCGACTTCAAACTTTCTCCTCCAGAGTCAACTGGGCCCAGTGGCAAGATATAGCTGAGGATGACTGGAGGTGGCCCTGGATGCTTATTTGAGATGCTGCTCAAGTACTGTCTTCCTTATTTAGCCTTTCTTGATCCTCCCTCACCCATCCAAACTTTATATTTAATTACTTTCTATACATTTATTTTTATTCATTTTATATTGGTGCTACACACACACACACACACACACACACACACACACACACACACACACACACACACACACACACACATACACACACGAGGCCTTCAGATAAAAGTAGGGTATTGCTTGTCCAGGATTTCATAGTGGGAATTCATGATTCATACAGGGATTGGGTTTGGTGATTTCTTAAGGTTCTTTCCAACTCTTAAGATTTTGCCTTCTTTGGTAGCCGCACTAGCCCATATGTGACAGAAAGAATAATATATTAAACTTGTGTGCTTTCTACTTTCTAGGCTACTATTACTCAGACACAGGAATGGTTTACAATGGCAAAACAAAGCCAGAACACAGTGACAACTTTCTCATCACCTACTTGTTTGACCAGCCCTAGGATTCAAGAGAAAGCCCTTGAAGGTAAGCATAAGTAGCATATTTCAAAGCAACAAAAATAGTGAAGTTTGAACTATTCTTTAGTCTGAAGTATTTCTTGTTCTATTGTTACAGTAGGACATTTTGTGATTTTGTTGGGGGAGGTTTTTTCTCTCCAAATTAGTATAACATATTTCTTTATCTTGTAAATCAATCAATCTCTGCTCTTAAGGTGAGACTTTCAGAAAGCTGGATAAATATCCCCTGGGGAAAGCTTCTAGAGCAAGAGATCACTGATCTGGGACCCATGAACTTTTGTTTTCTAATAAAGTACTATTTCAATATAATTTTTTATGCATTAAAAACGTTCATCAAGCTGCCAAAGGGGGATCTGTGATGCAAAAAAAGGATTAAGAACCTTGGTCTTGAGGGTAAAACAACTGTCATGGAGAGAAAAGTGCAATATTGTTAAGGTACAGATCCAGAAACAGGAATACAGGTAGAGCTCAGCCATTGACCACACCATTTTTATCTTAATTTCCCTGAAGAAATGTAGTGTGTACCCACAGTTGTCCAGTACTGTTTATTACCTTTTGGATTCTTTGCCCTACAACTAATCTTACAACTAGTTTAAAGGAAAACTGATTCTTCTAGTTCCTGAGATACATGATTTTATGAATTCAGTTTGCCAACTCCTGTGATTCTTGGATAAACAAGATTTTCTCTATTATTTAACCCCCAGAATTTAGCAATATGAGGGGGTGGTGGGCATGGAAGCTAGTCACTGACACTCAGGGACTGTTTTTTATATATCATCTATCTATCTATCTATCTATCTATCTATCTATCTATCTATTTATTTATCTATCTTTTGATCTATATTTCTGGGGCTTCCACGTAGTAAGCACTTAATAAATGTTTATTGAAAGGGTGAAAGAGAAGCAGAAGTATCAATGTTACTCCTTACTGTAACTTCCTTCAATGCTATAATTTTAAGTTTGTCCTTGGTTTTAGTAGTTTAGTAATAATAGCGATAGAACTTGAATAAACAGTTTCCTACTGTGTTAAGATGAGGAAGGTACGCCTCCAATGGGTTTATGAAAGAGCATTTTCCTAACATGGGGTTGAGGACTGAACTCAATTATTTTCAGTAAAAATAAAAATTAAATGTTTCCAGTTCATTTTGACTAAAATGTGTTGAACGATAAAGTGGAATTGGGCAGGACATGAATGATGCTTTACCTTATCTGGGTACTTCTGAAACCAATTGAATATATTGTGTGGAATACAATAAGGAATATATCTTTTACTGCTTTGGAAGAGGAAGGAAGGAGAGATAGGAGGATGATTCTAGTCACAAACATAGGATTCTTTACTTTGAAACAATTTGGGGAGAAATGACATGTTCTTATATTTATAAGAGGGGGCCACTCGTGAAGTGAGAATGAGGTATAACTAATGGAGAGCTTGTTTGCTATATTTGTATTCATGGTATCCATGAAAGCATTTAAAGCAGTGGTTCTCAACTTTCCTAATGCCATGACTCTTTAATACTCCTAATGTAGGTGTATCTGCATGTGGGTGGACCCACCTGGAGACGAATAGAGGAGTGGTGTCTTGGTTCCTAAGACCATTGGAAATATGTGTTTTCTGATGGTCTTAGGTGACCCTGTGAAAGGGTCATTTGACCCCCAAAGGGTCAAGTTGAGAACTGCTGATCTAAAGGAAGGTCTTTTATATTCTGATGGGACCCCTAGCAAAGGTTTTATTGGAAAATGTGGACAAGAACTATTACACAAGATGTAAATGCTTAGGTTGTGGTTGGCATGCTTGGAAAGAGAACACATGTTGATGAGCTCACAGATCTACTGATATATGTAGAGAGTTTGTAGACAGATCTTGTATTATTAAAAAGTTTTAACTTTAATAACTTAGGTTGTAAAGGTTATAAAAAATCTCATTTTTCTGGTAAAGGTCATTACATTTTCTTCTGTTAGCTTGTCATAGGAAAGGCCACCTGTCCCAGCCTCCTCATTTTACAAATGAACAAACTGATGCCCAAAGAGGTTAAATTACTTGTCCAATATTACATAAGTAGTAAGTAATAAAAAAGGATTTTGAACTCACTTCATCTGCCTCCAGAACCAATCCCCACACTGCCCTTCAAATTATGAAATGGTCGTATGTGGACTTTAATTCTGACATCCATTGAACACAACTTACTTTGTTTTCTGTCTGAGCTACTTTTCATTTGTCATAAGATATGACAGGGGTGAAAGGAGTATATTAAGTCTAGTTGTATGAAATAGTTGTCATAAACATTAATATGGTGTATTAACATTTTAATATATTGTTTCTATCATGTCTACAACAACCCAAGCTATATAAATTTAAAGGTTCTTAAGGAATGATATGAAAACTTCTCCATATTATGTATGTAATATAACAGTTTGATCTAATAGTCTTTTTAATGATTAATGATTTAATCCAAAAGGTGATGACATTTTTTATGAACCTGTGAAGAAAGATTCAAGTGCTGCTCCTGGATCATCATTAGAAGTTTTGGATCAAGAAAGATCTGTATCTGTTAGAGACACTCCCTCTCATGCTCTTTTGAGAATTTATTTAGAAAGAAAACAGGAGACCATTAAAGATTTGGAAGTATTTTTCCCAACAGTTGAAAGCTTTGTAACTGCTTATATAGACTTTATTATAAAATCAGCAATGCCAAAACTTGATGTACCGCCATTTGAAGACAGTGAAGATGTCATAAACTTCAATAATGTTACACAAGTGTTGATTCAAGAGAAGAAGGAGGAAGTTGAAAAGAAAAAGTCAGATTTTTCTGCTGAAATCAAAGAGAAAGAGTTTGATGAGAACCTAGAGCTAGTGAGTTTATGTTCAAGAACTGAAAGCATTGCATCAGAGACCAGAGCTGATTGGTGTATTTCCCATAAGACTTATGACATTGGCACCAGGAAAGAGTTTGAAAGATTTAAGAAGTTTATAAAAGGGACACTAGGGGAGAGATATCGGTGGCTCTGGATGGATATTGAAAGATTAAAGGTTCTTAGGGATGCTGGAAGACGTCAGAGGTATTTTTCCTTTTATTAAATTATTATTTTTAGATTAAAAAATGTGCATTTGGGTTGTTTTACCTCTAATTCAATAAATCTTTTTGACTCTAAAATAATTGGTGCTGTAGGAGGAAATTATTATTATTAAAATTGAAATTATGATTATTATTAATATTAGCTTTCTTTAGGCTTCTGAACTTCATAGTCAACAGATAGTAAAAAAATTATTCACTGAATTTGTAAAATATTTTCCCATAAGAGCTCAAAATACTTTCAAATTTGTTATTTTTATCCTTATAACATACCTGTGGCCAAGGTTTTGCTTTCCTTCTTTTGTAAGTAAGAAAACAGCCTCAGAGAGGCAAACGTCTTATTCAAGATGGTAATCATTGTTTTGGCCAACACAAGAACTCCTCTGTCTTAATGGTCTTTATGGTAGTCTTGAGGAGACTACTGTCCACACTAGGATGTAGATATTTTTCATGTGCTGTTAAAGATTACCATGATAACTGGGAATAAAAGCCATGATGTCTCAACAAGTGCCTATATGTCTCTCTGGTCCTTGTAGTGGTCCCTTGGAAATCTTGGTCTAGTTTTAAATGGACTTAAAGTCTTCATGTGCTAGCTCTATGGTATTGAACTAATGAGATATGAAGCATCTTGCCAGATTGCATCTGATTGAGGGAGCTCTAGTCTTAGCCAGACTTCTAATAACTCCCTTTGGAGTATGAAGATTCATTATACTGTAATTCCTATTCAAATATCTAGCCAGAGCAATGTTTACATTTACTATGCTCTTCCACTGAAATTTCTTTTTGGTATATGGGTTACAAAGAATCAACAATGATACAACAATGGCTCCAAAGTACTTACTGGTAGATCATGAAAAATCACTACTCCAGACCTCTAAGCATTTCTAACATGGAAGAGACATTTCTAGAAGTGTCCTTCATAGTCCTTTTCCTCTTAATTGTTCAGGAACTTGTCAGAACTTTCTCCAATCTCGTGATATTAAGGTTTCCAAGACTTTTTTAAAAAGTTCTTACGAAAGAATGGGACCCCTGAGATAAAATGTTGATTTTAATATGATTTCTAAATTCATGGAGGTTTGTAAATTATAGATTTTTCACTAATCTTGATGGTAATTATATTTTTGTTTGTGTTTCCTTTTATTCTAGACACCTTGAAAAGATGAGAAAATGCTATCTAGTGAGTAATGGGGAGTGTTATCTCACTCCAGAAGTCTTATTAAAGCTTAATCTAATAGATGGATCTTACTGGAATGAACCACATCTGAGATGCATTCAGGCTGAAGTTGTGAAACCCTTACTCCAGTATTGGTAGGGAGAACTTAAGCTTGGATTATAAAGTAATTTAATATCTCTTTTTTAGACTGTATAAGAAAATTGTTTTTTAACATACATAGGGATTATAGAAATCTGAAATGGTAAAATCTCATTGCATCATTGAGACTTTTCCCTGAATAACAGTCATATTTTTCCCCAAAGCCTCCAATTTTAAAAACTTTTTAAAAGTTATAAAAGAGCAGCTTGCTTACTTTGGGTTTTTGCCTTACTTGAGACCATAGAGGAGACCAGAAACCATACATCATCCTTCCTAATTCAGTGACTATTTCTTTGAATCTGACCCATTTACTCTTTCTACCCTTTCAATTACTGTGGCCCTAATATATCTTCCTGCCCATCCTATTCCAAAATATCCTTTCAATTGTTTTAGCTTCTTACACACCAAGTCAGAAACACTCAAACTTTCTCTTCTCCTATCTTCCACATAACTGCCTACATGGATTTCCTTAAGTGCAGAGGTGATCGTGTCACTTTGCCTGTTGAAATAGGATAAATAGAAATTCTTCTGTTTTACTTTTAAAGCCATTTACAACCTGGTTCCCACCTATCTTTCTAGCATCATTATACACTACTTCCCTTTAATCACACTATGGGCCAGCCACTATAGCATCTTTCTATTTATTCCTCTATTCCTCCTTTCTACCTATTCCTATCTATTACTCCATCTCCCATTTCTATTTCTTGGACTGTAACATATTCCTCCCTCACTTCTGTTTCTTCAAGACAACAATTCAAACACTAACTTCTACATCTTTTACAGGGATTTTTTATAAATCCTTTAACCTGCTAATGCTCTACCCCATTAACTACCTTGTATTTTGCATTTATTCTACATAGCATCATTCTGTGTATATCTATATGTTGTCTCCACTGATAGAATGTAAGTTCCTTGAGAAGAGACTTTTAATGTTTTTGGGTGTCCCAATTTTCTAGAACTTAATAAGGGCTTTTTGATTGATTGGAAAGAGAAACTTTAGGAGGAGGTATATAATATGGGACTGTTGTACAGAGATGTGACAGGGTTTAAAATACTCTCATATAGGTGTTAGACTTGTTCTTCAAGAGTCCAGAGGGCAAAACTAGCAGTAGTAGGTGAAAGCCCCAGAAAGGCTAATTTAGTCTTGATTTAAGGAAAAATTTCCAAAGAATTAAAACTATCCCAAAGTGGAATGGGCTGCTTTAGGAGTCATTAGGTTTCCTATCACCTGAAAATTTTAAGGAAAGACTAGATAACCCCCTCGTTCTCTGTACAGGGGATGTTCTTGTTCAGGCTTGGGTTGGACTATGTGGCCTCTGAGGTATCTCTCAAGTTTTTGATTCTGTGAATTCATCAAATACCATAGAGAACAATGTGAGTAGAGACTGGGGTAGGAAAGCATGAGACAGTAGTATAAGGTCAGGTTGGAATTATAGTGTGATACCAGAGTGTAGAGCAGTTTAAATGCCAAGCTAAAGAGTTTGAACCCTTTATGTGAATTGTGTGCTAACTCATCTTTCACATACAATTACACACTCCCTGACTTGGCATACAAATTTTGGGTAAACATTACCTTTCTGGATTAGTGACAAAAGATTCCAAAATAATTGGCCTCTGCTGTTTTGTAATAGGATGTTGACAACTCTAAACTAGTACAGATATTCAGATTGCTGATTCTTCTCTAGTTCCATCATCCCACTTTGCTTTCAAGTTCTAGAACTGTAATTGAACCATCAGCAGTAATGCCATTGCTACTGGGAAAAGGTGTATAACTCTCCTCTGTGGCTGCATCCATCACTTGTAATTTTCCAAACTAAAATCCTCCTCCCTAGCTACCACTCTCCTATCTGTCTTATCTCCCCCTGTTAGAATGTAAGTTCCTTGAGGGCAGGGACTATTTTCAATTTTGTAGTTGTATCCCAGTACTTCTTGGCACATAGCACTTAATAAATGCTTTCTCATTTATTTATTAATTTCAGTCAGTCAGCCAGCCAGTAAACATTTATTAAGCACCTACTATGTGCCAGGCACTGGGCTGAAGATGCCAAGAAAGGCAAAGGAGAGTCCCTGTTTTCAAGGAGCTCACAATCTAATAGGGGAAGACCACACATAAATAGAAGCTAAAAAGGTGGGTTATCTTGCATGGGTGGGGCATTATGAAGTCCTGCAGGTGGGTTGGAAATTCTGAGATGACTGCCCTGGATCGTTCCTTAACTGGAGGATCTGGGAATAGCTCTTCAATATCCATGCTCCATCCACCCTCTGTCCACTCCAATCAGACAGAGGGAGGTGCCCCACCACCACCACCTAATGGGACTGTGGAGGTTTGCTTTCAGAATCGATGTGCTCTTGAAGAAAGATAAGTTTCTAGAAAAACAATGAAGTCTTGGAGAGCAGCCAGGGGAGACATGATCATTTATTTATTTATGGAATAAAGGCAGATTTGCCTTATACTAAATTCTACTCTATTTGGTGAGATTCTAGTATTTTCTATTCACCTTATTTATAATGATGAGCAGTAAGAAAAAGGTAGGGAGGGCTAGAAATGGATCACAGATTCTCAAGGCTGAAAAAACCCTGAGAAATCATCACATCTATCCCTCCTTCGTTTTAAAGACAAGTAAACTAAGATATGCATAGGTAAAATGACTTGCCCAAGACCATTCAGGTGATAAGTGACAGTGCTGGGATTAGAACTTAGGACCTTTGACTACAAATCCTTTGCTTTTTTCACTGTAGTATGTTACATCTTAGAAAATAAGGGGAATGGTATGATTCTAGTAGTTAGGGCCAAATTGCTACATTGTAAATTTTGTAGGCTTTTGAAAATGTTTTTATAACCAAAGATATTAGGAGTCTTTTTTATCAAGGCCTTCTTAAAGTTGTATTTCTCCCAACAGGGGACCTAGATTCTGTGTGACCCATAAATACGAAATTAAAAATGCCAGTGCTGACCTGAAATTCTGGCATTCCCGTCAAAAACAACCAAGGAAAGATATTGATCCTTTCCCACAAATGGTGACTCTTCTACCTCTAAGACCTAAATCTTGCATGCCACAGATTCCTACATTAAAGGTAGGTTGGACTGTTGAGCTCATTATTGTGAAGTTTGTGATAAAAATCCATGTTTGGTTTATATGTATGTCTTCATCTTCATCCCATATAATCACAAAAAAATCTTTTAATAATGTGCATCTTGAAATAACTCAGAAACAAGAAAATGAAATGCAGTGCCACATTTTAAAATGGAATCTTTCTTTTTTGTGTTTATAATTATTTGTGAATATAAAATTAGGCACATATCTCTTCCTTAGTATCAAAGATGGTTGGAACCTCGCTTCCAGTGTCAGTCCTTATCCTTCTGCCTTGAATTTTGTCCTGTCTACCTGTAGCAGCAAGCACCCTAGCATACCCAGAATAGCTGCTAATATAGGTTCTTTGATCTGCTTTTCTAAAGGAAAGCAACTCAAAAAGGGTTAATAATCTTACTTTAATCAAACATATTTCATTTACCTAGTTCAGGGGGAAAAGTCAGCACCCTGAACTTCAGAGAATACAAACAGATGTTACAAGCAGACAAAAAAATACAGACAGAGAAACAGACCAACAGGCAGGGCTTCCCAGCTGTCTGACCGTTACACACATACCTAGTTAGTTACCAGAGAGAGAAGCACCAACATCTGGGTTTTCAAACCCAGAGTCTCATTTGGCCAAATCACACAACTCTTCCCATGTGTGAGCCCCAAAGCAAAACCTTACATCAGAGTGTATATGTGTGTATATACACCCTTCTCCAGGGTCAGAGAACATCATAACCCTCATGACCCACTGCCCAATCACAAAGTAACAAGGCGTGGGCATTCCTGAAAAATAAGCCTCTCACCACAGGCTCCTACCACATGTGACCACATTCAGCCTATTAGGGGGCAGAGTATATTTTCAAATCAGGGAAAGTCCTCAAATTCACTTAAGCCTATCAAGGGGCAGAGAAGATCCTCAAATTCCCTTACCATTACACTACCATGCCTTACCTTTTCGATTAGATGTAGGCACTTGCTTCAGCCCTACTCTATAAGGGTTGCCTTTCCCTTACCTGGACAACTCTGCACATCTTAAGTCTTTCTCCCTTTTCTGCTACACCCAGTTGCCTGACACCTTGGGTCAACTCTCACCCTCTGGCCAAACCTCCATGGAAAATAATAGTCTACCTGAACTTATTCCTCAATGATTAATATGCTCCTATCCTATCCCCAGTCCTGTGATTCTGAATACCTAGGTGCCATTGTTCAAACCCTGTTCTTGGCCTCCCACTGATCATTCCCTTATTCTTATCTCCTCAACCCAATTTTAGGTCTATCTCTTTTGCCTTTTGTAATATCATATTCCAAAGTCTCCTATGGTTTTTAGTACAAGCTTCCAGGTTGTGTGTAATCCTGAATGTGTGGTTCTTTGGTATTTGAACTGCTTCTCTCTGGATTTCAACTATGATTTTTCTTTGGTGGCTCCTTTCAGGGAGATGATTAGTGGATTCTTTCTATTTTCACTTTTCCCCCCAGTTCTAATGGAACTGGGCAGTTTTTGTTTATGATTTATGTATTTCATTAAAAAACACAGTGTTCAGTCCCCTTTTTTCAAGTCATGATTTTTAGGTAGCATGGTGATTCTTAAACTCTTTCTCCTTGACTTGTTTTCCATGGGGGGGCATATTTAGAAGCATAATTTTTATGCTGCTTGGTGTTTTCTTTTATTTACTCATCTCTCTTGTTTTAGTTTCTGATTTTTTCCCCCTCAGGACCAGGTTCTGACCCTTCTGTGTTTTGGGGCTTTGGGGTAGAGTTGTAGCCTTTGCTTAGTCTTTCTATGAGTGCAGTGGTCTTCTGGGATTAAGCCTTCCTTCCTATAACTTTGAAGTTCAGAGCACTGGATCTATATGGACCCTCTAGGGCATCACAGAACAGAGTACTAGGGATCTTAGAACTCCTAGATCTTGTGTGTCCTGGTCTGATATTTTCGCGTGGTGCTACTCTTCCTCAAGGGGACCCTCAACTCTTGGTATCTTGGGCACCTTACTGGTTACACTTATCTATGGTCTCTTTTTAGTATCCCTGGAAGACTGGGTTTGTTCACCTGTGCTGGCTTTGTTGAAGACCACCTAACCCAGGGGAACCTGTGGCCTCGACATCACATGTGGTCCTCTAGGTTTTCAAGTGTGGCCCTTTGACTGAATCCAAACTTCACAGAACACCACCCCTGACCTAATCAATTATCCTCAGACTTCTATCTGTCTTTGATCTTTTTACTGTTATTTCTTTCTCCTCTATAAGCACTTCAGAGCCTGTGATGTTAGGGTCCAAACATAGTCAATCCATTATCTTTGATACTGAAAAGTTTTTGAAATGGTTTTTGCAAATCTTTTCCATTTTTCTTCAGTTTTTTTCTTTTCCTTCCAGTGTCATCAATGAAAGTCCTCGTGATAACTTCGCTTAGTTAGATATTTTGTTAAGGTTTCTTTAAGCAAGTTTTATCCTCTACTGCTTCTCTCTGTTTTATGAGATGTTACTTTTGGTTATGATCCATCACCCTTTTTAAGATTTTGAAGCTCAGTTTATACCCTAACCTTGGTTAACCATTACTCTTCATTTGGCAAATAAGTCTTATACTTGCTGACTAAGATACTTCTTGCATTCTTTCAGTTTCCTTGTTGAGGAAACATTTGCATTTCTTTAACTTCTAAATAAACCAATAGTTGATGTTGATGTAATTTCTGTTGTCCATGTTCCATTTTTGATCTTCAACAACTTGTTTAAATAATCCAGGACTGAATCTTTTTTAAATTGCAAACTATATCTTTTTGTCATTATTCATTATTGTTATTATTGTTTCTTCTTGTTTTTTGTTTGTTTGTTTTTTAACTAATTCTGATTACTGAGCCTGGAGTCAGGAAGACTTGAGTTCACATATAGTCTCAGACATTTACTAACTGTGTGACCCTTGAAATTTGCATTACTTAACCTCTGTCTGCCTCAATTTAATCATCTGCAAAATGGTTATATAGAAGCTTCCTCCCAAGGTTATGATGATAAAATGAGATAATATTTATAAAGCTCTTTGGAAGCCTTAAGTCTCTTTATAAGTGATATTATTATTACTGTTGTAATTGTTTTTATTATAGAGTTAAGTGAATTGCCCATTTATATTTTCAGGAATGAATCAAAACCTCATAATCCAACTTTTGAAATCTACTTCTCCATTAACTGAGAGTTGCATTTTTTTTTCATTTTAGGTTATCCAGAAAATTCAGTTATGTGAGACAGTTCATTTTCTTTTTTTTAATAAATTAACTTTTGTTTATCTTTAGTTTACATCAATCATTTCCACAAGATTTTGAGTTACAAATTTTCTCCCCATCTTTCCCCTACCCACCACCCCAAAACAACGATCCCATGTTTACCCCCTCCCCCAATCTGCTCTCTCCTATGTCCTCCCCCATCACCCCT
>CM053587.1:244243494-244281194 GCA_028646515.1 Pseudochirops corinnae | reverse complement strand
AGCTTTTGAGATTCTTTTTCCATCTGGCAAATTTGGCTTTTTAAGGCATTCTTCTCTTCCTTGGCTTTTTGGGCCTCTTTTGCCATTTGAGTTAATCTATTTTTTAAGGTGCTATTTTCTTCAGTCAGATTGTTGACAGTCTTTTCATGATTTTCTTGCATCATTCTCATTTCTCTTCCCAATTTTTCCTCCACTTCTCTTATTTGATTTTCAAAATCCTTCTTAAGCTCCTCTATGGCCTGTAATAAGTTTACATTTTTCTTGGAAGCTTTTGGCCTAGGAGTTCTGACTGTGTTTTCTTCCTCCCATTCCATGCTTTGACCCTTTTTGTCCCCAAAAAAGGAATCTAAAGTTGGATTGCTATACTTACTTTGCTTCCTTTGCTTGCTCATGTTGCCTGTCAGTTACTTGACTTTTGGACTCAGTAGAAGTCTGCTTTCAGAGGAGAGAACTTTGTCCCAAATTGCTGGGGTTTTTGCAGCTGCCAGAACTATTAGGAGGCTGCCATCTCTGCAGCCCCCACCAGCTTTGGCTCACTGATCATGCTCTTTGGCTCACTGGTCACACACCTCAGGATCACCACCCAAGACCATGATCCCAATCCAGGCAGGTTAAGGCAAGAGCACTTAGCCTCTGAATGATCACTTGGCCCCCCTGAAATCTGCAGGCCTTGAGCTCTGAAGCAGCCACGTGGAGGTGGCTGCAGGGCCTCCACTTCTGCTGCTTTCTTGCCCTGGGGGTGGATGGTCGGACCTGCTTTTCTCCTTCAAATTTAGCTGAGTTCCACTGACCTTTCATTTTGGCCTTGGTTCTTATGGGTTGATCATTCTGGAAACTGCCACAGGTGCTGGTGATCCACTCTCCTGAATGCTCCAACCAGGCTTGTCCTGGCCACCCTGAGGCTACAGCTGGGACTGGTCTTGGCTTCCAGTGTGCTGTGATGAGCCATTCCCATCCCACCTGCCAGGCTGCTTTCAGTGGGAGATTTGTTTCTCTGTATTTTTGTAGATTCTGGAGCTCTAAAATATATTTAGAGTCATATTTTATAGGTATTTGAGGTGGTTATGGGGGGAGCTCATGGAGTTCTCTTGCTTCTATGCTGCCATCTTGACTCCACCCCAACAGTTCATTTTCTAACAATACTAGATAACTATAGCATTACTGTACTAGACACAAACAACCTCTTATTCCACAGTTATAAAATAACATTTATGTTACTTAGTGTCTGTGATGATCATGGTTGTTAAAACATTTGTGGTCTTTGATCCTCCAGGAGGTTAAACTAAAATATCCTCAAATAATTATTCTCTTTATACAGTTTCAAAATCTAGAAGCACTTGTTAAGCATGCCTATTATGTAGCACATCATATTGTATATAAAGCATACAGCAGATGTGTTTTTGTTCTCTAGCTGCTTACATTATAAGAAGAGTTATCCAAAGAGAGAAGAAATAATCTTTCAATGGCCTGAAAAATGTTCAGGTTTTCTCCTCTGGCCCAAGAGTCTAAGGCAGCGGTTCTCAACCTGTGGGTCACGACCCCTTTGGGGGTCGAATGACCCTTTCACAGGGGTCACAGGGGTCTTAAGCCTAAGACCATCAGAAAACACATATTTCCAATGGTCTTAGGAACTGAGACACTGCTCCTCTATCCATCTCCAGGCGGGTCCACCCACATGCTGACACTCACATATGAGTATTAAAGGGTTGTGGTATTAGGAAGGTTGAGAACCACTGGTCTAAGGCAATTTTTTTTGAAACTTGCATGCTCTAAGACAGTGGTTCTCAACCTTCCTAATGCTGCGACCCTTTAATACTCCTATGTGGGCATATCTGCATGTGGGTGGACCCGCCTGGAGATGGATAGAGGAGCAGTGTCTCGATTCCTAAGACCATTGGAAATATATGTTTTCCAATGGTCTTAGGCAACCCTGTTCGACCCCCAAAGGGGTCACGACCCACAGGTTGAGAACTGCTGCTCTAAGAGAAGAAGAATATTTTGGAAGGAGGGATGTATGTACAACTCACACTTTGGCCTTCCTCTATTTCAGCCCCACTACAGGATGGGCTTCTGCAGGTTAGCTCTCCAGTAGGCATGGATAGAGAAAGCCTTTAACTATGCTGATACAAGGATGTGGAGTAGGGAATGATATGTGGGTCCTCAAGCAATCTAATATAAATCTGAGGATTAGGGTTCAAAGTGGAGGTACTTTCTTCTATATATTCGTTCACATCATCCATCGTCCTGTCACTTTTTATAAGGAGGATTTGATCCAACCACAGTCTTCAAAATCTCCAAGGAAATCTGCGAGGAAATCTGCCAAGAAATCTGAAGGAGTAGGCCTGGCAACTAAAAAATCAGCTGTGAAGACTGAGACTACTGGTGAAACACTGGAGCAGGATTTCACTGGGAAGAGGTGGGTACCATTAGAAAGGAAGTCACTGTTCTGTTTTACCACCCAGACACTGTTGGAATGGAAACAGGTGTGTTTCCATTATCCACAAAATAAATTTGTTTGAAGGATTTTCATTTTCAATAGAAACTGAGAATTGAGTGGAGTTTGATATGGTTTCTTGTGTTTCAGGAGTAAATATTCCTACTTGTTACATCTGCATGTGAGTGCATACTCCCGAGGGGCAGGTCCAGAGATCACTCATGTCAAAGGCAGAGTCCTTTTGAATTCTAGAGTACTATGTCTTACTAAAGTCCCTGAGAACTCTCAGAGAATCTTGCTCTTAATAAGACAGCAAATAGTAGTGACATTGTTTTGTTTTATTTCCTGTTATCTAACTTTTTCTGAACTTTGCCCTTTGCCTATTCTTCACCATCAGTGAAACTTATTTCTAAGAATTGTTATTTTTCAGTTAAGTTCAGCAAGCAATTATGAAGTGCCAACTGCATGTAAAGTACTATGTTTAAGTGTTGAGTATCAAAGACCCAAAAAAGGACCTGATTTAAAGGAGCTTACTTTCTAGTTGTGTGAGTAGTTTTGTTTCTCGCTAGCAGAATATAAGTGCCTGGAGGAAAGTGATTTTTGTTTTTATTTTTGTTTCCCCAGTGTCTGGCATAAAGCAGGCAAGTAATAAAAGCTTATTGATTTTAATTTAATTGAGTTTTGATTAAACATTTAGATGAGTATATGAAAGAGAACAGTATAAATAATATTGAAAAGCTAGTTGGCAGCCAAGTTGTAGAGGCTCTTATGTGCTGGAATAAGGAGTGTCTATTTTATGCTATTGGCAATATAGAAGTCACTGAATACATTTGAATAGTGAAATGATATGGTCAGAACTGGGCCTTAAGAAAATTATTTTGATGATTATGTGTAGAGGATGCATTGGAGACAGGAAAAACTAGAAGCAGGGAAAACATTTAGGAAGTTTTACGTAAGACCAGGCAAAGCATTATCATGACCTATATTAAGGTGATAGATGTGGAGAGAAGGGGCCATATGTGAAAGATGCTGTTGAGGTAGAGTTGACAGTATCCTTGAAGCTGATCAGAATTTGGTGGGGAGGGAGAAGAAAGAATAAAGGTTGTGAACCTGGGTGAAATGTCCAATAGGCAGCGGGTGATAATGGACCAGGAAATCAAGACTAAGTCTCCTGCTTTATAGATCTATGAGTCATCTGCAGACAGAAGGCCCAGGCTGGAGCCTTGAGACACACCCACAGTTAGGTAGCTGAAGACATAATGAAGCAACAAAAGAGACTGACTAGGTAGACAAGTAGGAAAAAGAACCAAGAAAAAGCAGTGTCCTAAAAATCCAGAAAAGAAAGAGTATCCAGGATAAGGGAGATGCTCCAGAAACAACGAGAAGGATGAAGCCTGGGTAAAGACCATCAGATTTAGCAATTAAAAGATCATTGCTAACTTTGGAGAGAGAAGTTTCACTTCAGAGACGAGATAAGAAATCAGAGTCATATTGCAAAGGATTGAGAAGTGAGTGAAAAGAGAGGAAATGGAAGGAAGTAGTACAGACAGCTTTTTCTAAGAGTTTGGCTATAAAATAGAGAAGAGACATAGTTTGAAAGGATAGTAAGGACAAATGATTTTTTTTTTAAACATGGCTATGTTTGAAAGCAGTCATTTGAAGGATCCAGTAAATGAAGAAGAAATTGAAGATTAGAGAGGGATAGGGTTTAATCTTAAAGGGAGTAATCCCTTTAGTGCACTGAGGAATAGATGGCATCGATGACCTTTGTAGAAGAGTTGTCTTTGGGGAGAAGGGCCACCTCTTCATCAGTGACTGGAGTAAGGGCAGAGATACTTTAAGATAATGTCAAGAGGTTGGGAAATGATGAAAAGGGAAGAGGAATTATATTTTATGTCAAATGCCCTCTATTTTGTTGGTAAAATTTCAAGGCCTTCCACAGAGAGGAGGTGAAGATGTGGGAAATTTGAGGACAGAAGAGAAGATTTTGACTAGTCTCTGGAGAGTGGGATAGTGAAACATTTAGGGAGGAGTAAAACCATTGGATTCTTGCAGTGGAGTTCAAAGTTCTTGACAGGAAATAATGTGTAATCAGCCTAGAAAGATAGATCAGATCCAGGTTGTAAAGTATTTACTTAAATACTAAGTAAAGGTTTGTATCATATCCTAGAGAAAATAAAGAGTGAGTAGAGATTCTTGAGTAGAGGAATGTTGATATGGTTGGCAAACCTGTGCCTTAGATATATCAGTTTGGCAGCTGTGAGGAAGATGGATTAGAGCAGGGAGAGATTGTGGAGGCAGGGACACTAATTAGGAGACTGTTTATTGCAGCGGTTCAGGCACATGATGATGAGGGCCAGGACTAATAATGTAGTAGAGTGCATAGAGAGAAGAAGACAGATGTGATAGAGGATGTAGAGAAAGAAGAGAGGCCCAGATCAGAATGCTGGGTATGTTCCCAACCAGGGAGTAGAACATGGATGATGATCCTGAAGTGAAGATTAAGAAACATTTGGTCAAGCAGGTAGGAAGAGAACCATAATGGATCAGTGTTGTAAAAACCCAGCAAGGAGAGAGTAGTCAGAAGGAGCAAGTTGTCAAACAGTATTGAATGCTTCAATAAGGTCAAGAAGGATTAAGTTGTAAGAAAAGACCTTGGATTTAGCCGTTAAGGGATCATCGATGACCTCGAAAAAATATTGGTGGAGACAGAAGCCAGATCACAAGGTATCAAATGGGAGCCAGAAAGGTGCCGGAAAGGTGGCAGAAATTTCACTTATTTTAGTTTTTTGCCTTGGACTGATACTGTATTGATAGTTTAAATGTCACACTTCCAAATCATAGACTAAGCAAATGAAAGAAAAAAGAATGAAACTCAAAGCTTATCAAGTCCACCTACTAGAAATCAATGATTTCCCATGTTTATAGTCTTTGTGCTTGTTAATATGGATAATCAAATAAATAACCATAAAGGTAAATTTTTTTTTATCAAATGCGGAGATTTTAAAATCAATTGACCTAACTGAAAAAGCTTTTTAAAAAATTGAATTATTTTGGGTAATAGTCAAGGTTTGACATATTATATCATTGATAGTGAAAATTAGTTTTATTGATGACTTTTTGTTTCATTTTGTTTTATATTACAGTCATTTCCAGATCTAATCTCCCCTCTCAGTATGGAACTTTCACTTTTAAAGAAAAAGAACCAAGAAAAACCCACTGATATAGTGACCCCATTTGAATAACATATATCCTATACCCACGGGCCTCTCTTCCCACATCTGTTCAGCGGAGCGAGAGCTGTTTTATTTTCTGTTCTCTAGGAGCAAGATTGATTATTACAATTCCTCAGACGTATATTTTTTCTACTACTGAAAAAATGAAATACTATTTTAATTTCCACTACACTATTATAGAAAAGACATTGTTAGATTAATAGATGTTATATATAGTTTTACTTTGTGTCAGCAAGACTTGGGTTCATATTCAACCTGATACTTACTAGGTGTGTGACCACCTAATCTCTCTGATCTTCAGGAAATTCTCTAAGACTATAAATGATAAACAATTTGTAATATGAGTAAGTGGATGAAGTTCTCATAGCTACAAAATTACCCATAGATTACATTTTCTAAAATAATTCATCTTTTTTTTCCCTAAACTAGCTTCCCTCCCAATTTCCTATTTTTCAGTCATTAAATTATTAAACTTTAGGATTATTTTTCCACTTTAATTTAATTTGAAATTAATTTTTTTCTCTTCTCAATTTTTCTTTCACAAATTTTCTCAAAACGATGCCGTTTTTCCTTATTCTATTGTCATCAGCTTAGCTCACACCCTTATCATTTCATAACTGGACTATTACAAACACCTCCCTATACTGATAGAAGTTTACAGTTATCTGTAATGTACAGTAATATAGATTGCTAGTAGGGTCACTGAGAGTTTCTGGTAAGTTGTCCATAGTTATATAACTAATAGTATGTGTCAAAGGTGGCACTAGAGCAGACTTCTTGACTCAGAGGCTGGCTTATCTACTTTGCCATGCTGCTTCTAAATGAAATACTATGACAAAAAGCAAAGCCAAAATGGTGGAATAACAGGAGGAAGTTCCTCCCCCTTCCCCGCAATTTCTTCACAAAGATCTAGAAAATACACCAGATAGAGTCTTGATTAGGAAAGTTAAGAAGAAATGACAGTGACATTTTTCTAGTCCAGCTGAGCATAGGGAGACAGACGGAGATTTCTGTGGATTTGCTCTCACAAAAAGTGCTGACTTTTCTAAGTGTATCATAGAGGCTTTGTTCTTATCAATGGCCTCTTGGGGGCATAAGTCTTAAAATGGAATCAGTGGGTCAAAGGGCATGAGTGTTTTAGTCACTTTATTTGTATAATATCAAATTGCTTTCCAAAATGGTCTCAGCGATTCCCTAGTTCTAGATCTAGAGATTGGATCTAGCCTAGAACAGCTTCGTGGAGCATTTCCTGACATGATTCCCCTATGTGGAGACCAAGACTATGCCTCAGGACAGGAAGAGGTCATTGACCCACATGGAAGGACCTGACCATGTACAGGATTCAGGTATCAAAGCCCATAGACACTTTTGTCATTCACTATCCAGTTTCAGGGCATAGATCCAGGGTAGACTAATGAGGTGACCTGTGCCTAAGGGTGGTGTTGTAGAGTAGGAAGGGTGAGAACCTGACAGTGCATATTAGGGGTTCACTGAGAAACAAACTACAGTCTTATGACCAACAAGATGAGATTTAAACATGTTTTCAGATTCTCATGACCTCTCAAAACTTCCAAAATAGAAATGATACACCAGAGATAAAGCAATTTCAGTTGTCTCCATGGTCTAGGACTCTAAGAAGCAAAAAAGGTAAAAACCTCATGAAGCTTACTCATGCTTTCTTAGCACCTTCTCCCCTACCATTCATCATGCTTACTAGCCAGCCCAACCTACAAGCTTGTGAAAAAATGCCGCATTATACCCTGATTCCCCTGGCCTACTCCCCCACCCCCCAATCCCTTTTCCAGTGCCACAGGAATCCAAACTCCAAACTGCACTGAATGCTGCAGGAGAGCAGTGGCAGAGATAGGGAAGGATCCCTTTCTGGTTCTGTGATAGAGCTCAATCCCATACTCTCATTCTTTTCTCTTAGTATAAAGACCCAGATTTCAAATGGCACCTGCAATAGCAGCATCACCGCAATGCTCTTTATCACTGGGCCAGAGAACTGATGAACAGAGGGGCAGGACACTGCATATGTGGGAGTGGTGTAGCATTGCATTAAGCATGAGAAAAAGAGCCTAGTATATGCCTGGGGCCAATTCTATCACTGTCAAAGTCACTTAAGACAGAGATGCCCATTTTGGAAAGAGTCTGAGATACTTTGAGATCCATCCACCAGGGAGATGATTAGACCATGGCAGGGGGTGTGAAGGGGAAAGATCAGAAAGTGAGCAATAAGGGAAAATGTGGGGAAAAAAAAGATTGAAATTATCAAAGATTTCAGGAAGAAGAAAACTCAAAGACCTCAAGTATAAGCAGATAATCCTACAGGGAAGACATTAACATCAGAAAAAAAAATATGGTCTACAGATCTAATAAATGGTGGGAAGTCTCATAAAAGAAATGAAGGAGAGGACAAATGATAGGGAATGCAAATACATAGAAGTGAAGACCAGTCTGGAAAAAGAGAAACAAAAAGCAATAGCATTAAAAGAAAACATGCTGTGACTTCGCACAAAACATGTTGATCTCAAAGACAGCATGCATAGAGATAACTTAAAGATCCTAGGTCTCCCAGAAGAACATAAGTCAAAAAAACTAAACACCATAATACAGGAAGTATTACAAGAAAACTGCATGGAACATCTGAACACAGACAACAAAGCTCCAGTCTAAAAGAGCCATAGATCAACTCCAGAAGGAAAAAACAGCCTGACAACTCCAAAACACATAGCATTTGAATTTAACCACTCCACTGAGAAACAACAAATTCTGCAAATGACCAGGAAAAGACCTTCAAATACAAAGGAAAGGAAATTCAAATAATGCTAGACTGTTTTGTATCCACAAGAAAATGCAGGAGAGAATGAAATGTGTTCTGAAAAACAGTGGCACTCAACATGCAGCCCGAGGTGACCTACCCAGCAAATCAGAGCATGACCATGAATGAAAAAAGATCATTCATTAATAAAGAGGAATTTGAAGTATTCTTTGAAAGAAAATTAATTCTTAAGAGATAATTTGCTTCCCAAATACCCCCAGACAACAGAAATTCAAGAGAGGTGAATGAATACAGCAGCCAAAGACTGCATTGGCAATAGAGTGACACCAAAGAGAGACCATTAAGAGACTTCTTTCTAAATATACAAAAGGAGACAGGGATGAAGGTTTAAGTCAAATAGAGGTAATGATAGCAAGAGGAGCCTGGAGAATTACAAACCGAACCAGACAACACCCTGCTTATGTTTTTTGTAGGACTAAATTGCAAAATGGGAGGGTGTGTGAAAGGGGGGAAGAATCAAGAGAAGTGTGTGATGTGCACTGGTCAAGTCATAGGTTAGTAATGAGGGGAAGGTGACTGCTGGGGTCTCTCAAGCAGAAGAGTGTACAGGGGAGTGAGTGAGGTGGCAGGGGGAGTGATTGGAAGGGAGGCAAATGAGGTATGTCTTGTTTTGGTCGTGGTGGTAGTAAAACTGATGAATGCTTCAATAAATGAAGGAGAAATGTTCTGTGAGATGGGGGCATTGCACTGGGTGTTTTCTGCAGGGAGTTGGTGCTTGGAGAGATTATTTTGTTCAATAAAAGTCAATTCCTAAATGCTGGTCCTTAAAATAAATAAATGTTTGACTTCAAGCATCTGAAAATTCTGAAGTTACGGCCTGGTACAGGCCATCAAATGGCCATCAAAAGCCATTCCTAAGTAGATAAGTGGTCAAAGTATATGAACAAACTATTCTAAAAAGAGGAATCATAGCATATTAACAATCACATGGCAGAATTTTCCAAATCTCTAATAATAAGAGAAATGCAAATCAAAATAACCTTGAGGTTTCACATCATACTCTGCAACTGCACAGGGGTGCACAATGTAAAGATGACAAAAGTCGATGTTCGAGAGGTTGTTGAAAAGTAATTACAATAATACATTGTTAGTGGAACTAGGGAATCGCTGAGACCATTTTGGAAAGCAATTTGATATTATACAAATAAAGTGACTAAAACACTCATGCCCTTTGACCCACTGATTCCATTTTAAGACTTATGCCCCCAAGAGGCCATTGATAAGAACAAAGCCTCTATGATACACTTAGAAAAGTCAGCACTTTTTGTGAGAGCAAATACTTGGGAACAAAGTTGATGCCTTAAGATTGGGGAATGGCCATATTGTGGAACAAGGCTATAATGCTGTGTTATTGTGCTGTAAGAAATGACACATGAGATGATGTGATGCCAATGCTGTATTTACAGCCCCTTGCTCCCAGCAGTTCTCGGCAGAAGTTCTGGCAGTTCTTTCTCTCTCAGCAATTCTGGCTCTCTAGCTTGGGGTTTTCCTTATATATGGTATTAACTCCTTCCCTGTTTTGCCTCTTCCTATTACATCAGCAAGTCCATCCCACTGTGGGATTCACAAGTTCTGGATCTTAATACTTGACACAATCATGAACTTGAAACAAGGTGCTAAGTACCTGTTTGCTTACCAATACAAGGGGCATGGAAGATCTTCAAATTCTATTAGATTACAGATGAATACAGAAAAATATGGACATCTGCATGTATTGCTGCAGAGTGAAGCAAGCAGAGCCAAGACAACTACACAATGACTACAACAATTTAAATGGAAAGAACAGCCACAAAATCAAAAGCAAATATTAAAAAAAAATAAACATGTTTTGGAAGAGATGCAAAAAGATATTCTTACTCCACCCCTTTGCAGAAGTTGGAGGTTCACAGGTGTTGTACATCTGTAGACATTAATTCTAGATTTTTAAAAATGTATCCATCAGCTTTGCTATTTTTCCTCTTTTACTTTAAAAATTTTTGTTGTTCAGTTGTATCCAACTCTTATAATCCCATTTGGAGTTTTCTTGGCAAAGATACTGGAGACATTTTCCATTTCCTTTTCCAATTCATTTTATAGATGAGGAAATGGAGACAAACAGGGTTAAGTCACTTACCCAGGGTGACACAGCTAGTAAGTGTCTGAGCCTGGATTTGAACTGAGGCCTTCCTGACTCCAGGCCTGGTGCTCTATCAACTCCACCACCTTGCTGCCCCCTTTGTTTAAAAATCCTGTTTTGTATAGGGGCCAGCTCTTTGGAAAGGAGAATGAAAGAGAACCTGGATGAAACTATAGTGATACCAAAAAAACTCAAAGCAAATAAAATCTATTAAAAAAAAAACCACAGTAGAAAACATAGAAGTAAATGTCTTTCCTTCATATAAGTAGAATCTATCTCAAACCAAGATCCAGCATTATCCCTGATGGAGCTTTACTAGAGACCTCTCCAATAAGTTTGTAGGGATAAAGTAAAACTGTCTACTACTCCCATTACTATTCAATTTAGTGCTATAAATGCTACTTATAGTAATAAACTAAGAAAAAAGAAATTGAAATAAACATAGGCAAAGAGGCAACATAATTCTTGTTTTGCAGATGATATGATAGTTTACTTAGAGAATCTTAGAGAGCTAATAACTAAAAGACTACTTAAAGGCTATTTAAAACAGGTTAACAACTTCAGCAAATATTCAGGATAGATAATAAACCCAAGTAAGTTATCATTATTTCTGTATGTTACCAACAAAACCCAGCAGGAAGAGAGAGAAAGAGGTTTTCCATAGATAACCACAGAATATCTAAAATGCTTGGGAGGGGAGGGAACTACATGTCAAGAAACACACGAGGAGCCTATGACTATAATTACAAAACACTTTTTCAATAAATAAAGACAATTCTGTGTAAATCTGAAAAATAGTCATTGTTCACAGATAGACTAAGCCCCTCTAGCTATGGGGCAACTAGGTGGTACAGTGGATAGAGTATGGAGTCCAGAAGATCTGAATTCAAATCTGACCTCAAACACTCACCAGCTGTGTGACCCCAGGTGAATCATTCAACCCATATTTGTCTCAGTTCCTCATTTGTAAAATGAGAACACACTGTAGAAGGAAATGATAAACCGTTCCAGTATCTTTACTAAGAAGACCCCCTGGGGTCATGTAGAGTTGGACATGGCTGAATGATTGCACAGCAACAAGAAGACCTGGGCCAATATAATAAAAAGGACAACACTACCCAAATTGATTTACTTATGCAGGGCCATACCAATAAAATTACCAAAAGATTACTTTATAGACCAGGGGGAAGGGACAATAAAAGTCTAAAATCTCAAGGTAATTAATGGGGAGGGGGGAAGGAATGGGAAAGAAAGGGGCTTAATAGTAGTAACAGATTTCAAACTATATTACAAAACAGTAATCATCAAATCAATTAAATATTGCTTAAGAAATAGAGAAGTTGATCAGTAGAACAGATTTGGTGCCCACTACACAGAAGTGAATGAGCACAGTAGTTTTTCATAAAACCCAGAGATCACTGCTGTTTGGGTAAGAAATCCCTATTTAACAAAAATTGTTAGGAAAATTGGAAAACTGGTAGAAATTAAGTATACACCAATATATCTCACCATATACTAAGATAAGTTCCAATTAGTTAGACCTAAAGGATAACATCATAATCAAATTATAGGAGCAAGGAAGAAATTACTCATCAGAGAAGAGTTCATAACTTTATCATCTCGAGATACAACTACACAGAATTAAAACGTTTTTACATAAACTAAACCAATGTGACTAAAATTAGAAAAGACACAAGTAAATGGGGGAAAAATATCTTTGCAGCAAGTTTCTTTGATAAAAGTCTCATTCCCAAGATATATCAGGAATTGATTCAAATTTGTAAGAATAAGAGTTATTCTTGAATTGATAAATGGTCAAAAGATATGAATAGGAAATTTCCAAAGGAAGAAATCCAAACTGTCACTTGTCACATGAAAAATGTTCTAAATCACTAATAATTAGAGAAATTACAATGTACACCCATCACACTGACAAAAAATGACAAATACCAGAGGTCATTTAGAAAAAAAAAAAAGGCATTTTAATGTTTTATTGGTAATTGTGAACTGGTCCCACTATTCTGAAAAACAATTTGGAACTATGTCCCCAAATTATTCAATTGTACTTATCTTTCCATCCAGTGATACCAATATTGGGTCCACGCTGTGAAGAGATTAAAGAAAGAGGAAAAGGACGCATATGTACACATATATTTATAGTAATTCTCTTTTGCAGTGACAAAGAAATGCAACCCGAGGGGGTACCCATTAGTTGGGGAATGGTTGAACGAGTTACAGTATATGAATGTGATGGAATACTATTATGTTATAAGAAATATCATGAAGGTCATCATTTTGGAAAAAACTAAGAAAGATTTTTATGAACAGTTGCAAAGTAGAGTGAACAGAACCAAGAAAAGAACTTATATAGCAATTTTGTAGAGATAATCAACTTTGAAAGACTTTGAAACTCTTATCAATGCAGTGACTAACTGCAATTCCAGAGGACTCAAGATAAAACATTCTCCCTACCTCTGGATAGAAAGGCAATAGATTCAGAATGAAGATTGAGACAGATGGTTTTTTGTTTGTTTGTTTGATTGATTGATTGTTTGTTAGAAATAGCCAACGCAGGAATTTGTTTTGCTTTGACTATATATGTTTGTAATGGGGATTTTTGGTTTGTTTTTTTTCTCAATGCAGGGAAGGAAATAGAAGAAAAAGAAAAGGAAAATTTTTGTTCATTGAAAAAATAAAAATTTAATTTTAAAATAAATAGATATGATTTTGTAAAAGTGATATATATGAATCGCACAAGAAAATAAAAACCTATATGAAATGATGCAAAACCAGGTCAAAATATTAGAAGTGTATATACATTGAGCACAGTTGTATTTTGGGGGTGAGGGGGAGCCAAAAGTGGCTGGATTTCAGATAGACTTAGAAGCATATACAGAGAAACTGTCTTTTTGTTTGTTTCCCAAAAAAGAAAAACATGGACAGTGCACAGATAACTACTCTTGAAGCTAGGGAAACTTGAGTTCAACTCCTGTCTCTGACATATAACATCTGTGTATCTCTGGGCAAGTTACATCTCTCAGGCCTATAGGCAGCTCTCTTTACACTTTACATAGCAGATCTATATCAGGAGAAGGAATTTTATCACCAAAGGGTTCTCTTTTCCAATGAAATCACAGATTTCGTTCCTATTCCTTCTTATTTTTGGAGGGGTCTAATTTGTTCAATTCTGAGGGTTTTCTGTCAGTTGATCAATAAACATGTATTAAGTGCCTGTTACCCAAAGGAAGGCAAAAACCCATTCCCTACCCTCAGAGAACTCGCAGTCCAGTGGAGGAGAGAGCGTGGAAGCAATTCTGTGCTAACAAGATACGTACAGGATAAACCAGAAATTATCAACAGAGGGAAGATACTAGAGTTAAGGGGGATCAGGAAAGTACTTCTTATTTATCTTTGTTAATGATTATGTTTATAATAAGAACAACTTAAAACAAACTTTTAGCAGCTCCCCATAGCCCATAGAATAAAGCACACATTCCCTAGCCTGGCTTAATGCCTCCCTGATCTGAACCCAGAATGGGAGAAACCTTTTTAACCTTCTTTACCAATTCTCTCCTACATGAACCCTCCACTCTTGCCAAACTGAACAACTGTCCCATGACCAAACCTTGTATTTTCCTACCTCCTTAATTTTGATCCTACTGTGGCCCCTGATTTGTACTGCCTTACCCTTTCTGCATATCTAAATAATTCTTCTTTTTGTAAAAATATTTTTGGAAGGGCAGTTGGGGTTAAGAGACTTGCCCAAGGACACACAGCTAGTAAGTGTGTCAAGTGTCTGAGGCCGGATTTGAACTCAGACCCTCCTGACTCCAGGGCTGGTGCTCTATTCACTGCACCACCTAGCCGTGCCCCCCCGCCCCCAAATTCTTCTTAAAGATTTTCTGTGCCCTGAGCCCAAAAGGACTCTCTCTTTAAAATGGCGATAGATTTATTGTCTCTACCACCTTTTAGGCACTTACCATTTTGTCTCATTGTTATTTTTCTTTTTGTCCTTGTGTATCTTTTTCCTCAATTAGATTACTGGTACGGTGCTTTCCTTATATACAGTACCATTGTTATGTCCTTTATAGTTCTATCAAAAACATTTATTTGACTTGATTTCTTGAGTGCCTTATCTCTTTTTATTCTAGTGCAAAGTGCATGACTGTAAGCAGCAAAGTTATTCGTCTCACATCTTTTACCGACATTTCCGAGTGTCTGAAGCCTCAGTTAGATCGAAAATTCAGCTATACTGAGGAAACTACTGTAAGTATTTCAAACAGTGGCCAACCTGGCACATGACTCTATGCTACTGTGATTCTCTAGTTTAATAACATAAATGTTTTTTGGAGAATGTTTGGTATAAATTAATAAACTCTTTTCCTTTTGTAAGATGTTCTCCCCGCGTTTTCTTTTTGAAATGGAAATAACATTTATTGTTCTTTAGTACCAGAGTTGACAGGACCAGATCAGCCATAGAGTACCAAGATACCAACAAAGACGACATTTTTAGATATTAACAATGATTATTTCTAGAGCTACCCGTGTTCTCTCTTTTTCAGTATGACACTTTTCATGCAAGATAAAAGCCTTAGAAGTCTTGGATAGAAATGTAAAAATAGGGTAAAACTTGGTAACATCTTTTCAGAATTGAGAGTTTCTTAAAGTTAAAGACACTTTATTTCTAGATCAGTATTATCTAATCCAAGGGATTCTGATGTCCTTCTTCTGTATCTCACTTTCATACTCCGTAGGTGTAATGCTCTTTTAGAGAAGCTTCAATCTCTGGGTATAAACGGAAAGTATCAGTGTAATTTTGTACAGTTACTATTTTTGGACATTGCTTCTCATTAGGACCATTCTCCTGCTTTCTTGTATTGAATCCATTATTATTTGGTTTATGATGCTTATGAGTCAGGATTTTCTACAACAGGGAGAGATAACAAGAATCTTACTTAAATCATCGTGTTTTGTATCCCAGCTGCCAAAGAAGATGTTGAGTTTTTGTGAAACAAACAAAGAAGTTCATATTATTCTTGGGTCCTTTTGTTATGAGTGCTGGACATTCACATCAGTTCAGAAAAGGAAGGAAGTGGAGCCAGCATTTCATGCTTCTAGGGTGACATAAGGATTGCCAGCTTTGTTGGCAAAGAAATACATAAGCAGCAAAGTTTTTATGAGGACTTACATGACCGTGTGGCTGCAGGCCACAGCCTAGTGTAGAACTCTTAAGAGAGTCCCCTCAGGCCAATTAATAGTTCTGAACATGGTTTCTTTATTACCTTCTCATGGCTATAATAGCAGCACCTCAAGGAAAAAAGAATAGTAATTCTGTAGGCCACCAACAGAAACTTGGAAGACTTCCTATGAGGGGAAAAATACATCATTGTACCTGAAACACAAGTATTTGAGGTTCAATGGGAAGTTTAAAATCATATTCTTCCACAATAGAACAAAGGCTACTGGCATGGTGAGCTCCATGGATCACTTATGGACCAGATATGGCCATTCTACATCAGTTGCACGAGTGGTACAAAAGTAAAGTGAAACAGGCCAGAGGAAAATGACAGTTTGATGGATCTGATGAAATCCCATTCCTCTATATCTCCCTTCTAAGAAAACTGAAAGCAATGTTTTCAGAGGGATCTAAGTGACAGAATGGATAGAGCACTGGAGGTGGAGGTTTTTCTAACTTTGAATCTGACTCCGGTAATTACTAGGTGAGGAAACTTATCTGTCAAAAGGGATACAATAGTACCTAGTCCCAGGGTTGTTGTGAGGATCAAACGAAGTACCATGGACAGCCCTTTGCAAACCTTAGAGTGCTACATCATTGCTAGTTAGTGTTAGATGAATAATAGGCTTATGCTTTGTTGTCTAGGTTAAAAAAGCTACCACTAATGCTGCCTTGTTTGGATCTGACATGGAAAACTTGCTGCAGTCTTTGTACGCGGAAAATAGAGCTGGATACTTCTTCACTAAGTTCTGTGAATGTTCAGAGAACAAGGTATAAAGTCACCCTGTATTTAACCTCTGAAGACTGAATGTAATTCATTCCGTGTAGAGGAAAGGGAAAAATAAAAAAGAAATCTCCGTATCAGGAAAGTTATTTTTGGTGTCAAAACCTTTCTCTGTTGTAGGAAGTTCTGTAATGTTACTTGGCTAAAATTTAAACATATGCATTATAATTTTTCATGGCCTATTCTTGCATTAAAAACAACGAATAACTAAAATGTATTTAGGTCAAGATTGATTTGCAATTGTGTAACTGGTTGCTAACAGAGGGTTTTAGTAAGTGGCAAATTTAGAATATGGGTCTGATATTGCTTGTGCTTAAATTTTCTGAGATTTTACCAGAAACAATGACTTCTTATAGTATTATATCTTTTCAGGATTATAAGTAGTATCAGTAGTATAGTTTAAATTCAGATTGTTGAGTTTTACATGTCCTATAATTGTAATAAATTCTTTTAAATACTTGCCAAAATTAACAAAAAAATTGACAAGCTTCCCCCCCAAATTTATTCTTTGCTCCAAATCTTTTCATAAACTATAATTTTGCCCAAGTGAAAAATCAAAAGCATTTAATTGCCTGAATTGTTAGAATAGAATTTGGTTTCAACGTGGTATAACTTTGCACATAAAGTATTAAAATATATTCAGTTTTTGGCTTTATCCCATAAAAATGTGGTTATTCTATAAATGTTAATTAGGATTTTTTACTATTTTAATGGCCAATTAGATAAGGATACATTTTAGGAATATAACAATATAACATGACAATTCCACTAAATAGTTTGTCCTATTGCCAGTATATGATAGAAGATTAAAACCATCTTAAATTGAACCTGATTTAGGATGACCCCAAGGAACTAAACAATTACTTGCATCAGAAATTAGAACTTTTTGGAGGCCTAATAATTGGGTGGTAATAATTTATGTACTTTTTCCATCTGTAGCTTTGGAAGAACAGTGTATACTTTTGGTTTGACCTGCAGGCTTATCATCAGCTATTCTACCAAGAAACACTCCAGCCTTTTAAAATATGCAAACAGGCACAAGTAAGTAGAAAATAATATTTGTTCAGATCCCTGAAAATGGAAAGGTCTGTCCAACCCCACTTGAGAAATCTAGGAGTATAAGCATAAAATCAATAGTTAAATTGTTGCTGTGACATTACTTAAATAGCAATCTATCATCCTGTAATTGGATGTTGGTTCTTAGTTTTATCTTTTTCTATTTGGTATGTTTTATATTTCTTCTCTAGTGCCAACTATTTTGCCTTCTTTCATTTATTCCACCCTTCCACTTCATTCCATTTTTCTCCAAATTACACTTTTTCTAATTAGGTGGCCAGGAGGCAGACCAAAATGGGCTTCTTTTAAGGAATTATAAGAATATCTAATAGTGTGTGTTAATTATAAGACTAGAGGTGACCTTTATTGAGCTTATGGAGAAAGCTAGTTGCTGGGTCTCCTTGGTCTGTTGATTTAAAGAGGAGGTTAATGACTAACTCTCGATATATTAATAGTTTGCTTGTAGTTAGCTTCTGTGTTCTGAGTTATGTGAAACTAACATTGGTATAATTTAGTATCATAGATTTTTTAAAAATGTATTATGAGAATCCAAGAGATGGGGGGATATGGGATGGAGAAAAGGCATGCTCAAGAAAAGGAGATGGAGAAATAGGTCTCTTTTTCAAGTAGAGAGGGAGAGAAATTATGGCTAGAACAAATTCTGCTTATCTTTATGCCATTTCATGTTCTTTAAAAGGGAGGGTTTTTAAGCCTAGAAAATTACTCATCAGTTCTATACCAGT
The DNA here is from genome assembly GCA_028646515.1 of Pseudochirops corinnae. Taxonomy (NCBI): domain Eukaryota; kingdom Metazoa; phylum Chordata; class Mammalia; order Diprotodontia; family Pseudocheiridae; genus Pseudochirops; species Pseudochirops corinnae. The sequence continues at coordinate 244,262,747 of CM053587.1, read as the reverse complement.
GGATTGCTTAAGTAATTTTGTATATTCAGTAATAGCCCCATTCACAAGAGCGTCTCCATGGAAATTGAGCTAAAGAGAAGGGATAGCTTTTGTCAGACTCTTACTGGGATTTTGCCCAATGTTTGCAGAGATTTCCACCAGCCTAATGCTGACCTTAAATAACTACACTTCGTAAATAGCTGACAGGGCCCAGCTGTGTGTTTCTTACCATAAGACTAAGGGCCTTAGCTTCTACATAGCAAAGAACTGGGACAATGGTTTTCATCATAAAGTTGGGTCTCTCATTTAATAATACAGCTTCCCGACACTGCATAGCTTCACCTTTTTGCTTGTCAATCTTTAGCACGTAATTCTCTGCTACCTTTCCTTCTCCTTATTACCTCCCTAATCCTCTCTGCCAATGGTACCATTTGCTACTGTTCTTGATCTCTTTTCTTCTTTTAATTTGAAACTTTTACTGATATCTTTTGTTTTTTGTATCATGTTCATTTCTGAATATATCTCTCCCCCATCCCCAACCTAGCAAGCTACCCCTCGTAAGATAAAAGAAAATTAAAAAGAAAGAGACAATTTTGCAAAACTAACCAACTTGTCTCCTTAGTGTGAGAGTACATCTTATGTTCCATTCCCATAGCACTCCCAACTATGCAATTAAGGGGAAGGGAGTGTATTTTTTCATCTCTTCTTCAGGGTTGTTGTAGTAAAAGAAGTACCATTTACATTTTGGGTAAAGGTCAGGTGGAGAAGTTTTATTATTATGACAAGCAATGGAAGGGAGAGATTGGTGGATTGACAACATTCCTTTCTCAGTCAAATGAGCTCAGAACACAATTACCTACATATGTATAGTGGAGGATGCAGAAAAAATGGAGGGTAGTAAGTTCAGGTCTGCAGCTGACAGTGGTGGCTGGGTATTTGCTTAATAATTCATCATTAGCCTCAAGGGAAACAGAGCAAGGCCACTTGGTTTTCCTCTACGGCCAGCATAGCAGGAAAATAGCAGAAACATAAACATGAGAGATAGGTATAACTGCTCATTTTACACTGAGGATAGTTTAAGGATGGAGTCACTCCTGACAGGATAGGGAAGAGATAATAGGGCCACTCTTTCTTTTCCTCCACAATTACTCACTGATAACACTTCTTTAGCACTTATTAAGCAATTTCTCTTTCCCAAGGGTAGTTCTAGATGCTGGGGATACAAACATAAAAGCAAAAACAGCCTCTGCCCTCAAGAATCTTATGGTAAAACTAACTCTCGAGGAAAGACAAGCTGGGAGTAATTTGGGGGGAAGGCATTAGCAACTGGGAGGATCAGTCAAGGCCATGTGTGGAGAGGAGCACTTGAGCTGAACCTTGAAGCAAGCTCAAGATTCTGAGGAATGGAAGGTGGAAAGGAAGCTCATTTGAGGGGAGAGGAGTAGCCAGTACAAAGGCATGGGGTTGGGACATGAAACACCATACAGGAAGAACAGCAAGAAGACCTGTTTGACTGGACTTCTCTGAAGCTCTCACAGCTTTACTTAGTACTACCTATTGCCAGTAGCCCAGAATTAGTCCTCCAGGTCCTCAGAATGTGAGGTAAGAAGAGGAGCTGGATAGTGTCCCTAGCTATGGGATGACGAAAAGCACAGGTCACATACTTGGAGAGGACCAAGAAAAACTTCAAGGACAGTGTAATGATAGATAAAACTTAAATGAGGGTGAAGATAGATCCAGGTCTAGGATGAGATGTCTAAGTCAGAAACTCTTGGGAGCAGGAGCCACCTCACATCTTTGGTAGCCACACAGAGTAGGCAGGTAGAAGGTTCTGAATGGGTTGAAATCAGGCTGATGTTTGTCTTGGGCTTCTTTTCCCTCTTCCCAGTGGTATCTTGGTATGCTGCTTGAGATGTTTGTCTATACCTACTTTCTGTGTACTGTTTTCCAGTTTTCCCGTCAGTTCTTGCCAAATAATGAGTTTTTTTTTTCCAAAAGCTTGGATCTTTGGGTTTATCAAATACCAGATTATTATGGTCATTTACTGTAATGTAATGTAGACTTAATCCATTCCACTGATCCACCACTCTATTTCTTAGCCAGTACCAGATTGTTTTGACAATTACCACTTTTTAATACAGCTTAAGATCCAATTGGGCTAGACCACCTTCCTTCACATTTTTTCATTGATTCCTTTCATATCCTTGACCTTTTGTTGAATTATGTTATTATTTTTTCTAGTTCTGTAAAATAATTTTAGTAGTTTGATTAGTATGGCTTAACTGTATTATTCTTAAGAATTACAGTTTATTTTTCTGTTCTCCCCACAACCTTAAGGTGACGTAGGCAGCTGAATCTGCATTTTTGCCATTTTTCCTTGCAAACTATTTTATAAAATGAGTGTCTCTGTCACTATTGATAGTGAGACCAAATCTGGGAATAAATTCCTCTGCAAGTCTTCATAGTAACTGTAATAGTATTTGCTTCCTTACACTAGGAAGCTTTAATTCATCCCTAATACTAGCGAAAATTAGAAATACATATTCAAAGAACAGCAATTTGACATGAGACATGGACTGCTTGTTTTGCCTGTCTAGGCTTTCCATTTTGAGTCACAGAGTCCTATTCAAGCTACTATTATACAGCTGGGATTATGAAAGGAAATTTAAAGCAACTAATGTTCTCAGATTGTTTCAATTATAACTATCTTTCCTTTGCTCATGGTATACATGAGTTAGGTTTAGCTCCTGAGAGGCAGAGGTGTTGAGATCATGCATTCCAGGGGAGATGGGTCATAGAGTGTCATGTGAGGAACAGCAAGGCCTTTGGTTGGATTGTAGAGAGTGGGAAGGAAAGTAATGTGTAAATATAAGGCTGGAAGACAGATTTTGACTATGTGCTGAAGGGCATTAGATGCTAATCAGAAGAGTTTATGTTGTTTTTTTTTTTTCCTGGAGGCATTAGAGGGTCACTGGAGTATTGAGAAGGGGAGTGACATTGTTAGACTCACGCCTTAGAAAAACCACTTTGGCAATTGTGTGGAAGACACTTGAGTCAGGGAGAGCAGTCACTGGTGATTTTAGAGAGCAGTTGCAGTTGCATTATGAGGTTCAAAGCTGGATTTCAGAGGGCTGAGAAGTGAAAGGAGAGGAAGTGGAGGTAATGATTACAGACAGCTACTAAGTGGTACAGTGGTTAGAGTGCTGAGCCTAGAGCCTAGAAGAACTGAGTTCAAATTTTACCTCAGACACGAAATTTGTGACCCTGGGCAAGTCACTTAACCCTGTTTACCTCAGTTTCCTAATCTATGAAATGGGAATAATAATAGCTTGTGAGGAACAAATGAGATATTTGTAAAGCACTTAGCAGAGTGCCTTGCGCACAGTAGGTACTTAAGTGCTTGTTCCCCCCTCCTCCCTTTTTCTAAGAGTTTGGCTGAGAAAAGGAAAGAGATGGGAAGATAGTCTGAGGGAACGGTGATAATAATAGCATATATACATATACATATACATACACACATATACATAAAGCACTTTGAGTTCTACAAAGTGCTATGGATGTTATTTCAGTTGATCCTCACAATGCTGTGAGGTAGGTGCGATTATGATCCCCATTTTACAGATGAGGAAACTGAGGCAGACAACGATTAGGTGACTTGTGCCTTAGAGTCACACAACTGGTAATGTTGGGAGAAAGTGAGAAAAGACTTCTAGTACCATGGATGAACTTTGGGGAGAATATGGACAAGAGTTCCATGAGCAGGCACCTAGCTAGCAATCAGTGTTAGTCTGCATCATTGGAAGGAACTCCTGAGTACATGAGATGACAGATCCATTTGTGTGTTTGAGAAATTAAATCTACCGTCACTTGAGCCCAGCAGAAACAATTTTGTTTGGTATCTGCTGTTGGAACAAACTTTGCAATCATAGGAAAAAATTGTGTGAAACAGCTGCCTTTCCATGTGTCCCTCATCCCCCCAACTCCTGCTTATATTTAACACTGTAGAAAAAGGAAATCAGAAGAAAGCAGGAAATCAAATAAATTCTTTTTTTCTGACTTGAGCACTTTGTGGTTCATCAGCTATTCTTTCAGGGCACAAGGATGGGCTCTTCCTTTTTGTACTTTCTCAGAGCAATTGAAATTTTTAATGAAAATGGTATGACCAGGCTGCGTATACACGTCTATACCAGTTATGCATTGTCCTGAAAGTGCTTTATAACATCTTTGAATAACCATAACCATAATGCTCATCTCTCATTATGCTTGAAAAATGTTCATGGCATATAATGATGAGTGTTGGGAGGTCATTTGTTGGTTCCCAGTCTGGTTTTTCTTTTGCTCACAATCATCCATTCCTCTCATAGTCTGCCACTTCTACTTCCTTTCTATATATACCAACTAAATATTCCAGGGTGGTCCTGACATTTTTTTCCAAGTAGTATGAGCTAAGTGTTTTTCACTGGATTGGCATTGTATGTTCAGGTGCATGAGCAGAGCCCATAATTGTCCAGTAGACCAGCAGTATTAAAAAGCAAGCTGTTTCCTAGAAGATGAATAAATATGATTGTGGGAGATGGGTGAGATCAGGATTGTGTTTAAATATGAGAAGCTTTGCATCCTTCATGGTTCTGTTACATTTTCATTTGCTTTCCATAATTAGATTATTTCCTAGAGTGGCTAGTCAATTTTTATCTAGACTTGTTGAGACTTTGTTTTTGTTGCTACAGAGGTGGTAGTTTAACAAATTGTCAGCCTTGGATTGTTGTTCACTACAAATCATCCAGGTGTCTGCAAAATTACCGGTCTCCTTTTTACCTATCCTCCTTTATTATGTAAGGCAATCTTCTAAGTCTGGTTCATTTTTAAAACCACCACCATTTTTTTAGCTTATAAAATGATTACTATTTGTAAGTCACTGTGGTAATAACTTGGAATACAAAGACAAAATGAAATTAGGTTCCCAGGACTTAACGTTGCTCAGCATATAGAAAGCACTTAGTAATTGCTTATTGACTTGACTGACCTTCCAGAGCTTTCATTCAACTGAGGAAAAACATTATTTAAACAGATAAGTAACTAAAACCATAACTTGAGGAGAGAAAGAGGGCACCAAAAATCAGATTGACCAGAACAGGTTGCGTATGAGAGGTAGCATCTGAGTTGAATCATGAAGGAAATTAAGGTGCATTTGGAAAGAGACCACATTCTAGAGAAGAGAGGTTGGTCAACAGTGTCAAATGCAGCAGTTAGGTTGAGAACGATGAGGATTGAGAAAAGAACATCAGAAAGAAGAAGAATCTGTAATGTTACTTAAATGATATTGTGTATCTAGATGGTACAGTGGATAGAGTGCTGGGCCTGAAGTCAGAGAAAGCAAAGTTCAAATCTAGCCTCAGACACTTACTGTTGTGTGACCCTGGGCAAGTCACTTTACTTCTGCGCTGTCTATAAAAATATGGACAGTAATAGCACCAACCTCCCAGGGCTGTTGTGAAGATTAAATGAGATAGTTATCGTAAAGTGCCTAGCGCAGTGCCTGGCACATAAACAAATGGTAGCTATTGTTATTATGATACAGTTTTATAGCTAAATAACCCTCATAGTCAGAAAAGCTCAAAATTCTTGTTGGATCCTAACAACTGGCCAGTACATATCCTCCCTGCAGTCTTTGTTCAGTGGCTGTAGAAGAGGATGAGGTCTAGTGGTAAGAATTCTAGATTTCAAGGCAGAAGAAGACCTGGGTTTGAAACTCACTTTGGTCATTTGCAATCTGTGTGACTTTGGGCAATTCACTTGATCTCTCTGTCCCTGGTTTCCTCATCTGTAACATGGAGAAAATGATACCTGTGTTGCCTACCTCACAGGGTGTTGCTGATAGCGTTTGTATTGAGTGCTATTAAATGTTCAAGATTCTGGGCATGATGAGCACTGAACCACAATACAAAAATTGCAATAGACATATTTTAACAGACATGATATGACTGACTCTTAATGTAAGATTTATTTCTGAATCAATTGCATGTAATTATACCACTGATTATTTGTAACAAAATCCAAGTTCAAAACCAAATTTTTTTAAAAAGACACAAATTCATAAAATTTGAGAATTGGGAAGGAATTCCCATTATAACAAACCTAACAAGTGAATGGGGCAGCTAGGTAGTACAGTGCATAGAGTGCTGGGCCTCAAGTCAGAAAGATTCATCTTCCTGAGTACAAATCTGTCCTCAGACACTTCCTAGCTGTGTGACCCTGGGCAAGTTACTTAACTCTGTTTGTCTCAGTCTCCTCATCTGTAAAATGAGCTGGAGGAGGAAATGACAAACTACTCTTCTTTGCCAAGAAAACCTCGAGTGTGGTCACAAAGAATCAGACACAACTGAAACAAACTGAGCAGCAGCAACAAAGCAAGTAAATATCTGTGGCACCAATGCAATATTCACAGTGCCCATGGTCACTATAAATATACCAATATAGTGCCTGATTGCAAAATTTAACAGATTCTCTATAGAGAAGACAGAAGCAAAACATTTATTCTGACACCAGAAAACCGAATCCCAAAACCAGTAAGCCAATTCCATCAAAGTAGCAAAGAAGTTAATAAGCCACATCAGCACAGAGTGCCACAGCATCCTTTAGCCTTCCCACAAACCAACATAAGACCAATATTTACTCACAAGCCTGTCTACCTTGTTCTCCTCCCAACTGTCTAGCTGGCTCTAACTCCCAGCTTCCTTTGGGCTCTGCTGCACCCTTCAGCAAACTCCTTCCACCACAAGCTCCATGTGACTACATTCAGCCTATTCGGGTGCAGAGTTTATTTTCAAAGCAGGGAAGGTCTTCAAATTCCCTTAGGTTTATTAAGGGGTAGGGAAGATCTTCAAATTCCCATCACCATTACAATATCCAGCTTCTGTTTAAACTCTCCAAAGAGAGGGAATGCATCCTTTATTCCACTTTTGGACAACTACAATCGTCTCATCATTAGGAAACTTTTCCTGACATTTACTCTAATATGCCTCTTTCCAACTTCTACCCAACCCCTCCAGATTCTGTCTTCTGGTACCAAACAGAACAAATGTAAAATTATCCTATACATATTTCTATTTATCAGTTCTTTCTCTGGATACAGATAGAATGTTTCTTCATATGTCCTTGATTTTTCATTTGTGCATTCAGAATAGTCAAAATGACATCGTCACTCAAAGTCATTCTTAAAGCAATATTGGGCTAGCTAGGTGGTGCAGTAGACAGAGTACCAGTCCTGTTCAAATCCAGCCTCAGACACTTGACACTGTGTCACCCTGGGCAAGTCACTTGACAGCTGTGTGACCCTGGGCAAGTCACTTAACCCCAATTGCTTCACCAAAAAATGAAACAATATTGCTATTACTGTATACTATGTTCTCTTGATTCTGTTCATTGTGCTCTTTATCATTTAATTCAAGTCTTTCCATGTTTTTCTAAGATTTCTTATATCACAGTGATATTCCATCACTATATACTACAACTTATTCAGCCATTCCCCAATTGATGGGGATTCCTACAATTTCCAATTCTTTGCCACTTCAGAGAGAGTTACTATAAACATCTCATTCACATTCAAAGTTATAATTAATATTTGTGAGTTTCCCTCCATCTTATTTCTACTTGCTATTTTCTTTCTCAGTCTCTCTTTTTACCCTATCCCTGGTACCTTATCTTCTCCTCCCATCCATCCAAGAGTCTCCTCACTTTTTCCCCCTAATCCCCCAATCTCAATCCACAAACCTTGCCAAAAGTCCTCCAATCTTTTCTGTCAACCCTTCTAAATCCCAATCCATACACCTCTCTAAAAGTTCCTTCCCTGTCCCCCAAAATTTCTTACATCTCTACATGTTCAGAAATAGTTAGGATTTCACAAGACCTAGCAGCTTCTACTCTCAAAGACTATAGGTCTTAGAACATTATATTTCAAAGAGCAAAAGAACTGAGATTGTGTCCAAGAATAATTTATCCAGCAAAGTCGAGGATAATCCTGAATGAAAAAAAGAACATTCAACAAACCGAAAGACTTTCTATTACTTGTTCAAAAAGACCAGAACTTAAAGGAAAATTCGATATAGAAGATACAGAAGAAATATAAGGAAAACATTAAAGACTAATTATAAGGCACTTATTAAGGTCAAAGTGCTTACTTATTATATGTATGAGAATGTTATCAGTATTCTTAAACTGGGTAATTTGAAAGAAAGGTTGGGACTGAGTTGTGTGTGATTCTAAAAAACAAAATTGGATAGGAAAAGGTAAAAGGGAGGAATTATAAAAATGGGGCCCACTAATACAGAGGAAGCAGGTGGGGGTGGAGGGCTAGTTGTGTCAGAACCTTACTTTCATCTGGGTTGAAGAAGAAACAATATGTACATCTTGAAAGGTGTGGAAGTCTTCTGACTCTGCATAGTAGTTGTTGTGTTTAGCACAACTGCTAAATTAAACATGCCTCCTATATATCTTGTACATGTGAAGTTGATTTTTTTTTTATACCCAAGTATAATACTTTACATTTATCATTACCCCCTCTTTCTTTTTTTGGCTGTTCCAAAATATTTTTCTTCTCTCCTTACCTTTGTCTTTGCCCAGGGTAAACATTTTGTGGGGTTTTTCGATTGACATTTTTTTCTCTGCCTCCACCTTTCCCAACCCCACTAGAAAAAAAAATGAATATCCTTGTAACATATGCATAGTCAAGCAAAACAATTTCCCATGTTGTCCATGTAAAAAATGTGTCTCAATCTGCATATTAGCTCATTCATCTCTTTCTCTCAGGAAGTGGGTAGCATTCTTCATCATGGGTCCTTGCTAATCATGGTTGACCATTGTGTTGTTCAGAATTCTTCAATCTCTCAAAGTTGTTTGTCTTTACAATGTTGTTATAGTAGTATAAATTATTCTTCTAATTTTGCTTACTTCATTTTGCATAAATTCATACAAATCTTCACAAATTTCTCTGAAATCACCTACTTTGTCATTTCCTATACCAAAGTAGTATTACTCCATTAAATTCATATACCATAATTTGTTCAGCTATTTCCCACTTGATGGGTACCCCATTAGTTTCAAGAGTTTTGTTACTACATAAAGAGCTTGTACAGATATTTTTTGTGCAAATTGGTCCTTTTCCTCTTTCTTTGATTTATTTTAGGCATAGGCCTAGTATAAGCATCTCTGAGTCAAAGGGAATGCTCCATTTAATAATGTTTTGTGCATAGTTCCAAATTGCTTTCTAGAATGGCTGTACTAATTCACAGTTTCCTTTTTTGGCAACTTTGCCCATCTGATAGGTAAGAGGTAGAACTTCAGAATTGCTTTAATGTCCACTTGTCTAGTTATTAGTGACTTGGAACATTTTTTTTTAATATGGCTATAAATGGCTTGGATTTCTTCCCATGAGAACTGCCTATTGATGGCCTTTTACTATTTATCTATTGGGGAGTAGCTTTTATGCTTACAAATTTGAATCATTTCCTTTGTTTTAGAAATTAGATCTTTATCATAGAAGCTTTCCAAGTTAACTGTTATCCTTTTAATCTAAGCTGTACTGAATTTGCTCATGAAAAATGCAAAAACCATTCTTAGTTTGTGGACCATACAAAAATGGGCAGCAGTCAAATTTTGGTCATGAGCTATAGTTTGCTGACCCCTACTCTAGTCTGTCAAAATATTCTAAAACCCTATCCACTATTAGCTATCCCCTCCCTTCACTGTCCCCCTCCACAGCTGTGTGTCATCAGCAAATTTGATGAACATCCCATCTATACCTTCATTGATCAAAATGTTAAACAGCATGTATGTATTCTTGATTTAAATCCTACCTGGTCATAGTTTATGATCTTCATGATGCATTACTGTAATCTCCCTGCTAGTCTATTATTGAAAAATTTTGCATCAATAAAAATCATTATGGAAACTGATCTATAGTTTGGGTTTTTTTTTTGCATTTTAACTCTCCTTCTGCTAGGTGTCAAGACCATATTTGTATCATAGAAGGAATTTGGTAGGATTTTACCTTTCTATTTTTTCTAAAAGTTTATATAGTAATGGAAAGAACTTTTTTTTTTTTTTTTTTACTTTTTGGTAGAATTTATTTTTAAATCTATCATGTCCTGTGCCTTTTTTTTCCTTTGTTCATTTATGGCATATTCAATTTCTTTTTCTAAGGTATGGTTTTTTAAAACATTTTCTTTCCTGTTCTGATAATCTGGGCAATTGACATTTTTGTAAATATTCATCAAATTCATTTATATTGCCAAGTTTTGGGTTTTTTACAAGCAGTTGGGCAAAAAAACTCCTAATAGTTGCTTTTATTTCCTCTTCATTGGTCTTAATTTACCTTTTCCATTTTTGAGTATTTGTAATCTGTTTCTTTTTTCTTTAAAAAAAAATCAAATTAGCCAATGGCTTATCTATTTACAAAAATAACTACTTCTTTTGTTTGTTAGTTCATGGAGCTGTGTGTGTGTGTGTGTGTGTGTATGTGTTTTGGGGGTGGGAAGATTTGCTTTCAATATTTGTCATCCTTTGATTTTGAGGATTTCTTTTTTGGTGTTTGATTCAGTGGTTTGAATTTGTTGATTTTTCTAGTTTGTCTGGTTTTTGTTACATGTCCAATTTGCTGATCTGCTCTTTCTCTCTCTTATTCATGTGTTTAGAGGTAAAAAAAAAAATTCCTTCTAAATACTGCTTTGACTGCATCCCACATTTTCTCATTATCTTTAATGAACTTTTTGATTGTTTCTATGATTTGTCCTTGGACTCATCCATTATTTAGGATTTTTTTTTATTAATTGGTTCAGAGTTCCCTTATTGAATGTAATTACATTGTATTATGGTCAGGAGAGTTAGTGTTTAATAGTTCTGCTTTTTCTTCATTTGTTTGCAAATTTTTTAATTCCCTATTATATGGTCAGTATTTGAGAAGCTGCTGTAAATAGCTCAGATAGGTATGCTCCTTTCTATTCCCATTCAATGTTCTCCAGAAGTCTATCATTTGTAACTTTTCTAAAATTTTATTTATCTCCTATTTATTTATTTTATTCATCTCCTTCATTTCTTTGTTTGTTTTATGGTTAGATTTTCCTAGATCTGAGAGGAATAAATTGAAGTCCCCCCACTATTATAGTTTTACTATTTCCTCCTATGAGTTTTTCTTTAAGGATTTCTTTACTACTTGTTTCATATATGTTCAGTATTGATATTAATTCATTTTCTATAGTACTTTTTAGTAAAATATAGTTTCCCCTTTTGTTTCTTTTAATTAGTCTGATTTTGCTTTTACACATTTTTTTCTGAGATCATACCTTTTGTACTACAGCTGAAGCGTAATAGATTCTTTTCTAGTCTCTTATTTTAACTATCATTTTGTTTTAATTGTGTTTCATGTAACAACATAATGTTGTTACTTATTCCATTATGCTCTTCCATTATATGGGTGAATTCATCCCATTCCATTCACAGTTATGATTTCTAACAATATATTTTCCTCTATTCTGTTCTCTTAAACTTTTCCTTCTCCTTTCCCCCTGTCCTCTCTTTAAGAATTTGTTTTGCCCTCTTTCTTACTCTCCTGCACCTCCAATTTTTTCTTAACCCCTTTCTTTCCTACTTCTCTCTTGGGTAAGAATTTCTAATTTCTACCAAACTGTGTGCATGTATATATTCTTCCTGCCTTTAACCTGTTCAGATGAGTGTGAGATTCAAGTGTTAGCTGCCACCAGACATTGTCCCCATCTGTTCTATAAACTGTTCCTTATATACCCTATTTATGTGAGATAACTTTCCCCATTTATGATTTCTCACTTTTTCTTTTTCTTTTTTTTTATACATCTCTTGAGTCCTGTGTTTGAAATTCATATTCTCTACTCAGAGCTAGTCTTTTCATCAAGAATTCTTGAAAGTCCTCTATTTCATTAAAATCTCTTCCCCTACCCTGTACCCCTGCATATTCCATGTTTCTTGGTTAGGTTTTTCTTGGTTGTGATCCTAGATCCTTTGCTTTCTAGAATACCATATAACAAGATCTCCATTCCTTTAGTGTGGTGGCTGCTAAATAATGTGTGATCCTTCCTGTGGCTCCATAGTACCTGAATTCTTTCTTTCTGGCTGCTTGCAATATTTTTTACTTGATCTTGAAGCTTTGGATTTTGGCTGTTATATTTCTGGGAATTTTCATTTGGGGTCTTATTTCAGGAGACGACCAGTGAATTTTTTTCAGTGTCTACTTTGCCCTCTCCTTCTCAGATATCTAGTCAGTTTTCTTTTATGACTTATTGAAATATGCCTAGTATCTTTTTTTGGTCATGGCTTTCAGGTAGTCCAGTGATTCTTATATTTTCTCTTCTTGATCTATTTTCTAGGTCAGTGTTTTTCTGACAAGATAGTTCATATTTTCTTCTACTTTTTTCCATATTTTGACTTTTAAAAAATTATTTATTAATATCTCGTGGAGTCATTAACTTCTGTTTGGCCCGTTCTAATTTTCAAGAAGTTATTTACTTCAGTAAGGTTTTGTACTTTTTTCTTTTTTACCAAAGTATTTATTCTCTTTTCTCACTTTTTTACATAGCTTTCCATTTTTTCCCTTACCACCTCATTTGGTTACTTAAATAGGGTTTGTTTTTTTTTTTTACCTTTTTTTAAAAAAAAATTCTTTAACTCTCCTAGGAATTCTTATTGGGATTGTGTCCAGCCTGCCTTTTTTTTGTCTTTGAGACCTTGCTTATAGATGTTTTCAAGTCATTGTCTTTTTCAAGTCATTGTCTTCTTCTGAGTTTGTGTCTTGCACTTCCTTATCACCATAGCAAATTTTTATAGGCTTTATTTTTATTGCTAATTCTTCTAGCCTTCCTCTTGATTATGAACTTCATGTAAGGGCTGTGCTCTATGCACTCATGGCACTGGAGGGGTGGAGATGACTGCTCTTAATTTCTGTTATTTTATACTCTGGGGCTTTCACATCTTAGTCTTGGGGTCTGTGAATTTCCAGTGCTCCGAAAGTGGTGTGATCTGGGGAGAGATCTGTTCACTGCTCTCTTCATCTGACTTCTGAAAGTTCCGGACACATATTTGTTTCTGTTGGCTCCTGTGTGATTGAGTTCACATAGACTGCTGCTAGACTCAGTCTCTGTTAGCCCATTGGGAGGTTCTGCAGGTTCAGAGTGACTGAACTTCTGGGTCCCATTTGGTTTGAGGCTTCTGCCCTAGTTATTCTTCCTCTATAGGCTTATGCATGGAGCTAATGGTTAGAACTGAATTGCTGCTCTGCTTCTGGGTTCAGAGCCATACAGCTGTTTCTAAAACTTGTTCCTTGTTCAGTACACAGAGTCCTAACCCTTCTTTTCTGCCCTGGATCTGTGACTCAGAACCAGGTACTAGGAGACAGAGTTGCCAGATGTCACCTATTCTTGCCCCCATCACTAGTTTAGGGATTTCTTGGAAGGTCTCTATACCCCACCATTTGCAGCTCAGGTGCTCTGACTTGACTACCTTTTCATTCCTAGGTACTGGAATGCTCCTTTCTCGGCTTCTGTGCCACTGCCACACATTCATTCCTTGCGAGCTTCTGCAGACCTCTTTGTCCCCCTCAGCTGCCTTGGGCTGGAAAAATGACTTCCTATGACTTAGTCTTGGCTTCTCAGTCAGGCTTTAGTCTGGCACATTTTCTAGGTTGTTGTGGGGGAGGTATGCCGAATGAACCAGGTAAACATGTTTCCTCTTACTCTATCTTCTTCCCCTGAAATCTTAACCAAAAAGAAAAACCCCAAATTAAGAACCTTTGCTTTAGTGGGTTCTGCTGATCTATTGGAATTCAATATTCCATATTTGCTTCAATTTGTATCTTTTTCCTTTTATTAGATTTTCTTAAAGACTGAAAAATTCTTCATGAATTTGCTTTTACCTCTATGATTTTAAACCAGGCAGTACTGATACTTTCCTCCTCATACTTTTTAACTTTTATGATATCTACTACCTCCTATCTTCAATTGGAAACAATACAAATTCATATAGATAGACATAGATGTGTCTATATCTATCTATCTTAGCCGTTTAGTCTATTTTTATGTTTTGAGTCTTCTTTTTATCCTGAATTTCATGTAATCTCTTTACTCTGATGCCCCTCACCAAAGTCATAGAGTTTACTGAGTCCTATTTTTAATTCTCTCCAACATGATTCAAGTTTAATTTCTCTTTCCATCTTATTGGTGTTTCTTTGGATTCTCTTTTGTACTCTGTTCTGCTTTTCCTAGGCATCTGGTTTGGTTGTCATCACTTTGCATTTTTTATGCAATTCCTTTTTTTACTGATCCTCTGCAGTAGTTCCCTCTGCCCCTCCCCCATATCAAGATGTTGCAATCCTTAGATTCCATCTTTTAGATTATTAATTGGAAAATTGGAGGACCTTTTCATGAAAATTTGCTTGTGGAAAGCACCATCTGTAATTTATTCCCTTTCGGCATCATTCCTTAGTCATGTCTTTGAGCTCTTAGAGGGAGATGAGAGGTCATTAAAAATCATCATTTTTTCCTGCTTTGTAGGAAAAAAAGTTGGATTGTTTAAATAATCCTGTTATTTTCTTTTAGTGCCTTATATGCTCTCATAATAATATGATCTTGTTAGGGCTTATAAAGGTTTGATATTTGCAGACTTCTCTTTGTTAAGGTACATGTTTTGTCATCTCTCAGAAAATATCTTATACCTGGATATCCCAATTCCTCTGGGGACTCATAATCTCCATTTTAATGAGTTCTTTGTGCATAGTTTTACCTAGAATTGTTGTTTATAAACTCCACGTAGAGCAGGATTTTAAAAAAATATTTTGATAACTGTATTTCAGTAGAATTAGTTTCCTTTGTAACTCTATGTATTTTATTTTATGCATTTAAAGACCTCATTCTGAGGAGTCATAGGCTTCACAGACTAAGAGGTGACACCAAAAGAGGGGAATAGCCCCTGGTCTAGAGGAAGATTATCAATTTCAGTTAAGAAAATCACAGGTCCCTTTCTTTCAGGTTTATTAATAAATTTTGCGCAGTTTTGTGGGCATTACTTCTGCTGCATTTGAGTTTATCTGTGAAATACTTTTTGGTGTATGTTGTCTGTCACTGAGTCTAGCTTAATTAAGTCTAATTTATGTGTTCCAAAGCAAAGTTTGTACTTCTCTAATTTTCACTCCTTCCATTTTTCCAGAAAAACAAATTAGCAAATTTCTTTTCCCTAAAATACTTTGTGCAACTGATTTGTTTGCTTAACTGGGCTATATTTAAACCTAACATCTTAAAGTTATAAAATTAAATTCATAAATTCTCACTTCAGAATATAATTTCTACATTTATATGAAATGTAAACCAAATCATTTCAAAGACACTTTCCTCCATCCCTTTCCCCTTTTTGTATCGTGCAAGTTTCCTCTGTACAGTTATTTTTATCATTCAGACTGCAAAAAAATTGAGTTTTAGTCAAATTTCTAAGACACAGAAGTTTATTGTGAACTTTGTATTAACAGTTGGTGTATGGTTTTGCCCCATCAAGTGTTGTAATTAACTACTGTACCCTACTCCTTTTCATCCTTGACTGTTCCCTACAGTGACCATGTTGTTCTGAAATGAAACGATAAGAGTTTTAGCTTCTGACAAATGAGAGAAAGCAGGAGCTTAAGGGGAAGAACACGGATGTTTAGGGCTCTCTACACTCTAAGCACTGACGTTTGAGTCTCATAGTCACCTTTAAAAATTTTTTTAAATTATCAAGCCTTTATTTTTTTCCCCTTCCCACTTCCACATTCACATACTGAAGGAAAAAAAAAAAGAAAGAAAAAAAATTTTTGTAACAAATAAACATAATCAAGCAAAACAAACTCCCATATTGGTCATGTCCAAAAATATGTGTCTCAGTTTGCATATTTACTCATTTTTCAGGAGGTAGGTAGCATGCTTCATCGTCGGTCCTCTGTAATCATGCTGGTCATTATGTCTATCCGAGTTCTTGTGTTATCTCCATCTTTACACTCTCCTCCCTCTAGACATTTTCTTTTAATTAACTATGAAGATTTATCCTACATGAAGCTACCAGATCACATTACCTTTGCTCCATATCTGGCTTATGTGCAGATTAATTTTTATGGATCAGTTGGCGATGGAACTCAGTCATGTACTTTTCTTGTAGCCTGTAGCTACGTGAAAATTTAATGTTAACATCTCACAGTTTATCATATTTTGACAACACTTGTTCTTTATTAAAGTATGCATTTTAAGTCATACAATTTAGAATTTTAATTTTAATTTTCCCACTTCCAACCCTGGCCAGCTGGTGACAGCAAAACATCATACAATTTGTGTTACTAGGCAATCATAAAAAGATACATACACATGATCGTTAAAATAAATATATCAAAACAAAATATGTAAAACTGTTCCATTAACATAGCTAACAGCTGAAATGTAACATAACAGATCAACATGCGTGCTGCAACATTTGTTATTATTCTCAGTTTTGCCTTTAAAGTCTATACAAAATTTATTCTTGTTTTCATTGGAACACAGTTGAGTGTCAAGTTATATCTAATGAAATGAACCCCTACTTATGTAAAAGATGCTTTTACTAATTCTGTGTTTACCTTTGGCACAAGGGAAGTACTGGGCTTAATACGGTGCTTGTAATGCAATGACAATTAAAATTTAATGGCAGGGGATTATTGGGAAATGAATAATTTATTACACAAATAAATTTAAAATACTACTAATAAAAAGTTTATAAAAATAATCTAATGGCATATGTCATCCTTTACTCTTTAGGATTGAGAGAAATCCAAAAGGGAAACTGTTGAAGAAACTGTTTCCTTTATTTTCTTCCCTTGCTTCTGTCAAAAAGAAGAATAAATTCAATCACCCATCTTCCTAACTTCTTTGGCTTATTTGTGTAGGCTTTATGATGTACTAAGAAAGCATTGATGTATTCCAGAGTATATAATCATATTTTAATGTAAGAAAAACTAATCTTAGGATGAATTGTGTGGATGTCAACTACACTGGAGAATGTGTGTTTTTTCATTTTTCACTATAAATATATAATATGGTGTAAAGTAAATTTTAAAAGAAAACCAAATGATGTTCTAAAATATCAACTGAAAAATAGCACTTAAGGACTGGGAAAAATTTAAACTGTGATGGGAAATGTAATATGTTTTTATGCCAAAAGTCATAGAGCTAGTCATTATTTGTGGAGTGTTTTGGAGATTTTCTTGAAAGGTAATAATTGGAAACTTTGCCATTTAGAATTTATTTCTACAGTTCCAAACATGCTAATACAATGTGAAAAAATATTTTAATGGATATCTTTATGTATCAAAAAAAAATTGAGTTGAAAGAGTAATAGTAATATGGGACACATGGAAAGAAGATGGTTGAGATTGTGGGAAGGTGGTGGTGGATTAGGATTTGAAGAATCTCAGATCCCCCAGAAGTACCGTGGTAAAAATGCATAAGAAGGCAGAATTGGAGGGAAAATAAAAGAGAATTATCTATAAACTCTTCTTTCTAATGTAAGATAGCAGAAAAAACTAATAGAATCATTTGGTAGTAGCATAGTATTTGGTAAACTGAAAGACTCTAGCTACTGGGATGAAGACTCACTATTTGAAAAAACTATACATCAGTCTGGCAGAAACCAGGTTTAGACCAATACTCACACCATATACTAAATAAATGTTGTTTGTCTTCATTCTCAAAGGGGACCATGATATCAGGAAAGTGATGCTATAACTTGCAAACAAATTGGATTTAAATGAGGGAGGGCTGTGCAAAGTTACCAGCTTCACTTTCTCCTCTGGAGACATCTGGGTCCAGTGACAAGATATAAATCAGGATGACTGGAAGTGGCCCCCACTAAATAATTAGTGCTAAATAGATATATGATTTAGAAATAAAAGGTGATATAATGAATTAAAAGAACAAGGAAGACCTTACTTCTTGAATCTATGAATGGGAAAGAGTTCAGGATCAAACAAGGGATAGACAAGATCAAAGAAGACAAAATCAACAATTCTACTTACAGAAAATTTAAAAATTTTTGCACAAACAAGGCCAATGTACTTAAAATTTAGAAGAGAAATAGTTACTATTGCTGCTTTACAGCAACTTTCTCTGTAAATGGCTTATGGCCAAGATACATAAGGAACTCATCCAAATTTATAAGAACAAGAGTCATTCCCAGTAGATAAATGGTCAAAAGATATGAACAGAGGCAGTTTTAAAAGGAAGTAATCCAAGCTTTTGAGAAACATGAAAAAATGCTTCAAGTTACTAATAATCAGAAATGCAAATTAAAACAGTGCTGAAGTTCTACCTGATGCCAAATGGATGGAGAAATATGATCAAAAAAAGGTAATGACAGATGTTGGAGGGGTTGCAGCAAAATGGACACATTAGTGTACTGTTGGAACTGTGAGTTGGTCCATCCATTCTGGAAAACAATTTGGAACTATTCCTCAGAGTCACTAAACTGTGCATACTCTTTGACCCAGCAATACTACTGCTAGACCTATATCCCCAAAGAGATTAAGGAAAGAGGAAAAGGACTCAATAGGCATGAAATTATGTGTAATAATTCTTTTTGTAAAAGTAACAAAGAACTGGAGGCATTTGGAAAATGGACGAACATATTATGGCATATGGATATAATGGAATATTATGTGCTTTAAGAAATGGTGGAAGGGATTGGTTCAGAAAGCCCTGAAGTCTTGTATGGATTGATGGAGAGAGAACTGCTGCAGTTCCTCCTTACTGTTCAATAGGTTCCTCTAGACGGTGTCACAGAATTTGAGATCAGTTATCTAATTCAACCAATATTCCAAAGGAATTCTCATTCTCACATCTGACAAATGGTCATCCAGGACTAAAGCTTATAGCAGCTACTTCAGTTCTTTGGTTTCAGAGTGCTGAACAAAGCAATTGTGTAGAAATTGCAAATATCAAATCTAGACTTGATATCAAGGGGAAATCTTTTAACAAATGGACTGTTTCAAGAGGTGGTTGGCTCCCCCACCTTGGAGATCATCAAGCTGGATGACCAAAGTGTCTAACCAAGAGGGCAATGATTGGCCTACACATCCTAGACTTCCTCAAAGTTCAGCAAGTAGACATAAGCCACCCCTGAACACCTTAAATAGCTTAGCAATCTAAGTGAGAAGAGCAGAACCAGGAAAAATTTGTACACAATCACAGACACATTGTATGTGTGATGAC
>CM053587.1:244218115-244242994 GCA_028646515.1 Pseudochirops corinnae | reverse complement strand
GAATGGTTGTATCAATTCACAACTCCACCAACAATGCATTAGTGTTCCAATTTTTCCGCATCCTCTCCAGCATTTGTCGTTTTCCTGTTTTGTCATTTTAGCCAATCTGACTGGTGAGATGTGGTACCTCAAAGTTGTTTTGATTTGACAATGGCGTATTTATTGAGCAATATTAACATATAATAAGCTTTCTCATTCATTCAAAGTAATTATTACATAGGCTTATAATTATATACAATGTAATGTTCAGAAGAAATCATAGATCTGCTCCATCCAAAATTACTATACGGTAGAATTACTATATGTTAACTTTTTTCAATAAACATTTATTAAGCACCTACAATGTGTAAGGTATTATGCTGGATGTGGAAAAACAAGAGTAACAATGAAACAGTCTTTGACCTTAAGTAGCTTATATTCTTTTTTTAAAAAAATTTAATATTTTCCCCTAATTACATGAAAAACAATTGAAACATTTTTTTTTCAAATTTTGAGTTCCAAATTCTCTCTATCCCCTGCTACTCTCCCCTTCCCCCAATGAAAAGGCAAACAATTTGACATTAATTATACATATGTAGTCATGCAAAACACATTTCCATCTAAGTCATGCTGTGAAATAAAACAGAGACAAAAAAAATCCCCCCAAATAAAGAAAAAGTATCTTTGGTAAAGCAGCTTACAGTCTACTGGAGGGGGGGAAGCTAATACAATATCAGTCAATCAGCAAGCATTCATTAAGTACTTATACACACTAGGTAGAAGAAGTTACATTCTAAATAGGAAGAAAACATATGCCTAAATTGATATATTCAAGATAAATTCAAAGTAAATGGAATGGAGCATTAGGGTGAAGGGCACTAGAAGCTGGAAGATTTGGAAAGGCTTCCTTGAGGAGATGTTGGCTAAGGATAAATTGAATGATGGAGCACTAATATCCAGGGTATTAGGGAAGGCTAAACAGACAAGGTGGCACCTGCTATTGAGCCCTGAAGTAACATATGAATCCTGAGTGGTAGAAATAAAAGGGAATTGTACTCCAGGCCTGGAGAAATGTTTGTGGGAATACTCAGAAGAAAGATGGAGTACTGCATTTGGGGCACTTTGCCTAGAACACTGAATTTTTGAAAGAGAGCAGTACAAAATAAGATTGGATCAGAGAACTTTGTTAATATGTATAACCCATGGCCCATCATTCCAGCCTCAAATCTTATACGAAACAATAAAGCGATCAATAAATGTTAAGTGCCTCCTAAGTACCAAGCACCCTGTTAACCACTGAAGATGCAGAGAATGGCAGAAGGCAGTCCCTTACCTTGGGGAGCTCACAGTCTAATGGGGGAAACAACATACAAACAATTATGTATGAACAAGTTGTAGACAGGATAAGTAGAGAATGATCAAGAGAGGAAAAGCACTAGAATTAAGAGAGATTGGGAATGATTTCCTATAGAAGGGGAGAGTTTTAACTGCTACTTAAACGTTGACAGGAGCTAGAAATGAGGAGGGAGAGCATTCTAGTCATGAAACAGCTAGAGAAAATGCCCCAAAGGAGGAAATAGAGCAGTGGTTCTCAACCTTCCTAATGCCGCGATCCTTTAATATAGTTCCTCGTGTTGTGGTGACCGCCAACCATAAAATTATTTTTGTTGCTACTTCATAACTATAATTTTGCTACTGTTATGAATCTATCCAATATGCAGGATGTATTTTCTTTGTTACAAATTGAACATAACCCACAGGTTGAGAACCGCTGAAATAGAGTGTCTTGTTTGAGAAATGTCAAGGAGGTCAGTGTCCCTGGATGAAAGAGTTCATGTTGGGGGTGTAAGAAAGTGTAAGAAGACTGGAGAGGTGTGTAGGGTGGAAGAAGGCTGGATTATGAAAGGCTATGAAGGCCAGAGGTGCAGGTGGTGGCAGTGTCAAAGGAGAGAAGAGGGCATATTTAAAGGAGGTCACAAAGACAAAATCGACAAGCCTTGGCAACAGATTGGATAATGGGGGCATGAGAAAGTGAAGGATGTTACCAAGATTACAAGCCTGAGACTGGGAGGAAGAGGGGTATACTCAACAGGAATAGGAAGATTGAGGGCTGGGAAGGATGACAAATTACCGCGTGTGTGTGTGTGTGTGTGTGTGTGTGTCTATGGACACACACACATATGTCTTGTATATATTTTTCCTTTATTTACGTTTATGCATATAGTTTCCACTAATAGAATATATGCTGGGTTTTGGTTTTTGTTGTTTTTTTAACCAGGGACTATTTCTTCCTCATTATCTAGCACGGTCCAAAGTAGATACTTAATAAATATTTTTTGATTGAGAAGGTAGGTTGATGCCTACCTTAGTAAAAACCTGTGTGATGGGATTTCACACAATATTTGGAAAATATATTTAAAAGAATGGAATGGTCCAACTATAATCTTTCTTAATTTTTTTTGCTGACTTTTTTCTTGATTTTTTTAAGAATTAAGATGCCCCTACCATATTTTCATATTGTATCACATATTTCCCTGCCTGTATAGTTTTCTGTCTTTTGAAAACTGGACATAATAGGACCATTTTATCCCCTTTGATACAAATTTCATAAATTATTCCTTCTCTTCAAAGTAATTGACATACTTCTATCACTAAAACACATTGTTTCCCTATACCTAGAAAAAAAGCTCATCAATGAATGCTAGATTTTTAGCAATGTAGATGTTAACATTTGGTGTTGATTGATACTTTAAATAAAATGAAATCCACACTTTCAGACTTCTTGAATTCACATATTCTCTGGTATAAATTCTCATAGTACTTGGCACAGATTTGCTAATAGAGATTAACATGTCCTAAATCTATGCCTAAAATACAACACACAACTAATGGGTATAATATACTATACACGAAAACCTGACATTCAGATAATGAGAACTATACTATACCACAGATTTAAAAGATCAGATTGCTTATCACAGCAAATACACCAAGAGGGAGATTCAGGAAGATGGGAAATCTTCGGTCATATCATTCATTTCATCTTCCCTTCTATAGCATTGGTCATCAGATGCAGAAACCTGAAGCAAGAGCGATCTTACAGTAGCAGTCTTCCAGAGCTCTGCTGAACACCATGAGCGTTTGTAGTGGTGAGGCAGCAGGTAACTTTTAATAAGTCCTCTGGACTAAAAGAATAAAGTCCTGCTCTAGAGCATCTTGCTTTCCTTGCTTCCAATGCATCATTTCAAATTACTAGTCATAATACACATTTAAATGGTTACACTAAGAAGGAAAAATAAAAGTGTGATCAAAGTGCCACTGAGTATCTGCTGAGAAAATTTTGCAATCTTAGAAAATTTGATATTTAAATCAAATGATATCTACATCAGATAATCTTTCTAGCATTAAATAAATTATTGTGCAAGGGCTAGTGCCAGGTAGCACAGGCAGAAATAAGAGAAATAAAATGAAAGACTTGTGAATGAATGTATGAAAATCCCAAGTAGATTTACAATATTTTCTTAAAGAAATATTTCTTTGGTCTTACCACCTCATTTCTTTTAAAGGGACAATGTCTGGAAAAACATATTTGTAGAGAAGTGGTGCGAACCATTATGTTTTCTTCCCCTCTTGCTTTAGTATCTTTATGCCATGTATATCGCTCCTTCGGCTACCCTTGATATTGGATTAGAAAAGAAAAAGAAAAAAGAGATTTATGTGAAAATGGACCCACCATTTGAAGATCTTTTTGATGCAGCAGAAGAATACATCCTTCTCCTCCTTCTTGAACCCTGGATACAGATGGTGAAATCAGATCAAAACAATTATGGCCAGGTATGGTGACACTCTTTACTTTTGTTTGGGCTGTCTTGGAGATTTCCTTTCTACTTGTTTATTGCAAAGTTGATAGTAAGTAGCTTGGTCAGCATGTCAGTAGAGAAATAATGAAACACATCTCTTAGAGCAATATTGATTGATACCTGTGTTGGGACGTCAAATCAATATTTGACGATTGCTCAAAACTGGGGTGGGGGGTATTGGTGACAACAGGGGAAAAATACTTACCAAATTTTATCTCCACTTCCCCCCCAAATCTCTCTTCTACGTGGGTTATTATACAGCTTGTGTCACAATAAAATATTTAATTCTGAGCTATTTTCTGTTTTCTTTATAAACACCATCAGAAGACAGAGAGCTGAATTTTGGTTTCCTGTAAACAAGTAAGCCGTTATGTACTCATCTTGGGTCTTCTCTCTGTTTCAAAGCAATATTCTATATGGTTTAATTGATTAATCCCATTTAGTTTTATATGCTTGATTTTGATACATTTTCTCTCTTAAGCATATTGCTTTCCCTCTGAAATTGTCTCCAGTTTCCCCTGTATAGCTCTTATTTATAGGTAGCTGTTTGCATGTTGCCTCCTACGTTAAATTGTGAGCTCCTTGACATCAGGAACTGTCCTTTGTCTTTCTTTGTATTCCCAATGCTTAGCACAGTACCTGACATTTAAGAGACACTCAGTAAATACTAGCTAATCAACTGACTTCTTTTATCATAAAAAGGTCATTTTCAGTCAGCATTTAAACTTATTATTATTGATGAATGAAGTCAGGACTTCTTAGCATCTATTCTGAATTGCAAATTAAAAATACTTATAGATATTTTCTGTTAAACTAAGGAATGTGCCTTATATATTATGTTCTTTTAGGGGTAAGTAGAAAATGTCAAAACTTTAGTTCAGGGGGGACACTTCTTTGTTTTTCCATTTTTCCCTATGTATATCTAGAAATGTCTAAAATAATGATGTTTTGTTAAGGCATCATGATACAATAGAAAAAGAATCACCTCAGGAACAAGAAATAGAGAAGTCAAACAACATAACCTCAGGAAAAAGAAATTGAACAAACCATAAATGAACTAACTCTCAAAGAAAAAATCCTGGGGCATATAGATTTGCAAGTGGATTCTATCAAACATTCAGAGAATAATTCCAATATTATAAACTGTTTGCAAAACAAAGCGAGTTGGGGGGGGGGGGTGTTGAGGAAGGAATCCTATGAAGGAATTCTTTCTATGACACAGATATTGTCTTGATACCTAAACCCAGAAAAAGTCAAAACAGAGGAAGAAAACTATAGGTCATTATCCCTAATGAATATCAATACAAATTTCAAAGATAAAATATTAACAAAAGGATTATAGCAATTCATGTAAAATAATCAGTACACTGTGACTGAATTGGATTTATGCCAGGAATTCAAGGCTGGTTCAAGATTAGGAAAACAATAAACCTAATAGACCATGTTAATTAGAGGAATAATAAAAAAATCATATGATTATGTCAACGGAGGGAGAAAAGGAAATTTTGACAAGATATAATACTAGAAAACAGGAATAAGTGGACTTTTCTCTTAATATGGCAAGTAGCATCTATCTAAAAGCAATAGCCAGAACTATATGAAAGAGGGGTAAACTAAAGGTCTTTCTAGTAATATCAGGAGTAAAGCAAAGCATCTCTTATTTATACTAGTTAATATAGTGCTAGAAATGCTAACTATAGCGATAATACAAGAAAAAAATAGAGGAAATAAGCCGAAGAGGAAATAAAATGATTGCTTTTTGCAGATGATGTACAGGTTTATTTAGAGAATCCAACTAAAAATTGATTGAAACAGTAACGTCAGCAAATTGACTTTTTGTGACACCATTTTGGAGTTTCCTTGGCAAAGGTACTGTTCTAGTTTGCCATTTCCTTCTCCGGCTCATTTTACAGATGAGGAAACTGAGGTAAACAGGGATGAGTGACTTACCCAGGGTCACACAGCTAGAAAGTGTCTGAGGCTAGATTTGAACTCAGGAAGATGAGTCTTCCTGACTCCAGGGCTAGCATCCTATCCACTGCACAACCTAACTGCTTTCTAACTTTAGAAATGCATATTTTATCAACTCTGAGGTTCCATCTCACTTCAGATTGTCAAAGTTGATGAAAAAGGAAAAAAACAAAGAGGCACATTATTGCATTGTGAGTGGAGCTTTGGACTAGTCGGACAGTCTGGAAGCACTGGGGATACCAAGGAGGGCAAAAGACAGTCCCTGTCCTCAAGGAGATCATAATCTAATGGCAGACGAAACAAGTCAATGAATATGTACAAACAAGCTATAGACTAGATAAATAGGAAATAAAGAACAGAAGGAAGACACTAGAATTAAGAGTGGTCAGGTCTTCTCAACTCCAGATCCAGTTCTCTATTTTCGGTGACGCCTAGCTCTGGTGACTGCAATAAGTGTCCTTCTATTGGATCTTCAGGAGCCATTTCTTAATAAGATGTTCTAATCTCTCCATTGGTCCCTACAAAAGAGAAGGGTCCAATATTATTCCAGACGAGGTCCCACATTTAGCAATACTGTGGCCTCACTCTCCCAGAACAAGTTTAGCCACACCTCCCTCTTAGAGTACTCTGAATATCCCTAAGAGATTGAAGATATCTTTCTCTAGTGCTATCAGGTCTACCCTTGTTCCAGGGCGGTCCCTCCAGTGTTAACCACTAGTGACTAACAACCCAGCTCCATTTAACAAATTAATATTGATTAGTACATTGCATGGCATATTACATAAGTACTTAAAGGAGAATCTAATCAAAGTTCAAATTACTGTAAAGTCTGTGGCTTTAGCATACCCCTTCCAGATTCATATAAGTCAGATTATTTTAAAAAGTAAAAGTAAGGATTGATAGCTACTGACTGGGAGCTGTAAAGAGCACATTTTTTTTTTCAATTTTGCGTGGCACTTTTGCAAAAGTTGACCGTATCCTAGAGCATCAAGAACTCAAACAAAAGCAGGAAAGCAGCAATATTAAATACATTCTTATCAGACACAGTGCAATAAAAAATATAGTTAATAAGAAAAATTTGAAGAATTTCTTGAGACAAGTGAAGATTACATAATAGTCCTAAAAATAAGGTAAAAAAACAAAGCATAAAAACAATAAATAATTACATCGAATAAATTGAAAACAATGAGATAGGATGCCAAAATTTATGAGGAAAATTGATATCCTTAAAATTTATATAAACAAAAGAAAAGATTAGTGGATTAAGCATGCAACTAAATAAAAGAAATTCAACAAATTAAAACTCCCATATAAAAATATGTAATACTTCCAAAAATCCAAGAAAAGGTGAACAAATTAAAACAAACTACTGAAATGATAAACAGCTAATAATAATAATAATTGTTAACCTTTACGTAGTGCTTACTGTGTGCTTTGCAATTATTATTTTATTTCATGCTTATAACAACCTTGGGAAGTAGATGCTATTATTACTCTCATTTTACAGATAATAAAATTGAGGCAAACAGAGGTTCAGTAACTTTGCCAGGTTCACACAATTGTCTGAGGTTGGATCTGAACTTAGGACTTCCTGACTCCAGGCTCAGAACTTAATCTACTGGGCCACCCAGCTAATAAAGATACTTTTAAAATATCAATAAGAGAGATAAATGAAAGAGAGAGAGAGAGAGAAAGAGAGAGAGAGAGAGCAAATGAGAGAGAGAGAAGAGATAGTAAAAGAGTGAAAGAGAAGAGAAAGCAAGAACAAGAGAACAGATTGCCAGCATCAAAAAATGAAAAAGTTAATTTACAGCAGTTGAAGAAGAAATAAGAAAAGTGTCAGAAATAATAATTGTCAGAAAAAGATCAATAATATGCCAACAAAACTGAAAATTTGCAAGTGTTTTGTTTTTCTTTCCCTTTCCAGTGAGGGAGGAGGCTGGTGGGAGAGAAACAGATTTTTGTTCATTGAAAAAAATAAAATTTAATTTTTAAAAATGTCTATGCAAGAGGTAATGAAAGCCTAAACTAGGTGGGATGACTGGGTGAGAGGTTGGAAATAAAAGATGTGGAGAAATAGAAATGACAAGATTTAGAAAAAGATTTGTT
Source organism: Pseudochirops corinnae (assembly GCA_028646515.1). Classification (NCBI taxonomy): domain Eukaryota; kingdom Metazoa; phylum Chordata; class Mammalia; order Diprotodontia; family Pseudocheiridae; genus Pseudochirops; species Pseudochirops corinnae. The sequence continues at coordinate 244,235,075 of CM053587.1, read as the reverse complement.
ATGTTTTTTGTCTTTCCTTTTTGAAGAAGACCAATGACATCACAGGGTGATGTCTTGACTAGTGTATGGAATTGGGTTTAAATGAAACAGAGTTGCACAAAATTGTCAGCCTCACTCTGTCTTCTTGAGTCATCCAAGTCCAGTGGCAAGATAAAGTCGGTAACTGGAAATGGCCTAGGATACAGTGGATGACCCTGGCATCTTCAATGATTGACCAAGTTTCAATGACTGCCTGTTTTAGCTGCCTTCATAGCCATCGGAACAAATTGACCTAATCCACTCATTCCAGCTGGGGAAGGCTTGATATGCTTGGGGTAGACAACATCCTAACTCACTAATAGGTTTGAGGCCCATAGTCACCCTGAACCTGGTTCAGCACATCTACTGAGGTGATTTTATCACAATGTGTTTGCTACACATGCTACAGTTTCTTGCAACCATAGATGAGAGCTGAGTGCTGGGTAGCTTGGTTAATGTACCATCAAAGAGAACAAAGACTGAAGAAAAATGCTGAGGTTGCAAACGTAAGTAACTGCACAAATGGTACCTGTGACAGAATTAGGGAAATTCTGAAGAGGGGGGTAGATTTGAAGGAAAAGATGATGAGTTCTGTTTTGGGGTGTTGGATTGAGAGACACCAGAACTCTGATCACATAGTCATCATTCTTGGCTCCAGAGAAGTGATGGTAAAACATAGTTGTGCCTCTTAACAAAGATGTGATGGAGTAAGGAATAGGATGAGGTTTATTAGAAGTGACCAAGGTGCTGGTTTGTTTTGCTAGTAACTCTACTTCTTTGTTACTAGGGAAAGTTCTAAAAGGGCTGACATAGGTCACTGGGAAGTGGCAGTGTGAAGAGGGAACTGATTTAAATAATAATTCCGGGATTCATATACATCACTTTCATCTTTGAAATAAGAAGACCAATGACATCACAGGGTGATGTCTTGACTAGGGCATGGAATTGGGTTTAAATGAAACAGAGTTGCATAAAATTGTCAGCCTCACTCTGTCTTCTTGAGTCATCCAAGTCCAGTGGCAAGATAAAGTCGGTAACTGACTTTTGGGACACCCTGGATAATGTGTGATCTATTGATGACATAAGGTACAACATTATTTTTATTAGGTGGAGCTAGTGAAACAAGATCGACAGCTGGATTCCTTATACTTTAAAAAGCTACAGGCTATACACAAAGAGACTGTTTCCAAGAAAGAAGAGGTAAGACAAGTCCCTCCTTACACAAACAGATATTTTTGTCTCTTGACTAGTTAGCACTTTGTATATCCGGAAAAGAAACTGAAAGTGAGCTTTGCTAAAACAAGATTTTGATTTGCTGCTCTTCATTTACCACCTTTACCACATGGCTATTGATATAATCCCACAGTAGAAAAATTAAATAGATGGTCTGTTTTAGATCTCTCCCCACCTCATCTCCCTTGGCAGGGACCAGACAGCTGAGATTTTTATCCAGACGTGGGTTTGTTTTAATGCTGTTGTTCAGTCTTTAGAGCAACCACATTTTCTACCTATTTTAATTTCAGGAAGGAGCTAGGAATTCTGCCATATGGGAGGGGAAGTGTTTGGTTGACAAAAGTAATAAGGAATTTAAAAGTGACAAGGAATTGACAGTGTCTGGGGGGGAAAAGATGAATGAATTGAGCATTCTTATCTGTTTATTATTTTGTTATTTATTAGTATGTTTTATAAAATTCCATCCTTCAGAATAGTCATCTTCATACATAAGCCCTGGATTTTTTAAGCATGACATAATAGCATTCATATAGCACAGTGGTTCTCAATCTTCCTAATGCCATGACCCTTTAATACTCTTACGTGGGCGTATCTGCATGTGAGCAGACCCGCCTGGAGAGAGATAGAAGAGCGGTGTCTCGGTCCCTAAGACCATCGGAAATATGTGTTTTCCAATGGTTTTAGGCGACCCTTGTGACCCCTGTGAAAGGGTCATTCGACCCCCAAAGGGGTTGCAACCCACAGGTTGAGAATCACTGATATATAGCACTTTAAGTTTGCAAAGCCCTCTCCGTAGGTTATCTGGTTCGATCCTCACAACAGCCCTGTGACGTAGGTACTTTTTAAATCACCATTTTCCAGACGAGGAACCTGAGACTGAGAAAGATTTGAATACAGTTCTTCCTAACTCCTACTCCAGCACTCTGTCCATTGTACCACCTCATGCCTCTAATTAATTATGTTAATTGATGTGTTGGAAAATATTACATAAAACTATGACAGCAGTATCATACAGGAATGTCAATCTTCAAATCCACAATATGAATTTAAAGCATTTCGGTCAAAATTATTCTCCCTACCGAGAAAAAGCTGGGTTTAAAACTTAGTCTGTATTGTTTTTTTTTAATCATGGTGCTACTTTTCCTTAGGTGAAGTAATGGGAGGAGTTCAAGGGGTAGCCGACTTCCAAAAAACTTACTGTCCCCACTCTCCTACATATATAAAACCACAAATTGTTATTTGAAATTCTGGGCTGTGATCTTGTGCTCTCAGAAGATATTGTTCGCAGTTTGTCCTGACTACTGGACTGACAACTAAGTTCTCCTACTGACTTGCTTTGAGCTAATAATTAACTTTCGACTCTGTTTCTCCATTATCCTTGAGAGCAAAGATTGTTCCTTTTTTGTTTTTGTTGTGTCCTTATCGCCTGGCACCAGGCCTGACAACATCATAAGCACTAGATAATTGATTGCTGACCAACATATTGATGGATTATGAAAATAGGAAAATGTATTTGTACTCTGAGATAGATATTTGTAAAAATGCTTGGCACTTAGTAGAAAATGTTCCTATTTATATTTCAACAAATTCTTTGTATTGCATTAGGAAGCTGTACCTGATTTACCAGTCCCTTATATTCCTAAAGAAACACAACTTTGGAAAAAAGTTCCCGAGGAATTTAGACATCTTAATTTTAATTATCTGGTTAACAATAAGCTGGAATTTGAACATTTCCGCCAGTTTCTTGCATCTCATTCTGCTAGGTATGTGATGTTTACCATTTATAAATCCAATATTATTTTCTAATCTGCTTCTAATGGAATATATCTCAGTTATCCTTTGATTCTGAAATTTATCTTTATCCAAACCCAGAAGTATCATGCTAAATTCCTAAGAACTGCTGAACATAATTTTTAGAAATGGCTCTATATGCATTTTAGGTTTCATATTTGGGTTTAACATTTAAAAAAAAAACAAAAAGATTTATTGTTTCAAATCTAATTTAAGTAAAAATATGATGAATTCTTTTGGCATTGACTACTTTAAAAACAATGACTTTGTCTCCTTTCTGTGTTTTCCTTCTGTTATGCTCTCTTGTATGGGGATGAAATTGTTGTTTCTGGGAAAATAAGGTTACCTTGTCACAAGAGTGTACCTATTCCAAGATTTCAATAATATAACATTTTTTCTTAAAGAATTGAAAATTATTTTAATTTCCCATGCAGTGAGGCATGTTTTATACATGTGATGCTGCATTTGTGTGTACAACTGAATATAAACAAAAACAAATATTAAAGTTTTACATGAGAACTAAGAACTTTCAGTATATTTGTTTAGTGTAGACTCAGCCATAATCACTTGCTGATGAGTCCATTTGTGTTTAGTAGAAAATGACTTCTTTTTTTTTTTTTTTGCTTTTTGGAGGGCAATGGGGGTTAAGTGACTTACCCAAAGTCACCCGGTTAGTTTTTGTGTCAAGTGTCTGAGGCCAGATTTGAACTCTGCCCCCTGAAAACGACTTCTGAGTGTAGAATTTGACTCTAGCAGTCAGTGATAGTTCCTGATGCTCATTCTTATGCATATACTTGATCAAACTGTTCTTTTGTTATGGCAGAATTTTCCCTTCTTCCTAGTGAGAATTGTCCTTAATCTAGCACACAGATGAAATATAACATGCATTTTTTTTTGTTTATGACTCTGAAAATATTACAGAAATGTAATCCGTTTATATTATATTTATGTGGGCCAGAAAAAAAACATTATTTATTGATAATTCATCATTAGTGGATTTCACTAATAAGTTCATTATTGATATAGCATTAATAAGTTAATAATAACAACAATACCATTAATATAATATTAATAAGTTAATAATTGTTAATGAGTTAACAATTAATTTTATATTGGATTGATTTGAATCATTGCATCATAAATGAAGATGCCATTATTGATGTTGTAGAAGTGCTTTGAATGTCTTTTTCCATATAATGGAGTTATAGCTTCTGGTTCTTTGTTATTGTCACATATTTACAAAATAGTTACTAAGGTAACTATTCTAAGGTAAAGTCAAGTAGAGTATGGTACATAGTCATTGATGGTGACCTTCCAGCTGGTGATCAGATCCAACAATTTTGACTCAGCCAGTTCTATAACTTATGATCATTAGTCATGGACATCTGCCTTCTAATGCTTTCAAAACACTGGCTTGTTCAGCAGAAATGGAATAAATAGTAAGCACTTAAAAATGCTTTCTGCAGGCATTCACTTGTTTTACATGTCCTTTTATAGTATGGACCTCATGTGCTGGACCGACATTGAGCAGTTCAGAAGAATCCTTCACCAGGATAAAAAACAAAGAGAGGCAAAATCTATAGATATTAAAGACAAATACCTTAACAAGAAATACTTCTTCGGACCCAATAGTCCAGCTACAAAAGAACAACAAGATGAGGTATCAGTATTTCAAAATAGAAGTTTCCAAACTAAATATTTATTCATACTTGGACACGAAGACCTAGATTTTCTGTGATATGCTTATTTCTCTTATTTACTTGGTAGGCATTTCTGATATAGTTTATTTCTTATGGCTGTTTAGTCATCTTGCTTAATTAAGTTCCCGCCATTATTTTTTTTTAAAAAAAGGTCTTGTTTAAAGAAGCATTGTCATTATAGAATGAAGTAAAATTTCCTTATCCCTGATCTAAGCTTTCTCATCCTGTGTTCTTTTTGTCCCTGAGTATCCTGAAAATCCTGCACAGGAGCTCCTCCCGACATCAGAGGACATTTCCCCTAGATCTCCTGACACTGTAAATACCAGCAGACCAAGCAAACAAACTTCTGCACTTATCCCTCTCTCCCATTCCAACGCTGCCTCACCTCCTTTCCCAGTCAGTGTTTCTCTAATAAGAGAGACATACATACATCTTTCACACTATTTCTCCTGTGCAATTGCTTTGACAAAGATAATTTTATTTTTGTCTTTGTTCTCTTCATTTCATCCTCCAATCCTTCTATGTGTCAGTACTTTCTCAGGCTGTCACTCCTATGCAGGAGTGTTCCAGAACCAACTCTCAACAGCTGCTGCTTGTTAGCTTTTCAGTGTGAGCATGTACATCTTGGAAATCAGCAAGATGCAATGCAGGGCTTGGTTTATTGTTTTATTGATTATCTAGACATAAGAAAATATTAATGATTCAGATTAAGCTTAAAAGTGTGTCATGTGTACATTTTTGTCAGAGATGGTTGTTAAATATTTATTAGCACATCCCAGCCGCAATATTTATTTCACTTTCCTTCCTTTTCTTGGAGCTATGTTTACAGGTCCTATGTAGTTCATTTCATAAATGAATCACACTATTGTTTAATATTTTTAATTCTTGACCAGCTGAAGGGAATTTTTTTATGTGACGGAATCAGTCTCTTCATCCAAGATCCTGCAAGACTCAAGAACATCACCTCTATAACATACTATACCTGACAAATTCAGAGAGGGAACATTGTCAGCATGCTCTCAGACCTAGTTAGTGAGACAAACGGGAGGGTCTTTACTGATTGGTGTAAAGAATTAGACAGTAGCCATTATTTAGAGTGATAGAACCAAGGAAATATTATTGGTCTTAATAATAAAGGTGACAGAGATATGAATACTATAGAATTGTTTTATTTCCAATTGCTTTGGGGAAATAATTTCCAAAACTGACACTATCAAGCTGTTTTATTTTTAATTTTTCCTAACAAAATTTTTCCCCATCACCATTTCTCTCCCCCCACCCAGGGTGGAGATATGCAGGGCTAACATTAGGAAGATTCCCAAGTATAAGCATGCTAAGTCATGATATACTAAACTGCATTTTCCTTTTTTCCAGAAAGATATGCTAATTGGGAGATGTGACTTTTATCTCTCAATGATCCTTAGTTTTTCAAGATTATAAATGTTTACATTTAACCACCCTTGGACTTGATACTTAGCCCTGTCTGTTGAGTTCTGCTCATTACTGACATTGTCTCAGCACCATTTCTTATTATTTAAATCATATCTCCTCCTTCGTTAGACACAGGACAGAAGATGCCATTATGATCTACTTCTGAAATTCCTTCAGTTGAGAGTTCTGGTACACTGGTCTGACCAAGAGGTGAATTTGGCAATCACTATAATCATGGCACAGAGCCTGAAAATTAACTAATAGAGGTCAATTATTTTGTTTCCTTGCACAGTCACTTTCAGAAATGTCAGTGTACACATTAATAGCCAGTGGGAGATAGTGTGCCCCCCCCCCCGAAAAAAAAGAAATGCCAACTTTTTCAATGCTCTAACACTGGAGTAGGTTTGTAAACAAACAACTAACATTCCAGTAATATTTGTTTGTCCTATTCTGTGTTGTTTTAAAAAAACTTTTAAAAATTTATACTGAGGGTAGCTAGGAAATATGTCAGATTTCATAAATGTACATAAGATGCCTATAGAAGGCCAGTATACACGCATACTGAGTAAATCCTTTTCTCCATCCCATGCTGGGAAAGTAAACTAGCATGAACATACATTAACATTCACTGAATTTTACATGGAATAGGAAAAAAACGTTATCAACTCTGAGACTAATTTTTATTTACAGACTACAGTACCTTTTAGCCACAGTAAATATTTCCTTATTGACGTTTCCTTTTTTTTTTTCTTTTTTTGTTTAAGATAATGCAGCTAGGTGGTGGCTGGGGAATGATTCTTCATGAGCACCTGGCCTCACCTGTTCTGCTGGAAATTCAAAAATGTGTCCAAAGGAGGCTAGAAAATATGTGGTTGCCTTTGTTCCTATCAAGTGAACAGTATGCAGCACGTCAGAAAATAAAGGTAAGAGAAGGGGCACAATCTCTGGTGCAGTGATGACTGTGTTTAAATGATGTGTGTCACCATTTTTGTTGTTCAGTCTTTTCAGTCATGTCCAACTCTCTGTGATCCCATTTGGCAAAGATACTGGAATGGTTTGCCCTTTCCTTCTCCAGCTCATTTTACAGATGAGGAAACTGAGGTAAATAAGGTTAAGTGACTTGCCCAGGGTCACACAGCTAGTAAATAAATAAATCTGAGGCTGGATTTGAACTCGGGTCTTCCTGACCCCCACTTTTACCTACTTTGCCACCTAGCTTCATCATACTCGGTATTAACTGATAAGAACTTCAAAGTACCATCCTCTTTACTGAACTGACAAAACATTTTGGAGACAAACTACCAGAAAATTTGGCTAGCCTTCTGAGTTAATTAAGGAAATCAACTAAAGCAGAGGAGGGAAATGAGTATCTGAAATTATGGAGCCATAAAGCTGTCTCATGTTAAAAAGGGAATTTGTGCTGAACAGCTAGGGTTGGCAGTAATAATGTTGTCCCCTTTCTCACTGTTTCATTTCACATTCCAAAGATGAAATTATTCCTCTAACTACCCTCTCTTAATGCCTCTAAGCCAGCAGTTCTCAATCTGTGTGTTGCAACCCGTTTGGGGGTCGAAAGACTCTTTCACAGGTGTTGCCTAAGACCATCAGAAAACACATATTTCCGATGGTCTTAGGAACCGAGACACCGCTCCTCTATCTGTCTCCAGGAGGGTCTGCCCACATACGCGGCATTAGGAAGGTTGAGAATCACTGCTCTAAGCCAAAGGTATCAAGCACACATCCCTATGTCACCCTCCTGAATGCAGACAGAATCGCGTTAAAATGTATTTGGGAAATATTTAACAAAGTAAATGAAAATACAATAAAATATAGATCATATATTCAAAAACTAAGTCAATATGCAGCCCTCAGGGATATTTAGATATAAGTTAGTGGCCCCTTATTGATATTTGATTTGACGCCCCTGTTCTAAGCAATCTCTAGTACCATTTACTTAATTTCTCTACTATAATTTACTTATAGTGACTTTCATGTGACCCAGCACATAAATAATAATGATGGTGTAGAAAATAGTCTACCATGTTAGCAATGACTGTGTCTATACTAATGGTAGTTTGGAGATTTGCTGGGATTTGCCGTTATGGGAAGTTGGCTGGACACTGTCAACTTAGCAGTCAGAAGACATGGGTTTGAATCCCGGCTTTATCACTTACCAGTCATGGGACTGGGTAGTATTTTTACCTCTTTAAGGTTCCGTTTCCTGGTAATGGAAGTTTTCCAGTAAAATGGAAATAATACTACTCACTACATATCTATCTCACAGGTGAGATGGATGTTGAGAGGATCAAATGGGCATAAATAATAAGCTCCGTAAACGTTAAAGACCATTGACTATATCAATGTTGGTCATTAAATGTTATTAATATGATAATTATTACATAAATAAAAATAATAATTTTTGAACCAACCAACACATATAAGGATTGGAATTGTTTGGTTAAGACATAGCTCGAAAATATGAGAAAGAAAGTTGTCTGTGTTCTGGGTAACCCCAGTTAAGCCAGGGCTCAATTGTGTCAGCATGACTAATTGAAGATTGAAAGATTCTTAGCTATGTATGTGTATTCCTGATTCCAAACAACCAGTTTGAATAGTCTTTTTTAGGATCAGCCAATCTGGCGGCTTGACCAGTTACTTCGTCATCATATAGACACAACTGGAGTAGATGGGCAGATGTCCAAGAGGGAGTGAAAACCGTGACAAAGCTGTAAGAAACACAGGACATTGTAAACCTGACCTTTTTTTATCTGTTACTGTGATCTCCTAACTTCTGTTCTCCATAAAAGTTCTCAAGTGTCCCATTCTGGTACTGACATTACCCTGGGTTCTTGAAAGTTATTCAGGCTCAGATAGGTTGTACCAAGTTTGAAGGGTGGTCATAGTGACAGACTTGGCTTGCTACTATTCAAGGAGCAGTTCAATATGGAGAAAGAAGGCCCCTTATGTGTTGAATTTTTGGCCATGGCAACCTGTGAAATGGACAAAAATATGAAAGATCCTAAGACTACATGCCTACCTCCATAGTGAGAGTAATGGAAATGGGGGCAGAAGGTAATAAGAATCACATCTTTCTTAAGCTATTTATAAACATTAACTTAACCGTTGTTACACTTACTGATTTATCTTTGACCAACAAAAAAAAATGAGTTAAATTATTGGAGGAACTGAAACAGATCTGTGTTGACAGTTTGTAATATATTTAGAGAAGACAAACAAATTACAGCTAACTGGAAAGCTGGCTCTCATCAAGAAGCTATATTAAGTTGGTTTCATTATGTGCCCCAAGGCAACAAGGAACATCATTCTCTGGCATACTTGGTGTTGTGCTGCAGAAAAGCCTTGGTCTCTCTGGTTATCTGTTCCTTAACATCTCCTCTGCCTGCCTGGTACCCCCTCTGTTCTTCTATGCTGTTTCTCTGGAACAACACTCCTCCGCTCTTTCCACATACCCAAATCTGGAAACTTCCAAACTTGGAATATTCAAGGCTAGCAACTCTAGCCTAACATCTTTGGATGTTAATTGCCCATGACCTCAGGGAGAACAACCAAATCCAGCCTTCTCAAGCAGGAAGCTTCCCTAAAAAAAAAGCATCAAAACAGTTATTTTTCTGGATCAATCATCAGTTTAGCCCCAATCCTGAAGCTATCTGAGATGCCCTGAAACATGGACTCAATGGTCCTAAGTCACCATATGACTCCTTCCTCCTGAAATGCCCTAAAGACCATCATGCCCAGTGCTCCCTAATGACATACCTGGTTGTATCCCTTTCCTTTCCCTTTGGTAAGCACTCAATAACTTTTTTTGTCATTGTGAGGGAGTTTGATGGACTACCTTACTTTGGAGGCATTGATCCTGGCCCCAGTATAAAAACGAGATTAGTGATCTACCATGGTGCCCCTCTATCAATGTCCTTGTCCACCCCTCTTTTGGATTGTCTCCAGTTAAACCACATGACCTTTCCTCTGGGACCTTCATTAAAACATACCAAATAAAATGGCCTTTTCCTTTCAGCCAGGACTGACTCATCTAATTATTCCTGAAATTTCTTAGTCTCAGCAATGAACCTCTGACACTTGGTCATCTTTCCTTGTGGTACTTGGGAGCACAAGCAAAGAGACAAAAATGACAACATCACGATGATGATGATGATGATGATGATGATGATAACTCACATTTACATAATATTTTAAAAGTTTACAAAGTACTTGCACTAGAGAGATGAAAGTAAAGATAATTATGACATAGTAATGATGATAACTTAATTTACAAAATATTTTAAAGGTTTACAAAGTACTTGCACTTGAGACAAGGGGGTTCAAGGAGCAGATACAGTACTAGACTTGGATTCAAGACCTGAGTTTAAGTCCTCTTGCAGGCATTTGATATCTGTGTGACCTTGGCAAGTAACCTAACCCCTCAGTTTCCTCATCTGTGTAAAATGGGTGTAATAGCAGCAACTACCTCACAGAATTATTGGGAGAATCAAATGAGATAACATATATAAAGCACTCTGTAAACCTTAAAATACTGCGTGAATGTTAAATGTTATCTTGCAGAGTATAAAGAAGTAAGAAATCCTAATGGTAAGTCGAGTTTCTAAACAAAGTTATAATGTATGCCTTTACATTCAGTGACAATGAAAATCTGGGTATAGGGAAGGAAGTTGAAAATTATGATTAGGAGTCAGGAAATGAAAAAAGACCAAAGGCTTATAGACTTCTAAGAAGTTTCATACCTGCAAACTTTTTTTTTTTAAAGTGAAAGGAAAGTGTAGCAAGAACCAAGGAATATAACAAGAGATAAAATAGACAATATCTTCACAAAACAGAAAATAACTTTACTAAATTACTTCAGATTCAGTTGTCCGTATGTATATGATTGAATCATTGACTAGTTAAATCAAAGGTCACAATCATTACCAATTTTTTTTTAAAAGATAAGAAATGGCATGCAATGATAGCCATTCCAAACCAGCCTGTTTAAACAAACTCCTCAAGTTGGAAAATGAGAAATAATGAAGACACCACACCTGTCAGTTCTTACAGAAGGCAGTCACTGTAATGAAGAGCTCTAAAGCAGGACTTCTTAAACTTTTTCCACTTGCAACCACTTCAGTGCTTCTTAACCTGTGGGTTCTGACCCACAGTTTTAAGAAGCACTACAAGAACCGAAAACCACCCCTGCCAGGAAACATTTGATCTCCTTTCTAAGAAGAGAAAAGTGGTACACAAGAAAACGCTAGTTTTGAATACAAACTCATTTGTTAAACATCACGGTGGAGGAGGATCAAAGAATACAAGAAATTTTGAGTCACAAAACAGTAAATAGCAATTGAGAAGAAAATGAAACCTTGTAGAACCTCTAAGTCAGAATTTCTCAAGAGCATTTGTACATTTACTGGAAGGAGCCCAACAAAGAGATGTGAAATGGAACAGGTCTGCAAGCATTTTTTTTAATTGGTTCCCCATTCTCGTCAGTGATGATAGGAGGCAGCTAGGTTGTGTCAGTGGATAGCATTGGGCCTGGAGGCAGAAAGTTCTGAGTTTCAATGCAGGGTCAGATACCTACTAGCTGCGTGACCCTGGGGAAGTCCCTTCACCTCTGCTTGCCTCAATTTCTTCATCTGTATAATAGGGATAATGATAGCACCTGCCTCCCAGGGTTGTGAGGTTCAAATGAGATGACAATTGTAAAGCACTTAGCACAGTGTCTGGCACATAGTAAGCACCATGTAAATGTTGCCTATTATTGTTGTTGTTGGTAGAAGAACCATGTTGGACTTCATCACCTGAATATTCAGGGTGCTATATGGGGAAGTGGTAAATTCAGCAATGTGACTGGGCCTAACCAAATATACAAAAGTCTGTTGGAGGGAACACAGGCTTAACACTAATAAATTTCAAGGTTTCTCAAAAAAGAAAAAGTTCCAAAGACTTTAAACAATTGTATATTATATATGTATGTATGTATATACATATATATGTGTCTATATATACTATTACCCACCACCCATAGGCCTACTTTCTTATCTCTAGAAAATTTTTCTAAAGTTTTTAAAGAAGATGAATATATAAGGACAATGGACAAGTCTTTTGCAAACAATTTTCTACAGAAAACTACATCTTCATAGTCACACAATTGACTGAGGCATATATAGAATTAAAGGTCCCCCCAGTGTCTGTTGCTTTTTTGTAACAAAAAGTCATTTGACTTGGTAGAGCAAAATGGACTCTTAAAGACATTCCTCAAGCAAGGTTTAACACATTTGTTAAATCAACAAATTAAGACAACAGTTAAGTACCTACTATGTGCCATATGCTAAATGTACACAAGATCCCATGACAGTTGCAGCTTCAGAGTTAACTTTCTTCAATAATCTGATGAGTAATAACATCAAGAGAGGCATTAAGTGGGAATTATATGTTTAGCAGAGGTATTTGCAATTATAATTGAAAATAAGCTGCATAAAATTCCAATCAAAGAGGGATTTCTTGTGAACACTGAGATTCTCCAGATGTTCCTGTGACTTTAAAACCCAGAACACTATAAGGCATTCAGAAAGAGCTTTAGTCACTTAGAAGAGATAAGCCTAGCATCACAAAAAAAAAATTGTGACAAAGAATGCATATTACACAGATTATGGCATGTAGTTGAATAGAAGATCTGTTGAGTTAATTCGGTTCTATATCTACAGATGGTCAGTGAACTGGCCCCACAAATGACTAGGAGAAGATCAGGCATTAAATTTAGTAGATCATACAGTGTTTTCATTTCTTATTGCTACTAAAGCATATGCATTTAACAACACTATTCTCCATCCAAAGCCAAAAAACATCTTCCTGGTGATTCTGAATGGTTTTGCCATAGAACAGGACAATTTCAGAAGAATCAGATTGAAAGAGATTCAAAGGGAAAGATACATATAAGAAAAGTGTAAAAAGACTGTTTCATATGAAAGGCAGTAATCAAGGAAGACTCTGGTTCAAATCTCCACTCAGACAAACTGTATCTCAGTTTCCCTCTCTATAGAATGAAAAGATTGGACTCAGTAACTTCTAAAAATCCTTTCTAGCTCTAAATTGAAGACTCTATTCTCTGCATCTTAGAACTGGAAAAAAAAAAACAACGCACTGCGCACTTGAATTACCAGAACAGCAGAAGCTTCTGTTGTGTAACTAGTGAGGAATTTAGGCTCCACTGTATGAGGGCAGCAATGATACAGAGGATTGAAAGAACCATATACAAACTTCTACCTCATTTAATAGATTCTCTGTGAAAGAAAGTTGTGGACAAGAATCAAAGGATGAAAATCTGCAACAGAAAGAATGTTCCCACAACACAGATATAGCATAGGCAGTATGGACAGAGGGCTAGATTTGGTCAAGAAAGCTTGGGTTCAGATCCTGCCTCTGATCCTCATCAGAAAAACTAGAGACAAGCCCTTCCTCCCAAGGTTGTTGGAAGAGTCAAATAAGATCATGTATATAAAACACTTTGTAAGCTTTAAAGAACTTTTAAAATCACTGATTCTCAACCTTCCTAATGCTGCGGCCCTTTAATACTCGTATGTGGGCATATCTGCATGTGCATGGACCCACCTGGAAACAAATACAGGAGTGGTGTCTTGGTTCCTAAGACCATTGGAAATATGTATTTTCCGATGGCCTTAGGCAACCCCTGTGAAAGGGTCGTTTGACCCCCAAAGGGGTCGCAACCCACAGGTTGAGAGCCACTGGTTTAAATAAATATTAGCTGTTATTGTCTGGTTCTTTACTGATACTCTCCCTATTTTATGTACTTCTATAATTTTCATGGAAAATACCTTTTAAGTATGTAAAGGTTGGTATGATGTCATCATAGTGTAGGAAGGGTCATAGAATAAGAGACTGCTGGGTCTTCTCCCTATAGGGGACCTAGGTTTGGGGGGGGATATGGTAAGCAATAGCATCTCAAAACCTGAAGAGGCTGCCAGGAAGGTGAGATCCATTTTGGTGGGTAAGAAATCATATGGTAATAAGATTCAGGAAGAGTGTTGCATCCCACAACACCACAGTGTATATAATTAGTGAATTGATTCTATGTTTAATCTACATTTAGTTGCAGATGGAAAATATAGCTGAAGATATCATACTCAAGAAACGTGGAGAGAAACTTGGGGTCTGGAAGGCAAGTACTGTACTTTCTTTCTTAGAAGATTCATTCTTTCAGATTATGATTAGATTGCTATTAGATTATTATTTTTCTGTACCCTCATGTTCTGAAGACTCATACTGGTAATACAACTCTCTTGGCACAAAGACCAAAATTGTCAACATCTTAACTTATTAGCTGATTAAAGAAATCTGAGGATTGTTGACACTATAGTAAGCTCTTCATCCCAGCATAGGTTACTGAGCATATATCAATAAAAGTAGTTTCCTTTCAAACACAAAAGAGAAAGTAGAATATGTAATCAAATCAACCAGTTAAATTATCTCACAAATCACATTGGTTTAGGATTACATTTCAGCATTATCAGAGTTAAGATAAACATCATTTTAATAATGATTAAAATCATGCACCTCATTTGAGATGTGCCAATTTTGCATCTTAAAGAGCAAGAAATCAAAGCAATACAATGACCTAAGACAATTCCAGAAGACTCATGATGGAAAATGCTGTCCATAGCCAGAAAAAGAACTATGGAGTCCGAATGCAGATCTTTTTTATTTGTTTTTTTCTTTCTTGTGGTTTTTCCCTTTTGTTCTGATTCTTCTTTCACAACATGACTAGTGGGGAAATATGTTTAATACGGGTATATAGCCTATATCAGAGTCTTGTTCACATTTAAAACATTATAATGTGACCATTCTTTCTCTTAACACCTTGTAATTTCATTCATTGAAGTGAAGGTGGAACCTCATCCTTGGATATTTAGAAAGACTTCAAATAGATTCTCATCATAGTATGGTAATAGGATATAAACCACGAAAATGGAATTGTTCTGAAACTCTAGTGTATTTTTCCTATTAAAATTTTAAAATTCCCTCAACAAGATAGCCTTTTCTTAAAATTTTAAAAGATTTTTAAAATTTAAATACTGAGTGGGGGCTGGAGCCAAGATGGTAGAGTAGAAACAGGACTTAGTGCAGCTCCAGCTTCCACCTCTTCCAATACACATAAAAAATTACTCTAAACAAACTTTAGAGCTACAGATCCCACAAAGTGACAGAGAGAAACAAATCTCCTACTGAAGGAAGCCTGGCAGGCCAGCAGGAAGGTTCCTTCACAGCACACTGGGAGCTGAGGACAGTACTGCCTGAGCCCCGGTTTTAGCCCCAGGGTGGCCCCAACAAGCAGTCTAGAACAGACTTCAAGAGAGAAAATCACCAGCAGCTATAGTGGTTTCCAGACTTCTCAGTCTGTAAATGCCAAAGACAAAGTAAAAGGTCATTGTGGAACTTGGTTCATCCAGAGGGGGATGGAAGAGTGTGGTCCGGCTGCTACCCCCAGAGCGAGAAGTGAAGGCATAGAGCGAGAGGAAGACACTGAAGTCAGAAGCCCTGCATCAAAAGCCTCCAAGAAAAATAAGAATTGGGTACAGGCCATGGAGGAGCTCAAGATGGATTTTGAAAATCAAGTAAGAGAAGAGGAAGAAAAATTGGGAAGAGAAATGAGAATGATGCAAGAAATTCATGAAAATCAAGTCAACAACCTTCTAAAGGAGACCCAAAAATACATTGAAGAAAATAACACCTTAAAAAATAGACTAACTCAAATGGCAAAAGAGGCCCAAAAAGCCAATGAGAAGAAGAATGCTTTAAAAGGCTGAATTTGCCAGGTGGAAAAGGAACTTCAAAAAGTCACTGAAGAGAATAACTCCTTCAAAATTACACTGGAGCAATTGGAAGCTAATGACTTTATGAGAAATCAAGCTACTATAAAACAGATCCAAACAAATGAAAAAATAGAAAGCAATGTGAAATATCTCATTGGAAAAACCACTAAGCTAGAAAATAGATCCAGGAGAGATAATTTAAAAATTATTGGACTACCTGAAAG
This sequence comes from Pseudochirops corinnae, assembly GCA_028646515.1. Classification (NCBI taxonomy): domain Eukaryota; kingdom Metazoa; phylum Chordata; class Mammalia; order Diprotodontia; family Pseudocheiridae; genus Pseudochirops; species Pseudochirops corinnae. The sequence goes on along the minus strand of CM053587.1, from coordinate 244,218,839 downwards.
CCATGATCAAAAAAAGAGCCTAGACAGCATCTTTCAAGAAATTATCAAACAAAATTGCCCTGATATTCTAGAACCAGAGGGCAAAATATAAATGGAAATAATTCACCGATTACCTCTTGAAAAAGATCTCAAAAAAGAAAACCCTTAGGAATATTATAGCCAAATTCCAGAGTTCCCAGGTCAAGGAGGAAGTATTACAAGCTGTCAGGAAGAAACAGTTTGAGTATTGTGGAAACACAATCAGGATAACACAAGATCTAGCAGCTTCTACATTAAAGGATCAAAGGGCTTGAAATATGATATTCTGGAGGTTGAAGGAGCTGGGATTAAAAACCAGAACCACCTACCCAGCAAAACTGAGTATAATGCTTCAGGGGAAAATATGGTCATTCAATGAAATAGAGGACTTTCAAGTATTCTTGATGAAAAAACCAGAGCTGAACAGAAAATTTGACTTTCTAATACAAGAATCAAGAGAAGCATGAGAAGGTAAAGAGGGAAAAGAAATCATAAGGAACTTATTAAAGTTGAACTATTTACATTCCTACATGGAAAAATGATAATTGTAACTCATAAGACTTTTCTCAGTATGAGGATAGTTGAAGGGAATTTATATGTATATATGTATGCATACATATATATTTATGTACAGGAATGTGTATGTGTATATATGTGAGTGTGGGCATATGTATGTTCATGTATACATAGACAGAGGGCACAGGAT
>CM053587.1:244180026-244217615 GCA_028646515.1 Pseudochirops corinnae | reverse complement strand
GGGGGGGGGGGGGGAAGGAAGGGGAGAAAATTTGAAACTCAAGGGATTGTGGAACTGAATCTTTTAAACTAAAAGTAAATAAACAAATCAATGGGAAAAAAAGAAATATTAAATATAAATGTATATGTATATGTATGTATGTGCATATATGTATGTATATATACATACATATATATGTATATATATAGTTTTAGTTATAGTTACAGTTATGTAGTTATTGACTGCAGGAGGCCACAGATTTAAATACTGAAGCTATAAAGGTAGTGAATAATTTTAGAATCACTAATAAAATTTGGAGAGGCAGCATGGCATAGTGGAGTCCAGAAGACTTGGGTTTAAGTCCTTTTTCTGAACACAGACTGGCTGTGTGACCCTGAACAAATCACTTAACCTCCTACTACCTCAGGCTGACTGGGAGGATTTCCTACCAGGAAATTCCTTCCACAAACAGGTCCTGATGAAAAACAGATAAATAGATGGATGGATAGATAGATAGATAGATAGATAGATAAGTGGATGGATGGATGGATGGATGGATGGTTGGATGGATGGATGGGTAGGTAGGTAGACAGACAGACAGATAGACAGACAGATAAGTAGGCAGATAGATAGGTAGATGGGGGAGAGAGAGAGATGAAAAAATAAATAACATGAAATTACAAGTCTGAATAGAAAAACTGCTAAAACAGGGAAAATCAGATGTCTTACTTCAGGTCATAAACTGATCACTAAAGCATTTCTAAGATAATGTTGTTTCCTTTTGCCTTAATAGTTATCAAACTAATGATTACTAAATAAGAGGTGCTTAGCAAAGTGACTGGCACATAGTACAGGCTCAAGATAATGCTTATTCCCTTCCCTAATAGTCAGCTTAGAGCCTAATGAGATGGTTCTTTTTTTTTCTAATAGCATTAGGTAAAAGCCATAACTAATAAGCAGCAAGATGTAGAATTTCTTAGGATGACAGCCTGATCTGATGTAAGGAGTACTAAGTTTTTGCAAGAAATAACATGTGTGCATTGCAGAACTAATGAAGGAATTTGGCACAGACTTTTGAGTACAATTCTTATCTATAGAAATATCATGATCACTTAATGGTGGAGTATCCTAATGGAGGGCATTAGTTAAGGGCACCATTCTGCTTTTTAAATGTTGCTTTTCTTGCTTTCACATAAAAAGAAAGATTATATCATTTAAAAGTTGTCCAAGATTTATTCTTACATCTGCAGTGTTGTTTAAGAGTTTTTCCAGAGGCAAAATGGTATTTCCTTTCTTCAAAAGAAAAAAAGTAGGGTTTTTTCCTTGATGAACTAAATGTTTAGAATATTTGGATAAAATAGCAATGTGTATGGCAATTTTTTAAAGAAACCATAAATTCCTTGTTAAAATAAAAACCTCCTAAAACCTAGTGAATGTTTTTTATTAATTCAGTCAGTTGGTATGAGAGATATAAAAAAGAAAGTATCTCTTAACTACATTTTTTTAAAACAAAGACTTCTCATTGGTAATAAAAAAAAAATTGATGATCAGCATATGTATAGCTTATATGAAGCTGCCTGAAGACAATAAGTTGCAGGAAACATGCTGGATACAAAGTAAGGAAGAGTTAATCCATTATTATAGTGAATTATATTTGAAATCAGGGCATTTGTATAAAACTGTAACCCTAGTATCCTTTTGCTTCTATCCAGATGACCATTTTTGGGGTTCTTTTTAAATACTGGCCACAGTTTTGTCAATTTCAGAGCAATTTAACTGATGAGAAAGTTGTGACTACTTTAGAGAGAAGAAAAGAATTTAAGAAAAAACAGACCATTTCCACTGAAGACAGCAAAGTAAAGGTAAGATGGAGCTCATTGTTTCTTGTGATCAGAGCTTTAAAAAGTATGTATGATATGCTTGTATAAGAGGTTAGAGGAGGGAAAAGAATACTGAGAATTCACGTAATCACTTAACAAGCCAGGCCCTGTGCTAGATGCTGAGGGGTACCAAGATAAACAGGAAACAGTCCCTACCCTCAAGACTCTTACAGTCTAGAGGGGTCTTGAGCTAAGTCTTGAAGGAAATCGGGAATTCCAAGAGGCAAAGCTAAGGAGGGGAGTGCATCCCAGGCATGAGGGGACAAAGACACAAGATGAGGGACTGAGTGCCTTGAACAAGGAACAGAAAGAAGGCCAGTATGGCTGGATCACAGTGGATTTGGGTAGGAATAATATGTAGTAAAGATGAAAAGGTAGGGTGCAGTCAGAGAGTGAAAAGGTTTAAATGCCAAACTGAAGAAATCTATATTTGATTCTGGAGGTGATAGGGAGCCATTAGAGTTTATTGAGTAGGAAGCAAAATGATATAGCCAGACCGGCACTTATAAAGTCTCTTTGATGGCTCTGTGGAGGATGGGGAAGAGTGAGAAGAGGGAAGGCTGGGAGACTATTGCAATAGTCCAGGTGAGAGGTAATAAGGTCTTTAACTAAAGTAGGGTTCATGTGAGTAGAGAGAAAGGGGATCAGAAGAGGCTGATAGATTCGGTAACTATTTAAGTATGTGAGTGAAAGTAAGGAGTCAATGGAATCAAAGTTATAAACTGGCAAATATTTATTAGGCATCTATTATATACCAGGTTCTGTGCTAGACACTAGAGATACAAAGATAAACATGGAACAGTCCCAGTCTTCAAGAAATTCATATTCCATGGAAATATGTTTTACATGATTGCACATATATACCTATATCAAATTGCTTACCATTTTAGGGAGGGGGGAGGGAGAGAAGGAAGGGAGAAAGTTTGCATATCAAAAATTTTTTAAATGAATGTTAAAAATCATTTTTACATGTAATTGAAAAAAATAAAATACTGTATTTTTAAAAAGAAGCTTATATTCTGTTAAGGAGAAACAACATGTACATAAAAAAATTAAATACAAAATATATGCAACATAATTTCCAGGGGAAGGTGCGGGAAGAGTTGGTTAAAAGGAGTACAGGGGCTCTGAAGGCATAATGGAAAGGTAGGATAGAGTGTGAAAGAGACCCAGGAGGTATAGGATTGACGGGTGTTTGTGAGGGACTAGGTAGGGAATAGTAGGCAATCTATGACTCAAAAATCACAAGATTATAAATAGAGCCATAAGGCAAATAGATTGTCACACCCATCATAGGAGGGAAAAAGGGTGGGGGGAGGGGAATCATATTGATCTCCTTTTTGTTCCCTGAGAAATTGGTGAAAAGGTCTGAGGGAGAGGGGAGAGAGGACAGTTAATATTTAGCCTCTGGTCATGCTTGATATTCAAGACAGCTAGATGCTGAGGCCAGGCCTGTCTGTGTCACTGGGTGAGGCTTGTTTGAGATACTCACCTTCCAGTTACTCTGATCCAAGGAGGAAGAGAAGATACACATTTTAGCGGATTTTTTTTTTTTTTAGTCAGGAGTTTCAGATGTTGGTTGATGTAGTGGAGACCGAGATTTTCAGCAGAGAAGTCAGAATTACAAAGTGAATATATACATAATATGACACTGGTGGAAATTAGATCTAGGGTCAGATCATGCACTCGCATGAAAATACTCTTAATCATTTGAAAATTCTCTTAGTCTGTAATACTATTATACTAGTTTATCTACAGTAATTTATAGTAGAAAAGAATGAATTTTATTTTGGAATGATTTTGAGAACATTGAGTTTCAAATTATTTTTCTTCTATGATACATTTGATTTTTTTAAAAATCAAACAAATCTTTAATTAGCACATTAATGAAAAATGTCAAAATAAGTATTAGCTCAAACTAAAAACATAATAAACAAATGCCAGAGGAAGAAAGAAGTGTAAGTAAGAAAACAACTCTATTTAGGACCAACCAGAAAGAAAAACTGTATTTGTCTGTTCATGGGACAGAAGTTAGATGCTTCGGGCTGTAATTTGTGTGCTTGGCGAGCAGCCTTAGGAGAGCACAAGCAATGAACTCTCTGCATTCTCCGGAGCCAACACTTCCCACGACCACTGTGGATAAAAAAAACTATTAGGGGAAAATTGTGTAGTGGCTGCAGCCACCCAACCAGAGAACTCTCTCAGCCACCCAGTCCCAAGCAGGATCCTCCTTCTGTGTGGGGCAGGGAGGACGGGATGGGATGTGGGGCAGCAGCGTAGGGCTGGCTGTGTTTTAGCAGCATGGCACTGCCCTTGGTTAGGGTAGCTGGGGGAAAAGATACTCTGTCTATCTAAACTCATGGCAGACTGATATTAATGTTAAGCAAACCCGAAGCTCTGACTCAGGGAAGGTCTATCTCAGTTATTCCCACTTGCTCAGAATTTTTTTCTTGGTCATCGTGCTTAGCTATAGATAATCCCCCCCTCAGACTGATACAAAATCTTGTCTCACATGAGCTTGAAATACATGCTGTATTTTTTTACCAGGTGAACTCAGGAGAGCCTACTAGGTTTCTCACAGATTATCTCAATGCCGTTGAGTCTGTCTTGATAAGGGTGAGACTCTATAAGGCCCTTAGTGGGTTCAGGTCTCTAACAAAAAGCTTAATATTAATATAATTTCAGGTATTATCCTATAGTTACAAGGTCAGGCACTGGCCTGTGTCTCAGCTCTTCATATATGTTCTTTCAATTGTGCACATTTGAGCTTGAAAATAATTAAAGTCTCCAATGGAATGCCCCAGGGTTCAATGCAGGACCCTAAACTGCTTGACATCTTCATAAATTCCTTAGATAAAAGCAAAGAAGTCAGGCTTACAAATGTACAGATGACCTTAAACTAACACTCTGGATGATAGAACCAAGATAAAAAAAATACCTTACATTAGGTTAGAATATTGGATCAAATTGAATAAAATAAAGGAGAAATATGAAATGCTAAAAAAAAAAAAAAGAGTAAATAAAGTTCACCAGGTACAAACAACACACATACATGCGCTATGAAAAGTATGTTTACACATATGTTTGTGTGCATGGGCACATATGTATACATATATGTATTGTGTGTATGTGTATATATACACATATTTAACTGCAGTCTTTGCTCTCATGATCTCCAGATAGACACACATTTATTCTCAGATATGTGTGTAAATAAATGCAGTGAGCTTATAAGGTCACTGAGAAAGAATGTAGGAGAAGAGGCCTGTAATGGTAATGGAATTTGGAGATGCCCCTGTATCGGCCTGGTTTTGGGGTTGAGTGTTAAAACCCAGAGCTTGTGAATCCCACTTGTGGGATGGACTTGTTGAGGTGAAGAGAGAGGGCTGAACTGGGACGAGCCGAGCCGTGAATTGGGAGAGAGGCCCAAGCCTAGAGAAGGCCAGAAGGACTTTGGGAGAGCAGTATCCAGTATCGTGGAGCCTGAGTTGCTGAGAGAAGGACTGCTGAGGGCCAGTTGAAGCTGTCCAGGACTTTTGAGAACTGAGGAGGCATGGCTGTGATGCCGGTGTTTTGTCTGTTTTGATGTTGTTTTGCCAGATTCACCTGCTGGTGAAGGACACTGCTGCTGTTGTAGAGGCCCTGGAACCTGGCTGTTGGTTCAGAAGCCCTGAAGGAGGATTTTCTTGTGGTACCTGCACAGAAATCCTGGAAGAGGGCCTTGCTGATGTTTTCAGGGGTTCTGGGACTGTTCTACAGGCAGAGAGTGACTTGATGAGGACACTGGTTATGGCTTTGTTGAGCCTTGTCTCTCTAGGAATTGAGATTGCTGAGGGCTTGCCTCGAGTCAAGATGAAAGAAGGGTCTTTCCTTGGGTTTTCAATGCTGAGATGATATCTTAACCTTGTTATAGTTTAAGGATGGATGGCCTTTTGTGCTCCCTTGCCCCTTTTGAGAAAGTGCTTGGTGTTAATGGATAGTGTTGTAATTCAGTAGTATCCAGGGGTAGGAAACCTTTGGCCTTTTTGGTGCTCTGTGATTGACTAAATGAATGTACTTTGTTTATGATTGGAAACTATTCTCCATTTGAGAAGAGACTAAATGAATAGTATGGCCCAGGAGTGGGCTACTTTGACTACTGATCCAGGGGTGGGATACTTGGACCTTGGTACTTTGCAATTGAATTGAGAACTTACTTGCTAAATGAATGAGTTATACTGTATTTTGACTTTCTCTGTTCTGTGAATGTTTGCTGAATAAATGAGGTTTGCTATGCTGGTAATCTGAACCTTGGAAGTTGCCTTTGCTTGTCATTACAAGGCCCAAGATAACGTTTTGGGGTACACCCATATTTGGGGGGAGCACATCCCAAGGCAGGCGCAAGACCAAAAGAATGCAAGACGGCAGCTGATGGGCACATGGAGGATTCTCAGAATTATGGATTATGGAACCTAGAGCATTTGTTGGGTGATAATGAGGGTAAGATTAGGAAGGCTTTAGTGTTTCCCAGTATGTCTTTGGGTAGAGTCTAGGTGAAGCTAATGCAAGCTGACGATGTTCATGGACTGAGAAGCCAGGGTAATTGAAGAGACTTAGCCTAAGAATCCTTATCTTCCTTCAAGACTCAACTCTTATGCCAGCTCTTCTCCAAATACTCCCCCGGGGTTGGCCTTCCTGCCCCCACCGCTGCAGCTGCCCCGAGCTCTTCCTGACTCTTTTGGCCTGCTTCCCTCATTAGCCTGAAGGAGACTTGTTTATGCCCCTGCTGGGTTCCACCAGAAAGATGAGAGAGCTCTCTGAGGACAGGAACTGTTATACTCTGTACTCTGTCCAATGTTACTGCCATATACCAGGGCAGACTCGAGGCGATCAGGGCCAGAGTGAGGCTAGTTGTAGTGTGAGAAGAAGAAAAAGGACAGGTGTGAGATATCATGGAGGGAGAATCAAAAAGGCTGGGAAGGTAATGACTTACCCATAAATATTGGTTGAATTTTAATTTGAAATTTATTGAGATATAGTCTTCACAAGCAAATGGTTTCCCTGGTGTAGCTGAAACACTGGCTCAAAGAATATTTTGCGCTAATTACAGATCTAGAGCTGGAAGGGGCCTTGGAGTTCATCTGACCCAATTCTTTAACGTTATGGATGAGAAAGTGAGGGTCCAGGAAGTTCCACCGCTGGCATCACAAGTGTCCTAGTGGGATCTGACCCCAGCCTTCTTAAGTCCTAGTCCAATACTGTTCTGTCCTGTCAAAGTTAAGATAATCACTGAACTACCAAGATAACGAGCATGTGAAACCTAAGATTTGGAGTAGGGGAAATTTATATTCTGAAAAGACTGATCATTTCTGTAGTGGTTAATCTGTATATCCTGCAAAGATCAAACCTATATATCCTCAATTTAGTCCTGTGAAAATCCAGGCACTGACAAAAACAGAAGGGAACTTGGAATCTGGGGAAAAGGAAGAATGAGGGAGAGTGGTATTATGAAAATCAAATGATTGTATATTAATAAGAAAAATTTAAGATGAACAATGGGAGAATCATTCAAAATAAATAATCACAGGCTACTCTGCACCTGCTTGCGATATGCCTTGGCACAACATTAACTATCATGTTACTTTACCAAAAATAAAGTGTATTTTGAATAATGTTCTACAGTATTTTAGAAATATGAGCTGTTTTCCATATCCTGTTTTTCCCTCCATTAAGCTGTCCCATTTACACTTTAAGTTACAGGACTCATCAAGAACACCAAGTGTTTCAAGTTCAATGAGAATAAGCAGCACCACGGGTTTAAGTACCCAGGCCTATAACCAACAGGTAAGCAGTCCAGTGTATTGCAGGGGCTATCACCGTCTTTCTGTGGTATTTCCTCTCTTGATGCACAGATTGATTTGTTAGATGGTTATAAAACTTCGTGCTGGCCCATCATCAGCTCCGTTAAACAGTCTTATACAGGTGTATTATTCACCTATTCCTCAGCCATCTAGCTAGTCACCTACCCCCCAACCGCCCATCAGAGACTATACCCTGGACGTTTTAACTCTTTCAACTCCAGAAATTCCAGAGATCCCACTTTTCCCACCCAATGCCCATTGGTGAGTGCCTCCTTTAGCCCACTATCTCAGGCAGATCCCAGCCATGTTTCACTTTTACTTTACCCCCTACTCCCCAAGCCATCTTCTAGCTAGCCATCTTGCCACTCAGAATAGAGACCATGCCCCAGAGGTCTTAACCCTGGGTTAAGAAATGCCTGCCATGGGTCCACTCCTTCCCCACTGTACTGACTGATGAGTGGCCTCAGTACCACTGTTAGACCTTGTTCTCTGCCCCCCACCCAGTCCCACCCTCCTTTCCAGTTTTGGAATCATAATCAAGTCAGTGTTATCATCACCCTAGGAAGGGATTGTCAGCCTACTTCCCCATAGTTCCACTTGAAGAGGATACCCACAAAGAGGGTATTCCAACATGCTGGGTCCTGCTGAAAGAATTCAACTCAAGTCTTCTCAACCAAAGAAAAGTAAAGTTTATTAATAGTTCGCCATATTGGGTAGACTCTTAAGGAACCTAGGTATCTGTGATGCTTGCATTGGTCAAGCAGGACAGAGTAAATCTGTCACAGAATAAGTCTGTGCTTGGGCATTCTGTGGCACTCTCACACCACATGGAAGGGAGATAGGATTCTTATATACAGAGGAATCTAGGGGTGGTCTAGAGGAGGAGTTTGGGGAAGGTCTTCAAGAGGAGTCAATGAGGTCAGACTCGAGTAATGAGTTTGGAGAGGGTCTTCAGGAGGAGTTAATAAGGTCAATGCAAGAGTGGATTGGTATTTTGATAGGCTCAAGGGTGGGAAGCAGATGGACAATGGAGGGCCAGGCTAGTAACAAAGGTTTGGGCCCAGCCACAATGAAATACTTATGGCTTCTGCAAATGCCTCATCAAGTGGGAAGATTCAATCAGACTTCAAGGGGTTTCCCAGAGCCTGTACCTCAGAGATTCAAGGAGAACTCAAGGAGGGTCCCAGAGCCTACACCTCATCACACTCACCATCCCTATAACTTTCCAAACCTAAATATCCCCTCCTTGGCCACCATTCTCCTATACATGTGTTGTGTTACCTCATTAAAATGGAAGTTATTTTGGGGCCGAAACTTTCTTAACTTGTATTTATATCCCCAGGGCTTGGCATATAGCTTTATACATAGTAATTAATAAGTTCATTTTCATTCATTTCCTTAAGTTTAATTAAAATAGACCCTATTTGGTGACTACTTCAATATTGGAAAAGTTCCCATCTCTTTTGATAAACATATAATTTGATAAAATATTCACAAACATTAGATTGACTTTCTCAGTCTTGTATTTTCTGTCTTTTAAGTGTGGTAGGGATACATCTGGGTCCTGTCAGTAGGACCTTAGGACAGGCACCTGTCAATTACCCAGCCCCTCACTGCTGCCCGTCAGTGAAACACTGTCAAGCTCCTGCTATATACCAGACACTGCTAGGCACTGGGGGTGTAAATATAAAGACAGAGATAACTTTTACTTGCAAAAAGCTTTTATTCTAATGGAAAATCATAAATATTTATTTTTATATTCTGATGCAGAAGACAACTGAAATATAAAGAGAATAAATAAAAATAAATTCCTATGTGGTCTTGTTCTTGCTATGGAGGACCCCAAGCTCTTAACCAGGAGTATGTGTCAGTCACAACCTATCATTCATACATAGTCATTCCCCAAAGCTGGCTTCACCCATGGCTCTTCCTTCCCAGACCAAGTGTGGTGCTGAAGGCACTCTTATCCAAGTGCCTCGTTTGAATAGTGGTTGAATTGGATTAGATGAAAAAGCGTTTTTGTTCAGTCGTTTTCCAGCCGTGTCCAGCCCTTCACGACCCCATTTTGGAAAGATTCTTCTGTAAACTTGACTTCGAATTTGAGTAACCAATGGTGGTCTCTTACCTTGTTTCTGTGGCACACAAACAGAAAGAGATTTTGGACCTGGTTAAAGTTGGATTTTTTTCAGATCAGATCACTCTTTGCACCTTTGCAATTGTTCTCAAACTGACTTACTCTTTGTAGAACCTGATCAAAATTCATTAACTTCTGATCAAATCAGAAGTGCCTTCAACTTTCATTGGTATTTTCTCCCCTTGTTACAATATAATATCCTTGAGGGAAGAGATTTGTCTCTACTTTTGTATTTGTATTCTGAGCCCTTAGCACAGCTCTTGACACATAGTAAGTGGTGAGTAAATGCTTTTTCTTTCCTTCCTTCCTTCATCCATCCATCTGTCCATCCATCCTTCCATCCATGCTCCTTTTCTCCAGGCTAACCATATTCAGCTCCTTCAGCTCTCTGGCATGGTTTTGAACCTCCTCAATACAAACATTGCCCACTTCTCTACACTGCCCAGTTTTCTCCACAAGGTGCCCAGATATGAATATAATATGCTGTCTAGATATAGTGTGGTCGGGAGAAAGCAGAATAGATTCAGGACGCCCCTATTAATGTAGCCTAACAAGTGATATGGTACAAGTGATGAAAGATCACTAACTGTGAATTTAGAGCACCTGGGTTCAAATCCCACCTCTGAAGCATTCTACTAGTGTGACTTTGACCAAATCCCACAACCTCCTGGGGCCCTCAAGGGAGCTGAAACTTGATAGCCGCTGGGGTTCTTTCCAGTCTTGCTCCAATGATCACATAAACTACTCCAGCTTCCACAACATACTTTTGACTCTCATTAAGCTTGCAGTCCACCAGAATGTTTAGGTTTGTTTTTTTTTTTTCAAATGAAATATTCCCTGCTTACATCTCCCCTATCTTGTGCTTGGGATGCTATTTTGAACCCAAGTATAGGACTCTACATATATTTCTTTTTCTTTTTTTTTTTTTGCTTTTCAGAGGGGGGAAGGCAGGGCAATTGAGGTTAAGTGACTTGCCCAAGGTCACACAGCTAGTAAGTGTTAAGTGTGTGAGATCACATTTGAACTGAGGTCCTCCTGACTCCAGGGCCACTGGGCTACCTAGCTGTCGCTAGAGTTAATTAGGAAACGTGATGGAGAATTTTGCTAAGAATTGAAGTCAATTTCATTGGAAGAGTCTTCTTCTTCCCTACCTCTCTCATCCTTCAGATTTTAGGGGGAATACTGACAATGGCTTGGCAGCTTTGGCTGCCTCTTCTCTCCCATCTCTGAAGTTTACACCCGGACCTGGAGATTTGAATTTATCAAGGGCAGCTCATTGCTCTCTTATCCACTGTCTTGCTTATCTTGGGCTTCAATTCCCCATTAACCATCTTTATTCTCTCCTTCTAGATCCAAAGACATCTCTCCTTGTCAGAAAAAAAAAATCAAAATAAGAGTTGAATAATTCTGCCTTTTCTCCCTCATTCTTTTATCATGTGCAACATTTGTATTTCTTCTTTGAGGCTTTTTTTTCCTCCCTCACTCCCTCCCTCCATTGAGAAGGCAAGAAAAATAGAACCGATCACAAATATGTCATGCAAAGCAAATTTCCACATTAGCTGTATACATGCCTTTTTTAAATTGAAGTTTATTAGGTCGTTACAAAAGGCAATTTTTGATGTTCCCAAGTGTCTTAAGCAAATTGGATCAGCCATCTAACCAGTTTGACTAATGATATAGAAATCAATTATTAGCAAGAGAAGTGGAGGTCAAAAACTAGCATCATCAGTGGCTTATAAAGATCAATCCAATTCAGATCCCAGTTCATCAGTTTTGACACCTTATTGCAACATGTTGCAGATGGAATAGAACCATTCCAAAAATACTTTGGGGCATAAGCTTTATCTGCATGCACATAGGGAGGGCATCAAAGGCACAGAATTTAGCAAAAGGACAAGATATTCTGGGTTGTTATTTTTCTTTAATGCGGACATTCTAAATTTACTTCTGATTGTTCCAAGAAGTGTGCTTAACCAACCCAAACCATCTGGATCTTTCCCAAGCACTTAATTAATTATAAACCAAAGCAAGCATATAAAGATGACCATAGAGCTATCAAAATATCTTGATAAGTTTGATTAGCTCATTCTTTACCAGGGAACTGGAGTTGATGGCATGGACACAGAAACCAAAGGAGCAAGTAGCTTTACATTTAACTTTGAAAATTGTTTTCACAGCCTTCCTGGTGCTACTCAAAATACATAGAAGCTCTGCAGCAGGAGAGAACCTTGCTTAAAATCCAAGAGGACCTGGAGAAAAAGATGGCGGCGAACAACTTATCAGGTCCCTTCTTGTTGTTTTTGTGCATAGATTGTTTTCCTGTAGCTAAGACTTCTTTTTTTCTTTCTTTTCTTTTTTTTTTGCTTTTTGGAGGGGGGAAGGCAGGGCAATTGGGGTTAAGTGACTTGCCCAAGGTGTTAAGTGTCTGAGGTCGGATTTGAATTCAGGTCCTCCTGACTCCAGGGCCAGTTTTCTATTCACTGCATCACCTAGCCACCCCGCTAAGACTTCTATACAGTTGCATAGCGGAGATTAATAATTTGACATTTTAATAACATTCATTGTTTCCTTCCTATTTCCCTTATTATTTTTATTCAGGCCCATCATTAGCTTCTAGTGCTAAGACTTTTGTTTCCTCCACTTTGAATACAAACGTAACAAAATGCAAGTTTTTACAAGATCAGCAACGGTGAGTGTCTTGGCACTAACATTATTCTCCTTTTTTCATTATGACTCTGCCTTCTCCTCTGAGTTTCTCATTTATCTTGACAGCAATTGATATGAACTTCTATATTACTTAAGCTGCTTAAATTCATCATTATCAAGGACATATTTACTATACAGTCTTTATAGTCTTTATAGTCAACTCAGGAATTTATCCCCTTTATTCCTAAGAAGTCTATATTAGGTAAATGTATTTTTCACATAAAAAAAAAAAAGAAATTGATTCAGATTTTCAGTACCTGATTGATAAGTTTGCTAGTTGGGGGAAAATTTCTCTTCTTCACTAAAATAAATAAATAACTCAAACCTATTCTTCATTAGTAATATTTTTAAAATAGTTTTGCTCTCTCCTCTGATTATTCATATCAAAATTATTAATTCTATCATAGTTAGTCCTGAACTCTCTGGATCTATACTTATTATCTGTGATAATAGTTTGTTGCTGTTGTTCAGTCATTTTCGATTGTGTCCATCTCTGCGTAACCCCATTTGGGATTTTCTTAGCAAAGATACTGGAGTAGTTTGCCATTTCCTTCTCTGGCTCATTTTACAGATGAGAAAATTGAGGTAAACAGGGTTAAGTGACTTGCCCAGGACCATACAGCTGATAGAAGTCAAAGCTGAGACTCAATCCAGTGTTCTTAATGATGTAATAAGTGGCCACTAGGCTTCATCTGAAGGCCTGGCAGCAGACTCTGAGTCTCTGCTGAGAACCAGTCTAGCTAAGTCTCAGAGGTGGATAATTTGCAGCTTGGCTTTGTAGGCGATCAAACTGAGCCTTCAGCAGTATATGAAAGGACCTGACAGTACAGTAAAATAGAGTATTGAAGGTGCTCAAAGTATTTCCCAAATATACAGCAAAATCTTGCAAGATGCCATGATGGACATATTAAATAATCCACTGGGTTTTAACATCAAATGAGATGCTCACCAGTGTCAGGAAAGATATCCTACATAAAGTCCAAACAAAGTTCCCTCTTGATCATAGTAAGCCTTCGCTATAGCAAGGCAATATGTTTTATTCCTCTCTAATTTTCTCTATCCCACACTATACAATGGATGTTCCAAACTTCCTTTTCTTTCTTTCAACAGCACCTCCATTCACCTTCCTCTCAGCTAAAAACCTTGTCTCATAGTTTGCTGAGAAGAATGAGCTTCCTCTTCTCCCTTTCTCTTTATCTCACTACCCCTTATCACCCCCCTCTATTGCATTTTACATCACTCTCTAATAAGGAGATTTCTCCTCACCAAGACCAACAGCCTTTCTACAGGAGCTTTCAGTCTAATCTCTTCCCATCTTCTCTCACAGACTGCCCCCACCACTCTTCCTTCCTAAATCCATCCTATCTTTAAAAAATTCTCACCAGATTCTACAATCCCTAGTAGCTATCACCCTCTTTCTTGCCTCCCTTTCCTGGCCAAACTCCTAGAAAGAGCTGTCTACACTTATTGCTTCCACTTCTGCTCTCATTCACTTCTGAACACTTTGTGAACTGGCTTCTGACCTCATCACCCAACTGGAACTGCTCTCTCCAAAATTACCACTGATATCTTAATTACTAAGTCTGATTTTTCAGTCTTTTGACTTTATTCTTTAGTCTTATTTCATTGAGTGCTGTTTGTTCTGAACATTGCTCCATTCTGTTTTTCAGGGTGTTCATTACTTGAGTAAATTTTTCTATCTTCTGCTCTTAGCTGTTTATTTTCCTTCCATTTTTCCCTCAAAAACTCTCATTCCATTTTTTAAAATCCCTTCATTTCTTCCATCTACTCTTAGAGTCCTTGCAGACAATGCATTCTTTTTCTGAGACTTGATTTGTACTTGTTATAGAGTTTCCCGCATCTTCTGGGTTTGGGCTTGTATTTAGGGAAATTTCACAGTGATTTTAATGGTCCCAAGCTCCTCCCAAGAGGACTCATCTTCTTAATATATTCTACAAGTGGTTAAAAAATACAGAACACGACAGTCTCCAAATAATTATAAATCACCCAAAGGGCAATGGGGAATTGCATGGCGGGCACGAGTAAGATGAACCACATTGCCAATAAAGACTCACTCACAAGAGCTGCTTGTCTTGATTGATGAAATCAGTAGGCTTTGGCAACAGCTTGGATACTGGGAGTGGTGGGGAGAGGGATAAGATGTAGTGAGGAATCCAGGATAAAACGCACAGGTTGTGAGCCTGCCTGAGGAATGGGAAGATAGTATTGCCCTGGGCAGTAATAGTGAAAGATTGTGTTGGGTGTGGGAGGTGGACATGGTTTAGGGGTATAGATAACAAATTCTTTCTAGAAATATTAAGTTTAAGATACCTACAGGACATTCAGTTCAAAATGTCCAAAGTAAAATTACATTATAAAAACAAACAGCTTGGAAAGGATTAAGAACTCTGATCATTGCACTTACCGACATTATTTCAGAGGATCATTGATGAAACATACTACCCACCTCCTGACAGAGGTAATGGACTAGTAATGCAGAATGAGACACAGATTTTTTTCACATGGAAAATATATGTATTTGTTTTGTTTTACTAAGCTTATTTCTTTTTTTGACTATGAGGATTTTTTTTTTCAATGAAGTGGGGTGGGAGGGAAAGATAGAAAAGAAATTATCGTGAATGGAAAAAAACCGAAGTTCCCTTCCTCTCCCCCCACCCAGAAAAAAAGACTATTTGAATGATACAGTGAATCTTAAAAAGGTGTTAAAACAATAAGAAGAAAGTCTCCATTATATTAGAGAGATTTTGGAGAATTTATTGGAATAAATGAAAAATAATTATCCAGAATGAGAAGAAAGGAAAAAGTTATAATTTGTATTGATTTAAAGAATACCCACACCAATAGAATTATAAACTCATCAAAGTATTTGAGCTAAATAATGGAGCTCTGCTATTTAAAGAAATATAAAAGATGTTTGTACAGTGAGCTATCATTTTGTAAATAATTTTCTAATCATCTATCTGTTTGGGAAGTCCAGGGTTTTTAAAATATTATTTTCTTACATAATTTAATTTCTTTTTACTTTGGAGGAAAAAAACCTTGTGATTTGAATTTAATTTAAATATCCCTTTCCTTCAGCCCTTTATCATATTGTAAAATAAAGTATTTTCTTTTTTATAGGGAGACTTGAAATACAGCTAGTCTATGAAATGAGGAGCCCGAATGAGTTTGGATGATCTAAGACAAGTCTGCATTGCAAATAAAATTTGGTTTCTTTTGCTTTAATGCTTTTCAGATTATAGGTATTCATAAATGTTACAGGTGAGTCGTAAGATAAATGACTGTAGATGAGTCTTCTAATTTGCTTAGTAGAATTAAAATATTTTGCTATTCGTACATAGTTAATAAGATGACACTACCTTCAAACAATTAAGTATTTATTAGGTGTATATTGTATCTTTTTATTGGCAGCCCCAGGCAAGACCTAGGGTGAGGAGGGTATAAAAATTCAGACTGATGAATTTACCTTATTTAGGGAGATCTTTTTTAACCTTTATTGGTCATCTTGGGAAGTAGCATTTATGAAACTTTTGAACAAAATAAAAACCCCATCATCAGCTGGGTTTCAGCTGAAGCCTGTTCCCAAGATTGTAATGTGTCTGTTTCAAAACTGGAACACAGCATTCTTTACAAAGAGGCAGTTTCTATGTTGTAAAGTCTTTTGATCTCACTAAAATTATATTGTCAGTTTGTATTCTTAACATTAAGAAAATAGTCACTTTTTAAAATTGATACTTAGAATGTCTACCCCATTGACAATTGTTTCTACATGATAAATCAATAAAATCGTTCCCATGTACTTATGACCTCTTCTCAGAATATCACACACTGTAGAATGGTCCAGCCCCACCACCCCTTAGCCCTTCAACAGCAATCCTTTTATTAGTGAATTTGGAAAAGTAGCTTCTGACAGAATACTTCCATTTTACTTCTTATTTCATGCACCCTATGGCCTATGGTGGCCAGTACAGTACTCAGAATATTTTGGAAACTTAAAAGTTTGCCTCTCTTTAATTATTTTTGCCTTCTCCTGTCACATAATTATTTTAAGGCAAGGAATCAACGAAAGAGACTGTGACAATAAAAACTGTGATCCTAATTGGCAGTGTGGATTTTGAGTAACGTGTGTGGTTTTCAAGCAGCTCAGAGAGTAACACAACAAGACTCTCGCTCTCACCCACATACATAAGCACGTGTGCTGAGCAGAACAAATCTGGCGCACAGTATGTTTGTCTTCTATCTTGTATCGGCATTTGTTTTTGAGTTGAAAGATGTATAAAATTACGGGGAACTTAATTCATTACTCATCTGAGAAAGTTCATACAAAATGTCTGACCCAATAAATTTGTGGAAAACATCCTTAACATGAAAATATTATTGAAACAGATGCATTATTTTTGTAATCATGAATAAAGAATAATTTGATGATTTTTGTCAAATCTAAAATGCATTATCTTGGGTCTAATCATTTCTTTTTAACATGACAACAGTCATGTTAATCCAGTATCATAATGCCTCCCTACAAGAACAAGACTTAGGTTCAGAAGGGTGATCATTTTGTCAGTTCGGACCTTTACATATTTCTATTTACTTAAACAAGTCTCAGATCAGAACTGAACCTCTAAAGTTCCAATTTGTTGCTAGAAAATGTACTATTATCAGCAGTTTATTGATGGATCATTTGCTTGATGGATAGTACAAATTTCATTCCCTTTAATTTTTTTCCTTGAATGTTGCTTTTTTGAAATAGTTTCACATAGTGCTTAGTAAATATTGTTTTCATGAATGAATGAAATGGCTTTTAAAATATTTCATAACTTTTGAAATTAAGCTATTTATTATGTACATGCTGCTCTTTTGCATCTGTTATGATTTTTGCTTTTTATACGTGCTTTGTAGTCTCTTGTCAATTCTGGGGTATTTCATGTGTTATATAGTCATAGCACAATTGCAAGAATAATGTGTGAATCTATTCAAAATCCAGTGGAATTGCTGTCATACTTGATTCTAACTTCCATTTTATTCTGAGGCTGATAGATTTCTAAATAAATATTATGTTTGGCTAGTCTAGTCAAATTTATAAATTTTATATGGCCATCTTTGTGAATAGCTATAAAATTATTTTAATTTTGTGTAATCTGTGAAAAAAAGTTCTCTCTTTTTATTTACAGTTATTATTATGATGATCACAATATTCTGCTTTGAAAATACTTTTCTGAAATATAGTAGAGACCTAAGTATTAGGAAATTCTAATTATACTAATCTAGCTCTACTCCTAACTAATTCTGTTACCTGGGGCAGTTCATTCAACCAGAGTGAACTTTTATTCCTTTTTCTATCAAATTAGATGATTGGAAATTGATCATTGCTTCTACCTCTAAAATTATATGATTTTATTAATATTATAATATTGGAAATTATGCCAAATATCTATAGAGTTTTGTTCTATTTGTTTGATATACTGTGATTAATATGTATGTGAGTAGATGTTTAATATCATGAACTGCAAATCAAAAAATGTCACAAAAAATACTCTTTCATTTAAGCTTACTTTCCTAGAATTAAACTTTTAGGATGTATCAATGCAGCAGAAAATGAAAGGTCAGTTGGACAGTTACCTCTTTGGTTTTTCTGTCCATACAGTTAACTTTTTTTCCCTTTACATTCTGCTTTATAGGGTTACCCAAAATAATACTAATCCCTATGCATTTTGATGATATCTATCACCATCTTACCTAAATGACTCAATATTATCATATATCTCTTAATAAGATTGGTTAGAGTTATTTTTTGTCTTTGTTTTGAATTTGATTAATCTTTTCTGGAGTACCCTTTAGTCTTTGTTGCCAACAGAAGAATAGAAAGAGCATATTTGCAAGTGATAATTTGTCTCAAATGCAAATTTGTAAAATTATTCCATCCATGGATCTTGTTAAATGTGTCTGTAAGCAAGAAATATGTTTTGTTTTTCATTTTGTGAACTATTCATTTTTAAAGCTGTCAGCAGAAAAGAAGAATGCACTTAATGGATTTTTTATTTTAATTGGAGAATTTTTTTTTTTATCCACTAAAACTATTATGGGCAAGGTCCTTTTGTGCCATATGTGTTTGAAGTTCTTTTCTTGGCAAGAAAATGTTTTTTAAATAAGAAAATTATCTCTTCCCAGAAAAATATCCTTGCACACAAAAAAGCAATCATTTTATTAACAAGAATGTGAGATGAAACAATGATTGTGCCAACAAAGAACAAATGTTGTCATGCAGAAGAAATACACTGGTGTGCAATATTTTATGCATTATTGCCATTGAGACAATGAGATTGCCGTAGATTGCCAATAAAAATGAATATGCTGTACAAAAGCTCCTATAAGTACTAACTGTTAAACATATTGTAGAGGATATTTTGTTGATGTCTTCATTGTTACATTTCAGCTGGAGAATGAAGGTTTTAATTCAAATGTAATTCAGCAAAGACCGCTGGATGGCTGTGTGACCATTGTAACCATCAACAAACCTGATTCATGTGCGATTAGTCCAAAAGTTCCAAAAGCTGTTTCTGAGTTCTTGTTTGTACCCACCATCATAAGATTACACCAGAATTAAAACATGCAGTACTTGAATTGACTTCAAAGACTGAGCTTACACTTCTAGCTAGTTCGGCCGGTTTTATTGATTCATGTTTTCCATTTGGCTTCCATATCCTGTTCTTACTTGATGCCCCTTCTAGAATTTCATTTACAAATCTTACAGCCCTGGTTAGACACACAAATTAATACTGTGGTGGAGGCTGTGGATTTTAGCAGTTTTTTACCTCCTGCTTGGAAAATATCTGCTGTTTTTCCATCCATGTGTAGCACCATATTGAACACGGCCGTATGCGTCTTAATCTTTACTCTAAACTCACTTAGTCAAAATACATTTCAGGAAGATTATTTACACTGTTATCAATTGCCAGTACTATTCATTATGAAGCTCAAACATTTCCTTGCAGAAGAAACAGGAGAATCTACTAGTTCCTGATTAGACTCGTTTCCCAAACAAAGCAATAAAGTAAAAACAAGTCCATTTTATGATCCCAAAAAGGCCAACTAATGCTTAGAGCAACAATATTGAAGCTAAAAAAATGAGATGATTCAGTGGGTTTTGTAATTCCCGTATGAACATACTCATTAAGTGCCAAATTTTGGCTTCCTATCCCTATATATAGGTCTTACATGTCTATGAAGGGTGTCATGTGACAGCATCAGAAGAGAGATTCCAACCTTCTTGCTTAAATGACGTGGTCAACAGTAATACTTAATTGGAATTTGAACCAGTGTTTTTAGATTCAAGCCAGAAACTACCTAAGTGAAGTGAATGGTCAACTCAGGGAAAATCATACCTCTCCATCCTACTGGTACCATGATTTTGGTGATTTTATAAACATTTTTCCTTATGAATAATGTGGGTTCAGTCCAATTAAAAAAGTTCATTGAGTGCCTACACTATATCCAGTATTTGCTGGGATTAGAAACCCTTTAAGAAGTTGAGGGATACTTTGAATACCATACTTAAAACATCCCAGGAGAATCATAGGCTTATTTCTTGGAGGTTAGCTAGCTAGTAAGAAAAGATTACACCAATACTCCAAATCTCCAATACTCCATAAAACCTACACTTAAAACCCTTCCTTGTTCAGGAGGCTGACCAAGGCTAAATTATCTGACTTTACATTTCCAAGGAAATGGGGACAGTTTTTTGAAAGTATACTGAGAGAAACCTACTTTACTAGCCACAAGTTTTAACTTTTTATCTAGTCTCGTTTAAATGAAAGTTTTATGTGTTAGCAATAAACTGTTTTGAAGAAAGTATATCTCTACTTCTAAGCATTTAAGAATATGGGGTTAAATAGAGAAAAGATAATTTATAATAAATGTATCTTAAGCACTGCCTGATATATTTAACATATGAATATGAAACACAAAGGAATGGGAGGCTGTTTCTAAAACAACAGGGAAAAGATAATGTACAAAAAATACATAAACAGCTTAGCTAAAGTTTTTATAACTTGTAAACTTTTTTTTTAAAATGTAATAATGTTTAACTCAAGAGCTAACATTTAATAGAAAATCTGTCCTATTGGACTTTTTCCTTAGAAAAGAATTCAGCTCAGAACTTTTTATGTTTAAACTTTTAAAAACCCCTATTACACAGTCCTTCAGTTGTTTTTCTATGTATGACACTTATTATTTTACAAATGAGGAAACTAAGGGACCAAACATTGACATGGCTTGGCTACATTCCCATCTATGAGAGTGGCAGAACTGTGGTGAGAACAATTAACAATTGGAATGTCCAGCCTGTTGCTTCACTGAGACAGTGAATCCACTCCAACACACATCATTAGCCACTGTTTAAAATGAGGATCTAGGAAGAACTGAGAATTGAGTTGTCCATGTCAGTGAAAAATTGACTCCTCTGGATTTTCAGAAGTTATTTCTTTAATTGCCATAGTGTACATGTGAAAATTTCGCTTGCGAGCATGCTTTGCATTTTGTCCTTAAGTAGTAGAGAAATATTGCACACCACCTTTTCCTAAAGATCTCAGAAAAAAAGAAAAAGAAAAAGTTACTGGAGGGAAATCAGTGCCACCCATAGAACAGCAGTTCTCAATCTTTTGGGTCTTGACCCTTTTATATTCTTCAAAATTATCGAAAACGTCCCCACCCCTAAAGAGCTTTTGTTTATGAGGGTTGTATCAGTACTGTATTAAAAAAAAAAATCCAATTGCCTTGTTACGAAAATGAGTTTGACTTCACAGACCCCCTGGAAAGGTCTTGAGGAACTTCAGGGGTCCCGGACCATACTTTGAGAACGGCTGACATAAAGCACAGGGCAGAAAGGTAGTTTAGCCAGCTAGTGATAAAAATAAATGAATACTTTGAGGCCTTTCTACACATACTAAACCCATTAACTCTAATCCCCAGTGTGAACCAAGGCAAATAGAATGGGGCAGATATTTTTACCCATCCCACTCAGTTTCTCCCTTTTGGTGTGCCCTGTCCCTCTCCCTCTCCCTCTCCCTCTCCCTCTCCCTCTCCCTCTCCCTCTCCCTCTCCCTCTCCCTCTCCCTCTCCCACCTCCCCCTCCCCCTTGCCCTCCCCCTCCCCTTCCCTGTATCAGTGCAGATAACTCCAACTATGAAAACTCCCTCCAGAAATGTATGTGAAATTCTTGTGACACTGAGGTTAAGTAACTAATGCTTAAAGGTAGGACTTACACCAAGGTTTTCCTAACTCCAAGACTGTTCCTCTACCCACTATGCTATGAAGACTCTACCAAATTTCTAAACCAATCCAAGAAGTGTTTGTTTTATTCCTTATATCCCCAGCACCTAGCATAGGACCCAGAACATAGTACATGCTTAATAAATGTTTGTTGCTACTACTGACACGGTGATAAGATCTGAGGATACAAAAAGAAGACAAAAAAATACTCCCTGCCTTGGGGTATCAGGAAAGGCTTTATATAGGATGTGGCAGATGTGCTCAACACAGTACTCCTCACCTCTGAGGTTAATGCCCTCTATATCTATCACCCTATCCAGATTTTGGTAGCAATTATGAATAATAATATCTTGATCATTCTTTCTCCTTGCTTAAAGCATTCAGTGTCTGGTTCAGAACTTTCTTCCTTGTATATACCCATTTTTTGATATATCTCCCCCATTAGAATGTAAACTCCTCGCAGGAAGGAACTGCATTTTTGTGCCTCAACTCTTGGGACAGTGATTTGCAAATAATAAGTGTTAAATTAATGCTTGTTGATTGATTGATAGGTTGATCCAACCCAACTGAGAAAAGGCCATTGGACATAGTTTTCGTACTTGAGGATTTCAGTATGTTGACATACCCTCGAATATACTGCCTCTCAGTTGACCTGCAAAGTGTACCTGTATCTTCTGGCACCTGTACTTCACCCCCACCTCACCCATATGAGTTCTACCTTCAAAAGCAAAAACTCTGAAATTCCTTTATCACTACCACCTCCAGTCCTTCCACACTCCCTAAACATATTTGTCGTCTTCACTCCAACTAGCAGTCACACCATCCCTTTTTCTTTGCCAGGAACATCCCCCCTGCTCTGGCCTCATTTTGCTCCCTTTAAAATCTTGGCACTATAGTTAATCAGATTAGCTTTTTTCCCCCTCTTATCTACCCATAAGCCCCTTGAGCCTTTGTCCTATAATCATCCTTTTCCAAATCACATTTCTGGATTATTCCCACCATCCATCCTCTCTACTCCTACTCACAAGCTTCTAAATACCACTGGAGTTGTCTCAAAATCATACCAAACAGTCCACTATGAATTTATGCTATCTGATCACAACTGAGTGCTCACTGTTACATGCCAACACTTCTACTTTTCCCTGAATGACCTTCACATTTCCCCAAAACATCTGGTCTGAACCCCTTTTTTTTCCTTAGCCCACCTGTACCACCCCACCCTTCCTCTCAGCAGAGGACCTCACATTATACTGCATGAAAATTGAGGCTATTCATCGGGACTTCCCTCTGTAACTCAGATACATCAACATCTTCTCCCAATCTTTCCTCTTTCACTCCAGCCTCAGAAGAAAAGGTCTTTCTACTGTCCAGTGCCAAAACCTTGATTGCTTTCCTTCATTTATCCTCTAGAGATTCATCCTTTACAACATCCCCTAATTTTTTTCTGATCTTTGATTTCTATCTCCTTGTTCCTTCCATGCTACCTACAAATACTCTAGGGTCTCTCCTATCCTTTAAAAATCTTCACTTAAACTTTTGTCCTAAAACCTAGCATATGTCTTCCTCCTTTCTCCTTTCAGCAAAAGAAGGAATATTTGCTTTATAGTTTACTGAGAAAATAGAAACCATTTGCTATGAGCTCCTTCCTTCTCATTATATGCCTCAAAAATCTCTTGATAATCCCGTTCAACTTCACTCCACTCTCAGATACAGAGATGGGCTTTCTCATTGCTAAGGTTCTTGAGCCCTTGATCCTAGTCCCTCCCGGTTCCTCTATCAGGCTGACCTGATTACACCCTTTCTCCAACTCCTAATCTATGGGTTTATCCCCTGATGTTTACCAACATGCTCAGGTCTCTCCCATCCTTAAAGAAACCCTTTACTGAAAATTGAATGGGAATAGAAAGGAGTACATATACCTTCTTCTCAGTGCTATATATAACTATATAATTATACATAGCACCTTCACAAAAACTGACCATATATTAGGTCATTAAAACTTCACAAACAAATGCAGAAAAGCAGAAATATTAAATGCATGTTTTTGAGGCCAGAATGCAACAAAATATTTAATAAAAAGCCTTGGAAATGAAGATTAAAAGTTAATTGGAAATGAAATAATTTCATCCTAAAGAAAAAGTAGGTCAAAGAACAAATCATAGGAACAATTTCATTAAAGATAATGACAACAATGAGACAACCATATTAAAATTTGTGGAATATAGTCAAAGCATTTAGGCAGAAAATTATCTCTATTAAAAAAGAGAAAGAACAGATCAATGAGTTGCATGTAATTAAAAAACTAGAAAGAGCACAAATTTAAAATACCAAAATAGAAATTCTGAAAAAAGAGAGATACAATTTAAAGTAAAAAAAAAAATCAACTAATAAATAAAATTAGGAGCTGGCTTTATGGGAAAAAGCAGAAAAACCATTGGTTAATTTTATTTTAAAAAAAGAAGAAAACCAAATTGCCAGCATCAAGAATGAAAAAGGCTGAATGCATCACCAATGAAGATGAAATTAGAGTAATTATTAGACTCTATTTTGCCCAACTTTATGCCAATAAAACTGACAATCTAAGTGAAATGAATGGATATTTACAAAAATAAAAATTATGCAGATTAACAGAAGAAGAAATAGAATACTTAAATAGCCCTATCTTAGAAAAGGAAATCGAATAAGTCATAAATGAGCTCCCTAAAAAAAAAAATACCCTAGACAAGGTAGATTTACAAGTGAATTCTACCAAACATTTAAAGAACAATGAATGACAATCCCATATAAACTATTTGAAAAAATAAGCAAATGAATCCTACCAAATTTCTTCTATGACACAAATATGGTTTTGATACCTAAATCAGAGAGAGCAAAAACAAAAAAAGAAAGTATAGACCAAATTTCCTAATGAATATTGATGCAAAAATTTTAAATAGGAACAAGGAGATCACAGCACTATAACACAAAAATCATACACTATGACTAGGTGGGATTTATACCAGTAATGCAGGGCGAGTTCAATATTAGGAAAGATAGAAGCATAATTGACAATATCAATAAAAAAAAACAATAAAAATTATATTATCTCAATAGATGTAGAAAAAGCTTATGATAAAATACACTTACAATATGCATATATGCATTATATGACAGTTATATTAAAAATACTAAAAAGCATAGAAATCAATGGAGCTTTAAAAAAAAAAAAAGATAAATACTCTATATCTGAAACCAAAAGCAAGCATTGTATAATCGAGTTAAACTAGAGACCTTCCCAATGAGATTGGGGGTGAAGCAAAATGGATTACCAGTATTCTTCAATATTGTACTAGATATACTAGCTATAGCAATTAGACAAGAAAAAGAAATTGAAGGAATAAGAATGGGCAACAAGGAAACAAAACTTTCAATCTTTACAGATGATGTGATGGCATACTTAGAAATCCCAAAGAAGCAATTAAACATTAGTTGAAATAATTAACAATTTTGGCAAAGTTGCAGTATATAAAATAAACCCACATAAATCTTCGACATTTCTGTAACCAACAAAGCAGCAGGAAGAGATACAGAAATTTCATTTAAAATAACTACAGACAATGGAAAACACTTGGGATTCTACCTGTCAAGACAAATGTAGAACAAGATGAACACAGTTACAAAACACTTTTACATAGTTACAAAATGCAAATAAAAGATCTAAACAACTTGAGGAAATATTAATTACTCATGGGTAGTCTGAGTCAATATAATAAAAATGTAATACTACCTAAATTAATTTAATTTTTTCATTCCATACCAATCAAATACCAAAGAATTATAAAGCTAGGAAAAATAACAAAACTCATCCGGAGAAACAAAATATCAAGAATATCATTGGAATCAATGAAAAAAAAAATGTGAAGGAAGGTGGCTTAGCTGTACCAGATTGTAAACTTTAATACAAAGTTCTAAACATCAAAACAATCTAGTACCGGCTGAAAAATAAAATGGTAGATCTGTGAAACAGATTGAGTATACAATATACAGGAGTAAATGACCATAGTCATCTAGTGTTTGATAAACCCAAAGTTCCACTCTTTGGGGGCAAGACCTCACTGTTCGACAAAAATTGCCAGGGAAGTTGGAAAGCACTTTGGAAAAAACTAGGCATAGACCAACATCACATACCACATACTAAAATAAAGTCAAAATAGATATGTGATTTAGACAGAAAAGGTAATATCATAAGCAAATTAGGGGAGCATGTAAAATTTTATCTATCAGATCTACGGTTAAGGGAAGAGTTTATGACCAAACAAGATAAAGAGGATTATAGAAAGTATAATGGATAATTTTGATTACATGAAGTTTAAAAATTTTTGCACAAACAAAACCAATGCAGCCAAAATTGCAGGAAAGCAGGAAACTGGGAGAAAAAAATTCACACAAAGTTTTCTCTAAGGGTCTCGTTTTTCCAAAATATATAAGGAACTGAGTCAAATTTATAAAAAAAAAATAAGAGCCATTCTCCAATTTATAAATGGTCAAGGGATAGGAACAGGCAGTTTTTAGATAAGGTCATTAAATCTATAGTCATATGAAAAAAAATGCTCTAAATCACTGTTGATAGAGAAATGCAAATTAAAACAACTCTGAGATATTATTTCATATGTATCAGATTGACTAATGTGATAGAAAAGAAAAATGACAAATATGAGGAGGAGATGGAGAAAAATTGGGACACTGATGCACTATCAGTGGTTGTGAGCTGGTCCAACTATTTTGGAGAAAAATTTGAAAATATGCCCAAAGAACACTGTGCATACCCTTTGAAGAAGCAATTATCATTACTAGTTCTGTATCCCAAAGAGATCAAAGAAAAAGAAGGACCTATATGAGCAAAAATATTGATAATAGCTCTTTTTGTGGAGGCAAAGAATTGGAAATTGAGGGGATACCCATCAACTGGGGAATGAATGACTGAAGAAGTTGTACTTCATGATTGTGATGGAATCACATGTTATGACCAATATGAATTAATGTCAAGTGAGGTAAGCAGAGCCATGAGACACTGTATACAGTAACAGCAATATTGTAATGCTCTCTTGTTATCTTCCTACTTGTCTGACTGCTCTTTAATCAACTTTTTTTTGTTATCAAACATCTGTTTCCCACCTGACTCTGGGCATACTCCCAAGACTGTGTTATGGGTCCTCTCTTATCTTCTACATTATTTTGGTTATCTTCTCAGCCCCCATGAATTTAATTATCATCTCTATGTAAATGACTACCAGATCTATATATCCAGACTTAGGATCCTCTTTTAGCTCAAGTTCCATCACCAACACATATTGGATATTTCTAAACTGGAAATCCTGTAGGCATCTCATGCTCAGTGTCTGAAACAACTCATCTTTTCCCGAAAACTGTTCATCCAAGTTTCCCTGTTTTGTGGAGCATCATATTTCCCAGTCACCCAGGTTTGCACTTCACATCACCCTTGATTTAACCATTTTCCCCCACCCCACATGTCCAGTCACCAAGTGTTACTGATTCTACTTCCGCTTCTTTGCACTTAGGCGGCCACCATCCTAGTTCAGGCTCTCAGGTAACACAGCAGAACTTCAGAGTTCTGGGTCATGGGTGATGACAAAATCAAAGGTGTGACTGTACCTATTTGTGGTTAAGGTGGAAAGAAGGTGTAGGTGATGAGAGTTGGGGAGGCTGATGAATTTGAAGACCAGAGTGTTTGAGAAGGGTCCTCAGCATATGTATGGAAGAGGTTGGCATAGAGAGAAAGACTAGGATCCACACTGTATCAAGGACATAAGTGAAGGTACCTGCAATACTCCTGTGGCTTTGGCATTCACTCTGTATCACAGAGATTGGGAAGCATTTGCTCAGACACATATACTCCCTACTCTTAAGGAATCTGTTAGGACAGAAAATGACCTCAAGTTCTCGTTCAAACACCAGAAAACAAGGGAGAATTGATCAGGTCTCTGAATCTATGATATGGTGACTTGGTACCTGACTTGGTTTCCAGGGCCTAGACTGAAACTTCCCAGAAC
Organism: Pseudochirops corinnae; assembly: GCA_028646515.1. Classification (NCBI taxonomy): domain Eukaryota; kingdom Metazoa; phylum Chordata; class Mammalia; order Diprotodontia; family Pseudocheiridae; genus Pseudochirops; species Pseudochirops corinnae. The sequence continues at coordinate 244,189,738 of CM053587.1, read as the reverse complement.
TGGAGAGAAGAAACACAGGAAGCAGCTTAGATCTGAGAAAACGGATGGAGAATTCCAGTGCCCCAGTAAACGCTGACTCCACCTCACACTTGGCATTCCCACTCTAGCTCTTCCCTGAAGCACAGGGTTTCTGACTGGTGAGCAACTGTCATCGCTGGCCTGATTTCACCACAGTGCTGCTGCTACTGTGTCTCAGGCCATCTGCATGAGCTAGTACATCCCTCACCGCTTTCACCTTCTAGGTCTAGAATAGTAATCAAATCAATACCGGTAATCCTGGAAAGGACATGTCACTTAGTGGTCCTGTGACTCCATTCAGTATTCCTGTGGATTCCCTGGCCACCATTTTCCTACATGTGTTGTCTCCTCCATTAGAATATCGACTTCCTGAGGGCAGGAATTGTCTGGCTTTTGATATCTGTATCCCTTGGTCCTTACACACTTCCTGGAACATAGTAAGTACTTTAAATAAATGCTCATTCATCCATCCATCCATGTTCAGTATTAATTCCTTTGCTTCATGTCCTTGGTGAAGATTCAGGAGATGAGAGGCCTGGTGTGTGAAGCTATGATCCAAGATGGTCTGGAGCCAGGCAATGGAATTAATTTGATTATGGGATATCTGTCCAGGCTGTTATGAATGTATAGCTACAGTGTTGCAATGAGTTGGAAAATGAGAAGAGAGGAGGTTCCCAAACCTAGTCCTTGAGCAGAGTGAGGACCAGGGCATTTGCCCATGAGGTCAAGCCACAACATTGCTCTAAGACCCTGGAAGTGTCTCTCCTGTCTCCTTGGCACAATATTTTCTCTCCAGAAGCCCAAAGTCATTTTCCTGGACCTCATACAGGTGTTGAGAAAATGTACATAAGGTACAACACTAATATACCCTTGTCTATGCCCAGCTCTGGACGTCCCTGAAAGAGGTTTCAGACAAGATAGAATATACCTTTTTCTTTAACCCTTTTGTTGTACTAAAGTAAAACACTCATTAATGCTAACAACCTTACAAAATAGACATAGAAGGTTCTTTATACGTATATAGGTATATAGAAATATAAAATCATTGAGGTAACACTAGAAGTCTTCCCAACAAATATAGTAGTATATCAAGCATACTCCTTACTATGGTCATTTGTGACATAGTTGAGAATCATTTAAAAAGCATTCATTAAGTGCCTACTAATAATATCCTAATAAAGCTGCCCCTAGTCCCAATAATTCTAACTTTGGCCCCACTGAACAGCAGGACCATTGCACCTACCTAGCTACTCAAACCCAACACACTCAATATCCTAACTTCTTCATATATGCCTCACTGCTCAATAGAACAGTAGGTGTGTCCATGAACTCATATTTCTCACAGAAATAGCTGGCATGCCCATGTGATGAGATCTCAGCCACTGCCTCTATATAATAATAACCAACCAATCAGAAAGCAGTACCACCAGGATGCCCAACCAGGATGTGGAGCCCAACACAATAGAAGGTACCTTCCCTAAGAAGGCACCTGTGCAGTAATAGTAAAGAACTCACCTAGAGTGAACTTATGATATAGAGAGACTTATTATAATATCATTATCATACATACATTCCTCCCCAAATGGTTTTTCTATATGCATTGTGGGTAATCACATGGGCAGTTCTACTGTGGCTGGGACCCCTCCCCTATTGCCTAATCCTTTAACAAACCCCTCCTGCTTTTTTAATATTCATAATTTCTGTTTTGTAATTGCATCTTTACCCTATAAAAATCCATCTTACTTTCTCTGAAGTTGCTGGTTCAACTTTAGCCTGCTTTATGAGAGGTGTCAATCTCAATAAATGCCTATACTTGGATTAGAGGTAGTATGATTCTGAATTCTTTGCTCCACCACAACACATCATGAAACCACAGCAGTTTTTGGCATTCCTGGGTGGGCAGAGCCTAAACCCCAACACCTACTATATGCCAGGAAGTATGCTAGGTAGGCACAGGGGACACAAAGACAAAAAATTAAAAAGACCCTGCCCTCAAAGGAGCAATTCAATAATTAAATTAAGGGAAGAAATGCTAGTGATAAAAACAATGAAAGAAATTAAAACACATAAACATAGACACAGAGGCCAGGGGGAAGTTCGTATTTGCTGGCAACACAATGATTTACTTAGAAAACCCTACAGAATCAGAAAAATATTGTCAATAGCTTCAATAAAGGAGAAGGTTACAAAATAACCTACAAAATTCAACAGCATTTCTATGTAACAATAATAAAATTCAGGAAGAAATAAAAAGAAAAATCTTATTCAAATTAGCTACAAAAGAGATGAAATATCTTGTAGTCAAATCTACTGATAAAAACTCAATATGTATCTAGGTAAAATTTAAAAAAAACCTTAAAGAAGTAAAAAAAAAATCATTAGAATCTTTTGACAAATTACATGCCACCCAAAGTGATAAATGAAATGAATGAGTAGTTAACAGAAAATATAAAATGTCTAGATGAACAGAATGAAAAAATAGACATTTTAAATATCCTAATATCTTTTAATAAACCAAGAATTTAACAAGCCACAAGGATCTCTCAAAAAAAAAACAAAACTCTAGACCAGATGGATTCTATCAAACCTTCAAAAAACGATTACTTTTAATATTACATAAAATTTAAAAACCAGGAGAAAAGGGTCATGCCAAACTCCCTCTGTGAGAAAAGTATGGTCCTGATACTTGAACCAAAGAGATGTAAAACAAAGAACACTAAATAACAAGAATTCTAATGAATACCAATGTGTAAATATTGAATAAAATCTTACTTTAAAAGATCAGAACATATTAAAAGGATTATACACTATAACAAGATTGGATTTGTACCAAGAATACTGAGTTGGTTCGATATTAAGAAAGGGGATAGAGCATTGTGCCTAGAGTCAGGAAGACCTGAATTCAAATCTGGGCTCAGGCATTTGCTAACTGCGTGACCCTGGACAAATCACTTAAACTTTGTTTGTGTCAGTTTTCTCAACTGTAAAATGGAGATAATAATAGCGCCTGCCTCCCAGGATTATTGTGAGGATCAAATGAGATATTTGTAAAATGCTTAGCACAGTGCCTGGCATGTGGCAAATGCTATAGAAATGTTAGTTATTATTATTACAAAAGACTATAATAATAAAAGGAATAGAAATCTCATTTATAGTAATAGAAGCAGAAAAAGCTTTTGACCAAGTATAATGCCCCTTTAGGCAGCTGGGTGATACAGTGGACAGAGTGCCAGGTCTACAGTCAGGAAGACTCATCTTCCTGAGTTCAAATGTGGCCTCAGATACTTACTAGCTGTGTGACCCTGGGCAAGTCACTTAACCCTGTTTGCCTCAGTTTCCTCATCTGTAAAATGAGCTAGAGAAGGAAATGACAAACCATTCCAGTATCTTTGGCAAGAAAACTCCAACTGGGGTCATGAAGAGTTGGACACGTCTAAAACAACCAAACAATACCTCTTTATTATGTTTGTGCCCCATTGTTTCAAAACAAAATAATATAACATACATGGTTTATTTAATCATATAAGCCTTAGAATAATATCATAAGGCCCAGTAGTAGTCAAAGGATATGAATGAGCAGTTTTGAAAAGAAGAAATGCAAAGTATTTACAACCACAGGAAACAATGCTCCAAATCACTAATGATAAGAAAAATTCAAATGAAAACAACCCTGAGGTTTCATCTTATACCCTTCATATTGGCAAAGGACAAAAAATGGCATCAATGTTGGAGGACATGTGGAAAGATAGGCACACTAATTCATTGTTGGTGGAGTTGTGAAATAGTACTAACCATTTTGGAAAACAACTTGGAATTATGCAGGTAAAGTAACTAAACTATTTATACTCTTTGAACTAGAGACTTCATTACTGGACTTATTATTATTAATACTCCAAGGGAGCCATCAACAAGAAGATAATCCCCAAAGACACTAAAATATTTGTAGCAGCAAAGAATTGGAAACAAAGTAGATGCCCATTGGTTGGGGAATGGCTAAACAAACTGTGGTACATGAATATAATGGAATATCACTGTAGTGTCAGAAATGATGTGTGTGATGATGAAGAAGATCCAGAGAAACTGGTAGAGTAAAATCAGCAGACCCAAGAAAACAATATACGCAGTAACTACAATGTAAACAGAAAGAACGACCACACACACAAAATCAGAAGTAAATGTGACAAAATAAATATGACTCAGAATGAAGAGATATGTGAGGACTCCCCCAGTCCATCCCTTTGTGGATGGGGGAGGTCCATGAGTATCAGAGGGCACAGGTTTTCAGACTTTTTCAATGTATTGGTCAGTTGTGCTGAATTTTTTTTGTCTTTAAAAAATACTTGCTTGCTAAGACCTGTCAGCAGATTTGACCACTGATAACTTACATTTTGTGAGTTTATTTGGAAAATAATGCTATCAGTATGACTTTAAGTCTATTATGCAACAGATGAAACATGTATGAACAGTTTTTCGAAATTTTCTTCCTTCTTTTTCCTTATGTTTCCACTGCCCCCCTAATTTTATTCAACAATTTTTATCCCAATTGCATCCAAGGTTACTACCACCACCTGGATCATTCTAGTGACCCCTAGGGAGTGATATCACCCACTTTGGGAAGTTCTGCCAAAGTCTGCAAATTAGGCAAAATTGAATCAGATGGTAGATCTAGCCTCAGAGACTTCCTAGCTGTGTGACCACAGGCACATCATGTCACCAGTGTCTACCTCAGTTTCCTCAATTGTAAAATGAGAATAATAATGAAACCTATCTTCCACAGTTGTTGTGAGGACCAAATGAGATAGCACTTGCAAAGTGCTTAACATAATGCACTCCACATAGGAGGAACTATATAAATATAAAGCATTAGTTATTAGGTTTCTGTACTTGTAAATTGAAATTGAAATTCATTAAGTCTCATAAAAATACGTGTGGAGTTCTACAAATAGTTCATTATTTTGATTACTGTATTAATTTGGTACATGAAACAGATGCTTTTAAAAATTAAACTGGATTATTTGCACTATATTTGTTAGTGTTTATCTGAATCAGAAGAAATTCAGTTTAACAATCTGTACTCGGCCATCACCTGTACCACTGCAATTTCTGTGTCTTGACAAATGATTGTCATTGAATAATTAAGTAATTGCCTTTCTACTAATTATTGAAATGAAACACTGCTTTAATTTTTTTTTATTAGCTCCCTGGAAAAAGTTTTGGTTTATAGCTGAATAGGATGTAGAGAACTGAGCAAGCGTGTACACTGCCAATTAAGAAATGTCTTTGACCAGCCTTTGAGGAAAGGACTTCAATGCACAATTTGTTAGTTACCATATCTGATTGCATATTAACCCCAGAGAAGTGAATATAATTGTTTAAAATGCATAATGTTCACATTCATGTTGATGAAGGCTTATGGGCTAATTATTGAGCCACGCTTGCTCTTGGTCTTTTAATAGAGAAATTTTCTGCTTTGAGGGTTGAACAAAGGATTATCATGTTTTAGTCATTGGCTCCACTGTCGGTCTATCTGGGACCTTCTTTCCTGATTTCTTTGGAGTTAAGACCCCATGGGGAAGAAGGGCAATTTTTAAAAAATCTATACTCAATTGAAAAAATTGCTCACTATAGAGCAAGAGTTTCCAAGTGGTGCATCCTGATGTGAGAGGCAGTGTGGAAAAATCCAGTCTCAGAATTAGGAAGACCAAGTTTTGAGACTAGTCCCTAGAAATACTGGTGCTTTAGCCCTGGGCAAGTAATCTCTTGCTTCTCCAGGCACTCTTAAACTGCAGAACAGTTGCCAGTCAGCCTTGGTAGAGGGAGTTTCCTATACCAGAGCAATCATGGGACTATTTTTTTTTTAAAGGCTCAGAAGTAACCATCTACATGGGTACCCTTTAACAATTCTATTCACAAACAAGTTCTGTAAACAATCAGGAGAAAAACCTTCAAATACAAAAGAAAGAAAATTTGAATAAAACAAGACCAACAAAGTTGCAGGCTACAAAATAGATCTCCAAAAACCAACAATATTTTTACATATAATAATAACTAAATCCAAGAAGCAAAAATAGAAAGGGAAATTCCATTCCAAATAATTACAAAGTACATAAAATTTCTGGGGATTAGCCTATCAGAACACACATAAGATTTATCTAGATTCAATTGCAAAATGTTCCTTAAAGAAATAAAGAACAATTTAAATAGCCAAAGGAGCATCAATGCTCATGGGCTAGGTTATGCCAACATAAAAAAATTTAAAATGACAATACTTCCAATGTTAATTTACACTTTTAACGCTGTATTAATGAAATTACCCAAGGGATATTTTACAGAATTTTATAAAATGATAATAAAATTCATTTGGAAAAAACAAATAATCTAAAATATCCAGGGAAATGATGTAAAGAAATAGGGATGGAGGGGGAATAGCATTTCCAAACTTCAAATTATATTATAAAGGAGAAGTCATCAAAACCCTCTGGTTAAAAAATAGAGAAATTAGCAGAATAGACTAAACAAGAAGAGTCAGAAACAGTCATACTCAATAATCCAGTGTTTTTAAAGTAGAAAACATAAATTATCTCCCCCAAAAACCCTCCTTATTTGATAAAAACTGCTGGGAAAATTTGAAAGCAGGCAGGCAGAAATTGGGCTTAGATCAACCTTTACACCATATTCTACAATACATCTGAAATGGATATGCAACCTTAATATCAATGATCAAATTATTTTTTTTTAAAAACTTGAAGAGAAGCAGGTTATATACCTCTTACAGCTATGGGAAGAAACTGTATTCTTAACCAAATAAGAGATAAAGGTAATGATAAGAAATAAAATAGATACCTGATTATATGAAACTGAAAAGCTTACACATAGACAAAATTAGGGCATTTAGAATAAGAAGGTGGTTGAATGGTTAAAAATAATCTTTGTACCACATTTCTCTGACAAAAGATTTTCATTCAAGATATATAAACAATTAATATATATATACATGGATATGTATATGACTAGTAGTTGTTTTGTGGTAGGTTAAGTGGTCGAATAATATGAACAAATCGTTTTCAAAAGAAGAATTGCAAAAGCTTCACACTCACATGAAAGAATGCTCCAAATCACTAATAAGGAAAAAATTAAAAATCAAAACAACATTGAAGTTTGACCTCACACCCTATAAATGGACAAAGTTGACAAAATTTGGTAATAGGCAACGTTGCAGGGGTTGTAGAATGATAATCATGCTGACATATTGTTGATGGAGCTATGAAATGATACCAACCATTTTGAAAAATAATTTGGAATCATGCAAATAAAGTCTCTGAAATGTCCATATTGTTTAAATCAGATATTCCATTCCTGGGCTCATACCCCAAAGAAGCCATCAATAAAAAAGTCCCCATATGCAACAAAGTATTTATAATAACTTTTTTTGTGATAGCAAATAATTGGAAACAAATTAGATGACCATCAAATGCAAAATGGCTAAATAACTTGTGGTGCATGAATGTAATGGAATAATACTGTACTGTACAAGATAATGTGTGTGATGAGTGGAGAGAAACATCAGAAGATCTATATGAACCAATGCAGAGTGAAGTCAGCAGAACCTAGAAAATAATATACTCGATGACTACAGTAATATAAATGGAAAGAACAAAGACACACCCAAACAAACGTAAATTTAACAAAATTTAAAGATCAAGCATAATTCAAAGAGGAGACATGAGAACACATCACCCAGCCACCCCTTCATGGAGTGAGAGGGCCGCAGGTATTACACATTGCACACGGTTTTGCATTTTTTCAGTGTAACTATTGGTTGTGCTATTTTTTCTCCTCCTAAAAATACTTTTTATTATTTGGGATAGCTCTCTGGGAGGAGTGGGAAGGGACCTTTTGTATAACTATAAGGGAGTAAGAAACAGAAAACATCAATAAAAATTTATTTTGAAAGTCAGTCAGTCAGTAGACATGATTAGCTCAAAGCAAAGGCATTTACTGAGATGGCAATCATAAGAATAACAGCAACAAAACATTCCCCCCATAAACCTGGGCTGAACTCTTCCATGACTACACACAGAGTTAGTGGGAAGAGTGATCACACATGTAGAATACAATGATAGAGAGATTCTCACGCAGGGAACCCATAACCAAAATGACTCATACCTCCATTAGTAACATAGGGCTCCAATATCCATAAGCTGCTTGTGGTATTCTCGTAATGCTTGGCGTGGACATCATATCTTTTCTGTTTATGTCTTTCAGCTGGATTGCCTGAACATTCTCTCCTCTAGCTCAATTTCCAATAACCACGCTGTCTGTTTTCTTGATTCACAGAAGTCACTCTTCAAAACTGCCCTTTGCCTTGACTCTTAACTGGCTCCCTAGAGAATATGTCTTGCTTTTTCAAAGGTCGTTAGCAAAGTGGCCAATCCTGTCAGACAAGGGCTAGCTGCTTTCTACTTGCATCAATGTTTATCTGAGAACTTCATGTCTGATAAAGGGATGATAGGATGGAGGCAGGTTTTGTTGTGTTTTTTACTTTAAGATTTTAGCACCTCGTTGTCTCTCTTACCTGCCCCTTATCTTCTTGACTTCACAAAACAAGCTGAGGGAAACCATTGATCCTGAGTGTCCTGATCAACAGTCCTCCCCCCCCCCATATATAACATAATTATAAAATAATAAATAATAAAATATTTGAATATGTATATTTCACAATGATTTCCTATACTGAAAGCAACACTCAAAGCTAAAATCTGAGTCCACAGAATTTATAAAGTTAGGAGTTTAATAAGTAAATCATTATTTTACTAATCAAATGATTCAACCTTTTTTAAAAAATCATTTACTAAAACATTAATACTAAACGTTCTCTTTGGAGATCAGTGCCTTGCACATCCAGCGCAAGATGTTCAATAGGCAGTTGAAGATTCAAGACTGTAAATTAGCAGAGAAGCTGGAGCTGGATAATCATGAGTATGGAGATGAGGCAGCTAGGTGGCTCCAGACCTAGGACTGAGCACTAGACCTGGAGTCAAGAAGACTTGTCTTTCTAAGTTCAAATCCGGCCTCAGACACTTACTAGCTGTGTGTCCCTGGGCAAGTCATTTAATCCTGCCTGCCTCAGTTTCTTCATCCATAAAATGAGCTGGAGAAGGAAACGACAAGCCTCTCCAGTTTCTTTGCCAAGAAAACACCAATTTTCCTCCAATTTAATTTTTTTCTGATTAAGCACTATTTCCTTTTCCTTTCACTTTCCTTCTCTGATTGAACAATACTTTTTAAAAAAAAAAAACCACTGCACTTGGAGCTGTAAACTGATACAACCATTCTGGAAAGCAATCTGGAACTATGCCCAAAGGGCTATAAATAATTGCATACCCTTTGACCCAGTAATAATACTTCTGGGGTTGTATCCCAAAGAGATCATAGAAGTGAGAGGAAGACTCATATGTACAAAAATATTTATTGCAGCTCTTGTAGTGGCAAAAAATTGGAAATTAAGGGGATGCCTATCAATTGGGGAATGGCTAGACAAGTTGTGGTATATGAATGTAATGGAATACTATTGTGCTATAAGAAATGGGGAGGAGACAGTCTTCATATTCACCTGGAAAGGCTTATACAAACTGATGCTAAGTGAGAAGAGCAGAACCAGAAAAAACTTGTACACAATCACACACACACATCG
>CM053587.1:244159150-244179526 GCA_028646515.1 Pseudochirops corinnae | reverse complement strand
TTGACTACATCCAACTGGAACTTGAGATACACAGGCACTGTGGTTGGGAGATCCATCTTGCCCTACCGAAAAGTGACATAGGAGAGAATAGACTGGGGGAGGGGGGACACACTGGGATGGCTGTTTTGGGGTGGGGGGTAAAGAGGGGGAGAAAATATGTAACTCAAAATCTTGTGGAAATGAATGATGTAAACTATAATAAAATGAAAAAAAAAACTCATAGGCACTGGACCGGTACAACTATTAAGAAGACTTGCTGTACTTTTCAAGTCAATGGCGGAAGACTAGTAAATACCATGAGCTCTTCTCACAAAAAAAAAAAAAAAAGTTTTTGAGAAAATACAACATCTATTAAAAACACTATAAAGCATAGGAATAAATGGAGCTTTAAAAAATAATAAATGGTATCTATCTAAAACCAAGAGCAAGCATTATCTACGATGGGGATAAGCCAAAGGCCTTTCCAATAAGATCAGGAGCAAAGCCAAAATGTTCATTATCACAATTATTATTCAATATTATACTGGAAGCACTAGCTATAGCAATGTCAAGAAAAAGAAATTGAAGGAATAAGGATAAAAAAAAGAGAACAAAGCTAGTCACTTTTTCTAGATGATGTAATAGTATGCTTAGAAAACTTTAAAGACATATTTGAAATACAAAGACAAAGTTAAAATAAGGGGCTGGAGCAGAATCTGTTTGTGCTTCAATTGAAGTCAAAAAGAAGTGCTAGCTATAACAATAAGATAGGAAAAAAAGGAATGACAATAGGCATTCAGGAAACAAAACTATCACTTTTTGCAGATGATGTGTTGGTTTACTTAGAAAAACCTAGAGAGTAAAAAAAAAACTAGTCAAAACAGTTAACAACTTCAGCAAAGTTGCAGGATATAAAATATAACACTCCTTTATAATCATTAGCATTTCTATTTATTACCAACAAATCCAACAGGAAGAAATAGAAAGAAAAACTCCATTCAAAATAACTACAAATACCATAAATTACTTAGGAGTCTACCTGCCAAGTAATACCTGTGTGTCTTGCACACAGGATATAGACACAATTAAAATACATCCTTCTTACAAATATATATCTAAATAATTGAAGAAATACTAATTACTTATGGCTAGATCAAACCAATATAACAAAAATAATAATACAATTTAAAAATTTACTTGTTCAGTGCCATATCAATCAAATTCTCAAAAAATTATAGAGCTAGAAAAAATAAAATTAATCTAGAAGAATAAAAAGTCAAGATTATCAAGTGAATGAACGGGAGAAATATATGAAAGAAAGGATCTTAGCAGTAGCAGATCACAAACTACACTGCAAAGTAGTAATCATGAAAACAATTCTGCACTGGATAAGAAATAGAGTAATTGATCAATGGAACAGATATGGAATGTAATACAGAATTTTGGAATACAAAATAGCACAGTAACTTAGTACTTGAGAAACCCAAAGATCTCAGCTAATGGTGCAAAAATTCACTATTTGACTAAAACTGCTGGGAAAATTGGAAAGTTTTCTGGCAAAAGCTGGACATAAACCAACATTGCACACCATTTACCAGGATAAGTATATGAATTATACAAAACGGGGGATATCACAAGCAAATTAGTGGAGGATAGAAGAAATTAGATCTATGTGTAGGGGAAGAGTTGATGACTAAGAGACAGAGAGGTTCACAGGAGGCAAAATGCATAACTTTCATTATATAAAATTGAAAAGGTTTTTGCACAAACAAAAGTAATGCAGCTAAAAAAAATTTTAAAAACAGAAAAATGGGGAGGGGAATCTTTGTAGGAAATTTCTCTGATAAAGGTCTTATTTCTCAAATATATAGGGAATTGAATCAAATTTATACTAATAAGAGTTATTCCTCAATTGATAAATGATCAAGGAATATGAACAGGTGGTTTTCAGAGGAAGAAATCAAAGCTATAAATAGTCAAATAAAAAAATGTTCTAAATCACTAATAATTAGAGAAATGCAGATTAATATGTCTATGAGGAACAACTCCACATCCATCACATTGAATTAGATAAGAGGAAAGGAAAATGACAAATGCTTGAGAAGATATAAAAAAGGTACATTAGTCCACTGTTGATAGAACTGTGAATTAATCCAAACATTTTAGAAAGCAATTTGAAATCATGCACAAAAAGCTATTAAACTATGTATACCCTTTGACCCAGCATTACTCCTACTAGGTTTATACCCCAAAGAGATAAAAAGAAAAGGACCCATATGTATAAAAATATTTATATCAACTCTTTTAGTGGTGGCAAAGAGTTGGAAACTGAGAGAATACCCATCAACTGGTGAAAGGTTGAACAAGTTCTGGTATATGAATGAGAAGGAATACTAGTATGCTATAAGAAAAGATGCAGGGAATGGTTTAAGAAAAACCCAGGAAGACTCAAATGAATTGATGCAAGGTGAAATGAGCAGAACCAGAACAATTTATACATAACAGTATATTGTAAAGATAATCAAATGTGGGGGCAGAGCCAAGATGGAGGAATGAAAGCAGGAACTCACCTGAGCTCGCTCATAAATTCCTTTAGTTATCTCTAAAAAGTGAATCTGAATGGATTTTAGAGTGGCAGAATCCTTTGGGAGACAGAGTGTGGCAAATTTTCAGCCCAGGAAAGTGCAAAAAATCAACTGGTAGTATTTGTCGCACTGGGCAAGGGAGCACAGAGTGCAGAAGGCTGCACCAGCACAGACCTGACCATAGTGGAGCCAGAGAGATACTGGGCAAACTGATTTACCCACTACAGGGGTGATTCCCAAACCTCTCATCCAGAACAGGGTGGTAAGAGATCACCTGCAGCAGCAGCAGCAGCTTTTCTTAGGGCTATCAGTTGACAGTCTAGATATTTAAAAATCACCTATCTGAAATTCCTGGAGCCAAGATGGTGGAGGAAACCATAGCTGCTCTCATCCCCCTCTTTGACCCTGAAAAACCCTTAGAATATTGCCCCAATGTAAAATCTTGAAATAATGAAACCAGCGGGAGGCTTGGGAAATCTGGAGGAAGGGTGTGGCTGTGGCTGTGGCTGTGCTGAGGCTAAAGTACAGGACAGGAGACATCCCAACAAGCCCCATTTCAGATGACCGGCATGAGATCCTGAACCCCAGAGGGGTGGAGCCAGCAAGTGCTAATACCAGAACCCCAGGTGTGCCTTTGCATAACCAGGGGAATTGGCAGACACCAGCACGTCCCCCGCCACCAGCAGCTGAACTGGCCTGAGCTCTAGTCCAGGGGTGCAGAGGTGGAATCCTGAAGTGACCAGACCACCCCTCCTCCACACCTCAAATCAAAACAACTCTGAGGTACTACATCTCACTGGTCAGATTGGCTAACATGACAAAACAGGGAAATGATAAATGCTGGAGAAGATATGGGAAAATTGGAACACTAATGTCTTGTTGGTAGAGCTATGAACTGATCCAACCATTCTAGAGAGCAATTTAGAACAACGCCCAAAGGACTATGAAAATGTGCATACCCTTTGACACAGTAATACCATTTCAAGGACTGTATCCCAAAGACAGCATACAAGTAGGAAAAGGACCCATATGTACAAATACATATATACATATGGAGAGAGAGAGAGAGAGAGAGAGAGAGAGAGCGCAGCTCTTTCTGTGGTGGCAAAGAATTGGAAATAAAGGGGATGCCCATCAATTGAGGAATGGCTAAAGAAGTTGTGGTATGTGAATGCAATGGAATACTATTGTTCTATAAGAAATGAGGAACAAATGGACTTCATAATAACCTGGAGAGACTTATATAAACTGATGCTGAATGAGGGGAGCAGAACCAGGAGAACATTGTACACAATTAGAGACATCATATGAGCGATGACAAATTTCAACAGATTGGGCTCATTTCAGCAATGTGAGGCTTTAAGAAAACTCCAAAAGACTCATGATGGAAAAGGCTATCCACATCCAGAGAAAGAATTACAGGGTCTGAATGCAGATTGAAGCAAACTATTTGTTCTCTCTCTTTTTTGTTTTGTTTTGTTTTGTTTCTTCTTTCTCTTTGTTCATTCCATTGATTATAATCCTTCTTTACAACTTGACTAATGTTTAATGTGAAGGTATTTGTAGAACCTATGGGGGACAGAGTGGGGAGGAGAGAGAGGAGAAGAAATTTTGAACTCAAAAGCTTGTGGAACTGAATGTTGTAAACTAAAAGTATATTTTAAAAAATATCCAACTGTGAAAGACTTAGTAACTGATCAACACAATGATCTACCATGATTCAAGAGAACTCATGATAAAGAACTGATGGACTCAGAGTCAAATTGAAGCATATCTTTTCCTCTTTTCTTTTTTTTTCCAGAACATGGCTAATGTATAAATTTGTTTTGCATGACTGTATTTGCAATGAGTTTTGTATTTCTTGCTTTCTCAGTGGTGAAGGGAGAAAATCTGGAACTGAAAATAAAATAAAACTGAATTAAACATAAAACATAAACATATGAGTCAAGAGAAAAATAAAAAAGCAAACTTGATCAAACAATTGTAAGGAACTAAATAAGGATATCTTATTTAGATTCTAGTATGGGAAGGTGATACACATATCTCCTTAGAACCCTATTATCATCAGGAGTCAGAGACAGAGTCTAATAATTCAGAAGATCTGAAAGTGGTTTTGATATGTTTCAATGATCTTCTTCTTTTTGGAAGGGGGGAGGGTAGGGCAATTGGGGTTAAGTGACTTGCCCAAGGTCACGTGGCTAGTTTTTTTGTGTTAAGTGTCTGAGGCTGGATTTGAACTCAGGTCCTTCTGACTCCAGGGCCAGTGTACCACCTGGCCGTCCCTGTTTCAATGATTTTAAAAGAGAGGGAGGAAAGAATACACTAGGGGAAGAATGGGAGAAAAAGGGTGGGGAAAATTATCTCATGGTAGTGGGGTGCATGAGAAGACTAAACCAATAAGAAGGAAGGGCTAAGGAGAGCAGGTGATACTTGGCCGGCCACCTTTGCATTTCCTACCTGGCTGTACTCTTTTGCACTAGCCCCCTTCTACTTCCATCTTTTCAGCTTCTTTTTGTGTTGTCTTCCCCTGTTAGATTGTAAACTTCTTGAGGGCAGGGACTCTCATATTTATATCCCCAGTGTTTAGCACACTGACTGTCACATAGCAGGTGTTTAATAAAATGTTTACTGAATGACTCATTTGAATTGGTCGAAGGAAGAAGAATACACATACACACACACACACACAGTTGGGCACAGAGAAACACTACTCAACAGGGAAACAGGAGATAAATGGGGGAAAGGAAGAGAGAGAATAAGAAGGGTAGATTAAGTGAGGGCAGCTAGGTGGTCCACTGGGTAAAATGCCAGACTTGGAGTCAGGAAGACTAATCTTCATGAGTTCAAATCTGGCCTCAGACTCTGACTAGCTGTGTGACCCTAGGCAAGGCATTTAACCCTACTTGCCTCAGTTCCTTATATATAAAATGAACTGGAGAAGGAAATGGCAAACCACTTTGGTATCTTTGCCAAGAAAATCCCAAATAGGGTCAGTGAAGTGTCAGAAGTAATTGAAAAACAACTAAACAAAGCTTAAGTGAGGGATTAGTCCAAAGAAAAACAAACAATAAGGAGGATGGAGCTCAAAAAGGGGTTTTAAAGGAAAGATAAGAACCTGTGATTGAATGCTGGATGAAGTTAAAAGAATCAAGGCAGGCGAGCAGAAGCAGATAGCACCAAACCTAAAGCAGAGGTACTGAGTTTACTTATTGTCCCTGGACACCCTCTTCTTTATAAAGTAGGCCAGGAAACAAAGGGAGAGAAAAATACAAGGGGAGAAGATAAAGGAAAATATGCTAACAATAGTAATTGCTATTAATGCCAATGGGTTAAACTCACCCATAAAACAGAAGAGGATAGCCAAATGGATTAGAAAGCAAAATCTAATCATGTGTGGGTTTATTAGAAACATGTGCAACATAAAGAATCATACAGAGTTAAAATAAGGGGTAAGAGTAGAATCTATTCTACTTCAGCTGAAGTTAAAAAAAAAAATCCCTTATGATTTCAGACAAGGTGACAGCAAAAATAGATTTAATTTAAAAAGACAATCAGGGAAACTGCATATTTCTCAAAAGCTACCATACACAATTAACATTAGTGCTAAGTACCATTGTGGCATAGCATCTAAATGATTGAAAGAAAAGTCAAATGAGTTATGAGGAGAAAGAGTAAAACTCTAATAGTGGGGGCTCTCGATTAATAGTAAAACAACAATAGTGGGAGTCCTTTCAGACCTAGATAAATCTAACCAAAAAACAAACAAAAAGAAAATTAAGGACTTGAATGGCAATTTAGAAAAGCTAGGCATGATAGACCTCTGGAGTTCATTGAATAAGAACGGAAAGGAGTTTTTATATTGATCATCTGGGCAGGGCAGCTTTACAAAAACCAAACCATGTATTAGGGCATAAAAGCTTCACAAACAAATACAGAAAAGCAGAAATACTAAACACATCTTTCATAGACCATAATGAAGTAAAAACAAGGTTCAGTAAAGGGCTACTGAGGAAAGGATTAAAAACTATTTGGAGACTAAATAACTTAATCCTAAAGAATTAATGGATCAAAGAATGAATTTTTGTTTTTAAAGAATAATTCATTAAAGATAATGGCAACCACAAAGCAACATGCCAAAATTTTGAGGATGCAGTTGTCAGCTCTGAAAACATGACCAAAGAGTCACATACGTTATTCAACTGCATAACTCTAAAAATATCAAAGACCTCACATGGATTATCACGATCATAGTTAACTCTAGAAAATAAAATAAAATCATCAAAAAGCTAACAATAGTCATAAGCAAAAACATTTTCTTTATTCTGTTGAAGGAGGGAAACCAGACACATGTGTTGGGGTCTTCTCTAACAGGAGATACAAAGCAGTGAGGCTAAACCTAGATAGACAGATAGATAGACAGATAGATAGATAGATAGATAGATGATAAACAGATAGACACATACCCACATACACATATGTATGTGGACATATGTATACATAATATCTATATGTGTATATACACGCATACACATATATATATATATATATACACACACACACACACACACACACAAAGAATCAAACAGTATCGTGTTGCAACAGTGGGGAGGCATAATGGCAATCATGAGACAAGGTTGCCCAGTGACAAAAAGTACATTCACAGCAGGGCTTCATGTCTAGGCCTGTTGATGCTTGCCCAAGCTCAGGGACAGTCAGTTCTGTGATTTAGTTACAGCAGAGTACATCCAGAGGATCAACACAAAGGATTGTTGTTATGCCAAACTCAGGGTACAGCTTGCTTGTTCATCCTTAGCTCTGGAAAAACAGGGTGTCTCCCAATAGTAAGAAGAGAAGGGTGGTCTTGGCATGGAGATCCTGACACAGGCAGTCTTTAGGGGAAATTTTATATCTCTAAACATTTTCATCAGTAAAAGAAGAAATTGATGAATTGGACATTTAACCAAAAAAACATAGAAAACCAACAAATTTAAAACTCCCAAACACCAAAATACAATCCTAAAAATTAAGAGATAAATAAAATAGGTAAACTCTTAGCTAACTTGATTTTTTTTAAAAAAGATGATGAAATTGCCAATATCAGAAATGAAAAAGATAAATTCACAACCAATAAAGGCGTCAATGAAATTATCAGAAACTATTTTGCTCAATTGTATAGCCAAAAAATTGACAAAATAAACTAAATGGATAAATATTTACAAGTGTAACAACCTCTGTAAGGGGTTGGCTGGCTACAAAGTCCCTTGGTATTTATACTTCTTCCCAGTTTGGGGAAAGGGCAACTCGAGATCAGCCCTCAAACAGGGGGAAGGTGAAGGTTTTTCACCCAGTGTCCATAACTATAGACAACAGTTTGGGTTGACTCTCAAGGAGATTGAGAAGAAAAATAGCAGTTATCCCATGGCAGTGACAGGACCAGGGCAGTAGCTAGTGCCACACCTGCAGCTCTATTCTGTAAGATCATGAAAGATGTCCTCTGTAAAATGGACATGTGATAGGTATGACTATGTGTTTTATCATTGGCACTGGACACTGTAGCAGGAGCAAAGAGAGATACAAGCCAGTTGAGAGGAACGGGCAGATCCTATCCTGCCCCAGCCTTACTTCCACTTTGTTATTCTTAAATTTATTCTGTTAAAGAATACATTTGTGGGGTCTAATATTATTTCTTATAAACATCTCTGATTGACCCTGTACTTATTGTTTCTGGGTGTTCCTTTTTTTGTAGTAAGGGTGCGGTGGGAGCCAGGCAGAAGAGAAGGATCTTCATAGTGCCAGGGCTGGGAGCTTAACTCCTACCCCATTTGTTAGTATAAGCATGAGCTTTTCATAACTGCTCTCATAAGGGCAGAATTACTATTAATTCAGGACCTATTTTATAAATCTACATCATAGACGTGAGTCAAGACACAAAAATATAAAAAGCTCACATTAATAGAACAAGGAATAGGGGACTTAACCCAATTTCGGAAAAAGAAACAAGTCATAAATGAATTCCCAAAAGAAAAAACTCCAGACCAGATGAATTCACACTCAAATTCCATGAAACATTTGAAAAGCAATTGCAATGCTCCATAAAACTTAAATATGTTTCATGTCCAGTTTCCTTAAATGAGGGTGACAGGATCCCGAGTCTGTACTCAATATGCAATGTGGGTATTGGGTATAGAATATCCTATTCCCCTCACCACAGGAAATGTGCAAAGGACTCGCAGGAGCCCATAAGCAAATACAGAAACATAATGTGCTTTAAAAGTCCATTAGACTCTCCCCAGTAGGCAAGGGCACTTTGAGATGTATTGGACAAAATCTTCCTCTCAGTGACCTGCACTGTCCAAGCATCTCATGATAAGAGAAAAATTGGCAAGATCTAGATCTCTTGCCACCTCACTCATGCTGAGGCTTTGGTCCTCCAGCTTCCAAATTTAGGAAGTTTCAATCTCTTAGGAAATCTCAAACATGTGCTTGCCCCCAAAGCTGGGAAAATTTGCTCTCCATATCCTACTTCTCAGGCAATGCAGCTCTGCTATGAAGGGACTCTGGTTTCTGACCTAAGCTTGGAAAAGGAAAGAGAAAGGTAGAATCCTGTAAGGGACTAGAGGTCCAGTCTCAGTTCCCATTTCAGTTCACCTGGCACACAACAGGCACTTAATAAATGGTTACTGACTGACTGATTGAATGGCTAACTAATGCCATTGACTCAACTACTATTCTGCTTCCTCCCCTCTCTTCAAAAACAAATGATCTGTTGAGAGTCATTTTAGGCAGTGAGCCTTAAGTAGTTTTAGAGTATTTACTAAGTTGGGTGGCTAGACAGCACAGTGGATAGAACACCAGGCCTGGAGTCAGGAAGATTCATCTTCTAAGTTAAAATCTGGCATCAGATACTTACTAGCTGTGTGACCCTGGGCAGGTCACTTAACCCTGTTTGCCTCAGTTTCCTCCTCTGTAAAATGAGCTAGAGAAGGAAATAGCAAACCACTTTAGTAACTCTGCCAAGAAAACCCCAGATAGGGTCCCGAAGAATCAGACATGACTGAAAAGTGACTGAACAACTAAACTGAAAGCTATAAGATAGGGAACATGGATGAAAGTTCATCTACTGACAGCCAATCATTGGTTCAGTCACTTGGTAGAACAGAGAGGGATCACCTCTGCGCAGTGAGAATATAGAACATGAGGCCTCCTTAGAATCATTGATTCTTTGTGAAACGAAGCAGTCTAAAATCAAGGATGTGCTGGTCAGTATTTAACAACCTGTATGGTTAAATTTAATCTGCATTTTTAACATTTTCTTTTTCACTTTCTTATGTCTAGAAATCACCAAAATAATAAATCAAGTTGCAAAAGTGGTATGACTGATTCATTCAACTCTACCCCACTTAAAGTAAGTGATAAGATATCAACCAATCAATTTAAATCACAGGCCTTACTCAAAGTATGAAATGTCTTTTCAACTGTAATGACATTCCATTAGAATTGTGTTTGCTTCGGGGATCATCTATAAACTTTTTTTGAGGCAATCAGGATTAAGTTAAGGATTAAGGATTATGACTTGCCCAGAGTCATACAGCTAATAAACGTCTGAGGCCAGTTTGAGTTCAGGTCCTCCTGATTCTATCCACTGTGCCACCAACCTGCTCCATCTGTAAATTATCAAAGGAATTGAAAAGAGATTCATTTGAAAAGTTGGAGCTAACCTCCCTGAAAGAGAACTGCTTGGAATTGGAAGAGAGAAGCCTCAGTTCTGGCTTCAGCCTAGGTTTTCTTTCCTTAACTCCTCTGGTGGAGGAAGACCTTATACATTTCAAAGGACCAGAGGATATTGGACTTCCCACCCTCCCAGTGGTGTTCTAGTGGTATCCTGGATTGGCTGGTAGTACTGTCTACATTGAGAGCCAAGGAGAGTCTGGATGCAGATTCACCATGCTCATCAAATTTTCCTGAGCACTCCACGAATGGGAAAATGGGTTCTTTGCTCCATGTTCTAAGCTGGAGCCCACTTCCCCCTGGACTCTGTATATACTGGTAGGACATTGCCATAGACTTTCAGGGATATTTTGGTAGATAAATGTGCCTATTGTTACATATTGATAACATATGTAAGCATAGTTGTTTATATTGATCATCACTGTTCTATCTTCGCCACTTTTGTTGTCATTCTCTTACTAAGAATTTGATTACACTCTGTTCTTGGTTTTTGTACAAAGTAGACTTAAAAGGAAAGGGGATCCCGTAATCTAACAAATACGGCAATCTGCATTCAGCACTATCCTCCACAATGACCTTGGGCACAGTCCCTTATTAATTTGTTGTTATGGTTTTTGTTTGGTCATCTCAATCGTGTCTGACTCTTTGTGATCCTGCGGCTCTGTCCGTGTGGTTTTCTAGGCCAAGATACTGGGGTGGTCCGACATTTCCTTCTCCAATGGGAAACAGAGGTTAAGTCCAATGCTCTATCCACTGTACCACCTCGCTGCCCTATTACTTGGTACTGCGATACTTAACTTATATGGAGCTAATGAAAGTATCCAGAAAAAACTCAGTTATGATAATGTTGGATTAGTCATTTGAAAATCTGAATTCTAATCCTGTTTCTGTGACTAAATTAGCTACACTGCCTTAGACGAATCACTCCCAACTTAAGACTACTCACCAGTAAAATGGAAATAATACTACTTGTCTACCTTACAAGATAATTGTGAGGATAAAATATCATAGTGTATGTGAAAATGTTTTGTAAACTATAAAACACTATAAAGGTTTTAGGGATTTAAATACCATAAATCACGTAAGTCACATGGTTGGAGCTTTTTTGTCAAATTTTATTTTGTTTTTGTCACTACCCAAAAATGTATTAAGGTTTTACCTCAAAAGATTTTTAGAATCTTCAACACATTTTTGGAGTCCTAGAGTCCATGAACCAGGCTATGAGCCTAAGGGGACTCTGGAAACAGCCGTGTCCTTCAAAGATTCTTCCAGACTGATCAGGGCTGTGAGCAGAGAGAAGAGAGACCTGAGCCCTAACAGAAACACTTGAGTAGATGCTCTGGTCCTAGAGGCATATAAGTGTCTTTGATATTCCAGATCTTGATCTGGGGGTATCTGGAGTTACAAATTACGAAGTGGGAATTGCCACCATCTGTGTTATTCCTTCATGGAGGCAGGCAGCCTGCCCTGAGCCAGTTTAGGAGGAAGGGGTGCAGGATGGACAACTGAACAACAACAATGCAAGTCACTTAAGCCCTGTTTTCCTCTTCTGTAAAATGGGGGTAATAATATCACCTGCCCCTGAGAGTTGTACAGAGGACCCAGTAAGGTAATACTTGTAAATCAGTCTGCAAACCTTACAAAGTTGGAAAATGCTATAGATTCTCCTTCTCTTTCTCTCGTTCCAAACTCACTAAAACTAAGAGGATTGTAAATGCAAATGCATCTACCTTGTGTTTTGGACCCACGATCTGGATTTCAAACTCTTGTGCTTGGGCTAAGCCTATGTGAACACTTTAATAAAGCAACAAGGCCTGGCTTCCTTAGCACCTTCTTCTTCTATTCTGCTTTCCCAGTGTTGAAGCCAGTGGACATTTTGGCAGAGGTGCTGTGGTTTGGCACAAGGCAAAGTGAACTCCATTTAGATATGGGAAAGTCCTGGTGCCAGCTCACTTGGAACAGTTAAGTGGGCCCTCTGTGAATAGCACTGCTTTCCCAAGAGCGTCAGAGTTGGGAGCAGTGGGGGCAAGCTGCAAAGAAAAAGGTTTAGGTTCAGTGTCAGAAAAAATCTCCCAACAATTAGTTACCCCAAAGTGAGTTGCCTTGGGAAGTAATGGGCTCCCCCCTCATTGGGGGTCTGCAAAAGGCAGATTGGTCATTTGACAGATAAATTATAGAGGCTTGGAGGCGGCTAGGGGGCACAGCGAGTAGAGCACTGGCCCTAGAGTCAGGAGGACCTGATTTCAAATCTAAACACTTAACACTTAATAGCTGTGTGACCTTGGGTAAGTCACTTAACCCAATTGTCCTCTGCCCTTCCCCCCAAACAACAGCAACAACAAAAAATTATAGAAGCTTGTTCAGGTAAAGATTGGATTAGAGGTGGATACTAAGGGTCCTTCCAAATCAGATTCTGGGATTCTGAGATCCTTGATACTGCCCTCCCCTGGTAAAAAGCCTCAAAGATCAACAAACTCTTATTAAGGGCCTACTATATGCTAAGCAACTGTGCAGAGTGCAAAAAGAGGTAAAAGATGGTCCCTGCCCTCAAGGAGCTTACAATCTAAAGGAGAAGATAATAAGCAAACCAATGGGAACTACCAAGCCATGCACCAGATAAAAAGGGAAATCAATGGGGGAGGGAAAATCCAAGAATTAAATAGGGTGGAGAAGGGGGACAGCTTTCTCTGAAACCATTTCTAGCTATACCATGTATTCAGGCTATTTTAAAGAATTAGAAAACTGTTTTTAATAAGTAAAAACTGAGTGAGGGACTTTCTAGGTTGGATCTACAGAAAAAGATCTCTCCTAGGTCACTTTAGGTCATTTTGAGACTCAGAGGAGCTCTTCCAGAGTGGGAAAGTTGATGAGGAGAAATCATCTCATCCAGCCCTGTGTGCGATGCCTGAGTTCCTCTCAGAGCACTTGCAGGCCCAAATCGTGTATGGCAAAGATACTGCTTAAATGCCCTCTAGCAAGGCAGCCAATTTCACTGTGGGACAGCTCTCCATATTAGAAAATTTTATAATGAAACTAAATCTGCCTCCTTGTAACTTCCACCCATTGGTTTGGGAACATTTGCTTAGCCAAAGTGACTTCCTATGTCTGCTTAAAAATTTTATAATAAACAATTCACAAAAAGAAAGAGGAAAGTATGGCATAAATCCACTAGCCCCTGCAGATTACCTAGGATCTTAAACCCCATATCAAATGAAAAAAGGGCCTATGAGCCAAGTTTAGCAATGTTCCACATCTCCAAGTAAGCCCTCAGGGATCAATTCAAAACCAAAAAATGTGACTCCTCTTCCCTGGAACTGTGTACACTTCAGCAGGAAGAATTCTTTTTTCATGAATCTGGCCAAATGTTTCTTATTTATTTATATTCTCTTTGTACAGTGATTGGAAAGTCTAGTCATTTTATCTGGCTGTCTCTCTTCTTTTTATGATAACCTTGCAAGCTGAAACGACAAATTTCTTCTTTATATCTTAACCCTAACTTACTTCTCCACTGTCCCAACTCCCTACTGCCTATGACTTCTCAGAATCAAAGAATAGCAGAATTTGAATATTGAACAGGATGTGATCCAACCCATACCTGAAATTTTGCTCTACTCCAACACACCCGACAAGTGTTAATCCAGCACTTCCTTGAAGGCCTCCAAGGAAAAGGAACCCACCACTCATTTTCGGCAGCCCACTTTACTTTGGCGACAGCTCTAATTATTAAGAAGTTTCTCCTGACATCGAGCCTAAACTTAGAACATTTGAGTTTCCACCCATCATTCCAGGTTCTGACCCTTGAGGCCAAACAGAATAAATGTGATCCACCCTCAGCAGGGGAGTCCTTCAAATATTTGAACATTTTTATTCCACCTCCCTCTCCACTTTCTTCTTTACAGCAGTCTAACTACCTCAAATCCTTCAACTTATCTTCATTTGACATAAACTCAAGATCTTTCATTACACTGGTAAAAAAAAATATGAAGAATAATAATGGAAAAAACTGGAAAGATGGGGCCTATTTGTATCAGATCTCAAACTGTACAATGAAGTAACCATTAAAATAATTTGATATTGGTTTTCAAAACGGGAGTTTGATCAATAGAACCCATTAGATACATAACATATAGAAGCAAACAAGTACAATAACATAGTGTTTGATAAACCAGAAGACCCCAGTTACTGGGGAAATCAATCACTGATTTCACAAAATCCCCTGGGAAATTGGCCAGCAGAAATTGGATTTAGACCAACATCTCATACAATATCCTAAGATAAGCTCCCAAAGGATATGGGACCTAGATATAAAAAGTCCAGCATAAACAAATTAGAAGAGCAAGGAAGAAGTGACCTTTTAGATCTTTGGATAGAGGAAGAGTTCATGATAATGTTCATCACATGACATGTGATCCAATGACAGGAGCACACAAGATAAAATAGATAGTTTTCATTATACAAAATTTTAAAGTTTTTGCACTAACAAATCTAATGCAGTAAAAATTAGAAGGAGAATGTGTAATTGAAAAAAATATGCTAACAATCTAATTTCCAAGATATATAGGGAATGGATTCAAATTTATAAGACTAAGACCTATTCCCCAATAAATAAATGGTCAAAGGAGTTTTCAAAGGAAGAAATCTAAGATATCAACAGTCATATGAAAAAATATCCTAAATCATTAATAACTAGAGAAATACAAATTAAGGCAATTCTGAGGCTCCACTTCATACCTATAAGATTGCAAAGATGGCAAAAGAGGAAAATGACAAATGCTGGAGGGATTGTGAGAAAACAGGCACACTAGTACACTATTGTGAATTGGTCCAGCCATTCTATAGTCATTTGGAACTATGCCTCTAAAGTTATGAAACTGTGTATACCCTTTGACCCAGATATATTACTACTAAGCCAATACCCCCAAAGAAAACGAAGAAGAGGAAAAATATCTATACGTGCAAACACATTTATTGCAGTCCTTTTCAACACAGTTAAAAAATGGAAACTAAGGAGGCACCTTCCAAATGGGAAATGACTAGACAAATTGTGGCACATGAATGTGATGGAATCACATTTTACCATAAGATATGATGAAACAGAGAATTTCAGAGGAAGCTGGGAAGGTATCTATGAATTGATGCAGAGTGAAGTGAGCAGAACTAACAAAAAAATTTATACAAAGATAACATTTTAGAGAAAAACATCTTTGAAAGACTTTAGAACTCAAATCAATACAATAATAAACCAGGAGTCCAATAGGAAATGAAGATGAAATATGCCCCTCATCTTCTCACTGAGAAGCAATTAACTTAAAATGCAGAAAGAGGCATATATCTATATATATATCTAGATAGATAGATAGATAGATAGATAGATAGATAAAATGTGGAAATTTGATTTGCTGGACTATACACCCTATGTATCGAGGAATTTATTTTGGAGGATTTAAAAAAATTTGCCCAATGGGAGATAGTAAGGGAACAAATTAATTTTTCTTAAATACTTGTCACTTGAAAAATAAAAATAATAACTTACTTTTAAAAAGGAAATGAGTTTAGTCTGACATGAACTGTTCTTGATGAAATCATGTAGTCTCCTTGTGATCACTGCTTCCTTTTCTAGAATTTGACCATAATAATAATAAATAATAATATACTGTAGAATTTTGCCAGGAATCCTATGGATCATAGCACACCAATACTGTCTATGGGGTTTTCTTGGCAAAGATACTGGAGTGGTTTGCCATTTCCTTCTCTAGCTCATTTTATAGATGAGGAAACTGAGGCAAACAGGGTTAAATGACTTGTCCAGGGTCACACAGCTAGTAAGTGTCTGAGGCCAGATTTGAACTCAGGAAGATGAGTCTTTGTCACTCCAGGCTCAGTGTTCTACCCTCTTGATCAAAGGTATGACCATCTATCTCTCTGTGTAGCTGATGTGGAGTGAAAGAGTAGCTCACGAGAACTGAGCAGACTGAGAGAATTTGAGGTATTTGTGGGAACATCAATATCTATATGCTGTATTCACTATTTATATGAGGTCAGGAAATTAGGAAGAGAAAAATTCAATTGACTAAACATTCATTAAGTACCTACTATGTACGCGGCACTGTGCTAAGGATACAAAAAGAGGCAAAAGACAAATTCTTACGTCAAGGAGCTAGACCATGAGCCAGGCACTGCACTCCTTCAGAAAGAAAAGAGAATGTCCTGAGGGGTCAATAGAGAGCAGCCAGAAGGACCTGCACTTGTGATCCATTTGAACTGCATGAACCTCAGAAGAGTAGAAGTTGCTTAGTAAAGGTGCTAAAGGAGAGTATGAATGTGGCAGTGGGATTCAGAGTATTTTGGGAAAGTTTTGAGAGAATCATATGGTTAGACTCAATTGTTCCCCACTTAAGGTTCGATCTGGTGGTCAGGGTGGATCCTGTGAGATACTAGGAGGCCAGTCTTAGGGTAGGCAGGAGCTGGTGGAGACATGAGAGCTTGGTGGAAAGGCCAGAGTGCCTTGCTTGCCCTGGGAAAGGTTCTGGAAAGCAGAATATAAAAGAAATATTGTCCCCAGAGATTTCTGAGTACTGGAGATGGCCCTGGGGCATAGAGCCTGGCACTGAACAGCTTTCTCCTAGATTGGACTGGGCCATTGGATGGAGTGGGATTTGCTTCCTAGTCATATTCAGGCCTGGTGCTAGAGGGAGCCTTGAGCAGGGAAAAAGAGGAAGAATGGGGAAGGAATTGGAAGAAGAGGAGGTCTTGTGAATTTTAAAAGGTATTGAGCAAAGTCCCTCAAGGAGAATGTGGGGTTAAAGCTGTCAAAGGACAGGAATTGTATTTCAGGAAAGTAGTGGATAGAAGACATGTATGTTAGTCACAGAAAGATAAGAAAAAATGTCAGCTGGGTTCTGAGCTCCCACTAATCAGATCATCTGGTTCCTGTGCTGGAAAGCCACAGAACTCTACAATGCTCCTGTTTTCCATGCCAGCATCCTGTTGTGGGCAATTTGATAAATGTTGCTCCTTCTGTGTTGGGGAAAGTCATCAATAGGGAGCTAAGACCAGCATTTCCTTGGGAGACAGGTATGGGGGTAGAGGAAGGGAAGAGATGTGGCTACTTAATTTAATATCTTGATTTGCCACACTACCCTGTTTTCAATAAGTGACTTTTTCTGGTGATTTCATTTTGGAAGCAGCATGGTGCTGCAAAAAAACAAAAAACAAACCCACTAGTTGTGGAGACAAAAGTCCTGGGTTCAAATCCTTACTCTGCCACTTACTAGCTGCAAGACTGTGGGCAAGTAATTTAAGTTATATAATCTCCCTAGGCCTCTGTGTCCTCAACTCTAAAATCAGAAGGTTGGACTAGATAACCTCTAAGATCCTTTGCCCTAAATCTATTATTCTGTGATCCAAACTGCTCTGTTTTTTTTTTTTAAGAAAATGAGCTCAATGCAGTAGAGCTTGAGCCAGATACAAAATTGTTTACACAAAAGGGAACCCCCAATCCAGAAGGAATTGAAGGTTCCCAGATTGTAACAAGGCCTGAGGAGGCCTTTGCTACACTTGCAAACAATGACCTTATCTTTCATTCATCCCCACCCTATGGGTACATAGCAGGCATTTAATCAATCAAGAGTAATGACGATATTAGTAAGCAGAAAAGCACCACGCTGCCACTGGAAAATGGTGAATCTAAGATTTTCTTTTCCTCCAAACTCTCCTTTCTACCCCTTTTTGGAAAGTACATAGCAGAAATCTAATGAAGGACAGGGCAGTGAGTCTAGTCTATATGAACATATGCAGAGTGCGTGGTTGATGTATAGCCATTCTATAATGGAGCAAAGTCCTGAAGTCTGCCTATACCAGCAATAGCAGAGATGCAGACTTACATACCTATCAGACCTGTCACATTTGCATAAGAACTTGGAGGGAGCAATGCTCTGTAGATCCTAGGAGATGGTAGAGGGAGAGAGTGTGTCCCTGGTGTTGGGGGGAAATATTTGTATTTCTATTCTTGCTATATCTGCTGGAATAGGATTGGGATTTTCATTCATTACAATAGGAATTATTGAATTAGTTTTCCCTAAAAGGTGACATAGCTGTCCCTGGGATTTGTTCTGCCTCCCTGTAATGTTAATGGGATATAAGATCTTCCCCACCCATTAATAGGTCTTATGTGGAGCCCATTAAGGGAAGTTTGCTTAGGGGAATCTTTCTTATAGGCTTTCACATCTTTTGTTAATTTCTAATTAGGCACTGAGTCTTAAGGGTTGTGATGCCCTCCGGTTCTAAAAAGGGTATATATACTCTGAGGTTAGCATTTTGCTTTGGGGCTCACTCTTTGGAAGAATGTTCTTGTGATCTGACCAGATGAGACTTTGGGTAGCCATTAAGGAGGCTCCCTCCCCCACCCTTTGAAAAACCCAGATGTTGGTGCTTCTCTCTCTGATAACTATGTATGTATTGCCTTGGACAGACAGTTGGTTCTGTCTGTTGATCTGTGCTAATTTCTCCGACAGTTAGAAGCCCTGTCTGTTGGTCTTTATTTCTCTGCTTATATTTTCTCTGTTAGTTTGTTTGGATTTTCTCTGAAGTTCATGGTGCTGCCTTTTCCCCTGAAGTATTGAATGTAATTAAAAAGATTGTTGACCCCTTGAATAGCTATCTTTCCTAGTAAAGCAGATCTAAGAACCTGTGCTTGCAGCCATCCTGGGTATGCCAGTGTGGTTGCCACTCTACTCCCTAGAGGCAGTTCCCTGGTCACCTAAAGGGATAAAAAGTCCCACCAACATGCAGTCGGTGGGACAACTTGGTGGATGTTTGAAGACAATATCACTCCCTACTGACCAGATATATTTCCAGGTTTCATATGGAGAAGAGGGGGACCAGCTCTAGAGAGGCTTCATACCATTGTATCCTTGTTGTATACCCTTGCTGCAACAGGACAAGATTTTTGTTAACCATACAATGATTTGTGAGTGCCTCATATTGTCCTATCATTCAGTCTGAGCTAATAGGGTGCTGGCCTTAGGCCCAACTCCAAGGTAAATATTGCTTAGTAAAAGCTAATTGATGTTAATTAATTAAGTAGAACTAAAGTGTTAATCACTGATGGCTAACAGTGAGGAGAATGCATCAGAATGGAAGTTTGAATCAACAGCATTAGAAAAAGATACCCCTAACCTCTCAAGGGTACCCCTGGAATCCAGAGGGAGAGATATAGCCAGCTTTACTGTTGGAGATTGAGGCCAGTCACCTGCTACAAAAATAATCACGTGTAATTTTATGTGGAATTGTGCTTAATGTTTTCTGCTATTAATCCCTGGATTCAGTGTATACCCTGGGTAAATCCTTAACTGTTCTATGCCTATGTATGCTATTCAGTCACGTCCTACTCTTTGTGACTCCATTTGGGGTTTTCTTGGCAACCACTCTTGGTCACCATGCAGAGAAAAGTGAGCAGAACCAGGAAAACATTGTACACAGTAACAGCAATATTGTGCAACGACCAACTGTGAAATACTAGCTACTCTGATCAAAACAATGATCCAAAATAGCTCCAAAGGATCTGAGATGAGAAATGCTAACCACCTCCAGAGAGAGAACAGATAAAGTCTGAATGCAGATTGAAGCATACTTTTTAAAAACTTTTTCTTATTTGTGTGTGTTTCTTTTGCAACATGGATAATATGGAAATATTTTATAAGATTTCATATATATAATCAATATCATATTGCTTATCTTCTCAAGGGATGGGGAAGGAGAGAGAGTGAGAGAAATTTTAAAAAATTTTTAAAATGAAAGTTGAATATTTTTACATGTAATTGGGAAATATTTAAATGTATATTTTTATTCAATTTAATTTTTTTGTTACATTTTAAGTTCCAAATTGTCTTTTTCCCTTTCTCCCTTCCTCCCTGCACTAGAAAAGGCCACCATTTCACATACACACATACGAGTATACATGGGTATGTATGTATGCAAAACCATACAATGTATTTCTATTTATAAATATTTATAATTTATAATTATATTTATATTTATTATATCTATATTTGTATTATATTTATTTTTATAATTATATTTATTA
>CM053587.1:244103684-244158650 GCA_028646515.1 Pseudochirops corinnae | reverse complement strand
CAGGGCTGGTGCTCTATTCACTGCACCACCTAGCTGCCCCCAGTTCATCATTTCTTACAGCATAGCTGCATTCCATCATAATTGCATACTACAACTTATTCAGCCATTCGCTAGTTGACAATCATCCCCTAAATTTACAGTTCTTTACCACCACAAAGGGAGTTGCTATAAATATTTTAGAACATGTAAGTTCTTTTCTTTTTTCCCTGATAACCTTGAGAAACAGATCTAAAAGTGGTATTGCTGGTTCAGTCATATACACAGTTTTATAACTCTTTGGACACAATTCCAGATTGCTCTCCAAAATGGGTGGATCACTTCAAGGTTTCCACCAACAGTTTATGATGTCCCAATTTTTCCACCTCCCCTCCCACATTTGTCATTATTCCCTTCTATCATTTTAGCCAATCTGAAAAAGTATATATTTTAAAAATCACTCTTGTTCAGCCTACTGCTTACTCATTGCCCTGATGCTTTCCCAGTATAAACATTACTTCTCTGCTCTAGGAAATTGTATAAAGGATTTATAATTTTCTCTTTATTTTTTGTCTTTGAGCTCCGGCCAAATGTGACAGGCAGGCTAAACACCTCAATGTCAGATCTATTTCCCTGTCTTTGGGGATTCACTTGTTTTGTTCAGTCATTTTCAGTCATGTCTGACTCTTTGTGGCCCCATTCGAAGTTTTCTTGGCAAAGATACTAGAATGGTTTGCCATTTCTTGTCCAGTCTGTTTTACAGTGAGGAAACTGAGACAAACGATGTTAAGGGCCTTGCCCAGGGTCAGAGCTAGGAAAGTGTCTGAAGTCAAATTTGAATTCAGATCTTCCTGACTCCAGGTGGGGTGTTCTATCCACTGCATCATCTCGCTATCTTGGGGATTCACTGCCTCCTCTCAAAATGCCCCAAAAGTCTTGCTCTCAGAGTTGTGGCCTTTACTCTGTGGCAGCTTCCTTTGGCCTCACTTAGAGATCCATCCACTTAGGGCTCCACATGCTCCCAGATCCATCTTGCTTACCTTTTGTCAGCTCTGGGCATCTTCTGTACGTCTGCTCAGGAGCTGAGTTCCCCCTTCTAGTCTTACTTGTGCCTAACTGAACTGACTTTTAAAAGTCACCTAGATAGGAAGGCAAATGGCCTGTCATTGTTCATCTTATGATATTACTGCCTTTCTAATTCACTTTAGGGACTTGCTCGCCCAATATAAAAGTATCACATCATAGATTTAGAGGTGAAAGGGACCTTACAAGCCATTAAGACCAACACTCTCACTTTATAGATAAGGAATCACATGGAGTGATATCATTTTAATTTTTTTAAAATGTGCTTAATATTTTATTTTCTCCCAATTATATGTAAATTTTTTAAACATGTTTTTAAAATTTTAATTTAATTAATTAAATGAATTTGATTAAACTAAATTTAAATTTTGGATGCAGTGAATAGAGCACCTGCCTTGGCATCAGGAAGACCTGAGCTCAAATGTGACCTCAGAAGCTTGACATTTACTAGCTGTGTGACCTTGGGCAAATCACTTAACCCCAATTGCCTTGCCTTCTCCTCTCCCCCCGAAAAAGCATTAGCTGCTTGAGTTTTGAGTTCCAAATTCTCTCCCTCCCTCCTTTCTACCTTATTGAGAAGGCAAGCAATTTTATATAGTTAATATATGTGTAGTCATGCAAAACATTCCCATATCAGTCATGTTGTGACAACATTTTTAACAGTCAATTTAACAGTTCATTATTGGTCTCTTTTCTATGATTAGGTCCTGCGCTTTCAAGGACCAGCTCCTTTAATACATATATTGGTATATACAGAATATTAGACAATGGGAGGTGCACTAAACTTCACACAAGGATCTCCCCAAGAAATTAGTGAATGCTGTAAGTCAGGGCTTGATTTATTGTACTGTTGTTCATCTAAATCAAAGTTCTGCAACCTATGGCCCACCACAGGCTATGAATAGTTTTTACATTTTTAAATAAAGTTTTATTGTGTTTAAAAATGTAAAATCTTTTTTTTAGTTCAGTCATACAAAAAACAGGCAGCCTCTGGATTTGGCCCTTGGGCTGCAGTGTGCTGACTTCTCCTAAACCTAGACTCTAGACTTAAGAAAATGATGGAGGAAATGTTAATAATTCAGATTAAACCTGGATACACCAGGTTTGCAGGAACACCACCCCCACGCCCACCCCTCCACAGAACCTAAATCTTGTTAACCCTTATTTGAGGGGACCCTATAAGCTATCAGGTCTAACTCTCCCCTTTCACAGATTAGTAAACTGAGGAAATTTGTTCTAGGTCACATAGCTGGTAAGTATCTGAGGCTGGATTTGAAAGTAGGGCTTCTCCCCTCTTTTCATTTCACCATGTTTGCTTCTCCATTAAAAAAAAAAAAAGGAAAGTTTAGTTATTTTAAAAATTAAAAAATTTAGTTATATTTAAAAATTTTAAAAATATTTAGTTATTTTAAAAAGGAACACTATTGGGAAGGTAGATGTAAACACAGAGCAGAATCTTTGGGTCCTTGACCTGGCTGTGAAGCCTAGGGGATTCTTTTTTGAACCTCGTTGATGGTAAAATACAAAGTTTTCTGGCTTGTAAAGCTCTTCATAGTCTGACTCCAGACTGGTTTCCTGTTCCTTGTGCTGGACATTCCTTTTCCTGCTTCCATACCTTTGCTTAGGTTGTGTCTCCTGCCTAGATTAAAAATCAAGGTAACCTTTAGTTTCTTTGGTTGTATGAATATTTTAATCAAATTTTTATTTTTAATAAACACAAATTTAGAAATAAAAAAAAATTATTTTTCAGTTAAAATTTCCCTTAAGAATAAATTCCTTGGTTGCGCACTAATGAAATATACTCGAATTCAGCAGCACTTAATTTGTACTTAGCACTTAATTCATACTTCTAAGCACAAGGATCTCAGAATGTGAGAGCTATTCAACCCCTTCATCTTACAAGGGGGGAAACTGAGACCCAGAGAGGTGGAGGAACTGGCCCAAGGGCATACAGCCACCACCTTAGGGTTCGAACCCGCGGCTGGAATGGAAATGCACAGGAGCCTCAGTTTTCTCAACCCCGCCCCCAAGCCTCGCGCTTCCCTTCGGTTCCCAGAGGCAGTTTGGAGGGAGCCGGGCCCGCTCTAGGGAGCCGTATTAGCTGCTTGATCACGTGGAGAACCGGGACGGAGGAGAGGCAGGGAGGAGGAGCTCGAGGTTCTGCCGTTGCTTTGAGAACCCTCTTACGCATAGTCCCTCCTCTCCGCGAACGCTGTTTGAGCACTCCCGGCTTCCGTCTTGGCGCTTCTCCGGCTCTGCGCCTGCGCGGTTCCCCATCGCCCTTCATTTCTCAGGAACCGTAGAAGGGCGTACGTCCTCAGGTGAGTTGCGGATACTCTACCTCTCTTCGGCCTACTTTTCTTGTCTGTTGTCCCCAGGCCTTTCCCCTCCTCTCAGACCTATGTCCTGCATCCTTCCCTGCTTAAAAGCGGTCTGTGAGCCTGGAAGGCATGGAGACCTCGGGCCTAGCCGCGCCGCCCCGCCTTGTCCCCGGGGGAGGAAGAGGAGAGAGGAATAGGGTGGGAAACCCGAGCCGGGGATGCCCACCTTTTAAAAATGAATCACAATAACTAGCATTCTCATGGCGCTTCAGGGTTTGCCAAGCGCTTTACTAATGTCTCATCTCGTCCTCACGACGGCCGTGGTCTCGGCGTCTTTGGACGGAGGAGGTTCACCGGGGCCCAGAGACGTAACGTGAGGCGCCCAAGGTCACACCGGCTGGGATTTAGACCCTAGCGCTCCAAGCTTAGCTTCCCTCAACCCTGGGAGGCCGGTGCTGCCGTCCGCGTTTTACACCTAGGGGCACTGAAGCAGACGCGGGTCAGTCAGGTGATTTGCCCTTGGTCACCCACCCTCCCCAACCCTCCCCCCCAGTGTCCGAGGCAGCATTCGGATGCGGATTGATAGCCTCAGCCATCATTTATCGGGGCTTATGGTGTGCCAGGCTCTGTGCTGGGTGCTTTACAATTACAGTCTCATTGGTTCTGCGCGGCAACCCCCAGAGGTAGGTGGTGTTATCCTTATTTTACAGATGAGGAACCCGAGGCTCCAGGGACGGGAGTCTGTTCACTAAGTTATGCTTGTATGCCTTCTTGATGGTATAAGGGAGGAACACTATTGGGAAGGTAGATGTAAACATAGAGCAGAATCTTTGGGTTCTTGACCTTGCTGTGAAGCCTAGGGGATTCTTTTTTGAACCTTGTTGATGGTAAAATATAAAGTTTTCTGGCTTGTAAAGCTCTTCATAGTCTGATTCTAGACTGGTCTCCTGTTCCTTGTGCTGGACATTCCTTTTCCTGCTTCCATACTTTTGCTTAGGTTGTGTCTCCTGCCTAGAATACACTCCTTTAAATTTCATCTGTAAGTTGGAACAGTGATGCTTAACCTCCCACCACATAGGGTTGTTGTAAGGGAAGCACTTTGCAAATCTTCATTATTATTAAAGTAACTGGATGACCTGGGCAGTTCTTTTCACCAGAGTGAATTGCAAAATTCTGTAAAATGCAGTTAATGCTTGTGCAACTGTTGAGGGGGCTGTTATGAGAAAAGCATCAAAGTGCTATATAAATGAGTAATTATAATATAGTTATTCTGCAGATACTTAAATTGATGGCAAGACCAGTAGCTTGGTGGTCAGCCTCATGGGCATTCCTTCTAGGGATGTGAATTGAACTCTACCCTGTGTGCCTCTCTCACATTTGCCACAGTAGGGAGGGATCTCCTTCATTTAGCTTTCTGTTCTTTGATCTTCATAAATATGGTTGATATTGTATCAGAAATGTTTCAGAAGGATTTGCTATCTGTATTTGGAGCTTACCTTTAATATTCTGTCTTTAACAGGAAGAATTGTCAGCATGTCTGCTCCTGTTTTGGCAAAACCACAGCTGCGAGGCCTTTTGGCTAAGCGCTTGCGATTTCATATTATTACAGCATTTGTTCTGTCTTTGGGATGTGCTACTATGTATAAGGTATATATGTTTTAGTTTGTCACTTTAGAAGTATAGGTTAAATCATTTCACCAGGACTAGATGTAATACTCCTTAAAAACTGCTTCTCTTCAAATGAGACACTTGAATAACTTGAAAGTTCAGTGAATTCTGTATACTAGATTTTTTATTCTTCCTCCTCTGTACCCTTGATAAGAACAGTACTTTTTCTGTCCTTATCCTCTGCCCCCTGCAAGCTTACTCTTCCTCCCAACTTCTCTCTTTTGACACCACCTAAATTTATCTCTCACAACTTTCCCCTTTGACTCAATGGCCATAGCTGGTATTTAACCCTTAGCATCTGCTAGCTATTGCAGTCACCTCCTAATCAATCTCCCTACCACCAATATTCTCCCTTTCCAGTCTTCCACATGGCTGCCAAATTGTTATTCCTAAAGCACAAGTCTAAATATGATATTCCTTTGCTCAAGAAGCTTTAATAGGTCCATTCTTGTGTGATGGTAAAATACAAACTTTTCTGGCTTTTAAAGCTCTTCATAATCTGGCTGCAGACTGTTCTCCTGTTCCTTGTGCTTGACATTCCTTTTCCTGCTTCCATACCTTTGCTTAGGTTGTGTCTCATGCCTAGAATACTCTCCTTTTTTGTCTCTTTAAAAAACAAAACTCCATTTAAGATTTTAACTCAATGGTTTTCTCTTTAAATTAATCTTTCCTCATCATCCCTCACTCTCCTTCTTAGTTCTTTGACTCCTTGTCATTTTTTTAATATTCATTTTGTATTTACTTAAGAGTGTGTGCCCAGGTGTGTGTTGTTCCCATTTGTCCCCAATATAGTTTTAAATTCTGTCAGCCATTATCATCATGATAAAACTTCATTAAGAATGGACCATAGAGGGGTGGCTAGTTGGCACAGCGAATAGAGCACCGGCCTTGGAGTCAGGAGGATCTGAGTTCAAATCCTGCCTCAGACACTTGACACACTAGCCCTGTGACCTTGGGCAAGTCACTTAACCCCAATTGCCCTGCTCTCTCCCCTCCAAAAAAAAAGTAGACTGTAGAGCCACATTAGTGGCCGTCTTGTTTTCTTGGTGGTGTTTCACATTACTTTGTTTTCCCCTCCTGAACACTGAATGTTTCTTAAGGAAATATTTTAATTAGGGCAGTGTGATGCGATGAAAAGAATGTTGGATTTGGAGTTTCCGGTTTGCTTTGCCACTTCAGACCTTTGCTACTTCAAACAAGTCATCTAACTTTTGTGGCTCTTAGTTTTTTAATTTACAAAATGAGTAGATTGAACAAGGAGTGTGGATTACAGAATATTAATTTCTTCAAGGATGTGTACATTTTTAGTTTTAAATGAAGTGTGACCTAATCACTGATATAAAGGTTCATAAATACAAATGTCAGTTATTGTTTTAGAAATTAATCATTGATTAGTGAAATCATCGTTTTGAAAATATACTACATTTCTAACTGGAATTTCATATTTTAGTTTGGAGTGGCTGAACCTAGGAAAAGGGCATATCAAAATTTCTATAGAAAGTATGATGCTATGAAAGATTTTGAAGAGATGAATCAGGCTGGTGTCTTTCAATATGGAAAATCATGGTGAAATACACAGGTAATGAAACATTTTGTTATTTGACATAGATTTTATATAATCACAGTATCACAGATAGTTTGTACAAAGGTAGTAGCACTTAGTAGCTTTTAGCAATAAATTTTTAAAATTTTAAAAATTAGTTTATTAATGTGGATCAATAGTGTTAGAAAAGGTATTTCTCACAAATGCTAATGATTAAATTCTAGAGTCTGGTGTTGATATTTGGACATCACTTGGGTTACATCCTGGCTATGTGGAGATATGCAGAGGTTTGTTTCCACTCAGTTCCTTTTTGGGAGCCTCACACATCTTTAGAATTCGTCCATGTTTTATTTGGTTAGAGTAGTTATAGACTATTTGCTCTAGGGTACCATAAGTCTAGACAGTCTGTCCAGATCTTTATGAACTCTAAGACCATAGTCACCTAGTTACAGAAAGATAGAATGTTTTTTTTAATTATTTATTTTTCTGGCAACTATTGAAAGCTGTTGCTTTTCTTAAATCTATCCAGTTATCTTGCCTCTTTTGTGGAATATACTCTGTCTTCACATCAGCCTCTGAGCATCCCTAGCTCCATTCAAAGCTGAGCCACCTCCTGAAAGAGGCCTCTCCTGGGGTAACCCAGCTGCTAGTTTCCTCCCACCTCTACTACCCAGAATTCCTTCCCATTGACTTTTTATGTATTTAATGTTAACGTGAAGAAAAGGACTGTTTTGATTGTTTTTCTCTGTATTCCCATCTCCTAAGATATGCCTAGCACATAGTGGCTACTTAATAAATCTGTGTTGATTCATTGGTAATTGCCTTACTTATTAATAGAGGTATGCAAACAAGCAGCTAGGTGATATAGTGGATGGAGTACCTGACCTGAAGTCAGGAATACTCATCTTCTTGAGTTCAAACCTGGCCTCAGGCACTTACTACCTGTGTTACTCTGGGAATGACACTTAATCCTGTTTGCCTCACTTTCTTCATCTGCACAATGTGCTAGAGAAGGAAATAGCAAATGACTTCAGTATCTTTGCCAAGAAAACCCCAAATGGGGTCACAGAGAGTCAGACATAATGACTGAACAACAACAAAGCAGATGGAGAGTGGGGTGGAGTCTAAAAACAAGTTACTGGCTTTGCATACATTTAGCCTTTTGGTTTAGCAACCATATGTTGTCACCAGGAGATATGGCCTTTAGCTGTGTTGTAAGGAAAGGCTTAGGTTATATGAGAAAGATCATGTGTAGAAGCAGTTCACTGAGACCCTACCCTTGTAGATTAGGCACCAGGTGGTTACTTTTCTTACCTCTTAACAATGCATGAAACTGTCTAAGGGATACATCTGGGCTCAATCTACATTGATGGGAATATTTGCACCAATGAAATTGTGCCTCCTAAGACCAGTACTGGAAATTAACTCCTCTAATAACTCATTTTCCCACAGTCTAAAACTTTACAGTGTATTAAAAATAGAAAACATTTCTAAAATTCTTGTAGCATGTCCATATCTAAAAAAAAATGAGAGATCAAAGTTTTTTCAAGTTGTAGGTTTACTCTTTTGTGCTAATTTTGTGAATAAGGAGGGAATAATTGAGTGGGATGGATGAGGAGGGTCTCATTTTGGAAGCCCCGTATGGTGACACTAAGGTTGAAATATGGAAATAATAAGGAACTTTATTGAGGAACCAAGGGCTTAGAAAGAGGCCCTCACATGTGTCACTACAAGGAAAAAGGCAGGGGCTAAGCTCAGAAAAATTAGAGTGAATGTTGACATGAATGGTTGACATGCATTGTCTTAACTAATGACTTTCTTCTTTTTTTACAGGCTTCAGAGGCTTGAGGTCCCTGGATACTTACTACTGACCTTGCTCAAACATGAAATACATGCAGACTGGCTGTGGAATAGTCTAACTTGATAATAAACAGTTGATGACCTATGTGTGGTAACTTAAATTGTGTGCCTTAGTTGTATGTTATGAAATATTTATAATTCTCTTCCCCTTTCTTCCCATCAGTCTTTTCTTAGATGCTTCATTTCACACTAAGGTGTAAATAATTGGGAATAGCTCATAATATTGCCAAAAATTAGAAAGTTAGAAGGAATGAAATTGTAATGGTAGAGTTTCACATCTATCAATGAGGACAATTTTGGACATTTTGTCCATCACATGTTTCCTGTTCTGACAAGTATGCCAGTCCTATTTCTAAAATTTGTGGTCATTCCATATCCTTTTATTTCCATTGGTTATTTGTTTGTGGCATAGCTAGCAAAGGATTTCACCTTCACCTTTGCCCTCTTTGGAAAAGAGCAAAAAAAAAAAAAAAAAAAGCAAAAAAAATGTTAGCATAGATAAAGATAATAGCTATCTATATAGACCATTCAGTTTACAGAATACCTTATCTTAAAATACATTATCTTATTATTGACCTGTAGGTAGGTGTTGCAAGTATACTTCCCATTTTCTATAAGAAAAAGCAGGTTCATAGAAACAGTGTGATCTCTCAAGTTCCCACTGTGACCCACTGACCAATTCGGATATACCCAGATGTAATAAAGTCTGGTTCCCTATGAATTCTATGTCTCAGAGCACCATAATTTTTTTATTTTCATATTTTAGAGCACCATAATTTATAAGAAAATAGATTAAAGCTGGAAATTACCTTTGAAATCATGTACTTTGTTTTATAGATAAGGGTGTGGCTTGCCAATGACCATACAGATCAGAAGCAGAGAAAGTACTATAAACCATGGTTCTCCTGTAGGAGTGCTCTAGAAAGAGCACAAGCTTTACCGCCAAAGACCTTTGGATTTGATTAGACAATGTCTAACCCTATAATGGCTTAGTCTTATTTTATGGTTTGAAATGGTGTAATAGCATCTTGAGTATAATAGATAATAAGCAATTAAGAAAGTTTCCCAGTGATTGTGACTTTTTGTCAAAAGGTTAGCTACTAATTTTTGTTCGTTGATAATTGTGGGAAATTTTGGTTCTAGATTAAATATTCCTGTTACACACTAATACAGTCACAGTAATATATTGGTGTGGTTGTTCACTTTCCTTGGTAGTGGTTATTTACAGTGAAAATGTTAGAAAAACATTGGTATCAATAGTCTTCATTTTTAGGTAGACAGAATTCCTGGTATTGCATCATTGCCTTTGTGTGTTTGGACAAGAGGTGTAGCTAGTGAAAGAACGTCATGTCAAATAAAATGGAGCTTAGAAGTCAATAAGCATCATATTTTACTATGTGCCATGTACTGTGTGAAGAAGCTCACTAGGAACTTAGGTGGAAATGGAGGAAATGGAAGGTGTACTGTAGCCACATGTGAGGCCACTTTGGAGAACAAGGAGCTAGTAGGTAAGTGCACTAGGAGGGGCATATAGAAGGGAGTGTTGAGCTAAATCTTGATGGAGGCAAAGAATTCTAAGGCTAAGGTGAGGAAGGAACATTCTGGGCATGGGGAGTGGCAGCTGCCAAGGCAGTGTTGTATTATTAAGAATGTGTCTATATGGCTGAGTGTAGGTACAGAGAAGTGAAGTTTAAAAAGATAGGAAAGGGCCAAGACAAAATGAACTTGAGATGCCTGAGAGTATATTTGGTCCTAGTAGTAAAAGAGCTACTGCCATTTATAGGATGGATGACATGGTTAGACTTAATGCTTTAATAAAGTGGATGGAGTAGGGTGGGGACAGCCTAAAGGCAGGAAGACTAATTAGGACGTTATTACAAAGTCTAGAGGCATGGACCACCTGAGCCAGGTTGCTAGCTGTGAAAGTAGAGGGTAGGATCAACAAGATGGAGAATTAGATCTTTTTTTCTTGAATCCTCATGACCTCCCAAACCTCTCCCAGATAGAAATTATGTCAGAGATGAAGCACTTTGAGCTCTCTACAGTATAGGATACCAAGAATTTAGACAAGGCCAATATTCCCTAATTCCTAAGGAGCACATCCAGCACACACTCCCCTTCCCCCCCATGCTCCTAGTATCAGTGTTACACAAAATGACCCAGCTCAGCTCCACACCCTCCTCTTCCAGATCCCAACTGACATACTCAATAGTAGCATTTTTTGCCATAGCAGAGCTCAGCAGAAAAGCAGGGAAGTAGCGGAAATCGGGCAGCATATGTACCCAAACTTGGAACAGCCCAACTCTACCTTGATCTCATCATTCTCCGAACACCCCAGAAATACAAAACTCCAGAATCCAGAAATCTGGTCTGGCTGAGCCAGCCCTATAGTAGCATTCTGTGCTGCAATAGACCTTGACCCGAGTGGAGCAATGGGAATGAGGTCGGAAACACATATGTGTGGAATGGAACAGAATATATGTGGCATTCTACTGTGTCTGAGGAAGAGAACAGCATCCAGCTAGGGCTGGTCATGTTCACCCAGAAATCAGTTGGGACCCAGAAAAAAGCTGGGGAATTATTTAGTATGGGAGGAGACAAATGCTTTTCTAAGGAAACCACCACCAGAGAGGAGGGAGTCAGAAAATGAGCAACAGGGAAATGTGGGGAGGGAAAGGCTGAAAATTCACAAAGATCTCAGGAGGAAGAAAACACATCTTCAGCATAAGCAAATAAACCTAAAAGGAAGATGTTAATAGAGGGAGATGTGGCCTGCAGATCTAGTAAAAGCATCTTTGAATAAATGCTACAAAACAGGAAAATTTTGTGGAACCACAGAAAAAGAAATGAGAATTTGGGGAGTGGGATTTGTGACTTGCACAGCAGAAATACCTTGCAGAATTAAAAAACTTGGGACTGTTGGTGTCAGGTCTCATCAAAGAAACAAAACAGGACAAATTGGGAATGCAAATACACAGAAGTGAAGGACAATCTGGAAGCATTCATATTAAAATAAAACGCTCCACATACAAGTCAAAACACTGATCCTGAAAACAGGATGCATAGAGACAATGTGAAGATTATAGATCTCCCAGAAGAAAGTGACAAGTCAAATAACCTGAATACCATAATGCAAGAAATAATACAAGGAAACTGCCCAGAGCTTCTGAATGCAGAAAACAACATAACCAGACAAAAGTATCCATAGATCACCTCTAAGGTAAAAAAAAATTAAAAAACCCCAAACCCAAGACTGCAAACTTAGGACACATAGTGGTTAAATTTAGCAATTCCATTGAGAAACAAATTCTGCAAGCAACCACATGAGAGACCTTCAAATAAAAAGAGAAAAAAAAAATTAAATAATATAAGACTGTTCCACCCACCAGACTGTAGATGGGAATGAAATATTGTATTCTAAGGAGCAACGGAGCTCAAGATGCAGTCCAAGGTAACCTACTCTGCAAATCAATCTAACCAAAAATGACAATAAAAAGGCATATGAAACATTCTTAGAAAGAAAACCAGACCTGAAAAGAATATTTGCTTCTCAAACACCCCCAGACAACACAGAAAGAGTAAATAAATAAGAGTAAACAATAACAATAGAGAGACCATTAGGAGGTACCTAAATGTCTTCCTAAATGTACATTTGGAGACAAGAGTGAAAGCAAAAGTCAAATAGCAGTAATGGTGGGGGAAAGAAGCTGGAAATATGAAGGATTAAACCTCAGGGTGCCTCACCTCAGGGGAGTCAGTGTATCCATGTGGGACTGAATTATAAATGAGAGAGTGCATAATAAGGAGGAAAAAAAGGGGGAATATGTGATGTATCTTCATCAAGTCAAAAGCTTCCCAGTGAAAGGAAAAATAACTCCTGCAGCCTCCCAGGAAGAAGAGAGTCTACAGGAAATAAACAAGTAGGCAAGGGGGAGATACTGAAAAGGGGAAGAAAAGGACAATCTTGTTTCAGTGGTGAAAGGCAATACTACTGATAAATGCACTCTATGGGTGGAGAGATATTCTATAAAGGAAGACTGGGAACCTACAATATATATCTGCAGACCACTCCTA
The DNA here is from genome assembly GCA_028646515.1 of Pseudochirops corinnae. Classification (NCBI taxonomy): domain Eukaryota; kingdom Metazoa; phylum Chordata; class Mammalia; order Diprotodontia; family Pseudocheiridae; genus Pseudochirops; species Pseudochirops corinnae. The sequence goes on along the minus strand of CM053587.1, from coordinate 244,146,125 downwards.
TTGCCTCAGGAAAAGTGGGATCAGAGCTTAAGGCAACTGACCCCCAGTGAAGAAATTTTGAGGCAAATGGGGGGAAATGATCCCCTCTGTCACCTGCAGGAATTGATATTTTTCTACTTTATTACTCTACCATCTTAGCTCAACAGGCTGGAGGCAAGTTGTACAAGGTAATAACAGAAAACTGTTTAGAAGAGAGAACCTAAAATAGGCACCTCCAAAGTTTTAACAAAAAAGGATGAAATAAGTATAAGGGGAATACGTGTAGCACCTACTATGTGCCAACTACTGTGCTAAGAGCTTTTTACAGATACTATCTTATTTGATCCTCACAACAACCCTGCAATGCAAGTGCTGTTATTATCTGTTTCATAGTTAGGAAACTGAGGCAGACAGAAGTTAAGTAACTTGCCCAGGGTCACACAGCTATTAAGTGTTTGAGTTTGGATTTGAGCCAAGGTCTTCCTTGCTCCAGGCCCAGCACTTTACTACATCACCAGTTTAAGGGTAATGAATCAAAAAGTAAGACTGGAATAGAAAGAAAGGCCAGGTAAATAATGAAGAGTGAGAGAAATAAACCTTTCTAGGAAAAAAGTGCAGAATATGAAATTTTAAAAATTAATGAAAAAAATTTGAAATGGAGGAAAAGGAGCATTTACCTAATTCTGAAACTGAGAGGAAAAAAAAGGGGGATGAGTTAAATCAATATTTAAAAGTAGGCAAGCAAGAGGAAGTAAAAAGAGAAAGTCAGAGAAAAGGGTAATAAATAGGAGTGGGGGAGCTTGAGGGTAAGGGGAAGACAGTGGGTGGGAATAGGGCCATCTTAAAGAAAAGTCAAAATAACTGAAGAGACATTGTGCTAGGTTCATAGCACAAGAATGGGAAAATCACAGCTTGGAAAACCCCCAGTATTAAAGAAAAAAGGAAAATAGAAACCTAATTCAACTTTAAATGTGAATGGATTAAGGTTCCAGTGGTTCTCAACCTGTGGGTTATGTTCAACTTAAATACATCCTGCATATCAGATATTTACATTATGATTCATAACAGTAGCAAAATTACAGTTACGAAGTAGCAACGAAAATAATTTTATGGTTGGGGGTCACCACAACATGAGGAACTGTATTAAAGAGTCATGGCATTAGGAAGGTTGAGAACCACTGGAATGATTAAACAATCTAATGGAATGAAAAAGAGTGAATGATTGCATAAGAAAACAAAACCCCACTATCTCTTGCTTACAAAAACCATATTTAATAAAACAAAGACATACACAGAATAAAATGAGGGGTTACAAAAAAATTTACTATGAAACAAGTGAATACAAAAAACCAAGAGTTGGAATAATGCTATCAGACAAAGCCAAAATAAACATTCAGGACAAAAAGAATAAATAAAGAGACTACATTATGCTGAAAGAAACCACATAGGACAACCCAATGTCAATATTAAACTTACATGCTCCAAATGCCTTAGCAATCAAATTCATAAAGGAAAAATTAACTGAGCTACAAAAATATATAGACTAACACAATGAAAGCGGATTTCAAAGTTTCTTTCCCAATTTTGAATAAATTGAAAAAGACAAACAAAAGAGAAAATAAGAACTAAAAAACTACTAGAAAAACTTAGAGTTAAAAGGCTTATAGTGTCTCCTAAATGAAATGGAAATGAATATATGTATTTCTTAGCAGCAGGTGGAACTTTTACAAAAATTGACCAGGTATTAAGGCACAGAGATTTTGCAAATAAATAGAAAAAGCTAGAAATAGTAAATACATCCTTAGGAGACAACAGAATGAAAATAGTAACCAGTTCAGGGACTACAAACAACAGATTCAAATGGAGACTTAGTAGTATAATCTAGGTCAGTTTTTTTTTTTTGCTATGAGATACCTTGCCTTTTTCCCCCAGTCTTTTGACTTTGTTTTTCTTATTTGTTGATGTCTCTTAGAGTCATTGGCTTCTATTTGGTCATTTCTAATTTTTAGGGAGTTACTTTTTTGGGTAAGGTATCCTACTTCTTGTTTTTCAAACTGTTAATTCCCTTTCCACACCTTTCTAACATAGCTCTCATTTCTTTTCCCATCTCCCCCTTTGTCCTTCTCATTTGGTTTTAAAAATAATTTTTAGTTCCTTTTTTCCCCCTCTTGCTTTACCTCTTCCAGTAATTCTGGTTGACCTTGTGCCCTAGCTATGTTTTTCTTTGAGGCTTTGCATATAGATGTTTTATAATCGTTCTCTTCTTCTGTGTTTGTGGTCTTAACTCTGAAAGTTCCTGACCCAGGTTTGGATCTTAGAAGGTCTGTTGGCTTATCCTTGTTGGAGTACATTGCTTCTGGACTCAGCCATTCTCAGCTCTCTGTGAAGCTGTGCAGATTCAGAGAGTTTTCTTTGATTTGGGATTCTTGTGCTGATTCTTCTTCTTCAGGTTTCGGCCTAAGTTGGAAGCTAGACATGAGTCCCTACTCTATTCCTGGGATCAAACTGGATCCACATAGCTACTGGCTTCTTTTTAATTTGTTCCTCAATCAGCAGACAGCTTGGGCCTCTACTACATCTATGAGCAGGTCCTCTTCTCCCATGCACTCAGAATCTGTGACCTGGAAATAACTGGGTAGTGACTGACAGAACTGTTAGATGGTATCCATTCCTGCACTTATGCACTGGTTCAAGGACCCCATGGGAATTATTTTTGCCCCAGTGCTTCATGTCCAGGGGTAGAGCCTTGGCCCTTGTTCAGTCCCTGGGCACTGGAATGTTCACTGCATGCTCCTGGACAGATCACATCTCTAGCATCCTCAGACCTCTCTGTTTTTCCTATAGTGCCCAAGACTGGGAAAATGACTCACTGTGATTTTTGTGTAGGAGGTATTGTGGGGGACCTGGTGTGCATTTCTTTCTACTGTTCCACCGTCTTGACTCTGATCTGTTTGGTCCTATTTGGGATTTTAGGTAGTTTGATAATTCTGTAATAATTCCTTTCCCCAACTGTTTTCCAAGTTAATTGTTTTTGAAAGTAAATACCTTATGTTTGGGGCAATTAGGTGGCCAAGTGGATTGAGTGCCAGGCCTAGAGTCAGGAAAAGTCCTCTTTTTAAGTTCAAATCTGTCCTCAGATACTTAGCAGCTGTGTGACTCAGGGCAAGTTGCTTAACGCTGTTTGCCTCAGTTTCATCATCTGTAAAATGAACTGAAGAAGGAAATGACAAATGACTCCAGACAGTATCTTTGCCAAAAAACCTCCAAATAGGGTGATGAAGAATTATGAACAACAAACTTATATTTTCTTCTACTTAAAAAAGAAATATTTCAGTTTGTTCTAAAATGCTTTGTCTCTTAAAGTCACTGGGATGCCATTCTTCTATTCTGTTTTTTTCAGGGAATCTATTACTTACATAAACTTTTCCAACTTCTAAGTTACGTATTCTCCCATTTTTTTCCCCTCCAGAGAGCTCAAATTTCAATTCTAATTTCATTGATCTCTTGCTTCATTTCTTACAGCCATTCTTGTAGTCCTTGTAGCCAAGCCATTTTTTTCCCCTGTGGCTCTGTTTATTCTTGTAAAATTACTCTTTTCTTCAAATTTCTCTTAACTCATAGTCTTTCCTTAATATATATATATTATTTTATTGTTTTGACTGCCATTGCTGAAAAGTGATTTCAGTCTTCAGGTCAGTTTACTATGGCTTACACTGACTTCCTGGTGCAAATTCTCTCTGTATCTCTTTTGGATTTCAACTTTTTTCTTTCTTTTTTAAAAAAAATTTTTTTAAATTTAATTTTGTTCATTTTTAGTTTACATCATTCATTTCCATGAGATTTTGAGTTACAGATTTTCTCCCTGTCTTTCCCCTACCCACCACCTCAAAACAGCAATCCCACTGTATATCCCCTCCCCCAATCTGTTCTCTCCTATATCCTCCCCCATCACCCCTCTGACTTTCCGGTAGGGCAAGATGGATCTTCCTACCCCAGTGCCTGTATAGCTTATTACACATGTAAATAATAATAATATACATATATATGTATATATGTGTGTATATATATATATATTAACATTTGATTTTAGAACTTTAAATTCTAGATTCTTTCCCTTCCTCCCTTGTCACCCACCCCCACTGGAAAGATAAACAATTCAATACAGCACTTACATGTATAGTTACGCAGAACATCACAATGGACATATTGAGAAAGACTGGCTATATTTCCTTCCTTCCTATACTGGATTTCAACTTTTTGTTCAGGTCTTGCTTGATTGGCAGTTTATTTCTGTTACTCTAATTTTATTTTTCTAGGTTGTGTGAAGGAGAGCTGGATTCTTCTATCCCTTTCAGCTCTCCTCTTTATGTCACCATCTTAACTTTATATGAGATGAGAGGAGGAGGTGGGCCAGCTAGCTCCAAATGCATCACCCTGCTCCTAGGAACAGTAAGTATCTTTAAGGGAAAATTTCCTTATTTCTTTTGCTTGTTCCTATTTTTTATTCTCACAAAGCCATTTTGTGATATTATAATTTGGTAGCAGTCAAATTCTGGAGAACCAATTCATGATGACTAAACAACCTTAGAATTTAAGAGCAGGAAGAGAATTTATACTTCATCCAGTCTCTCATTTCATCAATCCTGAAACAGCCCTTGAGAGGTCAAGTGACTTGCTGAAAACCAGTTATTGGTGAAGCCCTATCAAAATTAGTTAAATATGTTCTTGTAAACTCTGTTCAAATATTAAAAAATTTAAAAAATAAATTTTCAAAAATAGTGGATATATACTCTTTAAAAAAAAATATGTATATGTATATATATGGGGGGAGGGAGGTAAGGTAATTGGGGTTGACTTGCCCAAGGTCACACAGCTAGTAAGTGTGTCAAGTGTCTGAAGTCAGATTTGAACTCAGGTCCTCCTATTTCTAGGGCTGGTGCTTTATTCAATGTGCCACCTAGCTGCCCCTCTAAAATATTTTTAAAATATTTAAAAAGCTTAATCAAAGACATGTTTCTAGAAGCTGAACAGTATCAGTCCAATGTTTAATTCAATTCAATATACAATAAGTACCTATTGTGTTGCTATAGCTTTTGCAGCTAAACTCTTGGAAAGAATTGTCTACAATAGGTACTTCCACTCTCTCTGGTTCCTTCTTCTTAATCCCTTACAATTTGGCTTCCCACTTCATCATTCCACCAAACCTGCTCTCTCCTTCATACTCTTCTCTCTAGGTTTTCAGGATATTGCTATTCCTGGTTCTTCTGTTAGCTATCAGACTATGCTTTCTCAGTATCCTTTGCTGGATCCTTATCCAGATCATGCCTTCTAACAGGAGCTAAACACTGGCCTCTGTTTTGGGTTCTCTTGTCTCCTCCCGTTATACTACTTCACTTGGTGATCATTCATCGCTTACCATGGATTTAATTCCCATCTCTATGCTGATGATTCTCAAGTCTATCTATCTTGACTTAACGTCTCTACTGAATCTTGAATCTCAATTGCCTTCTCAGTTGAACTGGATGTCTAGAAGACATTTTAAACTCAGTATGTCTAAAACCAAACTTATAATCTTTCTCCCTAAACTCTCCCTACCTCCTAACTTTTCTATTACTGTACAGGGCAATAGCGTTGTCCAAAGGAATATAAATTTTGATAGCATAGGGGTTTGGTAGCTAGATTTTTTTTCTTACCTATGTTATTTTGTCATTGTTGTGCTTTTAAAAAAAACTGATAATTAACCCTTTTGTCTCATGTAGTTTTTAATTTATGATTTCTTGAAATATAGCTCTGGAAAACCAGGCTTTGATAAAGCCCATTTTGGGGGATTCAAATGGAGCTACTTGACTATGCCTTTAAACCCAAATCACTCTGGTTTTCACTGATTGGCCAATAATAGGTCCCAGCCCAAGCCTTACTTGCCCATTGCTCATACCTCTCATGGCTCAGAATGAGTGTAAATAGCAATTGTTTCTGTTCTGGCCAGAAACTCCCAGACAGATTCTTCTGTGAAGGAAAACCAGGCCATCTTTTGTATCCTTTCTTACCTAGCCTTTAACCACTGAATGGGTGTTGGCTCAGACAAACTAAGACCTGGGAACATCTAGCTTAAAAAAGCCAAGGTCTTCCACTGCATCCTGGGCCATCACCAGTCATCCTGACCTATGTCTTGCTACTGAACCCCAGTGACTCTGGAGGAGAGTAAGGCTGATGACTTTGCACAGCGCTGCCTCACTTAAATCCAATTCACTTGCAAGTCAAGACATCACCCACCTGATCATTTTTGGTGCTCTTTGAGAACGAAGGATGAACAGCAACAAGAAGAAGAGAGGACAACACCATCCTCTCAGTCCCTCAGGCTCACAACCTAGAAGTCATCCTGGATTCCTCATTTCCTCACTATTTCTCACCCTGCAAAACTAATCTGTTGCTAAGGCCTGTCAAATTCACCTTTGCAGCATCTTTCCAATATGCCCCCTTTTCCCGCCTGGCACCACCGCCACCCTAGTGCAGGCTCTCATCACATCACACTTGGATTATTGCAAGAACCTGAAGGGTGGGTTTGCCTGCCTCATCTCTCCCTACTCCAATCTGTCCTTCATTCAGCCACCAAAGTGATTTTCCTACTTACTGCCTCCAAGATCAAATACAGCATCTTCTGCTTGGTGTTCTAAGTCCTTCATAACCTATCCCCCTACTCCCTTTCCAGTCTTCTTATACCTTACTTTATGCTCTTTGATTCACTGACACTGGCCTCCTGCCTGTTCCATGAACAGGACACTCTGTCTCTTGGTTCTGGGCATTTTCTTTGGCTGCCCCCATGCTTGGAATGTTTTCCTTCTTCCTCTCTACCTACTGCTTTCCCTGACTTCCTTTCAGTCCTGACTAAAATAAAATCTTCTCCAGGAAGTCCTTCCCAACCCCTCTTCATTCTAGTGGCTTCTCTCTCTTAGTTCCTATTTATCTTGTACATAGCTTGTTTGTACATATTTATTTGCTTGTTGACGCTCGAATTAGATTGTGAGCTCTTTGAGGGCAGGCACTCTCTTTTGCCTTTTTGCATTCCCTAGAACTTAACGTAGTGCCTGGAACACAATAAATGTTTATCAACAAACTGATGGCTGAGAGATGTTATTTTTTGGGGGAAGTAAGGAAACTCTCTCTATCATTATTGATCAGCAACAGGTTCTGCAATCTGTATTCTTAGAGTTTCTTGGGGTCCTAGTAATTTGCCTAGCATCATACAGCCAGAACTCTTTCAGTTCAGTTCAGTTCAGAAAGGGTAAAGAAAGGGTTCTTTTAATGTATCTAGATTAATTAAGACATGCTGAAATAGACAAAAATGAAAGAGATCCTACTTTCAAGGTACTTATATGATACTGGAAAGAAACAACATGAGAAGGGAGAGAGTGTTAAGAACTAGGTGGTGGGAATAAGGGAGAGGTAAGGGAAGATTTTACCAAGGAGGTGATACTTGAGGTGAGTCTCAAATGAGAATCACGATTCTTAGAACCAGAGATGAGAAGGCAATATATTTCAAGCATGGCTGGTTTGAGCAGCTGTCCAGAGGAAGGAGATGGAACGTTAATTTTGGGGACAGCTTAGTTACTAGTCCAGCTTGATTGAAATGCAAAGATGTACTGTTGGTGGAGTTGTGAACTGGTTCAACTATTCTGTGGAACAATTTGGAACTATGTCCAAAGGATTATCAAACTATGCATACCCTTTGATCTAGCAATAATACTGCTAGGTCTGTATCCTAAAGACATTTTTAAAAAGGGAAAAGAATGTATTTATACCAAAATATTTATAGTAGCTTTTTGTGGTGGCTAAGAATTGTAAATTGAGGGGATGTTCATCAATTGGGGAATGGCTGAACAAGCTGTGGCACATGGTTATGATGGAATTACTACTATGCTATAAGAAATGATGAGCAGGATGATTTCAGAAAAATTTGGAAAGACTTACATAAACTGATACAGAGTGAAGCGAGTAGAACCAGGAGAACATTGTAGACAGTAATAGTAATACTGTATGATGAAGAACTCTGAATGACTTAGCTATTCTCAGCAATGCAATGATTCAAGAAAATTCCAAAGGACTCATAATGAAAAATGCCATCTGTCTCCAGAGAAAGAACTGATGTCTGAATACAGACTAAAGCATATTATTTTTCACTTTCTTTTTTTTGTTCAAGTTTTCTTGCACAAAACAACTAATATGGAAATGTTTTACATTTATAGCACATGTATAACCCATATTAAACTACTTACTATCTCAAGGAGGGGGAGGGAAGGAGGGAAAGAGTTCAGAATTCAAAACTTGAAAAAAATGAAAGTTAAAAATTATTTTTATGTGTAATTGGAGGGGGAAACAAAATATTACATGAGTAAAAAAAGATAAAGACATGAAGGTGATTAACTTAAAATGAGTCCTCAAAGTTAAACTGGAGCTGGATTGTGGTGGGTCTTTATTATGCTAAATTTTGTATTTCATCCTGGAGGCCATAGGGAACCACTGAAGATTTTTAAGTAGAGGAGTAACTTGGCCATACAGTTCAGATTCAGAAATTGTATGGAGACTGGATTGGAAAGAAGAGAGACTTAGAAAGCAGAGTGATGGATTGGAAAGTTATAGAAATAAGTAGTCTAGGTGAGAAATGATGGTGTGAATTAGGGTGTTAGCCTAATGAATGGAGAGAAGGGGAGGGAAGCATAAGGACCTCAATATTCTCCCACCCCCCTCCCCCAACTCTCCTTATAGCATGAGTGAGGCTATGGAGGTAGAATCAATAAAACTTGGCAAGATTGAATGGGTGAAAGAGAAGGAGGGATTAAGGACTGTGGGTAACTGGGACCATAGAAGAGCTCTCAACAAAAATAGTATGGGGGAAAGGATAATTATTTTTGTCTTGTACATACTGAATTTGAGATGTCAAGGAGACTTCCAGGTAGAAATACCTAACAGGTGGGTAGCAATGTAGGAGTCTCTGCCTGCTATATGCCTGCTAGATCAAACATCCAGTTTGAGGTGTTGAAGAGGCAGTTGGAAATGGGAGACCACCTCAGCAGTGATTCAGGCTGGATATTGAGATCTAGGAATACCGTGCAAGATGAATACATGGGAGACAGAAGACGAGGTCACTAAGTCGGACAGTATAGACCCAAAAGAGAAGAGTGTCCAGGACAAAGGTTTGGGGAGCACTCATGGGTAGGGGGTGAGATATCAATGAACAAGAAGCAAGAAGACCAAGATGTTTAGAGTTCACTTGTCATCAAATCTGACCCCAGTGAAACATTGATACACCACCTATTACGATGGGTATTTTGTGTGTTAATGCTTTTCTCCAATGAAGGTCATCAAAATACTTCAGAAATACAAGTATAATAATTCAGCTTCAGTCACAGTAAAAATGAGTTATTAGGGTTTACATTAAACACAAGCTATTGTGGCATATTTGAAGTATGAAATGCCCTAATGTTTGTAATATATATTTCATACGTAGGAAGTCACCAAATCATCTAGGAATACTTTTATTTTAAACAATCTTATATTACAATTTATGGAAGCAATTTGTAAAATGAGCAGTATTAAATTGTGTGCCATGAAATATTCAGGAATGAATACATATTTACATCTTTTTAATAGTCACCCTTCAGGTCAAATGACAAAATTGTTACACTGCAAGACAAGTTATTTTCATAAATGGATGGACCATTTTAACATTCAGCAGAAATTATTCAGATTTGAAGCTTAACATTTCTTTGAAAAAACTATATATACAATCTTGGTTTTCAGAAACAGCTGTGTTCATGTTCTTGAAAAGTCCAACAAAATGTGGTCTTTAGATAAAGACTTCAATGTGCATTTTCATAGTGTCTCCTAGTTGTAGGTAATAAGTTATGACCTCCTAAGTTTGGCGAGAAATTGCCAAACATTTAACATTATATAGCCTCCCTAGACTACAGGCTACCAAATTTCATGTCTAAGATAACTGAAGCCACATTTTTCAATAAAAGTTATTCAGAAATGAAAATGGACAATCTAGAAACTGGGTAAAAAGAAATCAACTGGAACCTATCTGCTGGGAATGTTTTTACACTTTCTCTCATTCTTGCCTCCTCAGCTGCATGGGCTCTCTGGATTTAGGTCATTTTGAGAATTAATGACAGGCCTTCTAACTCCTCTTGACCTCAACATGGAATTAGAAATCCCTCCATTAATTCCTTTGGCAGGGTATCTACAAAGGGAGTTCCAGATCTTGAAATGTGGTTTATGGTGACAAAGAAACCTACCTGAACCCTGCTGATTTGTAAGACCATTGTTTCTTCCAAGAAAGATTAACAGTTCATCTATCTGGGCAAAGTTGAGGCTTTTCAGATGAAGGGAAAAAATGGTCATGACAACCATACACAGATACTTAAAACACAAACACTGCAGGTTCCAGCTTATTCTCCAAAACACACAGGGTCCTAATCAACTAAAATGCTCTACAAAGTTTCAATTAAATGAAGCCATTTTGAAGTTAGGGAGGTGCTAATTAGCAGCTGTCACTAAAGGAGCCACATCAACTGTTTCAAATTCGGTGGGTGAAACACGACTAAGCCCTGAGCAACTTATTAGAACACTTGGCACTTGTGTACTGCTTCACTGAATGGGCTAAATAGCTCCACAAATCATTCTGACCCCGCCTGGACAGACAGGGGCACTGAGGCATGGACAGGTTATGGGACTGGCTCATGGGCTTATTATGAGCTCAGCAATATTGGAGCTGGGAATGAAGTGCTGAGCTAGTGGCTCTCCAGTCTGACCACATTCTGTCTTTGAAGGAACCATTATAAATCTTGAATTACTATGGAAACTTTTGCAAATGGAGTTATAGGGCAGAAATAATAGTGTTTGATGACAACACTACTGTGTGTAGGATTCCTGTTGTCATCTCCTTTAAGGGAAAGGGGGCCTTCATTCTAGAGCTGTTACTTTTGTTGTAAATAATATTGAGGGAGGGGTGTGTGTGTGTGTGTGTGTGTGTGTGTGTGTGTCTGTGTACACATGCACTTGTGCGTGCATGTGGGGAGAGGGGAAGAGGGCCTTGGCCATGGGTGACCAGGGGAGTGGCGGGGGAGCAGAATCAGATTTAAGGCTCTTCTTGCAATGATTTCAGAAGAGGCTTCCAGGACGACTGGGGTTACCATTAACATCCTGATTCTGTATCATATATTAACAAAACAGGATTAATTTCTTTTTAAAAAATGGTAGATGTGTAACTAGGTATCTTTCCCTCCATCACACTGGGGCTCAGGGAAAGCCCTTCCGTAGGGTTTTGTTCTTCACCATAATGAACTTGCTAATAAAGACGTGAGCAAAACTTGGATCCACCAGATAATGGTAAGTCTTCACTGTGGAAGGAATGGGCTCCACGGCCACCACTGGACATGGCATCTGCATGGAAGAAGAATTTGGGGCAAGATGGCATGACGTTTTTGTGATGTAGTCCACAAGTCTGTTGTACTGCTGTTCAGACAGCCTTTCTCTGGCACCATCCACCTAGAATAAAAAATAAAGAGCCATTAGTGCCGTGAGCCTCCTCCCATGAAAAGATGAGTAGGGGCTGCTGCATTGTTCTAAGGTGTCTCTGTCATTTGTCTAAAGCAGGGAGAAGTGGTTGTTTTTTTTTTCCCTGAGACAGGGCCACAGTGGCACCTCCCCATTAGAAGAGGGAAAGCTCTGTATTGGGAACAGTCGTCAATCTTACTGGGAGCAGCTAAAGTTGCATAAAGCTTGTCATGTTTGTGTCTGACAGTTTGCTCACATTTTCCTCATTAAGTGCATTAAAACATCTGCCGCGGCTTTCACCAGCGAGCCCAGGGACAATGGAGAAAGACGTCTTCACTCTGCTTACTTTGTTCAAGATTGATTGGTCTTATTAACTCAGGACTCAGCTTGTTCAGAATGACTTGCGTCTGACAGAAGATGCAGGGAAATCTCAACCATTTTGAAAACAGTGGCTTTGGACAGAAACTTTAAAAATAAATACTGAACTCTAACAACATTTTCTGCTTTTATAAATATTAGTCTTTAAAGCCAGAAAAAATAGGAATACTGGGCAGAGCAAGAGGAAATTTTTATGAAAAAAAAAGAGAGGGAATGCAAAGTACATTTATGGTTCATAAAAGTCTGGACCATCTTCAAAGAAGCTGAAGTTGAGGAACCATGATGCTACCTGAGCTAATTCTATCAGATTTCCTGGAAGATAACTAGGGCCACACATGATTTTTCCCAGCCTAACACAATGGATATGGTGTGTAGAAGAGTGGCTCAGATCATTAGAGTAATTATCTGTGTTCACATGACTTTCCAAATGGAAGATCCAATTAGCCAAGGAATGATGAAGATGATCTTGTAGTTTGTTAAACAAAACCCTAATGACTGTGCCCTATGGAACTCTGGCATATCTTAAAGAAGTGCAGAGCAGAAAAGAGAAAACGACCCATACAAGAGGCATCTAGACACTGCAGAGAGGCGGAAGGAGAAGGGACGTTACCAAATACTAAAGACTGGACTCCATCGCATACTAGATGACATTACTAAGGAGCTTAGTAATTGTAGTACAATTGCTGTCCCTCAAATCTTTAGGTCTGGTGTAAAACAATGAAGGCACAAGACGGCCTCCACTGACTGTAACAGAGGAGAGCTGTTGCTCATCATGTGGAATGGGGTCGGCATTCAGCTGGGGAGCACAGCAGGGTGGACTCAAGGCTTAATTGCTTCTCCTGAACAGCAGCACAGGAAAACCCTGTGTTGTGAAAGGAACTGAGCCAATGAATAAACTGCCCCTCCTGACTCATTCAGAGTCTTTCGTAAGAGATAGCGACAGTATGCCAGGCACATTAAGCAATTACTACCCTAAAAATGGCACCCTTGACCAAGAAAAGCCAGGGTTGCTTTGAAAAAAATCTTGTTCCAGATTTAAATATGCTGGATGATGTCATCTGCAAATTAATTCCTTCCAAAACCGAAGGGAGGCCTGGTTTTGCAGCATTTGAATAAAAAGGGATAGAGCAGAAGAAGCCACTTTGAACAGACCTGAGATGAAAGCTCTTGTTTTCCTGGAGGCAGAAGACAGGAGGAAGCAGGGTACATGGCACACTCTAAGGTGGGGGACACAATGGACGCCCCATAAGCAAGGCTGCTGAGTACGAGGCAGAGCAGAGGTCTGCACAGAAGCAAGAGGGCAGGAGACTGAAGCCTTCTGCCCGAGGCTCTTATGGAAAAACGAGCACTTTATTCTGTTGCTGAGGATATTTCTCCACAGGGGAAAGAGGTGGAGTTAGGGGTGTGGGTTCAGAGAAGATAGAGGTGCCTTAGTTAACGGCATGAAAAGTAATGTGCCATTTCTTCTTCTTTTCTGTGGGTTCTCAAGTGAAGGCCGATAGAACCAGAAACAAAGGAAGAAAACGAGGCAACCGGAGGCAGGTGACTTTATCACACCTATTTCTGTGCCATGCCAGGATGGAGCCCGATTCTGGCAGTCAGGCTTTCATCTACACACAGACCACAAGATCCTCATCCACACTCTCTCCTCCCTGCTGTTCATGGCCCTGTGACCTCCTGGTTCTTCTCCTGCCTATCTGAATGCTCCTCGGTCTCCCTTTTTGGGGCCTCACTGATGTTCCAACCCTTATGCACAACTGTCCCTCAAGGTTCCGTCCTGGTCCTCTTCTCTTTGTTCTACACTCTCTTGGTGATCTTACCAACTCTAAGAGATTCAATTATCTAAAACTCCAGGCAATTAAGTCTCCTGATCCCATTTCTCTCCAACTCTGTCCTATATACAACAACTGCTGACCTCTGCTGGATGTGGGGTATTCCTTTCATAATCGACATGTACAAAGCTTAGCCCACCCTCTTTCCTCCAAAACTTTTCCCTCTTTCTCAGCCTCTCAGCTGACTGTTCTGTTGATTCTGCATCCACAACATCTCTGGACTGTCTTCTCTTTTCACTCAGATGGCCACCAACCACTCTAATTCTGGCCCTTATCCCCTCTGCTGGCCTCCAGTCTCTCTTCTTTCCCATCCACCCTTTACTGTCTATTTCTAAAGATCTGACCATGCCACCCCTATGCCTAAGAAGCATCACTGTTGACTCTTTCACAACGCAGGTTAAAATAAAAACCACTTGGTTTGGAATTGAAACGCCTCTACAAGCTGAGTCTCGGTCTACATTCTCAGGACTGCTTGTACATTGCTGTCCTTTGTGAACTAGCTATTTCAGTTACAGATGCCCAGAGGATGCATGGCACTAAACTAAATGCTTTGGGAAGATGAAGTGAGTAGCGACCTAAAGCAGCAACCCTGGAACAGGCCTAAAGTGGTTCTGATGTTCTCTTTTCAAAGCCCTGCCCTGGGGTGGCTAGGTGGCACAGTGAATAGAGCACTGGCCCTGGAGTCAGGAGGACCTGAGTTCAAAATTGGCTTCAGACACTTGACACTTAAGTAGCTGTGTGACCTCGGGCAAGTCACTTAACCCCAATTGCCCTGCCTTCCCCCCTCCAAAAAGACAAAAACAAACAAATCAAAGCCTGGCAGTGAACAAGAGCCTGCTCCCCGAAAGTTGCTTTCTGCCCATCTTTTGCAGTTAAGCCTTTTCAAAGGCTGGCTAAAAAGGACTAGAATGTTCTAAATTCCTAGTTTCCTTCAAGGTTTAGCTCAAGGGCTATCTGCTATACAAGACCTCCTCCTCCTCCTTCTCCTTTCAGTGGCTAGTATTCTCTCCATTCCTAGTAATTACTTTGTTTATATTTTATATTTTCTTTGTACATATTGTTTTCCCACAGTAAAATGTATCTCTTTGAGGACAGGGCTGTTGCATAAGAAGATGAACCAATGAAGGGCCAGGATCAGAGGATCCTAGAATGAGTTTTAGATTCTAGTTTTAGCACCCCTCATCTTACAGATGAGGAAAGAGGCCCAGAGAAGGGAAGGACCTGCTTTGGTTTGCAAAAGTAGTAAGTGGTCAAGGCAAGACTCAAAGCTGGACCCTCAGACTCCAGTCTTACCACCACATCAAGTCAAGTGTTTCTGAAGGTAGGTCATGCTGAGTGATGCTGAGGCCTCTACTAGCTCTGGGCAGCTTCCTGGGGTGGTAGCTTAAGCTGTCATCTTCTCTGACCTTCAAAGAACCAGACCCTTCTTTAATCTGACTCCCCTCCAGTAAAGATGACTCCCTAAGTTCTTACCCCATCCAGGAAAGGAGAAAGAGAAAGATCTAATTTTAGCAGTGTAGAGATAACTCGGTCAGTGTCAAATGATGACTCTCCAGTCAGTCCCAACAGCCTGAGCACAGTGTCTCCCAAACAAATGAGAAGAACAGTCACAATTACCCAGCAAGTCCTCTGAGACTTCTCATTAAGCACTAAGGGGAGTCACTTGAAGACAATGTTATTTCCCCCTGCCAAGCCCTGAAGCCAAATAAGCACTACTTTATTGTCAACTGAATCTAACAGTTTTGGCAGATTGAATAAAGTCAGCTTGGACATATGACCTCTGTTTATCCCCAGAAAGTCATCAACTCAAAACAGCAATGTGGTCTTGATGCCAAGCCACGGTTTAAAGCCTGACTGATTGTGATCCAGGAAACCAAGGAAATCTAAAAGTTGCTGTCATTGGCTTGCTTCCATCTTCTCAGATAACTCTACCCCAAAACAGTGGTATGAGAGAAGCAGTCTTTAATACTAGGACAATTATCAAATGATTTCCAGAAGACAGGACTATGTCATTTTCACTGAAGACTAGTGGCCATGCAGAGTCACTGTGACTTAGAAAAGCAGGTGCCAGCTTATTATCAACAGCCACCTATTTTGGGTTGGGTAAGAAACTAGTTTGAAGTTGGGCTCAAAGGATGCCTCATTCAGAGGATCTGGTTGGGGTCAGATGCCACTGCCCCCTAAATAGAGTGGAAGTTCAGCTGGGAGAGGAGGAGAGAAACTTCCTAGGAGAAGGCCCTTGCTCACACCAGGTCACTTCAAGTCACTACTCGCCTCCTCTTCCCAAAGAACTTAGTACCATGCATCCCATGGGCATCCAATAATTATTACCCACTGACTGGTCATGCAGACAGAAAAATTTCCAATCACAGGAAAGAGCACAAAGAGGCTGGCTAAAAAGGAAACAGTCCCTGTCATGTATGTTTCTTAACACTGTTTTGACCCTTGGAATGTGGTGGAAGGAGTAATAAAAAGGGGCAATGCTGTTGGCTTGACAGCTTTGTCCCATGTTCCACTGAACCTTGAGGACTCCAGTCACAGTGTACTCTCTTTTGCACCTCTGCAGCCATGGGTGCCCTGACAATGGTCCTAGCTCACCTACCTCATACACAGGAGAGAGAGGAGAAACATGCCTTTGTCTCCACACCACCTACAACAAGCACCAGAATCTTCTTGCACATGGCATGGAGGGCCCTAGTCCATAAGGAGGGACCTTGGAGATAATCTGGATATGGACATGAGTCCCAGAAAAGTGAAGGGATTCATGTAAGGTTCTGTAGCCTGTAAATGGCAGAGGTGGGTTTGGCCTTGGGTCCTCTTCCTCCAAATCCAGTGTTCTTTCCGCTCTCTCATTTACCTCTGACATGGGCAAGAGAAGAGATGGGGCAGGGGAAATTCTTCCTTGCACAGAGCCTGCTGGAGGGCTGACTTTCTGCCATCATTTAAAAAAATTTTTAGAAATGTCTTGAAAACTCCAGCTCTCACCTGCAACAGTTTCAACCCTGTCCATCTGAGCACGCCCAAGTGTAGACGAGAGACTGCCTGATCCCAGCTGGTTGGGGTCCTAGGCTTTGAACCTACTTTTTGCCTATCTCTGGGCTTGGGGTATGGAGGTTGCAGGTGGGCATCTGGGGTGGGCCCTTCACAATGCTTTTGCCGCCACCATCTTCCCTCCTCTCATCACATCTGCCTCAATTGCAGATGAGAGTCGAGGAGGCAAGAAAGGGGCCTTCGCACTCCCAAATGGCAAATGTCCTTGTCTGGGCTATAGGAATCAGGCCTGACAACTCAGCTCGGCTCATCCTTCCCAGTTCCATGTAGGATGGAGTGTTCGCTATGTTGTTCATATGTAAAAGCAAAGTTGAATATTCACCTCCATGTCACAGGTCACTCTGGGCTGCCTGAGTTGTACCTTCAGAAGGTTTCTCTGCTTGACATCTTGGACACAATCGACCTCAGTGATGGGAAAGGCTTGCTGCTGTGTGTCTTCACTCACACTGACAACAAAGAGCACTTCTGACGTTAAGAGCAAGCATCCCTCATGTTCCTGGCCCGAGCCACTCACAAGAACTACATCCAAGGCCATGTGGACTTCTGGCCTCCCCAGGGACTGCAGCATTTTCCTGTTTAAAAAGAATGAAAATGATATTGGAAGCACAAGACTGTAAAAGAAAATTAATTAAGCTTTCTGCCATCCAACTTTCAGGACTCAGCCTTTTAGAAACGACCACTCCATTCTGAATGCTGATTTCTGCCTCCTGTGAAGCACATGAACAGACAATGATCTTTGTCAGACTGACCTCTCCTGGGCACAGATTCCTGCCTCCATTGGGCAGCAGTATTCTCTTTTCACTGGAAAAACACCCTTTGGGAAGTTGGTTTTGATCCTAGTTCCAGGAGAAGGGCTATCTTCTGGACCAGGGTTTCTCAAAGGCATATTCTTTACTTCACCAAATAGTAGAAGGGACAGATTAGCTTTATGCCCTGGAGGGGCAGCAGTCTCCTTTCCCTGGGCCACTGGAAGACCTCTTTGTTTTCAGATGCTTGAAAACCCTGCTCTCCCTTGCTTTCCAGGAGAAGCAGCCTGTTAGTCAGACAGCAAGCCAGCACCCATTAATAAACAATGTGAATGTAAAAATGAGCAAGTGTCTAAATAATCTTACCAGACGTATTTGACATGGCTATTTGGAGCCTGGTCAGCATGCTGATCTCTTGGATAATAGCGCTGCTGGGGAAGCTGAGAAAGTCCAGCTCCGTGTAAAATACCTGTGGTGAGAGAAATAAGAGAGTCTGACTGGTTGTTTTCTGGAAAACAGTTACATGTTATAGTGATGTCATCTGTTTAGGGCAGACCATAAAATAGTACAGATCCAAAATGATGTCACATCTTTGGAGGCAAGGGTATAGATAATCCATTAAACATTACAATGCACTTAACCCTCATGATCTTGCATTAGCTACAAACTAAAATATGAATGTCCTAAAATCCAGGCACATCCTAGCAATTAGAGGAAGGACAATACTCTTGAGGGCAATCATTCCTGAAGAGAATCATACACATCATTTACAATTTATGTACAAACGTCAAGACTGTTAACTTTCCTGCTTAATATTAAAATACTTCCATATCTGTGTCATGGTTGGTAAAATAATAATAAAAAAACACAACACACACAATTTGCCAAGATACTGTATTTAAATGTTGAGTTACTTAATCCAGCTGTTAAACATGGCTCCATATACATTTATGAGACCACTTGGGGCATCTGGTTTATTAGGAGCTCTTCTTAGTGCCAACATTGAGTGAAGGCTACAAGAAGTAGCTCCACAGGTCTCCAAATAAGCTTTTCAAGATTGAAGATGGTATAGCATGTGTGCTTTCTGATGGCCTGTAAATGTTTATAAATGAGGCTTAGTCATTAGGCTGAGAGTTAGTGGTTTGTAAAAACTTCAGTGCTATAATAAAAAATTTATAAGAATGATGGAAGCCCAGAGAGGCCATGTGACACTACTGGAGATGTTTGCCTTCTGTAAGGTAGGCCTAAGAAATGGTACAGAACTGTCTAAATGAAGGCAGCTGAGGAAGCACCACAGCCCAAGGATCTGGGGAAACCTCCATACTGAAAGGAGAGCTATTTTCGCTAAAGTATAAGCATCTGAAAACAGAGTTTAACTGTTAATGTCTATGTTATTGGTAATCCTTAATAGCAGTATTCCAGTTGCAGTCTTACTCACAGAATTTTGTCTGTTGTTGCGTGAGGAAAAATGTCATTTACAGATGGAGAGAGCGGAGGAGCAAGAAGGGAGGGGAATGCCTGGAAGAGACATATGTTGATTTCTGTGTGGTCTCTCCTTCCCCCCCCCCCAAGGATTCTTTCAGACATAATCCCAATTCTGAGAGTTCATCTAACTGTTGTATATTCATTTCTTGCTCATCACATATCATGGAGATGCATTTTTATGTTTGACTAGCTAGAGTCAGATCTATTTGAGATTCATGATGAGTTGTGAAATGTGTTCCATGTTTTTCATGACCTGATAAAGTCTGCAGGGTATATCTATCTATCTACCTGAAGAACTGCAGACAAGTAGGAGATTCCCACAGCCTGGCAATATCTCTTAAATTGTGGTTGACTGCACTGCCACCAGCATTTAAATAATTAAGGTGAAAAAAGCCACAAAGATTAAAAGTAACTCTAAAGTGCTCTCACTGAGAATTTTATTCAAGACAAGACAGGAATTGAAAGTGGGGATACTTTATGTGAAAATGTGAGGATATTCTATAAATATGAATAGCCTTAACTATTTTTCTTTTTTCTGGACAACCACTCTGAGTTCTCTATTGTTTCTTGTTCTGAAAAGCAGAAGCAGAAAGGCCTAGAGGACAGAGAACAAGCTTGAAAAACAGAAAGACTATGAGTCTGAGTGTACTGGTTCTGGGATCCTGAGCCAGTCACTAACTCTCAGTGCCCTAAGAAAGTCCCCAAGACTCTAGGCAGCAGAGAAGGTCATGACCGTCCTACAGGACCATCCTGCAGAGAAGGACGAATATTCCTCACCCAGTAATTCCTTATACTAATGAAATCACAGGCCAAGTTCCTCTTCCTACCTCCTATTCTGAGAAAGAGGTTTCTGTAAGCAGAATAATCTGCATGAACACTCCTCGTATCTAGCTCCTAGAACCAGAGGTCTACGGGGAGGGAGTGGTCCTGGCTGGGGATCCTTCCCCTCACAGGCACTTCACAGGTCAGAGCATCTTCTAAAACCATAGCCTGCATACACTGGGCCAATTCCCTCTCAGGAAACCCTAGAATTCCAAGGGGCCTTTCTGCCTGCCCATAACCCACTTTTGCTTTCAAATTTCTTACTGGAAGAAATCATCATTCTTTTTCCTACTATAATTTTTAACCCCAAGCATCAATCTCCCCCCCGAAAAAATACATGGGCTAGGGTGCTTATGGGCATGTGTGGCACACACATGCCTCTTCCTAGTTACTTCTGATAAAAGACCAGTCTTTAATGGATCATAAAATGCTTCAGCAGCGGCATGTAGGCAGAAATCACTAATTGATTGTCTGGATCTACAAAAGGATTTTATAGTGAGTGTAATTCAACTTCTTTGGTATTCCACAAAACTAAAACATCTTCATGTAAGTCAATGTGATGAGGTGAAAGAGAGAGAAAAGCAGCCCTCGCGCATCTGTTTACTTGTAATTCTTCTGCATGTGAATGGCTTCAAGTCAACTGGAACTTCCCATTTCAGGATAAAATCACAGAATGCTGAGAGTGGGGAGTGGGGAGGCATCTACTCCAATCCCCTTATGGTATAGAGAAGGAAACTGTGGCTTAGAGAAGTAAAGGCCATATGGCTTTTAAGTGGCAAAGCCAGAATTTGCACCCAGGCTTTTTGACTTAAGTGTGGTGCTTGCCTCACGACACCAGTCATTCTCCTTCCGAGGCACAGTCCTACAAATGATCTCAAGTAGAACTTACCATAGCCAGTCTGTGACACGAGTTCTGCTGCTCCTCCGATGGGCTTAGTGAACACCCCCATAATTCCTTTACCCACACCGGAGATGACCCCTTTGGCCTTGTGGCCAGCTGATGCCTGGGCCTCGGATGTTTTCTGAAAGTTCTGCATTGGCTGGTCTACAATACCAGCAATTGCACCTGGAACAACAAAAATCACCAATAATTAATGAGGATTTAAATCCCTGGACTAGAAGAAAACCTTAAATCTGGAACATAGTTTTATTTGGATTGAAAACAGAACTCCACCCTAATTGTAAGTCCTTCACTATACCAATGATCTGAGCACAATTTTGGCTTTGTTTAAGTTAAACTTTTACTGTCTCCTTCACAATGATCTAACTCGCTGAGAGGGTTTAGCCCACAGCAATCTAACACACTGGAGTTCAGTTCCCAGTCCAACAAAAAGGATAGCAGTCCCCACTGACAAGCCCCTTTGTCAACCCCCCACCCCTCACCCCATGCAATTAGGCTACTTTGTTTTGGAAGCAGAGCTAGGAAGATGCCTATTAGGATGGTTTATTCTTTCCAGTAATGACTCATATCTGTGTGGTGCTTTAAGGCAAACACAACCATCCATTCTGGGGGCAGGGACTGCAAGTATTACTCATTAGTCCCACTTTACGGATGAGGAAACTGAGCCCCAGAGAGATGAAATGAGTTGCCCTAGTCACAGGACTATTCAGTGTAAGCAGTGAGTATCAGAGGCAAGACCTGAAGCCAGGCCTTTAGACTCCAAGTCCAATGCTATCTTCATTCCATTGAATGGTCTTGGGGGTTAGGATGGGATGTTAAGGAGTCATTCATTGTAAGCCTGGCACGTTAGTTAGGAAATACAGCATATGACCCATATTGGGTGAACAAGAATTGAACCTATTTTTAAAACAATTCAGAGCTCTACCACGCTAGCATTTACCAACCACCACTCAGAAAATTCTTTCTTTTCTTTCATTTAAATCCCTTACAATATAGGCTATCCATTAGTTGCAGTGGGTGGAGAAGTGTTGGTGACCTCTCTTTATATCTTTGTGTATAATAATAATAACTTTTTGAATATACATTTGGATATCATTACAGAAAGAAGGTACTTCTCAGTCTTGGCTTTTAAGGTTAATTGAAGCCTTTCCAAGTTCATGTTTTTCTTTAGTTGGGAAACACAAAGGCCTGACCAGCAGTCAATTTCCAGTAAAATTTTTCCTTGATATTCATTGTGGGTAGGAAAACAAAGTCTCCTAGTAATTTTTGACAGTTTCCTATTGTCAACACAAATCTGCTTAGACTAATGAGAATAGGAAACATCCCTTGTGGAAATGTCAATGTGTGTAAAATCCCAGTGTGATACGTAGTGCGGAATCATCCCATTGCAGTTAGGTGCCTCTTCTTCAAGCTCTTGCCCGACGCTTCTTCCCAGAGGCCCCTCAGAGCCCCTGCACCAGCCCTCTGCAGAGCTCTCTTCATGTGACTTCTCTTTTTTTTGCCCCCAGCCCTACATGTAGAAAGCTCTCTTCTCTTCATCCGGTTTTTCTTTTTATGTGTACAGCACCCGCCAAGGAAACTGCTCCTTGCCCTTGTTTTGTCAAATCACAGCCATCTCCATGTGGTCACAGTCTCCTACGGGCCCAACTCCAGCAGAGAAATTCCTGGAGCACAGCACAAGTCTTTTGGAATCGTTTTTTATTTCTTATTATTTTAGAGAGGAGTGTGAGTATATAAAAGCAAAGTAAATAATTTGCTATTGTAGGACTGAGTTAGATGATGCTTAATAGGCGAGTAACATCTGTACATTCTCCTAAGAGATCTAACTCTTTCCAGGTCACGGGGAACAGGCTGTGACGACAGGGCCAGGCTTTGTTTGCACATTACCCACTGGGTCCTCCATTTAGCAGTGTGTTACATACATACAGTGCCAAGGAAACGGTGAATACCTGACTGGTAATCAATAAGAAGTCAGAGTGTGTGATGGTGCCACCTTTATGCTCACAGAGTGCTCTCTTTATGTTAACCAGAAGGCATGTGATTTGGCAGCTCCTTCTTGCATGGGGAGCATCTGAGTTATGTTTTGCCATAATTCTGAGTCTCTTTACTTTTCTGGATATTGAAATAGTTTATTGAAACTATGGTACTGACAGCCTTCACTGTAGTCAGTGGCTGAAGAAAATGGAAGATCAAAGAAAAGTTTCACTTTGAATACCTGTTTGCATTTAAGAAACTAGACATTGAACCCCTACTCTATAAGCTATAAACAGTTCCTGTGTCACTGGAATGAGTTAGGCCTGGCATGTTAAAGTGCTATGACTGTTTTCTACAAAGAACAGCCAAAATAAAGATCTATGTTTAATTTAATAATAAAATTATATGATGAAATAATATAATCTGTAATAATAACTGGTAAGAACCCCAGATTAATTATTCCAAGGTTGTCACAAACCCCAAAAGGATAGACAATTTGCCTAGAGACCCATAGCTTTAATGTAGCAATGCTCAGAGCAGAACCTAGAACTTGGGATTTCAAGTCAAATGTACCCTTCTTGTTTTTAAAGCCTTTACAGGGTTTTTATTTATTTTTAACCCATGCAAACTTCCTCCTTCCCTCCACTTGAGTCTTCTTATGCATATAGGCTGCCTTGTTGACTGAATGATGGTATCTGCCAGAAAAGCAATGGGCATCACCAGGTGAGAGATGATGGGAGTTTGGGTTGGACAGCATTATCAGCCTCAGTTCCTTCATGCTGTGGCCTGTATCCCTCTGAATCTAGCAACAAGTATTGTATATACAAATCCAGAAGATTCTCAGACAGGTTCATTGGTTTCTTAGGGGCTGGTAAACAGCAGCTGCTCTGGACCAAATCAGTTTCCTTTCACAAATGGACTAGAATCCAGGACGAAAAGAAATAGACCAACTGTTCAGGAATAATGGCATATTCATATTCATAAATAACGACACATATGTACTACCTTAGAAATTGCAGGACATTTAAAAAACTTTGTCTTGCTTAGTCCTTGTGACAATGCTGTGAGGTACATAGTCTTATTCAGGCTTCATAGTGAGTAGCAGGCTCAGGAAGATTAAGGAATTTGCTCACCACCACACAGCTAGTGATAAAACCAGGCTTCGAACTCAGGATTTTTGACTTCTAAGTTTCATGTTCTTTCTATTACACCAAACTGCCTCTCTAGGCTTAGAGCTCTAGTGACCCAGAAAATATAAAACTAGGATTGCCCCTGGAGCTTGCTGGTACCCAGCTAGCACTCACAATACGAATGTCATATATTCAAAACTTTATCATTCCAACTAGAGAACATGCAGATATCCAGGAGACTCAGACTGCCCACTTTTATTCTTATTAATGACACAAACATAGGACTAACATTCTGAAAATACCAGTAGAAACCTCTGAAAAAGCAAGATAGAATGTTCTTTGATGCTTTGAGGTATGAAACAAGAGGGGAAAAGAATAAAGAGTGCTAAGACTGGTCAAGAAGACTTCTTGCTTCACTTGAAGTTTTCTAGCCTAAAGTGGCATTCAATATATTTTTAGTGATTGGTTCACTACTCCCCATCATCCACAGCGCTGAAGAGAGGCATTATTTCAAACATGTGGCAGGATACCAAACATTTCAAATTAGGTAGAAGGATGGGATGATGGGCCCAGGAGGAAATGACATGTTCAGTTTGTATCTGAAAGCCCAGCATTCGATCTCGATCCAAATCTTAATCCTGCTGCTGCTGCGGAGTTAGAACCTATCTGGGTTTTCACTGGCTGATAAGGTCAGAGTCACTGATGGGTATTGAGCACAATGGATTTTAAAACTACACCACTGGCACACAGTAGGCACTTCAGAGATGCTTGAATATAGGAATGAATGAATGAATGATGAAAATTAGGATAAAATGCTTCAAAAACATTATGTTTTGGTCTCATTACCACTCCTCTGAGCCACAGATACTTAATCCCACAGGACACAAATGAAAACACTCACTTCTCAGCTCATCTCCTTCTGCTTAAGTCCCCCCTTCCTTTGGATGGGCCCTTCACAAAGCCTTTCTAAGCCTCTGGTTCTTTGAAATATGGCCAGGGCCACTTGCCACAGGCCTGTTACTTTAGAAAGAAGACAGTGCCATTCCCTTTATACAATGTTTTCATCCTAGTTCATTAGCTTCTCAGTATCCAGGCATTATCAAATGACAGTGGCCCACACCATCCAATGTTATTGCTTAAATAATTTCCAGTAACTTATCCTGAACTTGTCATGTTTTACCACTTCCTGTTGGGGCCCCTTCTGGGCTGTGGAGCTGTGCTGAGTGCTGAAGATGAGGAAGGGAATCAATCCTCTCAGGCTCCTCTTTTCTAACCTCTGGCTCCGGGCTGCTCTGGACCACTTTGATCTCTGTGAGCCGCATACTCCTTCAGATACACCGAGGCTGCTTGCCAAGCAATACAGTTTTAAATTCCTTTGCTGGGGCGACAAACAAAAATACTCTTGAAAACCCTGTTCCACAGAATTTCAGCTCAGAAGCTTCCTTTTCATAGATTTTTCCAAAGCAAAGCCTTTTCAAACATTTGTAATATTTTGAAATATCCATAGCAATCTTCACCTCCAACCATACCATCTGGCTGCTTGACAAACAATAATTACACTGAGTCAGGCTGATCAGGCTCTCTTTAGAAAAGTAGGCTCCTCATTGAAGTTTACATGACATTTGCACTTTGTTCAAGTGGTTTTCAAACAAAAACAAGCATCTACAATATCTATGGTGCAGAAGGAGCAATGAGTTTTAAGTATAAGAAAACCTAACAGACATACGGTAGTGTCCTAGGGCTGACTTTGTTACCCTCACTGTGTCTGACAGAAAATTACTCTTTTCTTTGGAGCATCACATGAAAGCCAAAGACATGTTTTGTATTAGAGGAAAAAGAATGCAAAACTCTTGTACTTTCAAATAACCCCAAGAAAAGAGAAAGAACTCACTTAAGTATCGGCTAATCTCTGGATGTTAGAGCCTAACAGCACCAGGAAGGCATGGGAAACTGGGTTTCAGGATCCTGTTTTTTCCCAGTCTTCCCAGTGACTACTCATTGTGTGACATCAGACAACTTTTAGGGCTTTGTTTTATTTCCATCATCTTTTGGGGAGAATCTGAGACTTGACAAAATGCTTAGAGTCACTGCAGTTGATTCTTAGTAGTAAAGGCAGAATTATAAGTGTCCTGAGAAGGTGTGTGTGTGTGTGTGTGTGTGTGTGTGTGTGTGTGTGTGTGTGGTAGCAGAACACATTTGGCCAAGGACACTCAATCATAGTTTCTAAGGCATTACCCAGGAGGCTGAGGCCTAGTCTGGACAGACCCTGCCGGAGCCCTTCTCCCAAATTCTCAGGAAGTTGACGCCGCCACTCCTCCTGCCGGTTATAGTGCTCCTCATCCAAGGAGAGCCTGTCCATGTTCCGGGCCAGACTTGTGGCCAAATTGGTGATGGATGTCAAGGTACCTGTGGACACAAGGCAACATATGTCAGCAGGACGGTCATATGGCACAGTGGTGATGCTGAACAGATAAATGCCTTATTTCCTGGGCTAAAGGAAGGATAGAAAATCAGACTAACAATCAACAAGTGATAGCAGTTTATTCTTTGGCCACCTGGTATATAAGCTTGCAAAAAGAGATATAAATTAAAGAAGTAAAAAGAAAATGATTATAACTATACCTCAGAGGCAGTTTTTTAGTATCTGGGGGTGAGGGGAGAAAGAAGAGGGAAAGGCTAGGTTAGGAGTCATTTGTACAATTCCAGGAGAGTTATTTAATAGGAATGAGTATCCTTTGTGGTTTCGATTGGTATAGTTTGGCTGAGACCTGAATGAAGGCCTCATTTAGGTCAAATTCCAAAGGGCAAAACCTGCCCGCTTAGATCTGAAAGGTCTCTAGCAAGGAGCTGTACTTCTGGGGCCCAGGCAGGTTGCAAAGACATGGTTCCACTTTCCGAATGAGAGATTTTTCTCCTGATTGCTTTAGTCTTAATAAAGGGAGACACTAAACGGCATCATTTGACAGGCTAAGGAAATCCTGATTGTGCCACTGAGAATGCAGGATGTTAACTAAAAAGAATGTGCAGAAAATCAAGGGAACAAATCATGGAAAAGTCACGATTCCTTTGCTCCCCAGAAAGGCCATTTCTGTTTCTTTCTGCAAAAGCCTGAATTCCCCCGAGGAAATGTGCATACATCTCAATGAACAAAACTTAATGCTTCAGTAAACATCACAGGAAAACTATCCCATCCGTTGGACAGATCATCCTGCAGCTGCACCTTTGCTAGCAATTGGAAAAAGAAATAGGCTTTGCTAAGGGAAGGAGACAGTCAGTGGAGAAAGCCTGTCCTTATAAAATAAAGACCTGGGATGCTAATATTACTCCTGTGGTTAGGAGAAATCTGAGAGGTGGTGGTGGTTTTATTCTGAAGCAGAAACAATACAAACACTAACTACTGGAGCTTTGGAAGTTTTGAAAAATCCACCAGTGAATCATCTGGCACTTCTCTGCAAAGTCCTCCAGCAAAGTTCACAGGCCTCCTCACCAGTCTACTGTGGCTGGGGATGTCTTCCTTGTTCCCTTTTCCTTCCTCTTCTCCCTCTCTCAAGCTGTCTGGAATCTCCGATCTCACACCCGTGCCTACTTTTGAGATATTCTATATATAGCCTTAGCTAACTCAGAGGGGGAGTAGTCCCTACAGTTCCTTGTCATCTTCTGTAGCACTTCCCAAATCAAAATTACTTTTATGGGGTGAAAAGCCTTTTGTTCTGTTTGGCCTAGCTCCTGCTGAGGAGGAAGTGGGGACAAGGAACAAGCTCGGATGTCCTTTGCTGGAACCCAAGTCATTACAGGCCTGACCTCAGCATCACAGAAGGGGTGAACCCAGGTTAGTTTAAAAAAAAAAAAGAAAGAAAACTCAAGCCCCTCCTCCCTCTGCAGGCATCTGCATCCCTGGCCAGCACCAGCATTCCCAGCTTGGCGGCTGGCAGAGGCAGGCTTTGTTCCTGGGAGTCTTGGCCGCAAGATGGCACTGTTTCTGTGTCTTGTTTAGGAAAGGCTGGTTATGTTTTACGTCCCAATCTGCTTTCACGTCAAAACCTATCCACATACTTACAAAAGTTATGACAACTGTATCTACATTGAAAAAAATAATAAATATGATGAGGCAACAGAGTGTAGGATTTCTGATGCTTAGCAGCAGTCCTGAACACCTTTAATATTTCTGTATTTATCACACAGCCTAACAGCAGAGCCAACCTTGGTTTCCCCAGTGGGAGGTTTAAAGTTCTGAAGCCTTCTAGCACACATTCTAGGCAGGACGTGCTCTGCTGAATACATAAGACATTATAGACAGGCTTGGTTACAAATCCAACATTTTGATGAGAGCTAACAAGCCAAGCAAAGCTAGAGGCCACCTGAGTGTGGTTCAGAATTTAACATGTTCTTGAAAATTTTTTAAAAAGAAAAAAAGAGGAGGGAAAGGGAAAGGAACAAATATGAGACATCGATGAAACCATGAGCTACCTTTGGAAATGTGCTTTACAAAGGATGTAGTCCCTCTGGAAACTCCGCTGACAAACGCCCCAGGGCCTCGGGTCAGCCCTTCGTAGGGGAGCCTAAAGAAGTCGTCGATGCCATTCCCAATGCTTCTGACCAGGCCAGCTGGGCTGCCCAGGATCTCCAGAGAGCCCACCACCCAGCCTGTGTGGAGCAAAAAGAGAAGGGTCACTCGCAGGCAGCACTGTAGCACTTTACACACTGGTGACAAAAGCAGCCGTTCAGTTTTCACACTGGGATTCATAACATAACGAGCTTCTAGGGAGCACAATACAGGCAATAACTCATTCGCTTGTGAATTCATAAATGGCAATCTTTCATACTTTATAAATCAAAGAAACCCCTCTGGCAACCTCACAAATAGCTTTAATATGACTTCCTTGCATGAGCCTCCCTTATTCCTGCTAAAAGTCGAGTGCGTGTTCTTCCCAGGGAGGCTCGGCTCTAGTAGCCAGGGGAGGGGTAAGTAAGGGTGGCGTTCCTTTTGCGGGAGCCTTTTGCGTGCTGTGAAAAGCCTACGCGTTAGTGCCGTCAGTGAACTGGGATACAGGGGAGGAGGTTGATTGCTTAATGGGGTGTTACAAAAGGGGATGCAAACTTTTGACAAGGATGGAAGAGTTATTTTTAATCTCCCCCAATCGGACCGAGCTGAGTGCTTTGCTTTGGAGCTGAGCTCTGGCCAGACAAATGAATCCCCTTCAACCCCCCAGCTTCAGTTGTATAAACATCAGTGACATCTACATACTGATTAGGTTAGTCAGAGGGGAGTATTCCCTATGAATGTCCCAAGAGGGGTATCCTTGGATCTGGTTTCCTATTTAAACACAGGCCTGCCAGGGGTTGGCCTGCTGGCTGGGCTAAGTGGACTTGTGGGAAAGCTGGTTTGGAGAATAAACCCTGGGCCTCCCCCTCCCCCCTGAAGATGGGGATTCAGGGTTGAAAGCCTGGGGGAATGGAAGACTGGAAGGTGCAGAAGGAGGTATAGTACTTGCAGTTTCTGACAGCAATGGGAAGATTCAGTAACGACGCTGCAGATGCCTTACTTCTACTGATTCCAAGCCCCAGAAGGAGAGTTCCTAACTGGGGCTGCCAGCGGAGCAAGACCTATATGACACAGACTCCTACAACACGCTTCCTAGCCTCCCTCTTTCTGCAGACTCCTGGGGAGAAGGGTGGGAAGGGGAAGGAAGGGACATGAGCCTTTACTGTTACCCTAGGCTGCTAGGAGCTCAGACCCCCGCTGCTCATTTCCCTCTTTCGGAGGCTCACACAAAAACAAATGGCTCAGGGTTCCCCTCCCCCCCCCCACTTCTGCCCTAGTAGGTGCTGGGGCTCCTTTGAGGTAGGAAATGAGCAGAATTAAAAACTATTCTCTGGGAGAGTTTGAGAGTGGATGGAACAGTTTGGAAGTGACCACCAGTTTCAAATGACTTTCAAATGAGTGCTTAGCACAGTCCTCTCTGGGAGTGGAAATTTCAAGACTGCTAAGATGACATGGAAGGCCCAGGTTTTTTCCTGCTCTGGCCAAGCAAAAATTCACATCCCTAAAACTGAACCCTGACCCGACTCCCATTCTTTTAAGGAAGACTAAGACAAAAATTCTAAGACTTAGGTCAATGTAGAAAGAGATTTCCTAAAGGTGAAGTTTATAAAGATAATGAAGGAGAACAGCTGAGGCAAATTTGAGAATCTCCTTCCTTGGAGGTAGCTAAGGAAGGTCCCCATCACCCTGGAAGCCGTATGACCCTATGAAACAGGACAGATCCTGATAGCTATCTGGTATCATCTAGGTGTGGTAAGGGGATGAAACAGAATGTTCTTTCCAACCCTATGATTCAAACACAGAGTCAGCAATGGTGAGTAGATGTATTCTAAGACCATGACGACTCCTTGGGGGGGCCCAGTCTTTTTTCAGCAAGGTGGGAATGGGAGAGGGCAGACATCACAACTATCACAGTCTCACCCAAATGTTACTAGGTAAAAGACATGAAACTTGAGGTCAGAAAACCTAGATTTGAATGTGAGCAGTGGGATGGTACACTGGATCCAGGGCCGGACCTGGAGTGAGGAAGACCCCGGCCCGTGCCTCATCTCTGATCCTTAACTGTCTGGGTACGCTGGGCAAGGTGTTCATTGTCTCCGAGTCAGTTTTGTCAACTGTAAAAATAATGCCTGTATGACCGACCTCATAGGGTTGTTAATGGATGTAATGTCCTTTGCAAACTTCAAAGTAAAGCATAAGTGCCAGCTATTGTTATTTTCATTACATCCTGGCTTTGCTACCTACTGCCAGGGTGACTGCCAGTAGGCAGGTCATTTATCCTCACTGTAAAATGAAAGGTTGGACCAGTAGAACTCTAAGATCCCTTATCATTCTAACCCTATGACCTTGTGATGAAAGGCCTTTCTCTATTACAATTATATTCATAGCCAAGAAGGGTGGTTCCAGCTCCCTCAAGCTTCTCAGGGCTATACTGAGTCAAAAGAGGCCTAGGTTTGAATGCTTCCTCCAAAAATTATTTATGTGACCATGGGAAAGGCATGTAACTTCTATTCTCCTCAGTTTCCTCATCTATAAAAAAGAGATCAATATTTGCAGTAGTACCCACCTCACAGGGCTGTTCAGCTCAAATGAGATATTATTTATAAAGCACTTTGTAAACTTCAAAGCTCTATGTAAGTATTATTATTATCACCTAGTATTATCATTACTAAAACTGCTTTACATAGTGAATGTGAATTTACATAGTTCAATGGATGACTGGCTGGAGATCTGAAAGACACAAGAATTTAATTGCTTGTTATATTTCAGTAGCTTCACAGAGGAAAAGTGGTATAGGCTGGATGTACCTGAGGGGGAAAAAGCTTATTTTCTCTGCCCTGCATAATTTCCTCACTTATTTTCCTCAAAGAGTAAACATTTCTTTTACTCACTCCATTGGGAATTCTGTTTAAAAATGGTATAAGAATGTGGTATGTTGCTTGGCTTCCCACAGAACTGAATCACAGTATGGAAAGGGACCTCAGGAGGTCACATGGTTCACTCTCCTTCATTCCAGACCACACCTAAACTGTTCCTGAAAAAACCACAGGCCCATAGATGAAAGCTGGACTACTGAGGTCATTTAGTCCAATCTCCTCATTTTTACAAATGCAGGAAATGATTTAATAAGTAGAAGTTGACTGATCCCATTTCCTCAGTTACAGAATTTTAGACCTGGAGATATAACTATGACCACTAACTGCTCCTACATCAAGTGTCACCTCTTCCAAAAGGTCATTGCTTTGCCAACAAGCATAAAGACCTTCTTCAACTAAGAAGCTTTCCCAATTTATTGGATTTTTATCTCATTTCCCTATCTCTCCCCCCAAAAAGGCAGTATAGTGAATATAATGGAGAAAATCACTAGACTTGGAGGCAGAAGATCTACCTTTGAATACTGGCTCTTTTATTCACTACCTTGATCAACATCTGCTTAATTCTTTTCTCAGTGTTGTCCTTTTTGAAAAATTAACTGAATTTTGAAAATCAGCATATACCTGCTTTATCTCCCCCTTCCCAACTGAGAACAAAAGAAGAACAAAAGCAGTCCTATAAACACACATAGTCACATAGTCAGATTCTCTTTCTTTACCACCCAAAAGAGAGTTATAAAGACTTTTGTACATCCTTACTTAGCTGGAAGCCAAGACAGCAGACTAACCAGTAAATCATGGTAACTCTACCATATTCACCTCCAAACAACTATAAAATAGTGCCTTAGAACAAATCTTAGAACAGTAAAAAGAGCAAAAAGACAGGGTGAAACAATCTTTGAGCTCTAGAAACTTGGAAGATTGGCAGGAAAGGTCTGTCTCACTCAGGTAAAAGGGGAGTGAGGTCCAGGACAGGAAGCCAGCAGCAAGTCCCACCTCAGCAAACCAGCAGTAGATCCTGAGCCCAGTGCAGTGGAGCAGACAAATGTCAACCCTAGGAGCTCTGTTGTGCCTCAGCATAGCCAGGGAAACAAGCAAACTCCAGCTCTGAGAACCCCATGTGCTTCAGCATAGCCATTGGCAAAAAGGTAACTTCTAGCAGCCAGATCTCCACATGCTTCAGTGTAGCCTGGGGCAAACAGGTAGATGCCAACTCTATGGGGGCCTAAGCAAACAGGCAGTGTATCCCCGGGGAATGCAGAAACACCCCACTGGCCTCAGCAAATGCCAAGCACCAGCCCTAGGACTCTAGCTCAACACCAGGTGAGCTGCCAGACCTGTATGGCCTCCAACAGCACTGGTCACCCCCACACCCACCCCAATTCCCTCAGTGTAGCACCAGACACAAAGGTCCCCTGTGGGTCTCAGGGCAACATCAGCGCAACACCAGGCAAACAGCCAGGTTTGTAGGTCCTTGTACAAGAAGCCTGAGACAGTGTCCCTTCTACCTCAGAAGGAGAGTTTAAATTTAAAAGAAAGGAAAAAGGCCAAAAAAGATGAATAAAAGCAACAACAAAAAAAGAATCTGACCATAGAAAGGTATTTTGGTGACAAGGAAGATCAAGACACAAATTCAGAACCCCAAAGAAAAATGGGAAGTGGTCCCAACTCATGGAAGAACTCCAAAAGGAGCTTAAAAATCTTATAAGACATGTAGAAGGAAAACTGGAAAAAGAAATGAGACTAATGCAAGAGAATTATGGAAAAAGAGTCAACAGCTTGGAAAAAGAAAACAATTGCTTAAAAAGTAGAATAAGTGAAATGGAAAAGGAGATACAAAAATTCAATAAAGAAAGCAACTCCTTAAAAAGTACAATTGGCCAACAGTCTACCTGTCAGATCTATGGGGAAGGAAAGAATTAATGACCAAACAAGAGATAGAGAGCATTACAAAATGTAAAACAAGTAATTTTGATTTGTTTCTGTACAAACAAAACCAATGCAAACAAAATCAGAAGGGAAGAAGAACACTGGGAAACAATCTTTACAGTAAGTGTCTCTGATAAAGGTTTCAATTCTCAAAAATGTAGAGAACTGAGTCAGAATATGAGCTATTTCCCAATTGACAAATGATCAAAGGATATGAACAGGCAGTTTTCAAATGAAGAAATCAAAGCTATCTATAAGCATATGAAGAATTCTCTAAATCACTTTTGATTAGAGAAATACAAATTAAAACAACTCTGAGGTAATACCTCACACCTGTCAGATTGGCTAATATTACAAAAAAGGAAAATGATAAGTGTTGGAGAGGATGTGGGAAATTTGGGACATTAATGCACTGTTAGTGTAACTGTGAACTGATCCAACCATTCTGGAGAGCAATTTGGAACTAAGTCCAAAGGGTAACTAAACTGTGCATACCCTTTGATCCAGCAATAACACTACTAGGTCTATATTTCAAAGAGATCATAAAAAAGGGAGAAGGACCTACGTGTGTAAAAGTATTTGTAGCAGCCCTTTTCGTGGTGGCAAAATACTGGAAATTGAGGAGATGTTCATGAATTAGGGAATGGCTGAATAAGCTGTGGTATATGAATGTAATGGAATACTATTGTGCTATAAAAAATGATGAACAGGAAGATTTCAGAAAAACCTGGAAAGGTTTGTATGACCTGACACAAAGTGAAAGGAGCAGAACCAGGAAAACATTGTATATAGTATCAGCAATATTATGTGATAATCAACTATGAATGACTCAGCTCTTCCCAGCAACACAATGATCCAAGACAAATACAAAGGACTCAGGAAGGAAAATGCTTGTCCACATCCAGATAAAGAACTGAAGGACTCTGAATGCAAACTGCAGCATATTTTTTTCACTTACTTTATTCTTTTTTGTGGTTTTTTCCTTTTGATCTCTTTCTTCTTTCACAACTGTGACTAATATGGAAATATGTTTTCCATGACACCACATGTATAACCTATATCAAACTGCCCACCATTTTTTAAAAGAGGGGAGGAGAGTGAGGGAGAAAAAATTGAAACTCAAAATCTTATAAAAATTAATGATAAAAATTGTCTTGACATGTTATTTGGGGAAAATACTATTTAAAACAACAACAATAACAAAAACTTAAAAGGAAATAAAAACAAACAGTTCCACGGACAACTGGCCGTGAAAGTGATTTGAACATAATTATGGTACCTAATTAAATAGTCACAAGGAATTCTTCCTCCTTTTGTCTTGGAGAGGATCATATTTAATGCTGCATTTAATTTGGTGAACTGTCAAAGAACACCAAAAGGGAAAATTTATTGTATTATGTATGTAATTTATTGTATTATGTATGTAACTAAAAGACATAAAGCAGAAACATCAGACTATCTGAAGATGATTAATAAAAATACCTATCAATTATGAAAAAATAAAAAGAGTTCTCTCCCCCACCTCCAGGACTAATCCTTCCCTTAATCTATCTTAACTCTAACTCTCCCTTCTCCCCTTTCCCTATTTCCCAGCTAAGTGAAATGTATTTTTGTACCATGTGTGTTTGTGTGTGAGCACACATATTATTCCCTCCTTTGACCAGTTCTGATGAGAATGAGGTCCGAATGTCAGTCTTTCCTCCCCCTTCCTTGTTGGTGCAGACTTTTATTCATATGCTCCGTGTGAGAAAATTTTCTTTAACTTTCCTTTCCCTTCCTCCTCTATTATATGTGTTTTCCCTTCTCTTTGCATTCTTCTTTAGATCATCAAGACAGATGACAGAATCAACTCCCAGGCCTTCTGTCTACTTAGACTCTCTCTATGAGCTCTGATGATGATAGGATTCACAAGGGACACATGAGTCATCTCATATTAGAGTGTAATCAGTTTATCCTTGTTTTGCCACTTATGATTGTTCCTTTTTATTTCTGTTTCTTTTAATTTCTATATTTGAACTTCGACATTTCTAAACTGCTCTGGTCTTTTCATCAGGAATGCTTGAAAGTCCTGTATTTCACTAAAGATCCATTTTCTCCCCAGTGGGATTATAATCAATTTTTCTTGTTAAGTTATTCTTGGCTGTAAGCCTATATCCTTTGCCTTCTGGAATCCCAAGTTTTCCATGCTTTTATAGTGGTGGCTACTAAATTGTATAGAATTTTGATTTTGTGGCTTCTCAGTACTTGAATGCCTTCTTTCTGGCTCTCTGCTGAATTTTTTTTCCTTTGACTTAGAAGCTCTGGATTTTGGGAAAAACCTTCCTTCCTTCCTCTCTCTCTAGGAAGTAGCTAGTGGATTCTTTTTGTTTTCACTATGTCCTGTAGTTCTAAGAAATATGGACAATTTTAAGATTTCTTGCAGTATATATGTAGACTTTTTTGTGATCATAATACTCAGGTATGCCAATGATTCTTATATTTTTCCTCCCTAATACCTGGTCAGTTGTTTTTTGCTATGTCATCTCTTATATATTCTTTTTTCCTCCAGTTTTTTTTTACTTCATTTTAATATTTCTTATTATTTCATGGAGCCATTTGTTTCTATTTGATAGATTAAATTTTGGGGGAGTTTGTTGCTTGGGCAAGTTGTACCTCTAGTGCCAAGTTGTTAATTTCCTTTCCAGTTTTTTCTTCCACAGTTTTCATTTTTTCCCTAATTTTTTTTCCTCTAGCACTCTCTTTTCATTAATAAAAAAGTTTTTAAAAATCTTGCTTCATCTCTTTTAGTAATTCTGGTTGGACTTACGCCTAAGCTGTGTTTTGCCTGAGGCTTTGCTTGTAGATGTTTTGGAGTCATCCTCTTCTTCTGGGATAATATCTTAAATGTCCCAATTGTATAACAGTTTTTAATGGTGGAATTCCCTTTTTATTTGTTCATTCTTCCATATTATATCTGTATTTCAGACCTGATGTTAGGGTTTGGTTCTACGAACTTCTGGAGTAAGGTCTGAACTGCTCCTGGTGCTGTTTTCTTGGAGTTTTGAGTATTATGTTATTCCAGGATCTCAGGGACATCTCAGGCTGGGGACCTGCAAGCTATCAGTGCTCCCAAAGTAGTCTGACCAGAATCTGGTTGCTGCCCCTCCTGTTTGAGCTTTGTAAGTTCTTGACCTAGATTTGGGTCTGAGTGACAGCAGACTGCTGCTGGCCTCACTTGGTTCAGTGACATAACTGTGGGCTTGCCTTGGGTCAAGGATTCCTGCCCTGGTTATTTCTCTGTAGGGCTAGAAGCTGGAATTGAGACCCTGATCCACTCCTGTGCTATAAGCCATACAGTTGCTACTTGCTTCTGAACTTGCTGTTCTCAGTATACAGCTAAGGATCTATGCCTAGTCCTTACTCAGTAATGCCACCCCTGGGCAGCTGGTGGTGCATTAGACAGAGTTCTGGACCTGGAGTCAGGAAGACTTAAATTCAAATCCAGTCTCAGATACTTATTAGCAGAGTGACCCTGGGCAAATCACTTAACCTCAGTTTCCTCAACTATAAAGTGGAGATAAGAGCACCCACCTTGCAGTCTTGTCGTGAGGCTCAAATGAAACAGTATTTGTAAATCACTTAGCATAGTGCCTGGCACATAGCTGGCACTGTACAGACGCTTATTTCCTTCTCTTCCCTAGGCAAAGCTCCCCTTCTGAGTTCTCCCTGGATCTGCCATTCAGAATTGGCTAGTGAGCCACAGAGCTGCCAGTAGGCACTAGTGGCTGCACCCTCCATGGAGCCTCTCTATGCTGGCTGTGTAACCTCTTCTTGCATGGCTGTCTAGGTTTTCTCTGCACTGGAGTGCTCTGGCTTCATCTGCTCCAGACCTCATCCCTATTGTCCACAGACCTCTCTGTCTCCCTATGCTGACCTAGGCTGGAAAAATGACTTGTGATTTTTTTCCTTAAGATTTCTCCATAAGGATTTGGTCTGGTACATTTTCTACATCTATTTGGAAGAACTGTGGGATAGGGAACTTGCTCTACTTCTTCCTGCTTCTCTACCACTTTGGTTCTGCCTGTCTCCCTCAAGAATCTACTACAATATTTATAAGCATCACCACTGGTTCTGCTTCAATCTGTGCCCCAGTTCCTCTTCCCTGAGCTGTGCTGATGGAAGCTAGCTGCTCACATCCACCTATAAACTAACTTCCTAGCCTTTTACCTGTGTTTGGGGCTGTGCTTCATCGTTAGCCATTTCTCCACAATGATCCATAAACTGAATTTATTTTGTCTATTTCCTGCTCCTTTATCCACTGCTTTCTTCTGGAACTCTTCCAAATCGTACACAGGTTTTCCCTGATGACATGTCCAACATAACCAAACAAACTGGCTCCCCAGCAACATTAGAGTTGCTGGTCTCTGTGAGGGATGAGGTTGGGGCAGTGAGAGTTCAGTATATTTGGAGGGAATTAAAAGACGTCTCAATAGAATATCAGTATTAAAAACAACACACATGACCAAACACCCAAAGGAAATTCTCTTTCAGCATGTGGCCTATGGTGTAATATTACTGAATACTGCAAGTCAGTGTTTCTAAAGGACATATTTAGGCCACATCCCCACAGAGACATGTACTTCCAGTTGGCATTTACCTGATCTAATGTGAACAATACACTTTCAAGAACATTAGTATGAGTTAATCCATCTACCTTTTTACTGCTGTGTTCCAATAACAAGAGTTTCTGTAATTGCTTAAATACTCCTCGGTTTTTAAATTTAGGATGTCAGCTGCTTATTTATCAATTTCTAATTTTACAGAATAAAATGCTTTCCTCACTGTCGTTTTTGCATACGTCATCAAAGCATCAGGCTGACAGGGAATTTATCTATGATCTTGTCATTTTCAAAGTTCTAGACAGAAATCACTAAATAGGAAAACAGTAATCTTAAAAACATGGCAACCACTTCCTTGCTTCTATATTTCCTAATTGTGAGAACACATTCAAACTATAATATCTATCTCTCTTTAGTATATACACATGTACATATACCTCTATACGTGTACAGATAGTTCTTGCTTTAAATTTGTATTATGCAATTTTGACTTTACGTAAAGTGTTGTGAAAGAAATTTGCATTCCAAAAAAATCACCTGTGTTAACTTTTACTGTGTAGTACCGTGCTCAACAACAACAACAACAAAAACCCAAAAAAAAAAACTCTCCAAATGAAAACAGAAAAAAGAATGCAAGGAGAGACTGCCATCTCTGCCACCACCATATTGGGGGCTTGTCTTGAGACCTCCTGAGTGACAGAGGAGGCCTTTGCCCTGCTCTGCACAATCACTGGCTTGCTAAGCCCCCAACTGTCTGTCTTCTGTCCATTAGTGCTCAGGTACTATGTGTATGTCGCTGGACCCCATGTTATTCAATGACTCTTTTGTCTGTGTCTGTGGCCAGCTTGGTTCTGGTCAGGCCCCCACATGGTTGGCCCTGGCTATCTTTCTCCTACTGCTGTAGTTTCTCTGACCCTGGTTTCATGTGTCTTTGAACCAGGTGACAGTCCCCTCCCTCCATGGTGTGTGGTTCCCTTTTTGTCTACCTCCCTTCCTCCCTTCCCCAAGGCAAAACTGCATTACATAGAGGTCTATGGAATGATCCGCTTACGTAAAATGAGAACTGTCTGTATATGTATGCGTGTATACAGACCCATATGCATATGTGTATATAAATATAACAATTTTTTATCAAAATCTTAGAGTTATTAGGAACTTCCAGTGTGGAAAATTGCTCCACCATATGTAGACCAACAACTCATCTTAGATAATTAGGGTACCAAGAGATTAAGTGACATGGGATAGTCATAGAACTAATACATATATATATATATATATATATAGGCCTTGAACCTAGGTCTTACTGACTCCTCTACTCTCTGAAAATTCAATCTATTACTTCTCTTTGATGGGGGAATAATTCCTTTATTTTCTTAACAAAAAGGATCCATAAACCAGCTTTGGATGATGTCTAATAGTCACAAGAACACGTGGAAGCAGATTATCAAGCTGCAACTGCTTTCCCACAGAGGTCTTGTTAGGAATGTGAGCTGTGATTCTGAGTACCATGATACAATGTACTCTGGGAACCCATGGACACACCAGCCTGCAGACAAACCTAGTGTCTAAAGGAAACTGTCACTTATCTTTTGGCTCATGGCAACATTTTGTACTTGTATCCAAAAAACATACAACTTTATGAGATAATTTTACAGCCAGATTTTCCTGAGTCAGAAAACTGTCCCTAAGCTTCACAATAATTACTTCAGAAATGTATTAATGATTTTTCAATCAATAGGTCTGCTGAAAGAGTTACTACTGACTAGCTTTACAGAAAACCATTTTTACCTAGGCTTGCTGGTCAAGAACAATGACTGTTCATTTTTTTGTGGAGATCTCGGCCAAGTGAGCAAAAGCATCCTGGCAACTATGAGTTCTGTGCTTTTGGGGCAAGTTTACTCTTTTGTCCCACAAAGTTTCTTAATGATCCAGTGATTCTCCCATTCATAGTGATGATGATCACTGAGATCAGTCATTTCAATGACCTAACTGTTGAAGGCTAAAATTTTAGTTTCTTAGAAAACTTCCTTTATGAGAATGTGGGCTAACTATGTCACCTCTCTTGGGCTCAACTTCTACATTTGTAAAATGAAGGGATTAGTCTGGATGATCTCTAAGGATTAGTTCCTTCTAACTCTAAATCCAGGATCCTATAAAATGCTGTGACCTAGAATATGGTTTCTTTTAGTCCCAGGAGTATTGGGCCTGTGTTAATTTTCTGAATTGCAGTAGAGCATTAGTTAGTGGGCTGGAGTAGAAAAGTTGCTGCTTTCACCTTACTCTTAGAGACCTGAAATAGTGAAGGTCTTCCTAAGTTTCTATCTTTCATTGAGAGAGTGGGTCTGGCACATGGTAGGTTCTAATCCAGGGGGTGGGGAATCTATGGCTTTGAGGCTACATGTGGCCTTCTAGGTACTTGGGTCTGACCTTTTGACTGAGTCTAAGTTTTAAACAACAAATCCTTTTATTTAGGAGGTTTGTTCTGTGAAGTTGGAGTAAGTAAAAAAGCCATACCTGAGGACCAAGAGGGCAATGTGTGGCCTTGAGGTCGCAGGTTAGATTATCTAATCTAATCCAACCCAATAAGTACCTATTAAGCATCTGCCATATATCAGGCAGCTAGGTGGCTCAGTGGATACAGCACTGGGCCAGGAGTCAGGAAGAGCTGAGTTCAAATCTGGCCTCAGATACTGACTAGCTGTGTGGTTCTGGGCAAGTCACTTAACCACTGTTTGCCTTAATCCACAGGAGAAGGAAATGGCAAGCCACTCCAGTATCTTTGCCAAGAAAACCCCATAGACAGCACTAGCATACTATGATTCACAGGGTCACCAAGAGCTTGACACAACTGTACGACAGCAACAACAACAACAACAAATATATTGGGCACCAGGTTCTGGGAAGACAAAGACAATACCAAGCTGTCCCTGCTTTCAAGAAGCTTGTATTCTACTAGGGAAAGAAGGGAGGACACAGCATGTTGACAGATAAACAGAGAAGTAAGGATTCATATGATCATTTGAGGGGGGAAGGAACACTCAATAACAATTAAGGGGAATGGGAAGGGTCTCTTGTGGCATCTCACTCACTAAGTCGGGGCCACAGGACTGGGGAAGGTCTGTGTGGGGAATGTCCTGCTTGCGGCACTCACCTGCTCTGAAGAGAGCCCCAGCAGCATAGTGCATCACCAGAGAGTGGATGAGCTGCCGGGCAGTTGTGAAGATGGGTCCTCGTTCGAATAGTGAGAAGGCAAGAGGCGTGTGATCTGAAGCAATGTACAGCTTCAGGGATGCGTGGATACTGATTGAGAGGTTCACTGGCTGGATGGCCAGTCTCCTTAATTTCACTGGATTGACTAAAGCTTTGGCATGCTGTCTGACTTGTTTAGGCAACTGCTGTGTGAGACCCGAGTGTCTCTTAGAATGACTAGCCATTTTGTTGTTGGGAAGATAAGTATCAAAGAGAGTTTTGATGTAGTAAACAAATGTGTCTTCTACGTATAACCTGGCTGGTTTCAGTTCAAAACTAAACTCATTAATATCAAACAGGAAGTTTTGTTTCTCAGACAAGGTGATACAAAGTTTGATAAAACAATTTTCTTTATAGTCTTCCAAATCTTTGCTAGATATGAGGAGATTATGCATTCTGGACCACTGGATAGTTTCCACTTTTTCTCCCTGGCAGATCAGGACAGGAAAGTGGAAGTTGGATTTGTTATAGAGTTGATTGTCCAGCTGAAAGTCTCCACAGAAGACCTCCAAGGTGTAAAGCTGTGGGAATCCTGCCACAGCACCTTCAAGAGGTAGGGCTCTGAGGTAGCTGGCCGCTGGCTCCATGTTCAGAAAAATGTTATCCAGCGTGAGCCGTAGAAGTTCAGATGATGTTTTGTGGTGGGTGAGATCATCAAATACTGCAAGGCTTGACTGAGTGATGAACACTTTTAGTGTAAGACTCTTCCCCAGAGTCCTAGAGGAACAAAAAAAGAAAAAAAAGATGATTATCCCATTTTATGACAATTCTTCACCAAACACCTCCTGGTGTGACACAAGATTGCAATGAAACAAGTAAGAGCACAAATGTCAGTACATCGTGTCTAGATTGAGCCAGTCACACCCCAACAGCAATGGGAAATATTCCCAATGGGACTGATACAAGTTCCTGTTGTGTCTTTCTATGCAATTCTTTATCAACACCATGTTTTTACTCTAATGTCCTTGTAAGTCATGCACATTTATTCACTATCACGCTCATCAGAGAGCACAAAGCTGAGGACAAAGAACATGATAACACAAAAACCTTAACACTCCTTCCAAATAGATCCTTTTTTTCTATTTCATCATAGACTGCAGGAGCTGTTGCTGTTTACTACTTTCCTGTTTTGAAAACACAAGTCTTCTCTTTAGTAACCGAGGCCATTTTTGGAATAAAGGAATAGTTTTTGTGTGGTTAACCATGACTGGCTTTGTTCAGTACCAGGTGATCTTTCTAGAGGACCAGCACAACTATAGTACTAACGCAGGCCTAGAAATACATGCATTTCTTCTAAAATTTATTTATTTATTTATTTTTTATTTACTCATTTACTTTTAATTTACAAGATTCAGTTCCACAATCACTTGAGTTTCAGATTTTCTCCCCTCCCTT
>CM053587.1:244047608-244103184 GCA_028646515.1 Pseudochirops corinnae | reverse complement strand
CAATAAATATTTTTGCACATATGGGACCTTTTCCCACTTCTGTAATCTCTTTGGGATATAATCCCAACAGTGGTATTGCTGGGTCAAAGGGTATGCAATTATTTATAGCCCTTTGGGCATAGTTCCAGATTGCTCTCCAGAATGGTTAATACATGCATTTTTGCATTATCTCTTGAAGACTACAGTTTCAAGTATTAAAAACAAGCACTTCTATTCAGGGGGAATAATGGAACCAAGAGTGAAAGTTTATAGTAGAGTCAAATTCCTTGCATTTGGATTAAGAGTGTGTCAGTCTGAATTAGTGAAAAATTTTAAATT
Organism: Pseudochirops corinnae; assembly: GCA_028646515.1. Classification (NCBI taxonomy): domain Eukaryota; kingdom Metazoa; phylum Chordata; class Mammalia; order Diprotodontia; family Pseudocheiridae; genus Pseudochirops; species Pseudochirops corinnae. Next base: position 244,102,866 of record CM053587.1, on the reverse strand, counting down.
TTAATAAAAATATTGTTTTATTATATGTCCCCTTTCAAGGTCCCAATACCATGAAATGAGAGGATGAATTTGATGATAAAGCACTATGTAACTGCAATTACTAGTATTATTGTTATCTTTAAGATTCTTTCCAATTCTGTGATACTATGTAATCATAGATGCATATATGTATTTGGGTATATATACACACTTAAGCTGGGCTAATTTATTTATGCCTTGTAGCTATTGTTAAGAAACTTCCTTTTAAAAAAAATTTGGAATATTCAGAATGAGCTTGCAAAATGTTCCACATAAAGAGACAATTGTAAAACGCTTAAATGCTGACTTAAAATTTTGTTCTTTTAGGTAACTGAGCATTTATTTTCTAAAAGTGTTTTATACTAATGTTCTTTCTGCTCTCTTTTCTTTATAAGCAGTGTAAAGTGCTCCCTTTTCTTTATAAGCAGAGATGAATTTTTTTTACAAATTCATCTCTGTCTGAATGAACACAAATTCTGAACTGGGAGATATTACAGAAGAAAAGCAAACACTTAAAAAAAGGTAAGCATGTGTTAAGAAATGTTCACATTTTGTATCTTTAAAGCATGTTCTTTTGGTAGCCAAAAATGGTCAAGGAAAGAAAACACATTCTAGAAAACTTGCTGGTAAATAATTCTGTTTTTGTTGTGTCTCTCATTTATGGAATCTAACTTATAATTCCAAACTGCCATGGAGACATATGGTTAAACAAAGGTTAATTTGTACCTCGTGCCAAAGTATATACTGCAAGTATGTAAGCTCTAATTTGTCAAGCAGCCTGTGAAACTCATCACAGATGAATTTTACTTGGTACACAGGGTTATTTTACTATAATCAGTTATAAATGTTACCCAATTGACAATGGTATTATACTCTATTATACTTCATATAACATTTAATTAAAAGCCACTTTGGGGTGGTGGGGTTGTGTGGAGGTTGAAAGAGAGGTCTGGACCTGTGATGTCATAAATAGAAACTCCCTCCACAATGTAATGAGAAGTTCATCTGCAGCTTATAATCCTGAAGAGTTCAATAAATATGGATAATATGTATCAGAGACAAGACTTAAACTTAGCTCTTCCTGACTCTAAGGCCGGCCCTTGATCTGTTATAACATAATGTATAAACACATGTAGGGGCAACAAAGAAAAACAAAACACTATGTATAAACTGCATTCCAATTAGAAGGCATGCTGCTATTCAACTACTGAGAAACTAAACATACCTGGTGGCATTGGTTAAGATTGGTTCTGCTTTTCCTTCTGGGGCCACTGTTATGATTATTGTGCCGCACTCATGAGTGATGTCCACGTACACATAGCCAAAACCAGTTAAGAACAAAACCTAAAAAAGAATATTCACATTTTGATGCAAAAGGCAGGAAATGCTACTGAAATGGATAATTTTCATCATCTCACATTCTGATTTAATACCATGGGCACTTCCTGCTTATACTTCCTTATATCCATGTGGACATGCTATTCAGTTGACTTGCAAATGAAAAAAATATTAAATCCAGATTTTTATTATCCAGCTGTAAGGTTATTGGTGGAAAAATGACAGATGAGGGGGTATGAGCTTCTTCATCCCTTGCTTCTCTGGGGCTAGCAAATACATTTTGATTGGGGTGGAGCTTGGCCCTACAACTTTTTGTGAGCATATGAATCTTCCTGGAAGAAAAACAAACTTAGTGCTTGAAACTTAACTACATGATATTTCAGGGTTCTTTGAGTGCTGACAAACCAGCTTGGGGCCGCCCTTCTATTCTGAGAGGTGCCAAAAACCGAAATGAAAACCTACCAGCAAGACTTTATTAGCCTCCTCAATGATAATGACATGGTACAGGAAAGTCAGATGAGTGCTAAGCTTTATTTGCCTTGAGTAAAAAATTTAGCATTCTTTTAGTCAGAGTTTTTGAGAAAGAGGACAAATGCTTAAAAAAAAACCCTAAAACACACAAAAAAATACCCCCAACAGTTGTAGGAAGTCAGGTTCTAACAGAACAGATGTTCTTTCAACATTAAATACTAATGTTATAAAATGGATGTTTGAAAATAGCACTAAATAATCTGAAAAATAACTCCAGGGATACTATGTTCCCAATCAGGTTACCTAGGGCAAAGGAATAGGCCTGATGTAGAAGGTTTGAGGAATTATCTTTGGAAATTTGCAGTATGACTTCTGTTCTTATTTGGCTCCTTTATCATAGGACAGGCTAACAGAATCAAGCTAAGTTAATGTCCAGATAGCAAATAAAAGAAGTATAGGGATCACACCAGGGAAGTGAAAGAACCATGAAATAATGCCACTACCAGGCAATTAGATGGCACAGGTCATCAAAACATGGTTTTGAAGTGCAGTCTCTGTCTCACCTGGGCACTCAGTATTTTGTAGTTACTCTTCTATGCCATAGCACACTAAGAAGGTGACTGCTTTTATAGAACTTCAGTACTAAAAGGTATACGTGTATCAAATTAAATTTCTACTTTTAAACAAAACAGCAACCAATCCATCTTCAGATGGATATATTCTGTGCATTAAAAATATGTGGCTAAGCAACTGGTTGAATTCAACGAAATTTGTTATGTGGGTTTTAGTTAGAAAAACAAATGTCTAGAAAAAAGAGCTTACTCTGCCATCTTAAAACAAAACAGGAAGATATAATCACAGTAAGTGCTTAATAAATGCTTATTCCCTTCTCTTTCCTCCAAGATGTCAGGAAAAAGCAAGGAAGGCACTTAGTATGTTGTTTTGACCCACATAGTGAATATGGGAAGACATGAATAAGAGTCCCACAGGATGGGCTTTCCTGTATAGACTGCAATCTTCAGTCATGCCAAACTTTTCATGACCCCATTTGGGGTTTTCTTAGCAAAGACAGAGGAGTTGGTTTGCCATTTCCTTCTCTAGCTCATTTTACAGATGAGGAACTAGGGCAAACAGGGTTAAGCAACTTGCCCAGGGTCACACGGATAGTAAGTGTCTGAGGCTAGATTGGAACTCAGGTCTTCCTGATTCCAGACCTGGTTCTTTCTACTGTGCCATCTAGCCACCCATATCTTTGGTGGGAATATCCAAACTAACTGGAACACACATCTGTTTGAATTGTACAGTATTTTACTATATACTGACACAAAACTGCCAGTAATGTTTCTCTCATTTCAGGCAAAAGTGATATAAGTAGGAAGACCTTACATAATATTCCATAGCACCATATGTTCTCAAATTGATCTCTACTCCCAGGAGAATACAATGGATTTTGGAGTTGGAAAAGTCCCCAGAGAATACTTTGAGTATAAAAGTAGGGACCTACTGAAGTGTTAGAATTGGGGCTTCAGAAAAGGAGGAAAATTCTGAATGCTGATTTAAATGCTGAAACTTAATTTTCAAGGGAAATCATCAATTGGGAAAAAAAAAATTTTTGTACCAAATATCTCTGATAAGGGCACGTTATTCAGAATATATATGGAATTTAAACAAATATATATGACCCAGAGTGATTCCCCAGTGGATAAGTGGTCAAAGAATATAAACAAATATTTCTCAAAGGAAATATTGCAAAATATTTAGAACCATATAAAGGACATTTCCAAATGACTAATAAGAAAAATACAAATCAATATAACTCAGAGTTTTTACTGTACAGCTAAAAAATTGGGAAAGATAAGAAAAGATGAGAATACTTCATGTTGGAGACACTTTATGAAGTTGACATTCTAGTGCACTATTGGTGAAATTGGGAAATCATTCTGGAAAGTAATAACAAATGAGGCTAAGGCAGTGACTAAAATGTCCATGCCCTTTGATCCAGAGAGCCTATTGCTAGGTATACAGCTTATTTACAGTGGCACTTTTATAGAAGCCAAAAACTGGACACAAAGTAGATGCCCATTGATTGAGGAATGGCAAAACTGCAATACATGAATGTAATGGATTATTACTGTGTGACAAGAAACAGTTAATACAAAGAATACAGGGAAGCAAAGAAAGACATGAATTGCTACAATGTGAACTAAGGAGAACTAGGAAAACAATATACACAATAACTACAACAAACAAAAAGAGAAAGGAAAATACCCCTTCCCTTCTTTGAAAAAGCTAGGGCACATGGATGTGGACCACACTTTATACTTTCAGATTCTGTTGATGTGTTTAATAGTTTTGCTGAACTGTTATTTTTTCCTCTTTAAAAAAAAAATCCTTACTACAGGAAATCAGTGAGTAGGAGGAGGAGGGATCCTGTTAAGAAATAAATGCAATGTGAAAACAAAAGATATTTAAAAGTTTGTTTGTTTGTTTTAAAGAAATTTGACCTTCAGATCTTATGGAATAAGCAATGTTAATGCGTCAAAAAATAAAGATAAGGTAAGTCCCACCCCCCCCAAATCAAAAGGTCTTTTGATAGGCTAAGAAATAGATACCTCAGACTACTTTAGTGATTTTGGAGACAGAAGTCAACTTGTTGGCCCTTCCTTTCCCTAAAATTGGCATGTGAGCAACCCTGATTCTCCTTTTCAGTAGCTGTAAGCAATTCAATTGCAGGTTTTGTTTTGTTTTTGGTGAAGTTCTAGTGGGGTTCCATTTGGTTCAGATAACAAATAAAGGGAGAAAACAAGGTGAGATGATTCAGGCTTGTGTGGCTTGTGGAAATCGTCAGTGTCATATAGAGCATCTCTTCTTTTCATTCCTTCATTGTCCTAAATCCTAAATGAAAGGTCTTCCCTATCACATCCCTGTCCCTGCCACATTCTTAGGTCTTACATTTCTTATAAAGCTGGTATAAATACTGCTATAAGTACTAAAGTTCTTTATCTCCATTTTGTTGCCCTGTATGGAAGTATAAACAAGCATGTTTTCAACCATTGTGAATGTCTGATTCTTGTCCAAGTTAGCTCAGACTCTGGTGAGTGACTCAATGCCAGCCCACTTTTTTGAAGGCTAAGCCCAAATGGTGCATAATTTCTCAACATATTACTTTTCCTTGTAATATGCAGTTTGGCCATCAGGTCCTACTTCTAGGTACCCTCATGGTTGTTGGGGAAGGAGGACGAGGTGCACGGTGTGGTTTGCAGAGCCACTGTATACTCTCTTGTGACACTTATGTGCCTTAAGATGTAGAGCCTGATCTTTTCAATTTCTTTGCTCAGAAGAACTGGGTTTAATCATGATAATGTTTTCACTGGTAGGTAACCTCCCACTTCATTAACATGTATTACCATCTCTAGTTGATGGACAAAAAAAATCAAAAACAAAAGAATCAGGCATGTACCTACAAACAGGTCCCCCAGAAGGATTCTGGTAGCCTGAGATAGAACCTGACTCCTACCTCTTAGCTGTCTAATCACCACACTCATCTATCATGAGAGAAGCCAGATACTGTCACCTTTCTAAACTGAAATCCCTGGCACCATCTGGTAAGAGCAATGTTTTCCATAAAGAGAATGTCAACCAACTAGAAAAGCAAAAGGGACACTCTCTATAAAAAGCCAACGTTTTTTGGATGGACATGAGGTCTACTAGACAGTTTTTAGTCAGATAAAACAGAAATAATTAAATTTGACAGCCTGAATGGTCACAATCCAAGTTTAGCTATTTATGCTTTGTGCATTTAGAAGTGTCTTATCCACTTACCAACTGGTGGGACTATTATGTACATTTATTAGAAACTAATATAACCTTCCTAAAGTGTAGGTAAGGAATATTCAGCAAACATCCATTTCTTTTGTTTTTTTGGCCTTTTAGATCAATAAAAGCTCTTTTAGACTACCATCAGATGGTGCAGGAACCCTTATCTAGCCTGTGTGGCAAAACGGCCAAGCGTCCACTCAGATCCTCCTCTGCTACCTTACTGGAGTGTGGAGAGGGTCAGAAGTCCTCAAAGACTATGTTGGCAGATGGTGAAGTCTTGCAGGTCCTATAGCCTATATTGGGAGGCTCCAATTCCAGAACAACAGATTCTGTTTGTGCAGTCTTAAGGATTATATAGGTGAAAGCAGACAAATTCATCATCACCATCAGATCACCACATGCCAAATTATTTAGTCACGCAAGCTCATAAAATTTCTTTCCAAGGCATGGAGGGGTTATAAGGTAGGTCAGGGAAGGGAGTATATTGATTAAATCATGGATCTTTTGAAGTTTGAAGCAACTATATCACAAATTATAGATTAGAGCTAGAAAGAGACCTTGGAGACCAACTAGACCAGGGGTGGGGAAGTTGTGGCCTCGAGGCCACATGTGGCCTCCTAGGCTAAGGAGTCAGCCAAAGGGCTGCACTTGAGGACCACATGTGGCCTTGAGGCTCAAGGTTCCCCACCCTGAACTAGGCTAACTCCATTTTAGAGATGAGGAAATCAAGGTCTAGAGAGATTGAGTTCCCTACTCAAGGTCACAACAGTTTTAAGTGGCTGAGCTTACATTTGAACCCAGATCCTTTGATTCTAATGCTTAGCATATCCCAGCACGTTGCAGGTGCTTAATAAATGCTGGCTGACTTGACTTGATTTCAAATGCAGCACTCTGCACTGCTCACTTTGCTCTGTCTATTGATAGTATTAGTATTACTAACTTCTTTAATAGACTATGGAACTGTATGTATACAATTATATTTATAATAAGCTTATACCTGACAGTTTTTTAAAAGTATGAATTTCACACTTTGGCACAAATTGAAGACAACTCATATAGTGATACACAATCCTTTTCAAATGTCCTATTTAGTACCAAGTGTCACAGACTCTAAAAGCACATGCTCAGAGTATACCTCTTTCTAAATAAGAAAGCTCTTCTTTAAATTTCTAAAAGAACATTTGGAAAAGCACTGGATGGTCACTTCTAGACTTCTCACATAGTTTTCCTAGAGGGGAGAAAGATTCTAGGGAATTCCAAATGACAAAGGCTATACTTCTAAAGTAAAAAGATATTCACCTTTGACATGTTGAAGGTGGTTAGCTTTGAGAGACTTGGGCAAATTCCGCTACTCAGTTCATTCCTGTTCGAATCTAGGTTAGCTTAGACAAGATTCTTCTGTTTCAAAGATCCCTAAACTATACATATTCACTTTCTGAAACTTATGTAGATTGCTCCCAGACTTCTAGAGCCTTCCCACGGTGATGCAGATCCTATGGGGGCCTAGCAAAGTGCTTATATGAAGGTGCTTAATATTTGTTGAATTGAACTGAAAATTTTAACTGGGCCTAGAATTCTCCTGGGTAACCTCTAACTAGACACGAGTGGAGGACTTTTAAGGCACGTTACAATCAGAGGTGAACTTGCATTTTGCTGACATCATATCAGAGAGATCTGACCGTGCATTTTGTCTCAAATACTTAACATCTGCTTGCTTCATTTTCCTCATCTGTAAAACTGGGATAATAATACCACCTACTTTACAAGTTTATTGTGAGAGTTACGTGAAATAACATGTACAATGCTTTGCAAACTTTAAGGCACTCTTCAAATATTAGCTACTGTATTACTGCTGAGGTGCATGGCACTCTCTCACAGGGATACACAGATGCTACCTCTTTCTGGCTTCCTGCGAGATTCATGATTCTCTAAGCCTCTATCTTATTTTGCCTTATAGTAAAAGTTATTTTTGTGCTTGTCTTGTCTCAACATTAGATTATAATCTCCCTGAAGGCAGTGGCTGTGATAGGATGACAATCTCAGTTTCCTTAAGTTCTTAGGTGAAAATTCCATGGTCTTATTCAAGTCTCTATCACCCAAGGGCCCTGTTTTAGTTCCCTGGTGACCATATAGCCCAGTGGAAAGAGTACTAGATTTGAAATCAAGAAGATCTGGGTCCAGGTCTCAAACATTTCTTAGTTATGTGGCCCTGGGCAGGTCATATGGCCTCTTAGAGTCTGTTTTTTTCCATTTGGAAAATGAGAATAATAATATTACCTACCTTATAGGGTTGTTGTAAGGTTCAAATTAAATAATGAATGTATTTTACAACCTGTAAAGACTACATAAATGAAAATATTTTTAATTGCTACCTTGCATAAAACAGGTGATCTCTAATCATAATTATTATTGTAATAAACTTTTTAAACTTGTATTATTCAACTTTAAAGGTTCCTCTTCCACTGCTGGAGGTTGTTAGTCCTGGATGTGTAACTGTACTGAGGTCTATTGGGATTCTTGCCCCATGAACAATAAACTACCTTCTCTGAGTCCTCCCTCCCGACTCTATTTCTACCTGGCATGTAGAGATGGGGTCATATTCACACTGGAATGGGAGCTGAGCCTCTTCTGCACAAAGGCAACAGTTGAGAATCAGGAAGCCCACAAAGTACAGCAGATGTAAAGTAGAAATTCAGGGGACAAGAAATGAATTCTTGGAACACCCACCCAGACTCAGAGGATAAGAAGAAAGGGTTTTAAACTATGTCAAAGGTAGGAAACAAGCTAGAAAACTGATAGGGTGATTTGATGAACTATAGAATCTGAGAGTTAGAAGGGACTTCAAAGGTAATCTAGGCCAAAAATCCAAAATCAGTGTCACCTTCTCTGCTTTTATTCCCTGATCTCCAAAGCTAAAAGTGCTGTCTAGCTGCTCAAATTTTCCTGAAGTACCATGTGAGGATCTTGCCTATATTTCTATAACATACCAGCTTTGTATGTGGCACATTCTCCCAGTAGAACAGCTCCTTGAATTCTTGTGCAAGGTAGTTTCATTTCTCAGTTTTGCATTCTCAGTATCTAACATAGCACCTTAAACATATTAGGCACTTAATACATGTTTAGTGAATTTAACGAAATTCAAAGTACCATTAATACCCACTCCGCCCATCTCCCCTGTTCTGGGATGAGTAGAAGATGATAGATAGTGATTTTTTTTTCCCCTCTGCTATTTATTGACAAATTTTTTTAGGTTATGATCTTGGAACAGGAAAAAACTTTAGGGTTCATTTGGCATAACCTGTATTAAGTAGGAATCCCCTCTAAATAAGTGGTATAGAGAATACCCCCTGACAAATGGTTTTCTAGCTCCTATTTGCATACTTCCAAAGACAGGAAAATCATTACTTAACAAGTGAGCTCATTTCATCTTTACAAATTTTGCTCGTTGGACAGTGCTTCCTTATATTGGGCCAGGAATAAGTGTAGTCCTGTTTTTAGGTTTAAGAAAATACACAAACTGAAATACAGGGTGGGGAAGATTTGGCTTGAACACCATTTATGTGAAAAAGGCCGTAATGTTTTATTTGATCAGAAGCTCACTATGAGCCAATGGTCTGATGAAACTGCTACCTACCTAATGCAGTCTTGGACGGTGTTAACAGAAGGACAGCGCTCACAGAGAAAGGCTGTCTGAGTCAGACAACACTTGGGAGTTCTGGGTTCAGTTCTGGTACTGCCTTTTAAAAGGACATTATCAAAATGAATGACTTTGAGAGCTGAGTGAGCAATGTGGGAACCATATCAAGTGAGCAATGGTTGAAGGATGGGTGATGTTTAGCATGGAAGAGAGAAGATGTAATAGCAGTCTTCTACTATCTAAAGGGCTTTCCTTTGGAAAAGGGATTAAATTTACCCCAACTAGCCTCAGATGACAGAACGAGGACCAACAGTTGGAAGTAACAGGGAGACAGCTTTTGGCTCATTGTAAAGATGGTTCTAATCATGAGAACTACCTGATAATGGAAGGAGCTGCCTCATGAAGTGGCAAGTTGCTAGTCACACTGTAACTCTTCAAACAATCAACAAGCCTTTTTAAATCATCTACTGTGTGCCAGGTATGTTGCTAGGCACTGGTGATACAAATGCAAAAATGAAAAAAAATCCCTTCCTGTCAGGTACTGTCCAACTCCTATACTGAATATAATCCAATGGAACATAATTCAAATTTGAGCAAGATAGTGGAGACAGGACGTGGAATGTTGTGGAAGGGGAACAGCAAGGAAGCCTGCTTGGCTGGGATGTAGAAGGCAGAGTGGGAGTGATATGAAATAAGACTGGAAAGTTAGGCTAGATGCAGATTGTGCAGAGCTTTAAAAACTAAACAGAAGTTTTTATTTTATCCTAAAGACAGTAGGAAGTCTTTAGAGAGGGGGGTGATGTGATCAGATATATGCTTGAGGAATATCACTTTGGCAGCTGTGTAAAGGATGAACTGGAAAGGAAAGAACCTAGAGGCTGGAAGATTAATTAGGAGGTTAGTACAATAAACAGAGCAGGCGTAAGTCGATGAGAAAATGCACAATAGGAATGGGAGCCAATGGTAATGGAAAGGAGGGGATGGATTCAAGAGATGCTGAAGAAGTAGAATCAACAGTATTTGGCCCTTGCCTAGATAAGAAGAGTGAAGGACAAGGGGATCCTTTAGGGTTAGAATACTTTTATGGCATGGTGATGTCCTTGGATCAGTAGATCTATTTATAAAATCCCTTTGGAAAGAGGGTTAGATGTATTCCATATATCAAGTGATCAATCAGAAATTATGTATGTGCATGCATATGTATACACACACATACATACACACACATATATTTTATCTTGTGACAATCACAGTGCTAGGTGTTAGGATTACAAGGACAAAGAATGAAACAATTTCTACTTGCAATAAAATTACATTCTAAGGGGGAGATAAGTATGTATAAAACATATATCTATATATACACATATACAGAGAGCACAAATATTATTATTTGTGCACATTATAGATTAAATAGGCTTTTGTGGACTGACCTGGGTCACTAACTAGAATATGTAACATGTTTCTGTGAAAAAATATAACCTTGAGTTCCAAACAACAAACTTACAAATGAACTTTTGGGATATAACCCATTTACAAGTTATATATAAGTACATATATATATATATATATATATATGTACTATAAGTACATCCTTTTTCTGAATCATTTGTGTCTAGAATGGCTTCATGGCTATTTGAATTTGGCCATTTAAAAATCCTTATTGTTTCAGATAATAATAGACACACATCTACATGTAATGTAATATACATGTACACAAACATGTGTGTGTGTTGATAGAATGTAAGCTCTTTGAGGGCAGAGACTTTAATTTCTGTCTTTGTGTACCAAGAGTCTACCACAGTATCTGACACATAGGAAGTGATTAACAAATGTTTGTAGATTGACTGGGCATGCCACCATGGCAAGACAGAGATGTGGGGAACTATGCCCAAATGAATCAATGCTGTATATCTTTTCCATGTGATTGTCAAATAAACATTTTTGTTGTTGTTAAAATGTTACATACTCTATGGAGGGTCTTATTTCATTCTAATTCTGAGGTAGAACCACTGAACCATCATTAATCAAGCCTGGCCCAGAAGAAGAATAGGTCATGGGAGTTAAGAAGATCAATGAACTGGGAGGCCAGGGTCCTTAAGAGAACACCAACATGTAAACTAAGTCCTCTTCTTTAAGCAAGGGTTTGGATGTAGATGAAGATTCTTAGTCTTTGAGATAGGAGGGAGAATGATATGAGGAGGCAGAAGATAACTGCCACAAGCATCATGCAGATGGGACAGAATGATCTTTAAATTTTAAAGGAACTTTAAGAGGAAAAGGTTGCTCAGCGATGACAACAGAGAGAGGGTCTGGAAGTGAACGTGGGGAGTAAGGAGTATGCTTACTCCTTCTAGACAAGAATGAAAGGGAGCAGGAAAGAAGGAATGTCCAGGACTAGAAAGAATGGTCATTGATGGAAGGTCTTTGGGCAGCCAGGTGTCCATGACTACAAGAAGGGTGAAAGAACAAGAAAAGAAGACAATAAAAGTTTGTTGGACTCTGTCTTAATCATGATTTTACAACATAAACATTTCAAATTTAGATTCATAGCAGGTAAGAGTTGGAAGATCAGAGATCTAATCTAGTTCCCCACCCCCACCCCAATTTTACATATAAGAAAACTGAGACAAGGAAAGTTGAAGTATGTGGCAGAGCCAGAATGGCAAGAGAACTGGAGACAATGATATACCAGGACCAACTGACACACTCGGGGAGATTTCTTCTAGAAACATTTAGTCTCAGGAGGACATGGAATCTATCTTTTAGTAATTGAAAAGCTGACAAGTGGAAGAGAAATTAGATCCCAGAGGGTGAACTAGGTACAAAAGGTAGAAGTTAGCAATGGAGGAGGGAAGAAAGTGTGGTCTTAATGTAAGAGGGAAAACTTTCCAACAACTAGAACTATCCTGAAGTGGAATGGGTTGCCTGGGGAGCTGGTAGGCTCTCTTAGCAGTGGAGACTTCAGATGGAGACTGGATGGCCACTTGTGGAACATACTGTGGAGGGAATTCTCATTCAGGTAAAAGCTGGATTCTTTGGCCTCAGAGATACCTCTCAATTTTGAGATTCCATGTCTAGAACCCAGGACTCCATGCCAGTGTATTTTCCATAACACTCTATTTTCTTCTTCAAGTGTGCATTCCTGAAAGATAGCAGCACTCAAATTGTTGTCAGGTTATTAACACTGATGAGGAAGATACCCACAACAACACAGCCTTCCACATCTAACATACAACTAAGAAGTAATACAACTGGGGTAGCAGCAATGTCTGTTTCACAGAGGCTAAGAAAAAGGTCTTTTCCTTAAAATAACAATGAAGAAACTATTCTCAAGTGAATTGGTCCAGAAGACTAAGGCTCTAACTACTGATGGGGCTTCATGGTTGCCAAAGGCATAAAAGCCCTGCTGCAGTCATGGCACGGTCAGTGTCCCACAGGCTTGCTGACCGTCCCACTGTTGTATGAGTCCATGTGTTCTTCTGACTGGGCACAAGACCACAGCTTGGGAGCTATGCTCAGCCAAATCAATGCTACATCTTTGTTGAATACTCTTTGCAGGCACTTGATAGATAAACTTTTTTGGTTAGGTGTTATATGATTGACAAGTGTTGAACCACAGGAGTTGACTGATTTGGGTCTGGACCAGAAGAACAATAATACTTCAATTAAAAAAAACACCTTAAGGTTCTGGTCTTCTTCATTGTTAGAAATTTCATTGTCAGAGGCAGAAAGAATATAAGAGGCAAAGGGATGGATTCTAAGATGTATATTTCATTCTTTCTCCTGCACTACGAGAATCTTCCCTATATCCCCTCCAGAGAAGGACCAAAATACTCTGAGACTCAAAGGTCCCTAGAAGTCAATGATACTATTTGTGAGATTCTTTGAAATGTTCTTTCTAAATGTCTAGGGAATTCTTTCAGCATCAGGATCAGGTTTGGAAAGCCCTATTTTGGGAATTTCTTTTCCCTCTGGATTTCCTCAAGCCTTTGTAGTCAGGGATGCTTCAAAGCTGAGAGAAAGTGCTCCTTCCTGCACCCTTACTGACAGTGGTCTTTGGACCCCAACAAAGTCTCATGTTCCCACATTAATCTTTTAGGAGCTGTGTGCCATATGCCCAGCAGATCATTGTTTCCTTCATATTCTGAAAGAAGAATTGTTTCAGATTCTCTCAGACAACCTTTCTGTGATACACTAGGGCATATAAATCACTGGAGAGAGAAGGGAGCTGCTCCTCTGATGAAAGGAAGCAGCCCTTGTGTAAAAGGAAGTCTGTCTTCGAGGGGCTTTCCCCTGGCGCTTAATCTTGGGAGACATGTAAAATTCAAAGCCAGCCTAGACCAGGCAGAATCAAAATGACATAAAATCTCAGTCACTCAGTGATAGAGACCACCTCTTCAACTTTTGTCACTCAAAGCAATGGCCTTTAGTTCTGAAGACAGAACAAGGGAATATCATCTTCACTGAATTTAGACATGAGAAGTAGAAATTGGAGCACATGCCACTCCAACAATGCCACCAAATTTTCCATTGAATTTAATTAAATAAGATACAGAAGGAATATAAAATCTTGTCCTTAGGTTAAAAAAAAATCAACTTCACTAAATAGGTGTGTCTAGATAGCAGTTTTCCTGACAAAATTATAAGTATTTTTGTGAACTGAAAATTCAAACGGGATCATAACGTGATATGACAGCCAGAAAAGCAAACGCAATCCTAGGTTGCTGTAAAAGAGGTGCAGTGCCCAGGATAAAGGAGGGACCCCACCACCGTACTCTGCTCTGGCCTGGCCACACTTGCAATGTTGTGTTTGGTTCTGGATGCCACATTTTAGAAATGGGTTGAGAATAAAAGACTTTCAGGGGGATACGATGGCTGTCTTTAAGTATGTGAAGGGCTCTCACATCCAAGAGGGTTCAAAATGGCTCTTTTTGGAGAGGCAAAAAATAATGGCATGAAAGCTAAAGATGGAGTCAGAGTACTTTGGTTTGAACCATGCTTCTCTTGCTTATTACCTGTGTGACCTTGGGAAAGTCATTTATCTTCTTGGTCCTCATCTATATAATGAGGGATTTAGACTAGATGCTCTGATTTCACAGGTTCCTTCTAGCTCTAACCCAAGGATTCTATTTACTAGAAGCAACAGGTAGAAACCACAGAGAGGCCTTAAGTCCAATGTCAGGAAAAACTCACTAATGATGCTGTCTAAAAGTGGAAAGGGTTGCCCTGGGAGGTTAATGGGTCTCCTTTACTAGACATCTTCATGCAGTGACTGGAAGCACACTTGCTGGAGATGATGTAGATGGAATTCTTTTCAGTATGGGCTGGATAAGATCAGTGGTAGCTAATGTGGGACATGGGAAGGACATACTGCGACTTCTATTTCTATTTATTTCATCCAAAGAATGAAATTAATTTTATTAATATTTAATATATGGGTTACGTATTAATACATACAATGGTTTGGCCTTCACTCAGTCCACATACCATCATGTGTCATGTACTATGTAAGAGATTATCCTAAGGGAAAAGTGGGAATCATGTGGTTTGATAGGCTTGGGAGCAGTGCTTTTACTCATCTGCCCATGTGGAGTGTGATATAGTTTATGTATGCCCAGGTAAGGAGATGCACGGAATGTATAACCTAGCTTTGACTAAAATAATCCTCAAAAAATGGCTAAGTGGCTTAAAAGGATTCCTGCAGAGAAACTATGGATTGAAAATAATATTGGTAATGTGAGCACAAACAAGAAAACAGTAGAGCTTATGTTGCTCTTATCCCTATTCTCCATCTGCCTCATTAGGAAGTAGGAACAACGACCCTCTGATTGGATCTAACTAGAACTTAGCCAAAAGAAATGATCAAGAAGATTATTTGAACTACAGATTTACATCTACTATCACTAACAATGAAACTCAGTACAGATGTATATTGTACCTTGAAATACCAGCTAAAGAATGATGCCATAATAATTATTAAGACATATAAAACTTTTTGCTTAAAGTGATGTGTGCCAATTACAAAAATTCTCATATCTGTATATTTTAAAATTTGGAAACACTTCCTAAAACTATTAAGAATCTTCTTAATAAAAAGGTTTTTAAAGTGGGTTTTAAACTCCTTTATTAAAAAAAAGTGAAATAATTTGTAACTTGTTTACTTCAAGAAAGTTGGAAATTTGCTAGCTGAATTTCAATCAAAGCCTCTGCAAAATTAGTGGCTAATATTTTAAAATGAGTAATGTGACTTAGAAAGTGCAGCCAAAGATGTACTTTTCCCTTTTAGACCTAGATATCCTTGTGAATTATCTTTTTTAGCCATGACAGTCATGAAAACCAAGTACTGAAATAAATTTAGAACTAGACCTTTCAATTGTTCTACTGCAAAGTGCTAAAGATTTAAAAAATAATATGTAATCATATTCTCACTGAAATTATTATTATTAATTTGAGGACAAAAATATTTTATACTATTAATAAATGAAATGAAAATTATTTAAAAGCATTGTTTTATTTCATCTTCATCTTACTCTTTTAAAGTTATTTTTTTGTGCATTTTATAGTGTATAGAATATTTTTGTACAGTTGTATACATATATAATTTATAAATGAATAAATATAAATGTTTTGGTCGTGGGTACAAGCTTTTTTTTTAACTAATAGAGGTACATACAAAAAAAATTTGTAGACTCTTGCATGAAACAGCCTGCCTCTAATGAACATGTGTTCTAGTGGAGACTTTGGGACTCCGGTTCTAAGCATAATAATCTATGATTCTAGGACAGACATCTCCACATAACTCTGTCTTTGAGGTCCCCACCACTGTGCTGCCTTCCACGTGCAAGTACTTTGTAATGTCATCCCTCCAGTATGTCTTACAATTAACTTCCATTGATGGGACCCACAAAGGACTTGTCTTTACTAAATTCCTATCTCTAGGCAATAGCATAGTAAAGTCTGAAAGCACATTTTTTTTTAATATGGGAATTACAATTTCATGAATTACAGACAAACACATACGATTCTCATATATGGACAAGGAGATTCTCATCAGACAAACATATTGAAAAACATATAAATGAAGACAATGAGAGACAATCCTTCAGCACAGCAGAATTAGATATGACACACTAACCTGTGTTCCCTGGTTGTTAATGTCAATGAAATCACTCCATTCAGTTATTATGTCATCCAATGGCACAACTTTGAGCAGAAGGCTAGGAAGTAACTCTTTGGTCCTACAGTCAGGGTAGCTAGAGATCTGATGATACAGCTCATGATGAATTGAACATTCTGCTGGAATTTTTCTACAATAGACTTGAAACTTTGGAGTATCTGAAATGTCCAAAAATACTTCCATTATATTTTTTAAACTGATTGAGTGAGTAGCCTTATAACTGAAAGATATAGCCATGTTAGACTTCAAGTATCATGTAATCTGGGACCCTTCTGATAATCTTTCACAGAACCCCATGGCAAATATTGGTCAACTGGGTCAAAAGATGCACTTGCCCACTGTGTAACAATGTCTGTAGTAAATATAAAGAAATACCTCTTATATTTTCCCTCATAAGCATTGTGACTGGACATTTGTTGTGAAGAATGATTCGAGGACTAGGATCTTCTGTGAGGGTTAAATAAGTGACTCCAAGATACTGCTGATGAATCAGTGCTATAGCCCTAAAAGAAAAAAGAATAACTAATTTTGAATATCTGGGGCTTTTAGCATTATGCCAAGGCATGGCATAATAAGTAGTGAACAAGAGTCAGGTGTATCTGGATTCAAGCCCAGCCTCAAACACATGATGCCTTATGGGCAAATCATTTAAGCTCTCAGTGGCCCAGGCATCTCTAAAAGATTGTGAAGGAGAAGAACAAAGTTGATCCTGCTTATGTAGAGGGAATTTTCTCCAGGACAGTTCCCTACCTAGGTGAAATTACAGCTATTGCCACCCATCCTACCATACACCCCACCACCACCACCACCAAAAAAAAAAAAAAAAGGTCCATCTATAGAATTATTTCTTTGACAAAGTCATTTTTCCCGGAAAGTAAGAGTGATAGTATTGACAGATGATTATTTTTTTTAATCCCAGAAAAGGGCGCAACACTATTTTTTCTCACATCTTGTCTGTACCTCCCCATTGGTTGTGACCAGACATCACAAAGCACTACATTTTGTGACTCAAATGCATTTGTAATGAAACACTGAGTTAGAGCAGTTGGTATCTCGTTTCCCTGGCAGTCTGTGGTTTCTATGAAGACAGGAACTGTCGTATCTAAACCTGCACAGTATCGGTTCATGATGAATATTTATTGTTGTTGTATAGTAATCACTGGATTTTAGCATCAGGACTTTTCTTCAGAGAACAACAAAATGGCTATGACAAAATAATGATAACGATGATGGCTAGATGCCTTGTATTTGATCTAACTTCAATAAACTTTCATCAGTTTCTACTATGATACCACTAAGTGTTGAGGCCATGAAGACAAAAATGAGGCAGATTCAGCACTCTATAAGCTCCTAGTGATGTGGAGACAACACAAATGCAGTTACAAAAAATGCAGGTTGGGAGTCAAGAAAGATCAGGGAAGGTACTCGAGGAATGTCTGAGGAGTGACCAGGGAAGGCTTTAAAGAGGAAGTTGGACCTGAAAGGAAAAGAAAGATCCATAAAGAGACAGTAGGGAGAAAGTACTTTCCAGACTTGAGGGAAACTCAAGCATGATATGCACAATCAAGACATGGCCTGTTAGGCTCTAGACTTGAGAAAGCAAGTACTTGATTCTGGCTGTAAAATCCTGCCTTCTACATGAGGCTTTTCCGGGTTCCTCCTGCTGCTAGTATCTTCTCTCAGAGACTACCTTCCATTCACAATGTATATATCTTATGTGCACATTGGTTTTGCACATTAATCTCCACCATTAGAATGAGAGCTCCCAGAGGGCAGGATCTGTTTTTACTTTTCTCTGCATAGGATCCAGCCCACAGCAAGAGCTTGAGAATGATGAGAGCTTGCATCAGGCACATCTGTAGAGTGCTTTACAATTTACAAAGTACTTATCACTTCTTGGTCAAGTGTGTAGTTTGGGGAAAGAATCCTGAATTTGAAGTTAGAACCTCCAACTTCAAATCCTGGCTCTATTACTTATATAATCTATGGATTGGGCAAATTATCTCACTTCTGTAGGTCTCACTTTCCTCATCTATAAAGTGAGTACTTGATGATTGGAAAAGTTTCTTTTTTTAAAATTTATCTCTATATATGACTTTATGATTTCTACATTAATTCTTTTGACAATCCTGCTAGGCAGGCAAGTATTATTACACCCATCTTAAAGGTGAAGAAACAAGCTCAAAGATACTAACAGAGTTGCCTAAAACTACAGTTAGTCAATGGCACATCAGATAATCATATTTAGGACTTCTTATTCCAATATTTTTTCCATTACTGCAAGTTGCCCTTCTGGGAGCTTATTTATGCCTTTTTTGGACCGGCAAGCCTTCCAACACAGCTGGGAGAAATTCCTAATACTTTCTCCTTGCCTTACTCTCAAACACTCTAATTGGTCATTTCCTCTTAGAACTTCCATTATAAGGAAGGAGCCCCTGGCCAATTATTCATGCTCTCTAATTCCTTTCCAGCCCCCATCCTGATTCTTCAGATTGCTTTTTCCACTATCCTCCTTCTGTTTTTCCCTACTGTTGTTCAGTCCTCTCAGTTGCATTCAACTCTCTGTGACACCATTTGGGGTTTTCTTAGAGATACTGAAGTGGTTCATCATTTCCTTCTCTAGCTCATTTTACAGATGAGGAAACTGAGGTAAATAGGGTTAAGTGACTTGCCCAGGGTCACACAGTGACCTAGTATCTGGGGCTGGATTTAAACTCAGAAAGCCTTCCTGACTCCAGGACTGGTGCTCTGTGCACTATACCACTCAGCTGCATTAGAATATGTTCCTGAGGGGAAATGACTACCTTTATGCTGCTACTGGTATCCCCAGCACTTAGCATAGGGTCTGGCAATTAGTAGGTGCTTAATAAATGCTTATTCTGTCCCATCTCTATCCTCCTCCACAGCAATTTTCATATCAACAAGAATAAAGTTACTTTTGCTATTTGCAGTTAAATAATTGCTGAGTGATTAGGCCACCCACTAATATGTAGGGAAAGGCTAACAAATTTATATTTATAAATTCTGAAAGTGAGTATTTTAAGTGTCTCTGGCATGGCAGCCCCACCCCACCCTCCATTAAAAAAAAACACACATGATCTGAATTACTTGAATTGGCTGTTTACAACTATCAAACAAACCAGTTAATTGCAAAATCTTCACTTTAATTTATACTGTGTAAATTAAGTTGAAAGTTAATTAGAAAATCCTTATCTCTTTAGTCCAAGGAGTTTCATGAACAAATGTAAGCTCTTTCTATTCCTCCTAGATTGTATTTGATCAAGACAGTGAAGGGCCTTGAAATTTTGGTGAGGACTGGCTAAAGGAACTGGGGATGCTCAGCCTGGGTGAGAGAAGACTCAGGTTGGCCACAATGGTTACTTTCAAGTATTTGAAGGGCCTAAAGCAGAAGAAGGGCTAGACTTAGTCTTCCTTGCCCCAGAGGGTGGAACTAGAAATAATGAGTAGAAATTATCAAGAGGCAGTTTGATTTAAGGCTTAATTTAGGCTAGATTCCTAAGAGTTAGTGGTAACCGAAAGGGAGATGGTGTGCTTCAGAATTAAATGGCTTCCCCCTCCCTGAAGCTCTTCAAATGAAAGCTGGATGCCCACTTGGTAGGAGCATTTTACAGGGATTCTTGTTCAGGTGTTGGTTGGGCTGAATATTCTCTGAGGTCTCTTCCAACTTTGTAATTCTGTGGTAGAATGCCAAGGTAAACTGTCAACTTAGCATTTGGGGAAAACATATTACTGATACTACCAAATGGTGTTGAATCAATCTGGATTGTAGTAGGAGGGCTAATTCACTTTCAGAGTACAGTGCTTGGATCAACCCCAATGTTATTTCCCTGGCCTAATTTCAAATGGGCTGGAAAAGCCAAGTTCAGAGAATTCCCCCTCCTTTGGCCAAGGAAGCTGGGGCCGGGACCAGGAGAGGTCTCTTATAATCCAAGAAAAATCTAACTATGTATCTTATTTGGGAAGTTGCACTGTAGGGCTGTACTGACAGGTTGCAAACCCTATTTTAATTTTAAAATCACATTTTGTGTCAAATTCTTTCATCATTTTTAATATCATGTTTTAGAATGTTCAAGTTCACATCATTTTCCAAGACACTTCACCAAAGTATCCATTAGTATCTCTAACCTGAGTTGGGGAGTGGCCACTTTTCCACAGTGCTGAAGATTAGAAACGCTTGTGAGAGACTGCAGGGGAAGGCAGGATGTGAACAATTTCACTGAATCTGGTGGGAGGGGGAATAAGGAGCTGGGGAACATGATTTTGGCTAACATGGGTAAAACAGTCTGGACTATTGTCTTTTTAAAAAACTACCACAGAACATCTGTATACATCAAAAAGTTGAGAAGGCTAAAAATCCCAAATAAAGTCAAGCCTATAAATTCAGAATTATAAGAATAAGGTGCTTCTCTCATAAGGTCACAATATGCTTTCTTTTGTAGTTGTTACCATATACCGTACATAAGTTATCCCTGACAGCGGCAGAAAGGATTTGGTGGATTTAAAAACAACCACAAAATAGAGAAGTCCAGTAAGAACTAACCATGCCATGTCCCTGGTTTGATCCTATGGCTATTTACATAAATGGTCATCAGTAATTATAGTAACTTGTATGCAGTGAAAACCACAGAACGGTGTCTTTTGCACATGGTAGTTAGTATGTTATTGCGTCTGAAGAAAATCTTCAGTTTGAAGAAAAATGTGAATTCAAGAAAATGTTTCCCAACTGTCCTTCCTTATCATTCTGACCCTGAGTGCTCAATGCCTTGTGGAAACCAAGCAGTTCTACTTCTTTGTGTGCTGACATTAAATGGCAGGAAGACTGGCATTGTTGCTACAGCCAGCTCAGCCTGACAATAACAGACTTGCACAATTTGTATGTGATCATAACATTTGACCAGTTACAAAAGTGTCTAAGACTTCAAACAACAGTCACACACTCACACACACACACACACACACACACACATATACACACCCCACTAAAAAAAAAACCTACCCTAAATTGAAACTTAACACATGGTGAGCACGTGTAACTCTTAGGTTCTCTATTATTCTGGTTTCTCTCTTGCTATCTAACTGCAGCACTGACAAGCAAAGAAAAGGAGGTCATTCACAGTGATTTAAAATACCTGGTAGAGAATCCACTTTCAGTGCAGTTCCCAGTGGGTACTGCCACACTCTGTCTGGAGAACTCTGGTTTAACCACAGCTGGCAGGCTCCAGTACTGTGCACCATCAGCACCCACAGCAGGACAAAAACTCAGCAAAATTTGTTTCTGCAGAAGGGACATTTCCAGTGTTGAAGGACCAATGTCAGGCATCAAGTCCCAGCAAGGAAGGGAACTGGATTCCATAGTAGGCTCATATGTCCCTGAGCTAATGCTAAAAGTTGCACTGTCTGGAACATGCAAACACTGCAATGAAAGAAATGGTACAAAGAAGAATTATTCAGTAACCAAAGGTTCCCAAACTTATTTGGCCTACTGGCCCCTTTAAAAAAAATTACTCAGGCCCCTGGAAATCTCTTTTCTTTAACCCTTTAATAGTTTTTTAAAATTTGCATCATTTAAGTAAAAATGCCTTCCCCCAAGGTTATTCCAGCACCCCCTCCCCCAGAGGGGTGGTGTTACCCACTTTGGGAACTTATGCTTGGACTGAGGAACACAGTTTTGTCTGAAAAAAATTTTTTTTTCTAAATACAACTACTTAGAAGAGCATGGAAAGAGCATTGGACTTGAAGTCAGAAAGATCTGGGTCTGAGTTCTGGTTCTGCCCCTTGCTAGGTTTCTTTTAACCTCTCAGTTTTCTGATCTGCAAAATGTAAATAAAAGTACTTGTACTACTTGCCTCAGGATTATGGTAAGAAAAGCACTTTATATATAAAGCATGGTGTGTTTGAAAAAGTAATGGACTGAGAGTCATGGGAGGGAGAGCTAGATCCAAGTCATACCTCCAGTGCTCAGTAGCAATGTGACCATGAATGAACAACTTAATTTCTCAAAGTCTCGATTTCCTCATTTGTAAAATCTCAAATAATACATTAATAATGGTTCATATCATCATTATCCATTTTAGTGATGATGATGATGATTTATCTTATTTTAATATATTTTATATTTTATTTATTATTATTTTTATTTATATATTTTTAAATAAATTTTATATTTATTATATTTATATTTTAATATGGTGGATATATGGCAGTAAAGCCTTACAGAGTAGACTCCTCTTCTAGTGGAGGGCAACAGGCCTGTCAACATGATCTGTACTGAGTAGAAAAGGAATGGAAGCGGCACATATGAGATGAAGTTAGAGTCATCCTCCCACACAAGGGATGCATGGTCTCATACCTAGTTTGCTTTTGTTTGAGAACTGAGAGGGACCTCAACTGCCTTACTGTCCAACCCAGTTGTGAAAGGAATCCCTACTGAAACATACTGGACAAGAGATCGAGTGACTCCTGCTTGAAGGCCTTCACAGAGGGGGAACTCTCCACCTCTCACAGTGGCCCTTTCTGTTCTGGAACAGCTCTGATTGGAAGAGAATTTTTTCTGACGTGGATGAAGGGCTCTGGGATGGTCCCCCTGCCTAGAATCACTACCTCTATCCAAGTGCTCCAGTGACTGGCCATCCACCATCATACAATCATTCTTGGAGTTAAGCACTGGCTGATACGGGTGAGATAAGTCCTTTTTTAAAGGACAAGCATGTAATATGTCGATTATGTCTTTGTGTGAATAAATCTGGTAGATTACTTGGGAAATCTACATCAGAGGGGTCAATCTCTCAGCCCTTGAGTACATACACAAAACCCAAGGCTGGGAACTAAATCAAAATATAATGGAAAACGTTTGATGAAACAAAATATAATTGTTGCTGTTGTTTTAGTTGTGTCCAACTCTCTGTGACCCCATATGGGGTTTTCTTGGCAAAGATATTGGAATGGTTTGACATTTCCTTCTCCAGCTCATTTTACAGATAACAAAACTGAGGCAAGCAGGGTTAAGTGACTTGCCCGGGGTCACATAAAAAGCATATAAGGTCAAATTTGAACTCAGTTCCTTCTGACTCCAGAGTTGGTGTTCGTTCTACCTACTGCATCACCTAGCTGCCCACCCCTCCAAAATATAATGCAACAAATATAATGTTAATTTGTGGTTTTCTAATCCAATGTGCGTGTGGCAGGATGGATCTCTATTTGACTTTGACACTCCTAGTCTACTGGAGGGAAAAATGCCAAAGTGCCTGAGTCAAAGTATGCACTTAATAAATGCTAGTTGACAGAAAGACATACTTTCCCTTCTTCACAACTCTGCCTTGAGGGCAAGGGCCCTGGGTAAAAGGAGGACTTCTATTTTAATCTTTAGATGGAAATTCTCTGGTCTCCAGCAAGCTGGTCCAGTAGGGAGAGGAATCATGGAAGAATCAAGATTGGGAAGACTTGGATTTCAGTTCTGGTTCTGTCATTTACTGGCTGGGTATTAACTTCCTGGTCTGTAAAATGGGTTTAATGATACTTGCTGGGCCTACTTCACAGTAAGTACCATTATGAGACATAAATACATCATCCAATGTAAGTGAGAGTGCTTTGTGTTAAACAGAGATACTTTATTAGGGATTCCTATGAGGCAATTCTTCACAGGATCAATCACAGAGGAGAGTGAGAACTCTTCCCAACTCTAGGAAAGAACCCAAGGTAAAAGTGAGACAAAGGCTAGGGAAATATCTGACCCTAGGATCTCCAAGGAAACTCTGGGGAATTATGAATGGGGGAGAAATGACAGGATCCCACAACTTTTTTTTTTAACCACTCTCTGACCCCCACAAAAGCAACACTATTACTTTCTCATGTCCTTAGAAGCTAAACTAGTTGGGACGCTTCTTTCAGGACGTTCCAGCATCTTTTGTAGCATTTCAAAGAAGCAAGATTAAATGACGTTATTATGAAATTTTCATGAACTTCATGTCAATACTTACAATTTAAAATGGTTTAAAATTTTCAATCTTTATTGTTGCTTTAATGTCAGCTTCAAGGGCCAAAGTAGTGAAAGATAATAAGTGACAAGCTGGACTACAAGTTCACTGAGGGTCTTATCTATCTTTTTATCTGACAAACATCACATATCACCCATATTAGGCACTAAATAAAAGTTTGCTGAATAAATTAATCTTCTGAATGTGCTTGCAATTTAATACTCAAAATTCTGAACGCTGAGACCTGAACATTTAACTTCCCCAAAGTCTGGAAAAAAAAGGGAGATTTTCATAAAAGAAAATGTGCTCTACAATGGTTTCAATAACATATAGCTTAGTTTGTATCTTGCTTGTAAGTCTCATTCCAACTCTACCTTAATATCACCAAATTTAATCACTCCTATTAATCGTAAAAGTGGTTGCCTCACAATCCCTCTGAGCATTCCTGGACTCAGCCTTCTGTATGTTTATTTCCTGCACATACTGTTCTGTCACCAGGACTCTAATATAAATGAGTTGATGCATTTTCATGGCTAACCTTTCAACTGCACACAGTTTCAATGTTTCCAGACCCATGGCTTTTGTTCAGGTACTGGAGCTCTCTCCAAACTGCTACCTCAAACATTTCAGCCTGTGAGGCAGATGTACTTCTCCATGAGAACCTTGAGCAGACTCTCAGAACTGCTTCCACAGCTATTATGGATTATAGCAAGCATATTAAAGGACTGTTCTGCAGCCTCTGAACAGATGTACATCAGACAGAGCTAAGCCTGCATTGTGTCAGAATCTGCTGCTTTGTGAAGATTTTGATGGGGGCTAATTACCTTAGAAGCACTGGCCATGACTTCTGTCAGTGTTTGCAATTAAAGAAAAAGCAATGGAATTATCTTCACCTATTTTTAATTTGAGGGGATTTTCCTTCTAGTTTTTAAAGAGACTAATTGAGTCCTATGTCTCAATGTTAATTTTTCCCAATGGCAGAAGTTAAGCTTAAAACCATTCCTGGAATCCCTTACCTCCTCCTCTCCATAACAGGGACTTGGAACAGTTAACTGTGGCTTACAAAATATTTGGTACGGTGTGTCATTGGTGATTATGGTCTCATCTTCAATCTGTAGAATTTGTATACCTTGCCGAACCATCGAGGAAATGCAGAACTGGCACAGCTGTGACAGAAATGAAAGAAAAAGAGTGGCTTTTAGACCATGATATCATAAGCAAAAAACTCCTTTTCCTGAGCACAGATTCTGACTGATCACAATGGGTCATGGTTGCTGCACACACTCACTACTCTTGTCAGTGTTTGAGTTCAGGTAGGTTTACAGACTTTGGTCCCATTCAGTGACTTATATGGATTTGTCTTTAGGCTATCATGGAAACTAACTTGTACAAGGGTTCATTTATTAAGGACTTTCAAATAGGTGTATGTGAGTAGATTTTCTAAATCCAGGGAACTTTTATTCTTCAACTGGCTGCCAATCCATGGTGTTTTCACATAGATCATCAAGAATCCAGTCATTCCCAAAATAAAACTGCCATCACACGTGTCTTCTGTTACCTTATCTCTACTGAAGTCCAAAGAAACAGACCCAGGTAACTTGAAAGTCTTAAGTTAAGCTTGAGGGGAAAAAAAAACCCCAAAAACCTCTTTCCCCCTCCTTTTCCTGAAAGCTAATGAGTGCTGCTGCCTTTAAGAGAATTTCTTGGTGGAATTTCTGAGGGCCCACTCTCTGTCCCCTCCTGAGATTAGGTGCATCAAAGTAATATTAAATGTCAGCCTTTTAAAGCACCACAACAATGCCTGTCTTTTCCATTCCACTTAGTTTCAAAAATGTGTCTACTCATTTATCAGTTGGCAGGTATTATTACCAGCAAGGAGTATAAGCATTCCTGTAAGGTTAGAGTAGGACACATCTTTAAATACAGACTGTCCTATTTTCCCACTAATCCTGTATACTCTTTTTTTTAAAATGTACTTTTAAAAAGGGTGGAGCTTTTGGAGGTGGGGTGTATATGAAAGGAAATCCCTGTTTCCTAATTTGGCTTTTAGAGCTCTTCCCCATGTGGCTTCAGTCCACCTTAGCAGGCTCACTGCATGTCTTTCCTCTTCCCAGCCAAACTGTCTATGTGTATTTTCCAGACAGCCCATCTCCCTGCCTGGGATGTACTCCTTCTTCACCTCTACCTTACAAAAGCCCTAGCTTCCTTAAAACTTCACCTCAAATGGCTGAAATGCAGAGTCAGTGAGGGGCTATGATGTTTAATCAGTATGAAAAGAAAGACCTGAACCAGCTTGTGAAGGGTGTCAAATGCCAAATGCAGCAATTTATAGTTTCTCCTAAGGGCAATGGAACAGCAGTGCAACTTCTTCCACCGCTAGTGACATGTTTTGACATATGTTTGAAGAATATCAATTTGGCAGCTGTGAGGAGGACGAACTGGAAATGGAAGAGACTGGATGCAGAAAGACATGATGAAGGCCAGGACTAGAGATGTTGTGGGGTATATAAGCAGAGAGAAAGGAGGATAACAACAAGACCTGGCAATTGACTGGGTACAGCACTTCTAGGTGCAAATCATTGCTGGTAATTTGCTGCCAATTTGGAGTAAACAGATTTTTTTCTGTTTGATTGAGGTACCTTTGTTAAAAAGTTGGGCATCTGACTGATTGTCAGGTCAAAATTCCTTATTAAATATTGTTTCTAGGGAAAATCAGATTAAACTTACATTGCTTTTCTTAGGAATAGAGTCTACACTGAGTTCAAGGACTGCCTATGGTTCTTTCTTACTATTTGCAAGGAGAACAATTCTACTTCCTGCCCTAAAGAGAAGAGGTCAAACACAGAGTGTGGAGATTTTGGAATATGTTCTCCTTATTCCCCCCCCCCCCCCATTTTTTTTCTCATTCTCTAAATCAGGTGACTGCTGAGTGTTTAGAAACAGCTGAACAAATTATGTGATCTAGTTTTTATTATTTATTGGTCAGGATAAAAAAACTACAAACCAGAGCTCTATGAACTGAAGAATCCAGCATTTCTTTGTCCTAAATTAATGCCTTAAGACAAATTAGAGCAAAACGAATATTAAATTATATACAGATATGGGCATATATTGATATGTATGTATATATGTGCATACATAGATGTATAAGCATGTATGTATGGATGTGCACATGCATGCATGTGCGTGTGCATGTAGTCACACAGACTCTGATCCTACCTTCTGATGTCCTGGGAAAGCACCGAGTCTTATTTCAGCACTCACAAACCCTTCTTCGTCCAGTATCATGACTTCTCCGTTGCCACCATCTTTCCATCTGGGAGATGTCAGGTTGTGGACCAACTTAATTGCCACTGATTTATGTACAGTGTTTGTATTTGCCCAGTATATTCCAATCTGAAAAGCTTCCTGGAAAATTAATGATTCAATTATAAAGTATTTTTTTTCTATCTTGACTGATAATAATACATTAGGAATTGCTCAGATTATATAACGTTCGTCTATCAATGTAGCAGTCCCTGCCTGTATTTGTCAGTAGTCCGCTCCCTGTTTCCTCATATGCCAGTTCTTTGCCTCTCGTTACCACTAAATAATTCTGTATTTATCTTATATTTACTTCTTGTACACCCCTTGAAGGCAAGGACTGCTTCACCACCTAGAGCCAGGGAGAAAGGAATTGCTTAATAAATGGCTGGATAGCTGATTGACTGAGTTATGATTTTCTGGAAATTCACACTTTTATATTTTTGTGATTAAAGTTGTTTATGAGTCACAGTGGTATTCAGTGATGAACAAACCAATTCTGTTAACTCTAACAGGTTTAAAAACTTGGAGTCTAACCTTATTTTACCAAGGAATATTCTTTATGCTACATAGGCCCACTTTTAAGTATCATTTGAAAGCTGATAGAAAGGTAAAAATTCAATTACCTAAAAAAGTTTCTGTATTGCAGGGTGAGACGGTAGCTCTGAAGTTCTCCCTGGCCCATGAACCTCAAGATCTGAGCATTCTTTTCACTCTATTGTCCTGCACAGCTAGAAACATTGTTGTGTCTTTGAATCCCTAATAGGCCACTAACATAATACCTTCTATGTCAATTTGAGCAAGTCACTCAATTTCTTCTGGTCTCAGTTTCCTCATCTGTAAAATGAGGGGGGTAGAATAATAATAGCTAACAGTTATATAATGCTTTAAAGTTTGAAAAACACTTTACATAATAATCTCATTAGATCCTCACAACAACCCTGTGAGGTAGGTACTATTATTACATCCATTTTATAGAGAAGGAAACTAAGGTTGAGAGAACCTAGTGACTTGTCCAGGGTCACACAGTATCTGAAGCAAGATTCAAAATTAGGTTTTTCTGACTCCAAATTCTGAACTGTATCCATTATGTCATCTAGATGCGACATTATACAATCTCTAAGGCCCCTGGAAGCTGTAATGAGAATGGGAATTTGAAGATCTTCCCTGCCTCTTAATAGACCTGGGAGGAATTTGAAGACCTTCTCTGCTTTGGGTAAACTCTGCCCTCTAATAGGCTGAATGCGGTCACATGAAGCCTGTGATGGGAGGAGTTTGCTGAAGGGTGGAGCAGAGCCACAGGAAGCTGGTTCAGAGCTAGCCAGATGGTGAGGGAGAGAGAGGATGCCCATTAAGGAAATAGAGAGGTTTGTGAGTAAGTATTGATCTTGTATTGGTTTGTGGGAAGGCTGAAGGATGCTGTGGCTCTCTATGTGTTATTATGGCTTCTGAATATCTTTGGTACTGTGATGGAATCAGCTTAACTGGTTTTGGGATTCCATTTTCTGGTGTCTAAATAAATGCTTCAGTTCTGTCTTCTATCTGGAGCGTTTGGTATATTTTGTGATCAAACATCATGCAATACTTATAGTCACAGGCTTTATCGTGATCGTGGGTGCTCTAAATATTGCATTGGTGCTACAGAAGCTCAAATTTATAAGCCTATGTACCAAAGAATTTTTGGTAGCCATCACTAGCAAAACATAAAACCACACAGCAGTATAAGACTATGTAGTAGACTTAGCAAAGAAGATTTTGGCAGACTTTTATCCAGAACCCCCAACTTCAGTTCTTCTATAAGACCCATTACGTAGTCTGCTAGCATTAGATGTGGTAGCAAGTGCCTCTGATTCCAGCAACCGGCAAGGTAGAGGATAAGTCTCTTGAGCTTTGTAGTTGTAAGCCACAGTGGGCTACATTGATTGAGTGTCTGCATTATGTTTGACATCCACATGGTGAGCCTTGGGGAATGGGGAGGAGGCCACCTGGATGCTTAAGAAACTGTCCAGTTAGGAAGTTATGCAGGTCAAAGTTCCCATGCCAATCAGTAGTCAGGTTGGACCATGAGAAACCCACATACTTCTGGCCTGAGCAAAGATTGTCTTAGGGAAGAAAAAAGTCCACTGGGAGTATGTGTGTTGGTGATGGGAGTAGGGAAGAGGGGAACAAGAGAGACTGTGGTAGTTGACATCCGTTAGGTTTTTTGATAGCGTATGACAAACATTCTATGTAGGCCTGTTGCTTATGCTCACCAACTATTGTACATACTGTGGAAATGACAATTAGATTTTGAAATCAGCACAAGTTATTGTAGTTTAAATGAGCTCAATTGCCAAATGTAAAAGAAAGTTTAATATCAGCACTGTCATCTTTGAGTATCAAAATATATTTCATATTCTATCATTATAGCTCAGAAGACTGAATGTTACTTCCTACAAATAATCTCTATGGGCAAGAATGTGGGTGACATAGCACAATTAATGCTGGCTGTTGAGAGAAAACAATCTGATTTAGCTTGAAAAGAATGAGTACCTGAAAATTGGGAGGTATGATAATTTTGCCAGCTGGAACCTGCAGAATGATCTTCTCTCCCTCAAAAAGCCACAGGTCCCACTTAGACTGATTGATCAGCAAGGCCCAGGGCAGAAGTTCTATCAGCAGTGTCTTCACATATGGCTTCCAGACAGACAGCTTCACCCTCATTGGGCTGTCCCACTGACTCAGCTGTTCATTACTGCTCCAAATGCCACATCCAAGAGATAGAAGTAAGGTTAGTATTACTAAAATAGGCTTAATGATTTCAGACACAGAACATTTTTGTTTAATACCTCTTCACACCAAGTACTCCTACCCTACACTTGCAGACAGAAGGAAACAATAAAAGTTGCAGATTATGAACTTTGTCTTTTGCAGATAATCTAGGCTTTCAGTTGAGCTTCCAAAAACTTACTCATAAGGAGATGAAATCTCAAAATTTGATGAACGAATGAAGAAGACTTATATTTACCTTTACTATAACAACAAACTTTGTAAATAAATAAAATGTCAACTCTCTCCTAAGTGGTGATATACTATTTGTGATGACAGATGGCTGGAGAACATTACCTGTCATCATCCTTTTTATTATAGGGCCACACAGGCTGGGGAGAGTCCTCTGGGCCGTAGAACTCTGTGAGAATCTGAGTCACTGGGCCTTCAGGGTGAGTCTTAGTAGCTATTTGTTTGATGAGTGCTGTTGAGATAGGGACAGCACAGTCTGAAGGATCCTCCTCTTCCCTGTGAAATGGAAAGAAAAAGTAAGAATAACTATATGATTCCTTTAAAATTTGATAGTTAATCAAGATATTATGATTATAAATTTACTTAGCAACAAAAATAATAATGATGACAACTTAAAAGGAAGCATCAGGGTTACAGAGTAATTACATACTTAATTCTCAAACCCCAAAGGTCAGAAGAACAAAGATTATTGTCCCCATTTTACAGATAAGGAAATTGAGAATTGAGGAGGGGAAATGTCTTGCTCAGGGTCACAGCTAGGAATTGGCAAAGTGGGACTCCGATCTTCTGACACCAAGCTCAGTGCTCTTTCTCATCCGCTCTCCTAATCATTCTGGGACTGATTATGCTGGCTGTGTACTCTCTGATCGCTTAGGTTATTTCCCTCCTCCTTTGCTCCATTCTCTCTCGTCCACTAGAGAATTATGGTTTAGTCGTGAATTTCACTTAATCCAAACTACCTGTCTGCTCTGTTTCTATGAGAAAATGATTTGTTTGGCTGGATTTTCATCTCAAAGATGGAAGAGTAATCAGGCAGAGAGTGGCCAGAAAACTTTTAAGATAGCATTCCCATGAAAACAAGACATTTTAACAGTGAGTTTTACATAATTCTTTTCTTTTTTGGATAGAGGTCAATTTTCTACTGAGGTCACTTAGGAAGATACAGACACATTTGCAGTACCTTGCTTGAAATGTTAGGTGATGCACAAGATCAGGTTCTATGTTTTGCAGTGATTTCTCTTGCCCCTGTCCTGGAATAATTTGTGTTTCACTCAATCCCAGACTCCTTTTCTCCAAATGTATGATAATGGGGTCGGGAAGATGACTCCTCATGATAAAAAGAGGGCTGAACACAATCTATAAAAATGAAAGGACAGAACAACTTTCATATTTGCTTTGTTGCCGTATTCCAGCTGCTTGATGCTGAAGCAAACTTGCAATAAATCTCGGCTCTGGGTCACTCTGCCCTTAATTTATTTCAGAACATGAAAGGTCAGAGCCATATACAGTTTTGAGGATGGAGAAAGCACTCACCATTCGTTGCTCCACTTGAGAGTTAGGTTCTAAAGTCAGAACTGTACACCAAACATAGATAATAGAACTGTTTGAAGATGGCACCTGTATATACAAAGACAGAAAGGTCCAAGTAAGGACAATTTTTCTAACCATGAAACTAAATGTTTTATTAGTTAAAAAGGAAGGCATGGAGATAAAATGTAAGCTAGATGGAATTTAAAAGCCCACAACACAAACAAACAGAAAAAACCAGTTTAAAGTCACAGAAAAACCAAACATTTCTTGTATCAGATATAAAAGTGAATCCATCAATCCAGGCAGAACCTGGCAGGTTTCCTCATCTCATGGGATATAGCCCATCTACTTTCAAAGGAATGAAGAGAGGGAGGTCTAGAAGAACAGAGTGACATAACAGTGAGTTAGTGATGGAGACTGAAACAGAAGGGCATGTGTGTGCCAGGGAAGGACACACTGCAACGCTAGCCTGGAGAATACCTCAAGTAAGTCTGGTGACTGGCACTCTGCCTTTACTATTTTAATCAACAGATGATACAAAGAAATATGAATGACTTACTTTTCCTTATAACAATCTAAATAAAACAAATATGCTGAAGAGCAAGGGACTCTACAAGAAAGTGTCAGTGTTTCACAATCCTCTCTCTCCAAACACCTTCCTTCTCTTACCTGGATAACAATGCTGTAATCAGTGGGTTTGTCTTCTAAGCACACATCTCGTGACCAGGCTTCCTCTCCTTCAGCCTTCACGCACAGCTCTGTGAGTTCATGATTTTCCAGAATGTAGGATGGTAATTTGTGTTTGCCTCTGAGGATGTCCGAATGCTCCCTGACCACAGCCTGCCCGTCAGGCCCCATCACATGCTGTGCCACTTTGAGTTCAATGTTCTGGTCTAAGTAGCTGCTGATGATCTGTCTCCCACAGATGATAATCTACAAGGCACAGAGACCAAGTAACATCTTTATAAAAGATGTATGCAGAGGCCAGTTACACAGACAAGGTTCTCTAAAAGAAAAACCTCGTTAATTCAGATTTCATTAGTGAGAAAGTTGTGAGAATTTGGACAGCATTAACATTTTCGTTTTTATATAGACTCATGCATTGATCTGACTTTAGTCTAACCCTCTGTACCTCTGCTCTATATTAAGCAGAATTACTAAACAAACTAGTAGGACAAATATGATAACAAAGGTCATACTTAACCTATAAAAAACAAACTGCTTCCAAGGATTTCAGAAGTTTATAAACAAGCACATAACATTACTCATTATAATTTTACAAATGACAAAGGAGTCCAAAGAAATTTTTTATTTACTTATTAGAGGTCACCACATATTTTGGAAAGAAATAAAAACCAATTTTTTTTCTTAAAAAGGTAATCTATAACTTGATCTATCTACTAACTTAGAATTTTTCTTAATTCTTTTCCTAATTAATATGAGTTGCAGAGGCTTGGTATTAGTATTTGTATAATATAAATGTTCCTCTAAAAAAAACAACAAACTATGCATATCACATGACATTTTTTTTGAACGACTTGTTTATTTACTTTTAGTTTACAAGATTCAGTTCCACAATCACTTGAGTTTCAGATTTTCTCCCGTCCCTTCCTCTCCCCCTCATGGTGGCATGCAATCATGTATAGGATCTGCAAATACTTTCACATTGTACAATAGTTTGGTTATATAGAAGGGTTGTAACCAATGAGTGATCACTGGGGAAAAAAAAGCAAAAACAGACATGAAAAAGAACAATAGCATCACATGACATTTTAAACCTATTCACTATTAATACTTTGAAAAGAGCCCTAGATCTAGAATCAGAAACCTGGGTTCACATTCTGGCTTTGCTACCTATTTCCTGTATGACCTTGGGCAAGTCATTTCTCTCTGACTCAGTTTCTCCATACATAAAAGGAGGACATTGGAATAGATGACTTCTAAGATTCCTTTTTTTGTTGTTGGTTTTTTTTTTTTTTTTTTTGCTTTTTGGAGGGGGGAAGGCAGGGCAGTTGGGGGTTAAGTGATTTGTCCAAGGTCACATGGCTAGTAAGTGTTAAGTGTCTGAATCTGGATTTGAACTCAAGTCCTCCTGACTCCAGGGCCGGTGCTCTATTTGCTGTGCCACCTAGCCGCCCTGACTTTTAAGATTCTTACCAGTTCTGACTCTAAAATATGATATAATATTATAAAAAAAAACTTGTATTAAATACTTTAGTAAAGTAAATGATCTTCAATAATGTGAATATTCACCTAATTTTCTTTGGGAAGCTTTATTTCCATACACATGCATATATTATATCATATATTGTATGTATGTATATATAATACACCTATAATACACAACTATATAATCTGATTAAACACCCTCTTTGCTCCCTTACCTTTTTCAATTTTAAAGCTATCTTTTGTACAATTTCCAATATAAATCTAAAGGCTGTGTGGCAAGGCTGGGTGGTGAATGATGCTTTGATAGTAATATGCAGAGGCGCCAGCTGCACTGTGGAGTGCTAGATTAGGGGGTAAATTCTTCTGTGTAGGCTAAACACTCTAGTGCTGCATAGACTTTTAAGAAAGTTACAAAGAAGTAATGGCTAGAATAAATTTCAGAAAGTTCAGAGACAATATTATAACTCTCTTCCTACTTTGGACATGCCTAGGACCTGGCAGCTCATACATAGGGTTATTGCTTCAGAAACCTTGGGCCCCATGAGATTAAGAACAGAATTCTGCTGTCTCTCTCAGCAACCATGGAATATCTGTAACCATCTGGGACTCACTCTCCCTAAAGACAAAAATTCCCATTTGTGGGTTTTTATAGCTTCATTTTCAACTAAAAATGCCTGTCAGGCTGGCTTTCAAATTTGATAAAAAGAAAACTTTAAAACTGGCCATGGGGACTTGGCTACTTAGAAGAAGAAAATCCAAAATGGTTGCCTCCATCTTGGTGGTGGTATTTCATGGCTCCTACAGTACAGGGTTCAGTGGGAGGCAAGAGTCTGCTTTTCTTCAAAGCGGCAATATTCACCAAGCTTTCATTTCACAAATTGTGGATAGAATTTCAGGATTATTTCATCAGTTGAAGACAGATACTTAAGTATTTTTTTTTAATAGTGTTTCTACTTAATATATATTTGTAGGTTTTGTCCTAATCCCCTCCTTTTCCCTCCAAAATCTCACAGATATGTGTATTGAAGATTTGTACATATGATTTTACTTAACAGGTTTTGAAACTCTCATAAGATCAGAGCCAAGAAGATATTGAAAAACAGCTCCTGAACCTCATACGCAATGGAAGATTCTATCTTTAAAATGACTAAAAGAGCATAGATATATACACACACTAATATTTTCAGAGTAAGTAAAAATTGCTTCCTTGAAGAGATGCAAAACTGCTCTCTGTAAGCATGGACCATGTGTGGTTATTAAGCTCAGAGCTTTTTATGGAGTAAAAAGGCACTGAAATTTGATGTGCACTTTGTTGTCATTTGAAGATGACAGTTGATAAGCTTGGAGAGAGAGAGAGAGAGAGAGAGAGAGAGAGAGAGTGTGTGTGTGTGTGTGTGTGTGTGTGTGTGTGTGTGTGTGTATAGGCAGTGCCAAAGACCCGTCTTTTCTACACTATTTTCTACACTAACTATATGTATGGATTGTGCTTTGGTTTGATGTTACAAATGCGGTTTGCTGGGCTTTTCATTGTTTGCAGTTCCACCTCTGGCTTTGCTCAAAGTGAACCACCTTCTGACTGCTCCATTTTTGGCTGGCTCGGCCACTGCTGCTGTTTCCCAGCATTCCACAGAATTGCTTTGTTTAGAAACTTGTGCTATTATACAGCCCTGTTACTCTGCTGTTGACAAGAAATTCTGAAACTTGAAGCACAAGTTGTATGTGTGTGTGTGTGTGTGTGTGTGTGTGTGTGTGTGTGTGTGCATGCACACACATGTGTGTGTATTTGTTCTATGAGGGTGGAGGTAGAAAATGTGCTTCA
Organism: Pseudochirops corinnae; assembly: GCA_028646515.1. NCBI lineage: Eukaryota > Metazoa > Chordata > Mammalia > Diprotodontia > Pseudocheiridae > Pseudochirops > Pseudochirops corinnae. The sequence goes on along the minus strand of CM053587.1, from coordinate 244,066,810 downwards.
AAACTAGGCAAGAATTCAGTTCCTTCTTACTTCCTGTGTAAGAGAAGACCTAGGAGTGTATATATAAATATATGAGCTCAGTCACATTTACACATTTAGATATGTAAAGATACAACTACTCTGGGAGACTGTGGTGCTTATTAATGCCTTGGTACTTCCTTTCAAAGGTAAGTGTGATAGGAGTGCTGCTAACATTTCACTAAAGTCGCCAAAAAAAGGTCTTTTCCTGGTTGGTTGATTTCTCTTTACCTTCTGAAAACACATTCATTATACAGAGGTGGATAGAGCAGGTCAAAGGCAAGAGTAAAGAAAAGGGTGAGGTAGTTCCCATAGGGAAGTATTACTAATACTTAACACTGCAAATAAAATTTGGAAAAAACTGGGAGTGTTTTTGAACTGGCACCAGATGCCTTTAAAATATATGGATTTGTCACTAGGAGAGAAGGTGACATAAAGGATCTATGTAGATGGGGATAAGGAAGTTCAAAATTTTTTTTAAATCCCAAGGTTTAAAAGTTCTTTTGCTTGGTCCTGTTTCAAGTCAATATTTATATTGAAATTTTTTAAAGCATATAATTTTAAACCAAGAAACTGAGGCAATCTGAAGGGAGCAAATATACATTTAGTAATTTTAAAAAGTAAGCATAGCAGAGATTTTAAAAATACACGCTTTATATAACCAACTACATTTAACTTCTGTCCTATTATCATATAGTGTAACATTTGCATTGAGGAACCTCAACATAAATTAAAATGCCCCTGAAATTTATTCTTTCCCTAGAAAATATATAATTTCCATCCAGAAAGGAGAATATATTTTGTATTCCCACAAAATATGACTGGCCACAATCATGCTTTGGAGAAAGTTATCATGGCAAGGGTAAGCACTAATAATCACTTCCACAAAAAACAGGTCCAGCCATTTTACTGATTGGTGGGGTTTCTTAATGTACACATATATGTATGCATTTATGTGTATGTTTATATATATATGTGTATATATATATATATATATATATACACATGCACTTTTATAATTTAAAATATATACACTTCTATACATATATGTATAATTTAATACAAACACATATAGCAGATACTAATACTTTTACAATCTGTGACCTGATACCATTATTTATATTTCTATATATATGCTTGAAGGTTTGCAAAACAATTCCCCTGAAACAGCCATGTGTTACAGATAGTAAAAGTATTAGTATTTATAATTCATAGGTAAAGAGATATACAGAGGTGAGATGATTAGGATACCCATCTGATGAATGGGTGTAGAAAATGAAGCATAAAAGATTTAAATCAGGGGTGCTTAACCTTTCTGTGTCATGGACCCCTCTGATAGCCTAGTGAAGCCTATGGACTCTTTCTTAAAAGAATATTTTCAACTGCATAAAATACAAGACACAGGATTACAAAGAAGTCAGTTGTGTTTAAATAGTTTTCAAAATATTTAAAAAGCTATGTTCAGAGACCCCAGGTTAAAGACTCCTGTCTTAAATGAAGTGCAAAGAAGCTGTTACTTTTAAAAAAAAAGTTTCTTTTTGAGGCATGAAGTTTTCTGATCAAAACTGATAGAATCACTTGGCTGCTAGCCACTGGCTAGCCAAGGTTCAGCAATGCATGTGGGGGCCCTAAAGGGTCAGGTCACAGTAGAGGGAGGGAACAGCTGGAGAATATGACCTTTGGCACAGAGAAGATAGTCATCTAGGGAAGAAGAAAGAAACCAGCCCTTGAGAAGGAATCATTCTTTGTTTCTGTCTTGTGTGAGAAATTTCTTTCTTTCCCCTCGGCCTTGGCATCTCACAAGGGAGCTACTTGCCAAGCAGGAAACACCGAACCCAGGAGAGAGTTGCTCCAGCAGTTGAGGCAGGAGACAATTCTTAGGAGTGTGAAATCTGATGGTTGAGAAGAGAGCTGGCTCTGGCTATTCAGAGTCAAACTACGGAAGAGAATAGGCCTAGGAAGTGGAGCTAAGAGACTGGCCTTGCAGAGATGTTACAGAGATCCCAGTGGGGTGGGATGGGGGTGGGGAGTTGTCTCTAAGAGATTGTGACTAGGTCATAGTCACATAAGTTGCAAGTTTCTAAATCAGGACTTGAACCCAGGTCTCTTGATTCAAAGTCTGGCACAGTACTGACATGATCAGATCTGTGCATAAGGAAAATTAGTCTGGATTGTGGTGTGAAAATTGAATCAGTAGGGTGCAAGACTGTAGGCTTAGCGACAGATACGAGGTAGAAGAGACTATTACAATAATCTAAGAGAGAGGTTATTAGGGCTTGGATTAGAGTAATAGTAATAGGAATGGAAAAGAGCCAAAGACTATTTGCAAATGAGGTTTCAAATACAGGTAATCAGGTAAATAGTGGTGCCGCTGATGGAAATATGGAAGGCAGGAGGAACAGCAGGTTTGGGAGAAAATATAATGATGAGAAGTTCAGTTTTAGACATGCTGAATATTTAGGGACATATGCTGAGTGCTCTGCCACTAACTAGATGACTAGATGACCTTAGGCAAGTAACAATCTTTTTTTCTTCATTAAATTTTTTCATTAACAAGCACTTGTTTTTTTCTCCCTTTCATCACCACCTCACACTGGAAAAAACAAAAACAAAAGACAAAATAAATATAGATGGTCAAGTAAAACAAACTTCCCCAACAGTCATGCCCCAAATTTTATGTCTCATTCTGCATCTGTCACGGTGGGTATCTGCTTTATCCTCAGTCCCTTGGAATTGTGGTTAGTCATTTTCTTGATCAGAGTTCTTAAGTCTTTCAAAGTTATGTGTTTTTACAATGTTGTTATTAGGCAAATTGTTCTCCTGGGTCTGTTCACTGTACTCTGCATCATTTCATAAAAGTCTTCCCAGATTTCTCTTAAATTGTCCCTTTCATCATTTCAATAGCAATCTTTTTGACTCTCAGTTTGCTCATCAGCAAGATGAGAGTGGAGTGGACTGCAGAGAAGCTCTATTTCACCACTAAAATCAACTGATTCACAGTACCATAAGCTAGGGATAGTAACTGTTGGAGGTGAGTGGCCTGTCTTATCTCCCACTACAGTGAAAACTGGTTGAAGAGACTAGGGACATTTAGCCTAGAGAAAAGAAGACACAAGGGGAGCACAACAGCTGTCTTAAAGTTATCTGAAGGGCATTAATGTGGAAAGTGGATTAGGTTTGCTTTCCTAGTCCTAGCTGGCAGAAGAGGAACAACAGGTAGAAAAGTGCAAAATGAACAATGTAGGTTTGGTGTAAGGAAAAAAAAATCCGAAACAATTAGCAATGTTCCAAGTAGAACAAGTTACCTCTGGAGGTAGTAGGAACCCTTGGGAAGAATGGAAAGGAGATTTTTAAAAAAAAATTAGACTCTTAGACAAGAGGTCCTTTGGGGTCCCTTCTAACTCTGCTATTTGGTGATTCTGACTTGAAGCCTCTACTCCAGCACTGCTGGTTCACTTCCCTTCTCCAAACAGTATTTGTGCATTCCTGTAACAAACTCGGTTCTGTTGCTGGAATGACCTCCTAATTTCTTCTCTGTCTGTCCACATCCTATCCATCTTTCAGTAACTAGTGTGGCAGACTGGAAAAATACACTGGACTTGAAATGGGAAAGACCCAGGTTTAAGCCCTAATTCTCTGCCTTAGTAGTTTGTAACCTTGGGCAAAACTGAGCCTCAGGGTCCTCACAGAACATATAAAATAAGGATAATAATATTTTAATTACCTAGTTCACCAAGTTGTGAGCATCAAGTGTTAATCAAAATGTTAAGTAAATGTTACTTGCTGCTGCTGCCAGGAATGTCTAATTTAACATCATAAGGTAGTAAGTTCTCTCTGATTGGAAGAGTTCAGATAGATGCTGGATGATCACCTGCCAAATATTCTGAGGAAAAGATTACTATATGAATGGGTAGGTGGTTGAGCTAAATGACCTCTTAGAGCCATTCTAATTCTGTAAGTCTGTGATTTACTAAAGCAAGCCTCCTCCAAGAAGCCTTCCCTGAGCCCTCCAACAGTGATCTCTTCCTAAGAATGCAATTCAATTTGATTCAACAACTATTTATCAAGTGTCCTTTTTATGTAAAGTGCTGGGCTAGGCACGAGAGATACAAAAATAAAAACCATTCCCTGCCTTCAAGGAGCAACATTATACTGTAGGGTTTCACTATCTATATATAAAAGTAAATACAAGTCTGACATAAAAACTTCATGCAGGGAAGGTGGCACCTGATTCAGCCTTGAAGGAAGCACAGAAATAGGGACAGGAGACAACATATTAAGCTCAGTCCAGGCTACCAGTCCTGGAGAGTAGGCCAGGTTAGTGTTTCAGTAGAAAGAGCATCAGATCTGGAGTCAGAAGGTCTGGATTCAAATCCTCACTCTGTCACTTACCATTTGTGTGACCTTGGGAAAGTCATTTAACTCCTCTAGGCTTTAGTTTTCTCATCTAGAAAACAGAAAGTCCTAGACTGGCCAGTTCTCAATCTATGATCCCGTGCACTTCAATGAGATTTTTAAAAATTTTGTTGACAGCAACCTGGTAGGGACCATGCCCTACACTTCATGTCTTCATTATTATATATCAGGCGATCATTTAAAGAGTTTAACAGTTCTTCTTGGAGGCTCTTCTCTGTCCTTTTGCTGAGGGTATACATGAAGTTCTGCTCTCTGAAGATCAGGTGTGAACCATGCACGTAAAATGCATCCATTCTATCGCTCCTCTTACTAGCTGTTTCCTGCTTAACCACTGGCATATGGCAATGGAAAAACCATCACTGAGCTAACATTCCCCTTTATTTCCAGAGATGGTGTGCTGCTCATCACTTTCCCCAGCTCTGACTGTACTGTTACAATAGGGATACAGATGTACATGTTAAAGTTCTTATGGCAAATCCAGTTATTAGGTAAGTCCTGAAGCTAGTTTTCAGATTTTAATACTTCCTATCTTTTCCTTTATGCTCTTGTCATATGCTCAATGCTTGAAAAACATCTTTTAAAAAAACACTTTTTCACATCTTTAGAACATAAAAAGTGTCAGATATTCCCTTCCCCCTTTTGCACTCATAGAACTTAAAAAAACAGCCAAAAGGAAGTTTTATAAAATAAATAAAATATGTGCTGAGAGCAGAGGCTTTATATGCCAAGAAGTCAGACTGGAATCGATTTTTACTATGGTTAACATTAACTCCTAGAAAAGAAAATGGCTACCTGAGACCTGTACCTGCCTATATGTCATCCTCAAGGAGAACCAGAAGATTTTCTTGGGGATTGGTTTTCCGTTTACTGCACCCAGTTCTCGGTTATCCAGCTTCCCAGGAGCCCCTTGTGTTCCTCTCCCCAAACAGACCTTTTGGCCACTTCACAGCTCATTTGCACCTCTACCAGAAGGTGGGTGGTGACAGAAGGGAGAGGTGAAAGTCATATGTCTAAGTTTGGCTGCTCCTTAGCAGCTACAGAGAAAAAGAGGTGGGGATGAGGTTGAAGACATTATCATCATTGTCCTCAACAAGCACTTATTAGTGCCAAGGTTCTCCGTGGGGCTTCGGAACCCTAAGGAAAGTAAGGCTTTGAAATCCTCTATTGGGTCTGGGCTTCCTTTGGACCACAGCACAGATTCGGGAGGGATCTGGTGTCGGGGAGACAGGAGCACCTACCTGTTTTTGTACCCCACTGAGACGCTGAACCTTGATGATGAGTGAGGCAGTTCGGCCCTTGTACTGGATTGTTCTGATAAAAGTCCCAACACTGTCCACGCTGAATGGCTCTGACCAGCGCCAGTTCCCCCAACCTTCAATACAGATGTGTAACAGCTGGAAAGAAAAAACAATAATCGTCTGAATGCTGAGCTGCCAACGAAAATCTAGGATTGGACTGAAAGTCCCATTGCTGGGAAACCTTCCTATTTGTAATACTTAGCATCTGTTTTCTTTCTAACCTGTATGATTCATCCACTTTCAGTTTATTCAACCATACTAAGAATAGCAAATATACTATACAGAACCAATGTGGTTTTCCAGATCTCATTTTAAAACTTGTAAATAACCGTGCTATCAAATTGTAAAGGGTCTGTTGCATTTTTGAGAAAAGGCCATTTCATTAATCCGGAGGGCAACAAGGTTGAATTGTGAGATCAAACAATTTTGGTCTGGGCCAACAGTGTAGTCTTCTAATAGCGAGAATATAATTAAAGCCAAATTTAGTATCTGGTTATTTTTTACCTCGACCTGCCATTTTCTCTTATTTTTCCCTCAGGGTAGACAAATAATTTGGGGACATAGTTCATTTGCCTATAAGAGTATGTAATGAGTCAAACTGGAAATTCTGCATGCTTCTCGAGCAAATGAGAAGAAAATGTCTTTGCTCTGTCTTTTTTTTTTTTAATAGAGCTTGTGCTGGTTACTACATGCGCTCCAACACACTGATTTTACATATGCTGGAACAGAGACCTGGAGAAGGGCAGTGACTATACCAAGATCACATAGGGAATAATAATAACATAAGAACTTACACTTTGAGTTTATAGAACACTTTATATACCACGACGATCCTATGAGTGAATTATTGCAAGGAGCAATAGTAATAACAATAATAATTGCTCACACTTATATTGCTTTAAGCAAGCTGGTAAAATGCTTTATGCACAAATGATCCTAATAAGGACTCTGTGAGGTCAGGATGATTGCTGTCCCAGTTTTACAAACAAAGAAACTGAGCCTCAGAAGCATAAGGCAGTGTAATTATTGAAACGTTCATTTTTATTATGATTGGTTATTGAGAGAACAATAACAAGAAACAGGAGAAAACATAGCAAGTATAGGTTTATAGGAGGAAATGCTTCCTACCCCCTAAAATGAAAGGCAGGCCTCAGGAGGTGGTGAGCTCCCACACTGGAGGCCTTCACGCAAAGCCTTGGATCTGAATGAGTACGAACTTCTGGGGAATGCTGTCCAGGGCATTTGGGTGCCTTTATCAGCTGGAGGGGATGGCCTCTGGGGGTCCCTTCTCTCTCGAGGTTACACAACCAGTAAGTGATCATGAGGGGGATGTGAAAAGACGTCTTTAAAACTCCATGTACAACACTCTACTATGCCAGACTCTTGCTATTCCTCTTTTACAAGATGAGGGAACTTAGGCTTGGAGAGGAAAAACAACTCATAGTTGGCAAATGATGGCGTCTTAGTGACGGAGACTTAGCTCTGTCCAGTTGCACAACTTCAAAACTACAGCAAAGGCACGTAAATTAATCTTCAATATAACACAGGGGCAAAAGAAAACAAGAGGAAATCTGTAGAAGGGAAGAACCAGACTACGATAATGACTACATCTCAGTTCATGTATTACTTAATTTTGCCGAAATTTTCTTTTTCTTTCTCTTCCTTTTTTATCCTATGGCTCTGGGTAGAGGAGGAAGGGATATATTTTGACAATAAAGGTGATATAAAAATTAAAAATGGCAATCATATTACCCCTGCCGCCCAACTCTCCCAACAGACAAACACATACACATACGTGCATTTAGCAGCTTTAAGATTTACAAGGTTTTACCTGACAACTCATTTGATCTGATTTAAAGTATTTTCCTAAAACCAAAAATTATCATTATTAGAGAGAAGCATTGTAAGCTTTCCTGATAAGGACTAAAGCAAAAATAATTATTGACTAGAAATATTAGCTATAATAATTATAAAAAGAAAGAATAAAAATATCATCTCTATTCTTTCACTAATCTTCAATTGCTCCCTGTTTATTGGCTGCTTCCCTATTACCTATAAACATGATCCATTTGCTCCCATCCTCAAAAACCTCTCACTTGATCTTCCATCCCTGCTAGCTATCTATTTTTCTCCTCCGTATTGTAGCTAACCTCTATGAGAAGACTCTCCACAATGGGTGCCTCCACTTTCTTTCTTTTCCCTTAACTCCTTGCAATTTGGTTTCTGACCTAATTATTCAACCAAAACGGCTCTTTCCAAAGTCACTAATGACTTCTCAGCTGCCAAACTTTTCTCAATTCTCATCCTTCTTGACCTCTCTGCAGCATTTGACACTGTTGACCATCTTCTTTTTGATCTTCTCTTCTTTTTAGGTTTTTGTGAAACTGCTCCTTCTTGGTTCTCCCCCTACCTATCAGACTACTCCTTCTCTGTTTCCCTGATCTCATTCATGTCATGACCACTAATCATGGGAGTCCCTCAAGGCTTTGTCCTGGGCCCTCTTCTCCCCTTTCTCCATACTATTTCACTTGGTGACCTCATCAGCTCCCTTGGTTTCCATGATTATCTCTATGCAGATTGCTTACAGGTTTTCTTGACCAGCCTCAACCTCCCTCTCACCTCTCAAACTGCCTTTCAGATATCTTAAACTGGAAGTTTCATAGACACTCTAAATTCAACATGTCCAAAACTGAACTCACTGTCTTTCCCCTCAAACCCTTCCCTCCTCCTAACTTCCCTCTTATGATGGAGGACAACACCATTCTCCCATCACTCAGTCTCATTACTCAGGTGTCATCCTCTACTCCTCATTTTCTCTCACTCCTCATATATAGTTATCAAGTCTTGTTTCTACCTTCCTAACATCTCTCACATATGCCCTCTCCTCTCTTCTTTTACAGCCACTACCCTGGTGCAGACCCTCATCTCCTCATGCCTGGCCTATGTAATGGTAATTGATTTAAATCTGAAGACCCCTTTTTTGGTTATGTCAAGTAAGCAGATACTTAGCCCTTAGTAACTACCTCTGTGAAAGAAACAGAAGGTGTGAACTCTGTCTCCTGTTGCTGACATAACAGGAAGGGGTTGGCTGAGACAGGAAGCCAAAGTGTGTGTGTATATAAGAAGAGCCCTAGAGAGAGACAGTCAGAATCAAGAATTTTTACTCCTGGCAGAGGAAGCAGAATTGGCCCAGCATCTGGGAGCTGGGCTGCTACTGGACTGAGAACTGAGTTGGAGTTTTCTATGAGACCAGAATCTGGTGAAGGCTGAAGTTGCTGTCGAGAAGGCCACCTGGAAGGCTGAGATTTCTTCTGGGTCCTAGGGCCAGCCAAACTGCCGGAGGACTAAAGAAGCATGACCAGGATAAGAATTTGTTTGTTTGTGGCTTAGATGACCCTTGAGTTCCTGGCAACAGAAGTTGTAAAGGTTTTGAGATGTGCTGGACCCTGTGAACATCAGTGTGTACCAGGAACTGCCTAGAGGACTGGACAAGGACCTGGGAGCTATCTGCCTCTGAATCCAGGTGACTGTTTAGTGGATTCAGGTAGGAGCTGGGAACATGGAAGGGGATCCAGGGAAACTGAAAGACCACCCGAGTCAAGGTGAAGAAAAGGCCTCTCCTTGGATATTGAACATGTGATGAAACTGAAGTTTACTAGACACAGAGGGGTAGAAGGTTTGTGTAATTTTCTAATGATTGTATTTAGTGATTAATGATACTTAGTAATTGTGAATGTGGATAAGTGACTGATTAAGTTAACCTATGATTGCCCCATGAGTGGAAGATTGATTATTGTATTGTAAGATGACTGAATGATTAAGTAAGGAGGGTTTCCCCCTTAGGGAAACCAGATGATTATTCTTTTGTTCTTTGTTCTAAATACTGAGACCACTTTGGTGAAAACTATGTGGCCATTCTAATGTTAAGCTGTTGTGAACACCATATTGTGATTTTTTGTGAGAAGATGTAATGTTGTGAATATTATATTGTGATTTGTTTTGAATGTTTGCCTTGATTTGTAATGGAATAAATGGAGTGGTCACTATACTGTGTAATCTGAATCTTAAAAGCTGTTCACAGTAGCATTCTTTTGGGAAGCTGCTGGTGCATGGCATTACAGCCTATTATAATAGCCTGCTGCTGGTCTCCTAGCCATCAGTCTCTGCCCACTGCACTCCTTCCTCCACTCAGCTGCCAAACTGATCTTCCTAAAGTTTAAGTCTGACCTAATCACCCTTCTATTCAATAAACTCCAGTGGCTCTCCATCATCTGCAGATTCATATGTAAAGTCCTTTTAAAGGCCTTCACTATCTGGCCTCTACCTGCTTTTCCAATCTTCTTACAATTTATTTTCTTCCATGTATGATACGGCAGTGCTGGCCTCCTTGTTGTCCTTGCACATGCCATTCCATCTCCAGACTCCCAAATGTTTTCCTTCACTTTCCTTCATGCCCAGAAGCCTCTCTCTCCTCATATCCACTTCTTGGCCTCCTTCAAGTCTTAGCTAAAATCCTACCTTCTGCGGGAAGCCTCTTCCAGTCCTCCTTAATCTTAAAATATTACTCCTTTATCTCACATAGAGCTTGTTTGTACATAATTGTTTGCATGCTGTCTCCCCCATTAGACTCTGAGCTCCTTGAGAGCAGAGACTGTTTCTTTGTCTTTCTTCATATACCCAGTGCTTATCACAGTGTATAGAACATGGTAGGTACTTAATAGATGCTAGCTGATTGACTGAGTGATAAAATGAAGCAGTATGGCATAGAGATTTGGCATTAGTCAGGATGACCTGAGTTCAAGTTCAGTCTTTGACACATATTGGCTGTGTGACCCTGAACAAATCTCGTCCTAGTGTCCCAGCCAACTTGCTAAGATGAAAAATTCCAGAGTAGTTGCTGATCTGCATTGGCAGGAAATAATTTCTTGACCAGGCAACTCCTTACACTGATGAAATTACAAATCTGGACATATATTTGGAGGATATGATGGTACTCAGGAAATTCTAGAGAATCAGCAAATTATGCGGTGATTAAAAGCTTCAGATGAGTAGCAGCATACAAAATGAACCACCAAAATAATTTCTGTTAATTGCTGTTAAATTCTGTTCAAACCATGGGGAAAGACATAGAAAAGGCAATTTCATTAAAAATAACAACCAAATGCACTAATTATCTGTTAACCTACAATACCACATGTAGGATGTATATAAATTCTACTACTAAACAAGTTTCATAGAAATAAAGGAAGATCTAAATAAGTGCAGAGATTTTCAAGGTTCTTGATTGGGTGACATTAATATGGTAAAAATAATACCAGCTAAATTAATTTGCAGATTTGTACAACTCTAATTACTAACGGGATACTTAATAGAATCAGATGAAATATTAATAAAATGCAGAGGGAGAAACAAAAGATCAAGAATATTTAGCAAAATAATGAAAAAAGTAGGAACAGAGTCTTCTTTATAAACTGAAATATTCTTATTTGTTTATGATGGTTAACAATAAAAAAGAAAAGAACTTTTTACTCAGCCAGAACCATTGGGGAAAGTTGGCTAATAGTCTGGTAGAAGCTAGTTTTAGAATAGTTATCTTACACAATCTTCTTATAGGATTAAGAGCAAGTCTCCAATACATAAAGTGGTCAAAACATATAAGCATTTTCATGAGAAGTGTAATATGCGAAAAGGCATCTTCAAAAAGGGCTCAAAATCATTAAAAATCAGAGAAATATTAATTAAAACAACTCCAATCAGAACTTCATATCCATCAAACTGGCAAAAATAGCACAAGATGGAAGAATCTAATGTTGTCAAGGGCAAGGAAAAACAAACGCTAATTCTGCACCGCGGATGCAGCCGTGAATTGGTCCAACTCTTCCGGAAGGCAACTTAGAATTACGCAAGAAAAGTGATAAAACTGTCCATGCCCTTTGATCCAGAAAAATCACTAAGGGGTTAGGAGGTTACCAACATGAAGAAAAGACTGATTTGTATAAAAATATTCACAGTAACACTATTTGTAATGGGAAAATGCTGGATACAAAGGGTATAACCAGTGACTTGGGGAAGTCAATTGTGGTATATAAAGTTAATGGACTATTAGTGTTCCATAAGGAATAAGGAATAGGAAGAATTCAAAGAAATGTGGAAAGACCTATAAGAAGTGATGAAGAATAAAGGAGAACCAAAAGATCAACAATATAATGTGAAAACTACATCAGTGAAAACAGTCTTAGAGAACAACAAAACTCAGTAGATAACGTTGGTACTAAGTTATAAGGCACCACCTTGATCCTTCTTTAACAAATGCTAAGCTCTTAAAGTGTTAAGGCAGCCTATACTAGACAACTGAAATCACTCTTTTCTGCAGTTTTGCTGAACTATTTTCAGGGACTGTATATTGTGGGGTTTTCAACTGTAAACTGAGTAGAATACTATGTATTAAGACAAAATTTATTAACATAGAAAAGGGTGAAAAATAATACCAGTGGAACGTGGCATCTTGAGCCACAATTTCATAGTCATTAGTTTTCTTTCAAGGTCAGTCCTTCAAACATTTACAACAACCAGCCTTACTCTGCTTATAAAACACAAAAAAATTAGTTTAGCTGAATATGGGTAGAGAGAAGCCAAAACAATTATTCCTTCAGAAAGTGTATTTAAATTAAAATGCATAATACCATGTATGTGATGAATAAATTTAAAAAACACAAATAGCAATGTTATAATGAGCAAAGCACTGCTTCTGCAGTCAGAAGTCTTGGGTTTGAGTCCTGACTCCCAATTATTAGCTGTATTACCCTGAGAATGGTATTTTATCTCTCTGGACTTCCCTTATCTGTAAAATGGACAGATATGTGATGCTTACTTTACAAAGTCATTTAGTGTAGTGTGGATGTTATAAAATGTTATAAAATAATTAATATTATTAGTGCCATTAGTGTTGGTAGTAGTAGACCATTTGTAGAAGTAATAGAACATGAGCTTTGAATGTAGCGAACTATTCATTTTTGTCTTTGTACCCCACTGCAAATTGTCTTCCACATAGTAGGTATTAATTTTGTTAAATCGAATTATTGCTAAGAAACAATAATTACAGTATCCTAGATGTTATATTTTCTTCCACATCAAAATTACCAGTGTCTCAAATGGACAATCTTCTCTTAAATAAATGCTTTTCCTTATTTCTTTGCAAAAAGCAGTTCTTCCTAAAAGGATTATAAAAGTGTTGTCACAATGTACTCAAAAATGATGACATTAAGAAAAAGAAAAATAAAAACCAATTATGTAGCTAGGAATTAATATAATAAAAATGTCAGTTTAAAAAATTTTTTGACAGATTATCTGGTTTTAAGATTAAAAAAAGTCTTCCTAAGTGCAATGATGAAGATCACTGTCACAGGGTGATTTTTTTTTTTTTCCGATGTTAGTGCAAAATTAAATTAGTCCCCAGCAGTAGGTGCTTTTTGGAGCTCTAGAGGAAAGATAGTTAAGATTTCAAATGACTGTTAAATGCAAGCTCACCAGCTATAAAAATATCTAGGAAAGCAAATACCTTGAAGGAAAATATGGTTCTACATACAGATGCCCCAACATAAAAGTGCCCACAGTGTCTTTGATGTTTAAATATTAGCTACAGAAAAAAGAAAACACAATAGCCACGGTTGGAAACATTTCATTTTTTTATAGTGGCAACTGGGAATAGAGCTCAGAGCACACACAAAACTAAAAGAAACAAGAAAGCTGTTTATTTTGGAGAGACTAGTAGCTGGAAATGACAAAGAAATAATGAGGCAAGGTACTTAAGGGTCAACTCTAGCTATATTTTAGTGAAAATTCCATGTGCTCCAAAGACAGATTTACTATTTAGAGAAGAGATAGGACTGAAGACTGTTAGTATTTGCATATGAACTCAGTTTTCAATAGCCCCCATGTGGGACCAACTCGCTCAATGACTGAATGTCACCAAGGAATAAATAGACTGTCAGCTCTCGTTTGGCAGCTACTCATTATCAGAATGTTGGCACAGCAATGGCTGCTCTTTGAATTATGAAAATTCAGATGCCTTTGGAATCAGTTCCCACAGAAAAGAAACAAAGTGAAGAAAACATATTTGTCACACTCCTTCCCTAATGTGCCATTAATTGAGTTTCTGTAGTGCTCAGTTTCCTCTTAAAAGCATCTAAATTCTACTGTAGTGAGACTTATCCAGGTGCTTAAGGAATCTCATACATTCTTAAGAGAGGAAACCTCTATTGTTTTTCCTTGGAAAAATCTCAAGAGATCCGGAAAAGAAATTCAGGAGCTACAGTCCTTTACTTACGCAGTCCATCCACCACAAACTGCAACCACAGCAATGGCGACCACTGCACTTCAATGACAAAAAAAATGATGTACATTTGGGGTCTATGGTGGGCCCTCTAGAGTACAGGTGAAGCTATTAGGGTGGTAGGGGGTGAAAAGGGAGGAGCTTTACTTTCACTTCTGTTGAAGTTTCATTAAGATTGTGAAATTAATTCTGTTGTTGCTGGACATAAGCCCTGGATTTACTGCAAATCAATCTCCTAGGTTTCATATAGTCACTGAAATGTCTTCACTTAAAAAACAAATACATTTTCATTCCCATCCCCCCACCCCCACCTTTTGCAAATCATAAAATCAAGATTAAAATTCTTAGAAATTATTTTCAACCAACTGGTTCAATTGAAAGTTCATTCACTCACTCACCCACATCCATTCATTCATTCAATAGAGCTTCACTGGGGGCATTCATAAGGCAACTGAGAGAGACAGAAAAGTTACTAAGAAGTATTTCCTATTCTCAAGGAGCTTAGGAAAAGAGATATACATGGATAACTAACACGAGATTAAAATAACAATAGCTAACATTTATGCGGCACTTGTCATGTGCCAGGCACGGTGCTAAGTGCTTTACAGTGATCTCATTTGTTCCTGATAACTTCAGGAGGTAGGTGCTATTATTGTTCCCATTTCACAGATGAGGTGACAGAGACAGAGGTTAAGTGACTTGCCCAGGGGCATAGAGTTAGTAAGTTTCTGAGACTGGATTTGAATTCAGGTCTTGCTGACTCATGGCTCAGCTCTCTATCCACTGTGCCAAGTAACTAAAAAAAATGAAGCCTGAAGTCAGTGACAAAAAAAAAAAAAATAAACCAAGGGTCTGCACAGTTCAAAGGAGAGAGGAATCAATTCTGATTACAGCAGGGGTTCTTAACTTTTTGTGTGTGCTGTGGAGTCCAGCAGTTTGGTGAAACCCGTGGGCTCCTCAGAATAATGTTTCTAATTGCATAAAATAAAATTACACGGGACTTCAAAGGAAACTAACTATACTGTACTGAAACTCTCAAAATATACTGTTTTAAAAGTTAAGAACCCCTGGACTAGAGTGATCAGTGAAGATTATGTAAAAACATGTGAACGAGATCTTAATGGATGAGTAGAATTTCTAATTATATGTATGTGGGAAAGAAAGGTACTCTAGGTGGAGGGAATAATGTGGACAATGGTATGGAGGTAGGAAAGACCCAAGGTATATCTGGGATCTTGGGTGGTCCAGTTTGGCTGGAGAACAGAAAAAGGGTAGTAAGAAGTAGCATTAGAAATGATCGATGGTTTTAAGTGCTAGGTTGAGGAGTTTATATTCTTTATTAAACATGCAATGGGAAGCCAATGAAGAGTTCTGAGCTTCTTCAAAGTATATAATTTAAAAATTACTTTAAAAAGGTTAATCTGGAATTGGTATGCAAGATATATTGGAAAGGGAAAAAGACTCATTGCATGGGAATTAGCTAAGAGACTACACAAGAAAAGTGAGCTAAGGTAGAGGTAGTGGAAATTGAAGAGAGGAACATCAGAGAGTTAAGGGAAACTGCTTTCTTTCTTCTCCACTCCAATCTATTTTTGTGTCTTCTTAGTACTTTTTTTTTAAAAGATTTTTCTTTTCCATTTCTTATCCATTTACACCCTTTTCCATCTACTTGTTTTAGGCAGGATTTTTCTTCTCTTTGGTCTATTAGAGTGATGTGTTAAATTTTCCATTGCAAAAAATAGTCAAATAAGAGTCACTCTCATGTTTGAACTTTTCAATGGGAACCAAAAGAAGCAATAAGTCAGGTTTACAGTGGCCACACTAGTTGGAAGGTCCCAAGTGGTTATGTTTTTTTTTTCCTAGCAGTCCTCCCCAGTCTCCCCCCCCCCCCCCCAAGTGTTTCTCTGGCAGCGTGAACAGACTTGTAGTTTTTCCATTGAAAAACTCAAGTGGGAGCATAAGCAGCTTTCAACTCAGTTTTTCAATACAAAATAAAACTGAACTGCTAATTGTGGGCCTGGGGATACCAGCAGTGAGGACCACCCACAGTCATGTCCAAGGGGAGAATTCCTGAGTGGTTAGAATAAGAGGAAAAGAAAAACAAAACCAAAAGCTATGAAAATTGGGGACATTAAGGAAGGGCATAGAAGAAGGCAGAGTAAGTAATTATTTTAAAAATAGTATCTTAAAATATGAAATGATCAATATACTAGATAAATGTCTATAAATTCTAATATATTTCTAGTCTTTTTATAAAAATGTCTGTAAGAATTGCTCTTGCCTCAATTTTGTTTTTATGATCACAATGAGAAATTTGGCTTCATTTCCACCCTCATTTTGCCCATTAATTTATTATTATACTCTCCACGAACTTCCCATAACTTACGATATAATACTAACATACTTTTCTAACGTGCTTTTTTTAAAACAAGAACTTAACAATCAGAACAATCTCAGATACTTTACTCATATCCTCTACCCTCAACCATTAGGGAAAATATGATCCCATACATATGTGTAGTAGATATTTTCTAAGAATGGAAAGTCTTAGAAAACAATAGTTATACAAAACTATTGTCAGAAACAACTCAAGTTCAGTAAATCAATATATACACAAAAGGGAAAACATGGGATTTAACTGGATCAAATTTCTAAATTTCCAAGGATTAAACATCAAATACTTTTTTTGGGGGAGAGGGTCCAGGCAGGTGACTTAATCTGTGTCAAGTACTCCCCAAGAGGAAATTTCTCCTAGCAAGGCACTGGAGAAATTGTTCTGCAATTGATAGCCTTAGAGAATTACCTAGGGGCACTGAGAGGTTAAAAGATTTCCCAGAACAGCAACCATGCATCTGCAGCAGGATTGGAGCCGAGCTCTTCCTGACCTGAGGCTGTCACTCTTTCTATACTACACAGTCTTTCTTATCAGCTCCTAATGAAAAATAGGGCAACTCTAAAAGACCATATTTTCCTGATGTTTTATATTAATGCTTGTGGATAATATGCTAGGATCTTTGGGTATTTAACCAAAGATCACTTGGGGAAAAGCTCCAAATATTTTGTAAAGATTCACATTTCTAAAAATCTTTCTAATACATTGATGTGTTTTACATGTGTAAGGATATTTCAGATTAGGTTGTAAGTTAATATGTTCCCTGCAGGCCACAATTCAGTCATTTCCATGTTAAAGCAGAAGCATCAAGGAGACTCCCAGAATAATATAATAGAAGTGCATTCCCAGTGAAAATTAAGTTACAATGTTTCAAAAGGAATACAAAGCCTTATCTCATGCAAGATAATATCTGGAAAGCAAATTAAGCAGCTTTAGGTGAAGTCATGTATTTGGAATGCCCATTCCCAAGAGACATTATGTTTCACACCACGAGATTAGCATAAAAATAAAATAAAAAATTTATCTTGCTTATTATTGCTTTTTAAGTGGCCCTGAGTGGATTATGTTAAATTTCAAAGACTATTCTGAGAATATGAAACATCTCTAAAAAATTAAGTTGGAACCTATCCGGAAAATGGCTGATGCTTGATGTCGGCGGGTTTCAAAGCCTGAAGCCAAAAGCCCTAAATATCCTTTTAGACTTACAGGACACAACCTAATATAAACAAATGATAATTCCGTAATGAATAATGATGAATTATTTTTCAATTACATAACTTACACTTTCCTATAGTTTTGTTATGGTAAGGTAATGGAAGAGGAAAAATAAACTGAGTTTTGAAGTAAAATATAAATCAGTGAAATGCTCATTCTTTAAAGACTAAATAAAGTTTAAGTTTTTGTTACTACTATGCAAGGCTACAGGAATGTTTGTCTTTCGGTAAAATTTGTAATCTTGTGGCCTTTTTGATTAGTCAATAAACAACACTGTATAGGGGTAACGATAATGATAACAGCTCACTTTCAAGATAGCAAAGCCTTTTTCTCATAACGATCCTGCAAGACAGACCATGGAAATATCATTCTTCCCATTTTACAAATGAAGACTGAGGCTCAAGGTGAAGGCCCCAAGAGGCCTATGACAAAGCACACGCCTGGGCATGTCAGGAAAAGCACATGTCATGACTGTGGAGTGTCCTACACTGAAAATGACCATCTTGGGAAAAAAGATACCTAAAAAACCAAAGTAAATATGATAAATGTTGCTGGAAATGGTATGAATATGTAATATGATTGTGATAAAACATAGTGGCCTCTAGGTTAAGAAGCCCTGGACCAGATGATCTTGCTATACGATGACATGCTAAGAAGGTGAGCCAGGCTTGACGTGGGTGGGCACTGCCATCAGCATTCAAACTTCCTTCTGGGATTTCTTGGGAGTCTTGGTGAGTAGGCTCAAGCACTATTTTTTTGTTTGTTTTTTTTAATCAAGATAATCACTGTTTCATAAGAGTTTCATCAGTTGGCTCTACTTATTTTAGTTACTTTTTAGTCCTCAAGACTGCAAAACCCCAACCCAATTCATTAAACACTTATACAGACTGCCTTGCTAACTGCTGGGAAAATTACAAAGATCAGCTAAAACATGATTCCTGCCCTAATGGACCTTAAAGTCTAGTAAAGTCTTAAATGACAGCTGCCGTAAGAAAAGGTTGAGAACCACTCACCTAGACCTACTTTTGAATATTTTCCAATAATGCCACATTATCAGCACACACTTATGGGCTAGGGTAAACAATAATCAGGAAAAGGTTTATCAGGACCAGGAGTACTAATGTTCAATAAGTCAATCTTAAGAGGGAATTTCAAAGATGTATAGATAGTTTTGCCAAAGTACAGATAAAAGCCGTAGACTTTGGTAATAAGAGCTAGCATTTACATAATTTATTTTACATAATTTTACATTACATAAATTTATTACATAAATACATATTGATATAATTTAGCACTTTAAGGTTTGCAAACATTCTACATGTTATCTCATTGGATACTCACAATAGTCTTGTGAGGTGGATGCTATTCTTATGCCCATTTTGTAGATGAGAAATTTGAGGCAGAGAAATTAGACAACTTGCTCAGCATCATAGCACTAGTGAGTATCTGAGGGAAAATTTGAACTCAGGTTTTCCAGACTCCAAGTGCAGAACTCTGTTCACTGGGCCACCTGGCTGCCTGCAAAACTGAT
>CM053587.1:244031043-244047108 GCA_028646515.1 Pseudochirops corinnae | reverse complement strand
CACTGAGAGGGTCAGTGCTTGGCCTTGGGTCCTACAGAGAGGATATGTCACAAGGAAGGATGGGAACCCAGGTCGTCCTAACTCAGAAGCTGATACTCTCTCCATTAATGCACATTGCCTCTCAGGGAAAAACAGACATGCTCATGTAATAAGATCAGGACAAGACAAAGCATAACACAAAAGGAGGAGTATAACCAAAAGTGGGTTATGAAAGACCACTCAGATGATGAGAGGTGCTAAACATGCACAGACACTCCAAGTCACTGCATCAGAAGATGAAATCTAAACCATCCAGATAGCTCAACTTCAAGCCTTCTAGGGAAGGAAGCCATGCTCACAGTTGTATGAAAATATGGCAGTTCTATGATAATTATAACTGACTTCTATGTAGTGTTTCACTATAAGTCTCTGGCTTTGTGATATTATTATTCTCCTTTTTACCAATGAGGAAACCGAGGCTGAGAGAAGTTAAGTTGCTTGTCTGTGATCCCATAGCTGGCAAACAGAGGATTTGAAATCAAGTCTTCCTGATCACAAGACCAGCATGCTACCCCCTACTCAGTGCTGCCTCTGTTAGGTCAAGAGTATAGGGCCTCATTGACTACATACTGGTGACATCTATGTCCTTCAATAGTTGAAGCCACAAGAACTAATATTACAATAACAAATTAAAGAGTTACTTACAATTAATACACTACCAACAATTCAGAGCTCTGCATGATACTGGGAAAGTACAGCACTCTGTAAATGCTCCTATGAGCATCATCATTCGACTCGAATCAAATTTGACATGAAATAAAGTTGACTTCACACATTATCTCATTCGATCTTCACAACAACCTGTTCACTGGGCAGTACATGTATTATTGTGTCTTGTTTACAGATAGGTAAACAGGTCCAGGAAGATTAAGTGTTCAAGACCACACCTGCAGAATAAAAAGTCAACACACCAAATCCAGGGTTGTTTCCACCGTGCCACCTTACAGTCTGATCTATCATATTGTTATTTGTGTTTCGGTCTTATTTCCCCAAGTGGACCATTGATTCCTTCAGACTAGGAGCTGTGCCTTATTAATCTAGAATCAAACTTCCTCAAATATATTAAGAGCTTAATCAATATCTGTTGATTTGAATGGGAATGAAAAGGGACAGATACAGAAATAGCCTTTGGAGTGTGTGCTGACCCACTATTTCAGTGTGGGTGGCAAAAGGTATAGAAAATGCTTACATTTTAAAGTGTCCCAGTTGCTTTGCCTTCCCTCAGGGCCTTAACTATAACACACAATGACCAAATGAGGTAGTAACTGTAAAGTGCTTAGCACAGTGCCTGGCATGTAGTAAGCACCATACAAATGTTAGCTATTATTATTATTATTATTATTACTACTATTAATGGAAAGAGCACTGGACCTAAAGGGATGTGGATTCAAATCTCATTTCTGTTCCTGCCTACCTGGCTAAATCACTTTATCCTGCTGAGGTTCAAGTTTCTCAGCTAGAAAATTAAAAGGTTGCATTAAAGTGGGAAAAAAATAATAAAAAAGTGAAACAATCAATGCTAGAACTGCTGCCATAAGACAGGCACACTGACATTCTGTTGGTAGAACTGTGAATTTACCTAACCATTCTGGAAAACAAATTGTAATTATGTGAGAAACAACTAAGCTATTAATATTCTTTGGCCCATCAATCCCACTTTTTGGCACATATTCCAAGCAGGTAAAAGACCAAAACACCAGCCACGTATATATATATACAAAAATGTTTATACCTGTACTTGTTGTGGCAAGAAAAAAACTACAATGATTAAGAAACTAATCATCGGCTGAACAGAATGTGACATGTGTATATCACAGTATATTATTGCAATGTGAGAAATTACACATTTGAGGCACTCAAAGAAACATGGAAAGACTGCTACAAATTGATAGAATGGAAAAAAAAGCAAAGTGATAGAGATTACAGTATTATAATTGAAAATAACACCAAAAAACAGGACTCTTATTGAATGCAATGATCATTTATGGCACCAGAGCAGAGATGATAAAATATACTTCTCCTCTTAGAAGAGTGGAAGAATAATAATGATGATGATAGTAACAGAAAACATTTATATGGATTTTTAAGGTTTGCAAAATGCCTTAAACATATTCTGCATCTGATTCTCACATCAACCTTGTGAAGGAGGTACTCTTATAATCCCCATTTTAGAGATGAGAAATTTAAGGCTCAGAGGGGTTAAAGGACTTGCCCCAGGTAATCCAAGTATAATGAAGCATCTAAGGCGGAATCCAAACCCAAGGTCTTCCTAATTCCAAGGCCAGCTCTTTATCTACCATGCCACATTGCCTCATTCGGTGGGTGTAAAATGTTATCAGCACGCTCTCAGATGCAGTGTGTATTTGAGTTGCATCTGCTTAGTCATTTTTCTTTGTTGTAAGAGATAGATTTCAATTGTGACAGTGATGGGAGAGATGTATTAGGAAATGGCTGTCTTGTAAAAACAAAGATCATCAATAAGCCAAGAAAAAAAAACAAGCAAGAGGCACAAAAATGAGCACAGTCCTATTTATGTACATAACTTCACTCCTTACTAGAGTGTAAGTTCCTTGAGGGCAGAGGTATCATTTTATCAGGCAGAAATATGTTCTATTCACCCTTGAGTCTTCTTCAGGGCCTGACAGAATTCCTCGTACATAGGAGGCATTCAGTATGTATTTGATGAATAAATCAATGTGAATGCAGCCATTTGAATTTCCAGAGTAAGGTTAGAATTTCACATCTATTATTTTCATTAGGGACTGGGGTTCAACTAATATTTTTACATGATAATACCTAAAATAATGGCACAGAATCTCTCTCAAAGTAAGAATATTTATCCTTCAAGAGAGAACTAATAAACAACTCTAATTCAAGAATTTTCTAATGGTTCCTTCCTGTTACAGACATCAATCTCTGTTCACTCCTTGGCTAGAACACATAGACCAAACCAAAATAACAAAAACTGCGGTTAGCCAAAGTAATCATAAGAAAGTGCAGTGAATTAACACTGGTTCTTTTGGACTGCACATTTTAGACATGATAATGAGATATATGCAAGTACTCCTGTGTTTTTTTTAAGCAAACTTAATATGTAAAAATCCAAATTTACACAAAAGAGAAATTAAAGGAAGATAAACGAAATACTCACAATAGGATTATTTTAAATGGTAAGCTACTCTTAAAATATTTAAAATAGGATTTTATTTTTTATTTGTGCATAATTTTTCAGGAGTACATATACTTTGAAGTTAGGCATATTAGTTTTCCTAAAACTCTCTATTTCTGTATCTAGGAAAAAACAAGACAGGGAATAAATATTGTTCTAAAGAGGAGTTGACAAGATAATTATGGTTACTTCAGAATTATGAATGTTTAATGTTTTCCTGTTTTGTACATGTAGTAGACTTCCCAGTAGTAGAACAGGTTTTTTAATCACCAGTGAAGACAATGACTAATTTAATTCTAGACTCAACTGATGTCTCTTATGCAATACAAACATAAGTTGAAAAATGAAAAATTCACTCATGGCTGATTGTTTGACTGAAGTGGCAGGTTGTTTTGCTTACATATTCATATATCCAGTTGGTCGATGGTGGGTAGACTGAAAATTGTCATGTGGAGAAAGATGAGAGGAAATGTTAGAGTATGCTGGAAGGAAAGGTAAATACATAGGTCAGTTTGACAGATGGGAAGACATAACGGAAAGGGGAATGATAAGGCAGGGTGGTGGAGTCTGGCTGAAAGGTTAAGTTACTCAGAGTTAGATAAATCCTAATCAGCCCTGTCCCATCACCACCCATGTTCTAGCATAATAATACCCTTCTGAAGCTGGCTTCTCTTTCTTTCACAAAACCTTCCCTTCAATTAGCCATTTACTTGGGTATCCACCTTTGGTTGGGGAAATTTCCTGCAGCAGGAAGTTTTTAGACTTCTTTACCCATTAGCACCTTGACAAAGCCAGGCCTCCTAACAATGGCTTTAGGGTGAGATGTCTTTCCAAATGCTGCGGTTGAAGGCCAATCAGTGCATACTTCTTACATGCTTATATTATTTCATATCTATCCTTGTGTGTATGTGTGAGGTAGCGATGATGGAGGAGGATGGTTCCCATTAAAATTCCCTGGGTATCTGGTGAGCCCCTGTAATCCTAATCCCACTCCAACAATCTGGATGTAGGAAGCAGGGATGGTATGTAACACTGAAAACTATAGTTAATCTCCAAAGAATGTTTTAATGAATTGTTTTTGCTACTATTCTTACTGAGCATTTATTTATGCTATTAAGGAGCAGGCAGTCAAACATATGGGAGTTTTTCCTTTCCAATTTTCTACTGAACGGATTAACAAATAGCACATTTCAATCATAACCATTATGAAGGCCAGTCAAAGTGTGGTCTACATGGGGATAGTTCTTTACAGATAAGGTTGACTGTTTTCTCACGGGTTCTTATGCTGGTGATGAAGACAATGATGGGTAGTATGATATAGTGGAAAGAACACCATATCAGGAGTCTGATGACTTGGGCTCAAATTTGAACTTGGCAATTCACCATCTGTGTGACTTCTTGGGGCTTCATACACATTTTATATTAGGGTGCTGGAACAGATGACCGTTAAGGCATCTTCCCAATCTAAATCCTAATAGCTAAGAGTGAAGTTTTCTAAGTTTGAGATTTTGAACTCAGAAAATTTCCATCTTTTTTTTTAAAGGCCCAGTAAACAACTGCACAAACAAGAAAGAACCACATCCCCAACAGCCTGAACATAGTATGCCAATTAAATTGTTCCCTAATATATTCTTCATGTAGTAAAGTTTAATTTAATGTCCAATAAACGACTTTAAAAATGTACTCTAAGGTTAAACCAAGTCCTTTTGTGGCTTTCTTTTAATTTATTCCCATTCAATATTTTGATTAGAGTAATTATAATAATTTTCTCTAATTTTTAATTAGCAAAAGAAAATCAAGACGTTAATAGATATGTGTATAAAAGAAATCCAAGCTTCTTAGAGTTATTTATTTTTATTTAACTGAACTGCCTTGCCATACTAAGAAAACATTTTTGTAAAGGTTAAATAAAGTATTTCATGGCAACCGCTGCTTCTTAGTGCCTGTGTAACAAGAAACATGAGCCAGCCTAACTTGTGCAAGTTGGCTTTCTTTCCCAGTAAGAGAATGTGGTATCTAAGACCTTGTCCTAACTCATTTTATCCCCAAGTGTAAGTCAGACAAGTCAAGTATGAAATAATGCCTGGAGGGAAGTCCCTGACTCCAAAAAGTATGGATTATTTCACATTTATCTTCAAATCTGCTCTCATAGTTCTTAAAATTCACTAACTTGGCAAGTTGGGAATTATCATGAGAAATGAAATAATTTCATAACTATGAAGTCATCTAGCATTCCATGAATCTGACACTTACAGGGCTTGTTGATGGCTTGGGCACTATTTTGACCTTTAGATAATAAGCTGTTAAATGTTGACTTCAGCCTGGAAACAATTAAAAAGTGCCCTAGCACTCCTAATAGATAGGACACTGTTGTAACTGAATTGGTGCTATCACTACCCACACTCATGATAAGATTTCATAATGGAAGGCAACTGCAGTCTCTTTAAAATTCTTAATCCAAATTCCTTGTTATCTAAAAATAGCAACCAAAGAGGAAAAAAAAAAGAAAAGAAGAAAAATCATGTTTTAAATGTTTTAAATCATGTTTCTCTTTCTTCAAACCAGTGGTATTACGGGTCAAAGTTAAAATGATTCCAGTTAACTAACTTTGTGCTTGGATGTCAACATTTTGCATTTGCTGAGCAAGCTGGCTTATGAGAAGCCTTTGAGTGGCTCCTAAAAAGCTTGAGGAATCATCAGTACGCTTTCCTTCAAAGCTTTATTTCAAGACTGAAAAGGGAGAGGGACAGAGGAAGCATTTGTGGTACCAGCAATTATGCCTCAGGGTGCTCTGCTGTGGAAATCATTCACAACCATTTACATCATGTGGCCTCACAGGGAATTATGAATACCGGGAGTAATTATCTAGTTTATTTAAGACGAAATTTCCCACCCGGAACTTTCTTTTAAAAAACTTTTGGGGTCTATAATAGACCAAATGGCAAGTAATTTCCACAGGGAAATAATGATACTTGTTTTAAAATTAAAACGGAAGGGGGAAAAGGTATTAAACTCACAGACTTTAAGAGCTGGAAAGGTAACTCTGTTCCCCTTTCATGAGCAGCTTGAAGAGACCCATTCCATTTTTGGATAATTCTGATTGTTAGGCAGTTTCTTCTCTCAGTCAAAATTAACTTCCCATTAACTTCTACACATAGTCATAGTTCTGTGCTCCTCTTCCCCGTCTCCCAAACTCGTAGGGGATAGTTATCAATGTTATTCACCACTATGTGCAATGTTTCAGGTGGAGAATGACCAGGACAAAATACAGTGGGGCTGTCATCTCTCTAGTCTTGGAAACTTTCCCTCTCCTAAGAGTACAGTGGTTTTGTCTTGTTTTGGACTATCATATCATACTTTGGGCTCACATTGAGATTGCAGCCCACTAAAATCACTAGATCTCTTTCAGATGAACTACTGTTTACCCCTGATTATAGCCTTTTACTAGTGAAATCAATTTTTTTTGGACAAGTCCAAAACTTTACATTTATCCCTATTAAGTTTCATCTTATGAAGTTTAGTCAACATTTTAGTCTATTGAGATTTCTGGCTTAAGATTTCAACAGAATTGGCCTAAGCAAAAGGAGCTTAATATAACTCTTCTGGGGAGAAGGTGAAAGGAGGAATAAGCATTTATACAGTTTCTACAATGTGCCAGGCACTGTTTTAAGAGCTTTACAAACTCATTTGATCCTCACAAAAATCCTGGGAAGTAGGTGCCATTATTACCCCCATTTCACAGATGAGGAAACTGAGGCAAACAGAAGTTAAGTGACTTGCCCAAGATCACACAGCTTGTTAAGTGTCTGAGGTCATATTTTAACTCAGATCTTCCTTCACCGTGCCACCTCGCCACTCCATTCAAATATCTGAAGAGGGCAATCATGTATCATTGGGGCAGCTAGTTGGCACAGTGGATAGTGCTGAGCCTGGAGTCAAGAAGACCTGACTTCAAATCTAGCCTCAGATACTTCCTAGCTGTGTCACTGTGGGCAAGTCACTTAACCCTATTTTCCTCAGTTTCCTTATGTGTAAAATGATATGGAAAAGGAAAAGGCAAACCACTCCAATACCTCTGCCAAGAAAATCCCAGATGGGGTCATGAAAAGTTGGACATGACTGAACTGACTGAACAAAAATCATGTATCACTTAAGTTTTCAATTTCTGGAGTAAACATTCCTAGTTCCTTCAAATAATATTCCTATAGCATGGCTGCCTGTCCTTGTCCTCTATTTTACTATCTATGCTCCAATCATGATGGGGAAGACAAAGTGTTAGGTGAGGAGTTGTAATGGTGAGGGAATTTGAGACCTTCCCTGCCCCTTAATAAGCCTAGGGAATTTGAAGATCTTCCCTGCCCGTTAATGGGCCTCAAGTGGAGCCCAAGAAGAGGGTCTTGATTTGGGGGAAGGCTTGTTTTTCACAAAAATCCATACCTTTTGTTACTTTGTAATTAGGTAATAGGTCATGAAGGTGGAGATGTCCTCTGATCCTGAAGAAGGCTATATATACTCTGAGGTGAGGTTTTGCTTTGGAGCTCACACATAGGAAGAGTTGTGTGATTTGGCCAGATGAGACTCTGGGCAACCACTGAGTCCCCTGGCTTTGAAAACCCAGATGTTGGTGCTTCTCTCTCTGGTAACTAACTATGTATGTATGTAATGGTCAGACAGCTAGAAGCCCTGTCTGTTGGTCCATTGAACTGTGTTATTTTCTCTGTCTGTATTTTTTTGTCTGCTTGTAATTTCTGTTTGTATTTTCTCTGAAGTTCAGGGTGCTGATTTTTTTCCCCTGAACTAAGTAAATGATAAATATGTTTGATTAAAGTAAAATATCTGGGTTGCTTTCCTTTAGAAAAGCAGATCAAAGAACCTGTGCTAGCAGCCATCCTGGGTATGCTAGGGTGCTTGCTGTTATAGGAGTTAGGAACACCAGGCTTCAAATACAACCTCAGACTTAGTAGTTATGAAACTGTGGGCAAGTCACTAAGTTTTTCTCAATTTAGTTTCCTCATCTATAAAAATGAGGATTACATGAGATAGGACTGTTGAGGATTATGTAACACAATGTAAAGAGCTTCACAAACCTTAAAGCACTATACGAATGTCAATCATCATCATTCTTTCCATGATCATCATCATGATTGTCTTTAATATGCATTTACAAGAGATGTCAATTCTATAGATGTGGTCACACCAGAAAAAGTGTACAAGGAACCCAAGCTCCATTTATATTGACACAGATTCATTAATCCCTATTCTTCTGCCCTAGTCTTTCAACTAGTTCAAAATTCACCTAAATTTACTATGACCCAGAACCAATTTTTTCACCTTACCTATTAAGGACAAGACTCAACTTTGTAAAATGCCTTGCAGAAATCTAGCTATATTCAGTTATGGCATTCCCTTGATCTGTAAATCTAATAACACCACCAGAAAAGGAAATGAAGTACTTCTGGCATGACTGTTTCTTAATGAAATCAAAGTGATGATCAATTCCCCTTGCCAATGGCTCCCAAATGATCCCATTCAGAATACAATCTGGGATTTTCTAAGAATTGGTATCTGATTTACTAGTTTGAAGTTTGAATAATCTACCTTTTGCCCTTTTTTAGAAAATTGGCACATTTGCTTTCCTCCAGTCCTATAACACTTTCTCTTTGTAATTTTTCAAAGATCACCAATATTTTTTCAGCAATCACACTGGCTGGTTCCTTTAGTATGCCGGGAAGTAGACCATCTAGTTCTGGTCATTTACATTTATCAAAGGCATCTAGGTGCTCTCTCACTCTATCTTTACTTATCTAGGGTAAGTAAATTCAATTCCCTATTAACTGCTTTAACAAGCATTGATTACCTATTATACTATTTTTCAGGAACTGTGCAATCCTTCCAAGTTTGAAGATAGTTTTCCTTCACAGAGAAAACAAGCAAAACAGGTGTTCTGCACCTCCACCGATCATCTCCAATTTGTCCATAGCTATCTGCACGTTGTCTCCCCCATTGCACTGAGAGATCCTTGAGGGCTTCACTGGTGCTTCAAACAAGGCTGGATGACCCCTTTCCCTGCACAGTCATTATGGCAAGTCCTTTCCTATATGAACGGGGCTAGATGAGGCCAAGGTCACTTCCAACTCTCAAATTCTGGGATTCTTTGAAGTGACTTGTCCAAGTTCATCTAGTTAGTAAGTGGCAGAGTTGGGACTTAAACCAGGTCCTTTAAGTCCAAATCTTGCATTTTCTAATGTCAACAAACCAACCAGAAGGGAGGGAAAGGGTACTCAGCATAATGCCTGGCACTTAATAGGGGTGTAATAAATGCTTACTGACTTGATTCCATTATATGTTATTATTTTCCCATCCAAATTAAGTAGGGGTTCTACTCCTTTGCTCCAAATAGGGCTAAAACATCCAACCCGCCTTTTTTTTTTGTTTCCTTTTCATGTGTATCACATTTAAAGCTCATTCTAGGTCACAGTATACCTAATGTTATTCTTATAGGACTATGCTATTCCTTTGCGATCATTCTGTTACCTGCACTTACTACCATCTCTTGAAAATTTCCTTTTAAAATCTGAATTGTCAAGTTCCCTGTGCAGTCATATTTATCACTTTAAATTACTCCTCCTTTTCTTCCTTATCAGAATCATCTGTGTCTGTATTGCCAAATTTCATTCTTGAGAGTTTTCCAGTTATTGTGCCATGGAAGACTACATATCATTTTTCTAAACATTTAGAAAATGACTTGCAAAAAATTTAGGGTACACGTGAGAAAATGTCCAGCATCCTCCTGGTTATTTTTTGGAGCCTTTAGGATGGCAGGATCATTTCTTCCCAAGAGTCCTGTTGTTTCCTTGGCAACCTTAGAGGCAATGTGTTATTATGGGAATAGTGGTAGATGTTGAGCTAAGAGACTTGGGTTTGAATTCTGGCTGGGACATTTATTATGAGATCATGGGATCTGAGGGCTGAAGTGGGCTTTAGAAATGATAGACCTGGATGTAAGGAGATCACTAAAGATCATCTACTTGCATCTCCTCATTTTAGAACTAAGGCTTCATGGGATTTGTCTGAAGCTGTCCACAGAGAAGCAGAACCAGGACATGTTTCCACCCAGCTCTCTTTCACCTTGGCCTTACTGCTCCCCCTGAACCTCCGTTTTCCATCTGTAAAATGAGGCTAATACTATACTTCCATGGGTTGTTGTGAGGAAAGTGTTAAAAAAAATGTAAGGGAGTTTCATTTACCTCACTAGCCATTTTCTCTTTGTCTGCTAGAGCTAGATGAGCCACAGTATCAGGCTTGCTCTTTACCTCCTCTAGCTTCTGGAAGAAAAACGGATCAGCAAGCCAAGTCAAGGGAAAGGCTTCTGCTGGGGATCTGGATAGCTGAAGCCCCACATCACAGCTATCCTGTGCCTGCATGGCAGACTCATGATCTGCACTCTGAAGCTCACCTGTCCCTTTCCCTCCCTTATAGCTGGTTTGTTGACATTAGAAAATGTAAGAACTAGACTTACAGGACCTGGGTTTAAGTCTCACTCTGCCACTTATTAGCTAGATGAATTGGTATAAGTCACTTCAAAGAATCCCAGAATTTGAGAGTTGGAAGTGACCTTGATCTTACCTAGCCCAATTTATATAGGAAAGGACTTGACATAATAACTGCACAGGCAAAGGGGTCATCCAGCCTCTTTCAAAGACCTCCAAAGAGAAAGAACCCTTTTTCCCCATCTAGATAGCCCATTCCACTTCTGATAGTTAATGGTTCAGAAGGTTTTCCTAAAAGCAAACTTAACTTGGCCTCTTTTCAACTGCCAAACTTTGCTTGTGATTCTGTCCTCTAATGCCACATAAATCAGGTCCACTTCGTCCTCCACCTAAGAGACCCTCAAATATTGGAGAACAAAGCTGTTGTGTGCCCCCCATAAGTCTTTTTCAATTGTCCCTCACACATGACATTTTCTTGGGGCCCTTTGTCATCCTGGTTGTCCTCTATGCATTCTCTATTTT
This sequence comes from Pseudochirops corinnae, assembly GCA_028646515.1. NCBI lineage: Eukaryota > Metazoa > Chordata > Mammalia > Diprotodontia > Pseudocheiridae > Pseudochirops > Pseudochirops corinnae. The sequence continues at coordinate 244,035,888 of CM053587.1, read as the reverse complement.
ATCAATGTTCTTTTAAAACCATAGTGCCCAGAACTAAACACAGTGCCCCAAATGAGGTCTGATGAGGGCCGAGTAAAGTTGGACTGTCAGTAAGTCAACTAGCATTTATCAAGCACCTTCTATTTGCCAGGCCTTGTGGCAAGCTAAGTCTCTGCTCTCAAGGAGCTCACAGTATTATAGGGAAGACTGCATGTAAACAATTACTTACAGACCAAATAAGAGCTATACAGGATAGAGTGGAGATAATCAACCAAGGGAAGGCATTAGCATTAAGGAAGATTGGGAAAGGTTTCTCATAAAAGGTGAGACCAGGTGAGATAAAGGAATTTAAGGAAGCTAGGAGGAAGAGGAGGTGGACATAAGGAGGGAAAGTGTTCTGGGCAAGGTAGATAGCTAATGAAAATGCTCAGAGATGGGAGATGGACTGAGGAACAAATAGGCTGGTGTTAATGGATCACTGAATATGTGGAAGGGAATAAGATGTAAAAAGACTGGAAAAATAGGAAGAGGCCAGATTACGAAAGGCTTTAAATGTCAAACAGAAGATTTTATATTTGGTCCTGGAGGCAACAGGGATCAAGTGGAGTGCAACAGGGATGGGGCAACGGTTACGGTCAGGTCTGCATTTAACTGACTGGAGGATGGAGTGGAGTATAGAGGGATGATTTCTGGAAGTCTCCCCCCTCTTAATGCAGCCCAACACTACATTAGCTTTTTTGGCCACCATGTTTCATTGATTACTCATATTGATCCTATAGTCCTTTAAAACGGCCAGATTTTTTTCCTCCACAAAAACTATTCGCCTCCCCCATCTTATACTTCTGAAACTGATTTTTTTTTGTACTAACATTCAACACTTTACATTTATTCCCACTGAATTTCACTTTGTTATGAGATTCATCCTGATGCTCTATCTTGTCAAGATACTTTTGAACCCTGACTGCCATCCCTTCCAAGGCTTCCTATCATCTGCCAATTTGATAAGCGTACTACTTATGCTTTTAAGCAAATCACTGATGAAACTGTTAGTGCAGGGCCAAACACAAATCCCTGGGTGATGCTCCTGGACACTTCCTGTCATGAAGGAAGCGAACCATGAACAACTATTCTTGAAGTCTGACCGGTCAACTAGTTCTGAATCCATTTTATTGTGTTACTATCTAGTTCATATATTTCCATCTTCTCCAGAAGAATAGTCTGAGATACTTTATCAAGAGCTTTGCCAAAATCTAGGTGAACTATATATACAACATTTTATTTCTCTACTGCTGTCTTAGTATTCTGTCGAAAAAGGAACTCAGGCTAGTCTGGCATGATCTATTTTTGATGAAGCAATGATAGCTCTTTGTAATCAGTTTCTGTTTCTGTATGTTTGACAATCATCTCTTTTATTATCTATTTTAGAACTATTCTAGGAACTGAATACAGGTCTAAAGTTTATTATGGTCTCTCTCCTTTTTGAAAGTTGGAACATTTACCCTTTGTCTCACAGCATCTCTCCCATTTTCTCTGATCCATTAAAATCATTGATAGTGGTTCAGCAATCATATCTGCCACTTTTTCTTTAGGATTTGAGGATTTAGTTTATCTGGAGCAAGTGATTTAAATTCATCAAGGGCAGGTAGGTGCTCTTTTAATATTTCCTTACTTATCTTTGTTATCAATCCCCATTAGTCATTTTTATTCTTTCATTTCCAATGTAAAAACCATTCTATTTTGCAGAAAAAATAAAAAGAAAATTAAAATGGAGTAGTTCTTTCCCTTCTCTGATGGTTATTAATATCCCATCCACCCTACACAAAAGTCACATGCCATCTTTGATACTCTTTCCCCTCAAAATTTTAAGGAAAACACTCAACCCTGACAGATCTTCATTCCTTCTCTGGCTCTTGTCCTGATTCTCCGGATTTTCTTTACCTGAAGTCCAGTGCAAGAGATCCCTCCCTCTTTCTCCCTTCCTTCCTTCTTTCCTTTCTTCCTCCCTTTCTTTGTTGTTTTTTTTTTTTCTAGTTCTTAGCATGGTGTCTGGCACATAGGAAATACTCAAAATGCCTGCTGACTTGTGTATAGACACTTGAGACCATGGATTTTATTACTGTTCCTTTCTTTGATTTGTCTCCCATAAATTCATAGGAGTATCAGATGCTATTCTTCCTTCTTTGTGTGTACTTTTAATGGTAAGTTAACTTGGAGGATGTACAGAGGCAGGTTTCTTCCCCCATCATTTTTACTTTAAGGCCCTTTTGATGACATTTCTAAGTCACCTGGCAAATACATTCTTATCAACCTATGCTAAGTGGCTTTCTGGCTGGGAATGCCAACTTTACATTATAAGCAACTGCAAGCTGATTCAGAAATACAGATAACATTTTAACTAGCTGTTCACTTCCCAAATTAATTTTTGTCTTTTGTATCCCTTGTTTCAGAGGGGAAAACTGAAGAAAACATAATCGGTACCCTTATATTCTTCTGTTTTTTGCCTAAGACTTCCTAATCACTGGCAATACTTGGTTCCTTCTGGAAGTATCATTTGTTCTCACGTAAATCACCAGAAGTCAATAGTTGTCATCAGTTTTGATATGTCTTAGAGGTTTCTCTGTCTTGTTTTGGACATATGCCCCAGGACCTCTCTATTATTATCAGGTCAAAAATAGTTTCCTCTGTGTCCATAAGCAGTGAATCACCAACTACTATTACTCCTCTCTTCTTCCTCTGCCCCTTACTTGATGACTTCTGTGGCTTTAGGAGGAGCAGCTTATTCTTTCTCAGGGCATCTAAAACTTTCCTTTTTAGAAAAAAGCTTCAAAGCTCTTTTTAAGTTCTTAATTGCATAGATGCCTTTTCTCTTTCCTATTTCCTCTGTGCGACTCTTTTCCCTTATCTATCACCTGAAAAAAAACTAAAGTTTTCCTCTTTCAACCTCCGAATTCTTTTTTTTTTTCTTTTTTGTCTCACTGAAACTTTCCTGGGTGTTCCCTTTAGGAAACTTTTATCCTCCCTAAGAATCTAGCATGTGGAAAGGCATTCTAGTCTCTTCACCTCCTTCCGGAGGTAGATCAGCTTACATTTGGAACACAGATAACATCTTGGGGATTTTTCATCCTCTTATTTGGCATAAAACCTTTAAGCTGGGGGGGATGCTGCATTATATAAGTTTGCCACTTACCAATGTAAAATACAAATAGGCAGTACTAAAAGGTTTAACTGAGATTAAAAAGGGATGAGGAGTAAGGACAAGCAAGTGAAGGCTCACAGCTTTCCGGGGCCCTTCCTGACCTTTAAAATAAAGGACTTGTATTACATGATCTCAATGGTTTCTTGTAGTTCTAACTTTCTAACCATAAAGCTCTGAATGTGACTTTACCACTTCCCTTGGAGGGGTACCTCAGGCCTCAGAGGGAACAATATGTTGGCATATAAGGTCTTTAAGAGTAAAGCTTCACTCTTTATACTTGTGAAACCAGTGCAAGTATACCACTGGAATATAATAGGCATTTAACAAATGCCTATTGACTGAGTGATTGACAGACAGTAAAGAACTGACCAAAACTGTTAGGAAAACAATTTTCCCTTTTGAGTTTCATATGTAACGTAAAGGAACTCTCTATCCTTTAGGAAGTCAAAGTGAATACAAATGATTCCAAGAATCCCCCTGATGCTAATAATGACACTTTAAGAGAGGGAGGAAAAGTGCTTGGGTCTGTGTGTTGCATTAAAAAAAAAAACCCAAAGACCATAACCAAGTCTTCCTGACTCCTGTCCGCCCCCGCCCAATTACTAACTAATGGAGGATAACTCGGCAACATTTCAACAGAGACTCCATCTACAGAATATTTTAGATTAAAATCCTTGCCAGATGGTCCAAAGAAGTGTTTGCCTCATTGCTGATTTTGGCCATCTTAATGTCAGTAACAATAAAAGAAGCTTGTTACTGCCACTGGGGAGCAAAGGCATAAATTCCTTTCTCCACAACTGAATTACTGGTTGTGGACAGCTGTGACCTATACAATAATAAGGATGATACTGTAGCTTTCTGGGAAAGTATTCCCATAATTTTGAGAAGAAAATATTTATGGTAAACTTTACATATAATAAAGTTTTTTTTAAAAGGTACAGGTTACATAATTTTACCAGTTGTGGTATAAATCTATAGCCTGTGATAAAGGATCATAAACTTTGTGAATAGTTCAGCAGCCGAACACTGTAAGTATTCCTAAAAGCCTGTTTCTCATTTAAAATATATTTCTAGTGGTCTCCAAAGGCACATCATTATTTTATGATGACTTAATTAGGGCAAGGTTAAGCTAAAATCAATATGAATATATATATATACACATATGTATATATATATTTATATACACACACAAAAGATATATATGTTATATGTATGTGCAGTGGTACACACATATACTATATGGAGTATCCTCAAAGTCTTAATGCAGTTTTAAGTTATTAAAGACTTTGGGACACCTCATATATGAATGTGATAGAGGGCTAAATTTGGACTCAAGAAGTCTTTGCTGTAACACATACTAGCTAGTGTATGCGATAATAAAAAAGCAACCTTTCAGTGCCCCAGGCAATGGTCTAAAACTATATGTTATAGAGGAGATACTGATCTTCCTGGTGGAGGGAATGTCCATTCGCAGAAATCCCCCACATTCATTATATCACAAGTCCAGACCAAAAGAACTCCTAAACCATGACTTCTTTTGACCTTATCAAAATACTATTCAAAATCTTAAAATGCATCCATGTGCTACACCAAGCAGCCCAAATACAATCAAATTAGAAAGCAAAACGAAGTCCTGGAGTGGAAAGGTTCTGGTACTTACAGCTCTGCTA
>CM053587.1:243998655-244030943 GCA_028646515.1 Pseudochirops corinnae | reverse complement strand
GACTCAATGGTCTTGAAGTTCCTTTTCAGCTCAAAGTTTTTGATTCTATAATACTTAGATGACTTTTTTTGTCTTTTTTTTTGACGGGGGAAGGCTGGGCAGTTGGGGTTAAAGTGACTTGCCCAAGGTCACACAGCTAGTGTTAAGTGTCTGAGGCTGGAGTTGAACTCAGGTCCTCCTGGCTCCAGGGTCAGTGCTCTATTCACTGCACCACCTAGCTGCCCCACTTAGGTGACTTTTAAGGCTCCTTTTAGGTCTAAATATAACATGCTATGATCTCTCTTCAACGCTCTACAAATGATTAGTGAAAGATGCTCTGTGCATAGACTCACATGGCATGCGGACAAAGATACTTCAAATCACAATTTTTAACACTAAAAATAATCTTTTGGCTAAGATCATGGCAATAAGGCTACAAGTGTTAGGAACCTGCAGGAATTTTGAATCCTAAGGACTTCAGAGTGTGGATTTTAAGAAATTCCAGTTGAGTTCGAGTTTTAGTATTAGAACATAGAATTGAGTACAAACAGGAATCTTCCAGACAATCTAATCCATCTTCTTCATTATAGTCCTATTATAAAGATTACAACCTATTAGTTTATATATGTTTTAGAAGCATAAGATTTTTACTTGACCTTTTTATATCTTTTTTTTCAACTATGACCATTCCTGTCACTACTTCCCTTTCATTCCTTCATAATATTGACAGTAAGTCATTCCAACACTTTTCTTAACCTCTGAATCTCTTGTCCTCTCCTTCTCCACTGGCCTTGTCTAATCTCCCTCAACCACTTTCCTGTTCCCTCTCCACACCTACTCCCCAGTCAGAACCTTGTTGAAAGGAACTCATGATATCACCATGAATGAGCCCACTATAAATTAATGCTATTTAACCTCAATTGGTGCCTCATTACTGTATATCCATCTTTTCCTTATTTTTTTATTAACCTCCTATGATATTCTCCACAGTGGCTGTTCCAAAACTTCTCTCTTCTGAAAGTTTCCTTACTAACCTGACCCTCCTTAACCCTCAAACTACTGTCTTTTACTTCTACTTGTTGAAACTTCTCACTCCAAGGTCACCAATGATCATTCAATCAATCAACAAGCATTTATTAATCACCTACTATGTATACCAGTCACTCTGCTAGGTGCCAAGAAGAGGAACTAGACCGGTGTTTTCACCTCCTGGATGAGGAAACTCCTTTTAACAATTCAGTGCAAGCCAGCCCTCTCTCTAAACTTGTCCCCCACCCCCAAGCCAACACAGACGGGTTGGGTGACCCTGGGCAAGAACACCTTAGTCCTCTAAGACTGCAGAGGTAAAAAATCCCTGCCCTTGATGAGCTCATAGTCTATTGAAAGAGACAACATGTACACACTGAAAATGGTCAAAACAAATTCAAGGTAGTTTTGGAAAGCCAGTCAGTTAGTTGGCAAGCATTTATTAAGTACTAATTAAGCGTCAAGTAATATGTTAAGGATAGAAGGAAAAGCAAAACCAGTGTCTCCTCTAAAGTAGTTCATATTCTAATGGAGGAGACAACATTTAAATAAGTGGGCACAATAAGATATACACACAGAATAGATGGAAGGCAACTTTAGAGGGGAAAGCCCCAACAGCTGGGAGAAATGGGACAGACCTCCTGCACTAGGTAGGATTTGAGCTGAACCTGAAAGGAAGCCAGAGAAAAGAAGAGGTCATGGTGAAATGAGAGAATATTCTAGGTCTGGCAGTGTGTGGAGAAGGCACAAAGCTGGAAGGCACAAAGATGGAAGAGAGAATACTGTGTCTAAGTATACTACTGTGTATACACACACACGCGCACACACACACAACACACACGTATATTTCTGTAGCTGGATTGTACAGTGAGAGAAAGGAAGCAAAGTGTAAGAAGAGTAGAAACTATGAAAGAACCAAATTAGGAAGAGCTTTAAATGACAAATACAGGATTTTAGATTGGATCCTAGGGGTCACAGAAAATCACTGGAGTTTCTTGGGACACATAGTCAGATCTGAGCCTTAGGAAATTCACTTTGGTCTCTGAATATAGGATGAATTAGAGCAGAGAGACCTGAGCTAAGGACTCCAAGTAGAAGCCTATTGCAATAGTCCAGGCATGAAATGATAAACTAGGGCTGTGGTTGTGTGAGTGGAGAAAAGGGAACAAAAATAAATGGGAAATGGTGTGAATGTAGAAATGATAAGATCTGGAGACTGACTAGCTCTGTGGGGTGTTAGGAAGGAAACGCTAATGCAATTGTGAATCCAGGTGACTGCGAATGTTTCCCTGATAGTACCCAAGTGAGGATATCCTTGACAGTAAAAGGGAAATGCAGAAGAGGAGAAGGTCTTGGGGGAAAGATAGTAGGTTTCATTTTAGACATGCTGAGCTTGAGATACCTATAGGTATCTAGTTGAAGATGTTTAAAAGGAGGTTAGTGATGCATAACTGCAGCTTAGGAGAAAGATTAGAGCTGGATATATAGATCTGGAAATTTATTGTATGCATATGAAAACTGAACTCATGGGAGTTGAAGAGATCACTAAATGAGAGAGAAGGAAAAAACAGGACAGGATACTCTTAAGGGATACCGAAAGTTAAGTGGTAAGGCATAGACCAAGAATCAGCAAAGAAGACTGAGGAGTGGTCTTGGGGAAGAATTTGGGGAGAGCAGTGTCTTAAAAATCTAGAGAAGAGAGAGTATCCAGGAGAAGAGGGTGATATACAATGTCAAAAGTTGCAGAGATCTCAAGAAAGATGAGGACTGAGAAAAGGTCGTTAGATTTCTCAATTAAGAGATCACTGGTAACTCTAGAGAGGGTAACTTCCATTAAATGATATGGTCAGATGCCAGACTGCATAGGGTTTAGAAGAAAGTGAGTGAAGAGGAAGTAGAAGTACCTAGAACAGATGGCACTAGCACTTGGGGACATCAGGAAAGGTTTCATGTAGAAGGTGATGTTTGAACTAATTCTTAAACAACTACTAAATGCTAGGTCCTTATCTTCCTTGACCTTTGAGTGGCATTTGATGCTACTGCTAATACCCTCCCTACCCCCCACATTCCTTAATAGTTTCTTGTTCTCCATGCCACTGCTCTCTCCTACCTCTCTTATCATTACTTCTTGGTCTCCCTCATTTGTCACTCTCTCCTTTTGCCCCTTAAGTACTGGCATTATTAAAGTCCTGTCTTTGACCTTTTAAAAAAAAATCTCTCTATATTCTCTCCCCTTATCTAATTCACTCCTATGGCTTCAGTGATCCCTTCCATACTCTCAAAGCTATAGCTGTACTACAAGCCCCAGCTTCTTCCCTAAATCTTTAGGCTACATTTCCAGCTACCAGTCAAGTCAATTAGATGTCTGTCAGTACCACAAACTCAACATGTATAAAACAAAATTCATTATCTTTCTACCAAAACTTGCTCTTCTAACTTTTCTACTTCTATTCTCCTAGCTACTTAGCTCTGAGTCCATTTATCTTTGATACACCCCTTGTATACATTAAGTTCCATTATTTCTCTTTGAAATATTTCTTGCAATAATCCTTCCTTTCTACTTCTAGGTCTCCAAGCCCTATTCAGTTCCTCATTATTTCTTGACTGGACTATCAAGTGGTCTCATCACTATATTCTTTTCAAATCTCAAAACCTCCACACAGCTGTGAAAATTTTAGTGTTTTATATATGTATATATATATATATATATATATATATATAGAGAGAGAGAGAGAGAGAGAGAGAGAGAGAGAGAGAGAGAGAGAGAGAGAGAGAGAGAGAGAGAGGCCTGACCATATCACTTCTCTGCTTAAAAATATTCTATGGTTTCCCACAGCTTAGTGAATTAAATACAAATTCCTCAGGTTGACTTTCAAAGCTCCCTACAGTTTGGCTCCAATCTACCTTTTCAGCCTTATTTTGAAGTATTTTGTCTTGCTTTCTCTGGTTTCCATGCCTAGAAGGGATCCCCTTTGCCCATCTCCATCTATGACAAATAAATTCCTTCCCTTCCCTTAAGGCCTAGCTCAGGTGAACCTTCCTTTTAGATGTTTGAGTACACGCCTCAATAATACTTGGACCCTCTCTCTGGACTCCTCCTTCTTCACTGACTTCTCTCTCTTGAGAGATATCTGTCCTGAGGTCTTGCTCATCTGACTGGTAACAACATCTCCAAGATCACTATTTTGGAAAGGATTTAAGCTTTGTTTAAAGACAGACAGACCTAGATTCTCTCTCCAGACTCCTACTCCCTATCTACTACCTCACTCATAGACAGGTAATCTTCCTTCTTCTCCTGACCCCTCCCTCCTTACTGATACTTTCCAGGTCCCCTTTATGTGTTATCTTCCCTCATTAAGATGTGAACTCTTTTATGGGTAGGGGCTGTCTTGTTTGCTGGCATGTGCACATAATAAACATTTAATAAATGCTTTCTTCTCTCCTTCCCTCATTTTCTCTTACTCTTTCAATAAATGTTTCCTGAATCAAACTGATGATGGCATGGAGGAAGGATACATCTATGTTCATATTATACAGATGTATACTGGGAATAGCTCTGAATTATAGTAATGCACTGGTCCCTGACACTGGCAACTGGAACCCTGGTTAGAAGACCTAGAACAGGAGATATTTAAAAATGATCTGAAGTTTTGACAAAAAGGAAAAGAAGCATCATAAATGAGTATGAAAGAATTTTGGCTACAGAGCAGGTATGATCAATTTACAGTCAGGTACCTAGGCAGGTACAAAGGTTAACTACTTTCTAGAGATTCCCCAAATTTCTTACCCCTGTGCTTTCAGTCTACAGAAATTCTCGATCTAATGCTGAAGGAAACTGATTAAGCCTCTAGTTGAGGTTGCGTGTGTTGAATGGTTAGCAAAGAGATCCAAAATTAACTTGAGATTTGTTTTTATTATGCCCCCTCCCTTAAATGTATTATTACTTCATAGAACCAGAATAATAATTTTAGAGTTAGTACGGACCTCAGCATCACTTAATCCAGACCATACACAAAAAAGAAGGCCCTTGACAGCATGTTTGACAAGTGGTTATACCCACTCTGCTGGAGATTCCCCAAGGAGGGGGACACACTGCTTCCCAAGGCAGTCCATTCATTCTTGGAGAGCTCTAACTCTAAGGACACTTGTCCTTATACCAAATCTACATTTGCCTATTTGTGACTTCCACCTGTTGCTCTTGGTTCTGTCCTTTGAGGGAACACCAGAACGAATCTGTGACCCCCACACGTGTGAGTACAGCTACAAGGCACCTGTGTTTTCTCTTCTCCATGGTAGAGGCCGTTTACCACTCTGATGAATCCTACAGTGCTATGAACTACAAGGAAAGTTGGAGAAACCTCCATAACAGGATGATCAAAAAAAGATTTTATCAAGGTGATGCCAGAGATAAGCATGAAAGGAAGATAAGGATTCTGCCAGGCAGAGACAAGCAGGCAGTGTACTGCAGACATGGGACATAGATTGAATATAAGCATACAGACAGGCAATGGAATTTCTCATTTGGGAAATGCCTTGTACTTGAGTTTGGCTGGGATGCAGTTCATGGGGTAAGACAGAGCTGGAAAGCTAAGTTGTCGCTAGACTGCATAAATACCAGGTGTGGGGATCTCTCTTTTTTATCCCAGAGGCAACAAGAAACTGGCTAAAGAGAGCTGCTGAATAAGTTACAGAGCAGTTGTGCTCTCTGTCAGCAGAGGCAAGGTGCTAAAATGACAGACACACCCTTGCAGTTTGGCAGTACAAATTAGGCAGGCCCGTGAGTTCAGGAAGCTCTGGGTTATAACAGTATGTCAGTATCACAGCCAGATTTTTTGCAACAATGGTTTGATGCACAATGAACCATTAAAATTCATAAACCTAAATCTCCATAAATCAACCATGCAGATTAACTGAGGTGTCAGTGTATCTGGTTTGCCTTGAAACATAGCCTAAGTTAAACCAAATTCCTTTTCCCTTTCAGCTGAACATACCATTTACTCTCTACTCTGATGAAGAATGATGCAAACTTTCACTCTGAGCTGAGCAGATCTGTTGTTCTGCCATGTGAGGAGCTTCTCAGAAGAAAGTACTTTGCTAGTTTAATGTGGCCATCAGCAAGTTAGTGACTTTCTCCCAGCTTGCACCACTCTCAGTTTCTTCTTTGGTAAATCAAGGGAGAGGACTCACTGGGATTTCTAAGGCCTCTTTCAGCTCTAACATTCTAATTCTATGACTTCCAGCCAATCTCCTCTGCAGTCTAATAAAGAACCTTTGATACAGAAGGATATGATGTGATGGGGTATCTGACTTTGTCCAGCTGAATATTTTCATGACTTCTCTAAAAAACATTTTTGTTTTGTTCACCCTTGTTTGTTTAGGCAAGAAATAGTTGTGCCTTGTCCAGTATTATAAGTGGTTCTTTCTCAGAGTGTGTGCGAGAAACTACAAGCAGAGTTTCACAGCTCCTCGATTGTGAAAGGTTTCTCTTTCTGGCTTCTCAGCTTTGGATCACATTTCTAAAGTGTGTCTTCTTCCCATCCCTGTTGCTAGCAACAGTGTGTGTGGTTCTAAGATATCCTGACCCTCCTGAAACCTTTCCAGGTGTCATCAATGCTTTCTTAATCTCCTGGAAAAAAACAAAACACTTCAGGAGTATAAGCTACATTGCTAAGTGGAGTTAAGTTCTCTGAACCTGAAAAATCTGCTTAAGAGATTTTCAATGGACCAATGACCAAGGAATTCTTGTCTTCTATCTCCTCTCTTCTCCCCCCCATCCCAGTGTAATACATCATTAAGATGGAGCATAGGGGTCCTTAACTTGGCATTCACTTATCCCTAAGAGATCTATGGAAAGATTTCCAGTGTTCCCTGAACTTGTATGGAGAAAACAATCACATCTTTATTTCAATATAATTTATTTCCCTTATAATCTTACGCATTTAAAAATATTATTCCGTAGGCTTCACCAGAGTGCCAGAGGGGTCTATGGCATACACACAAGAAAGGTAAAGAACTTCTGATATAGCAGAATTTGCAACTGATGAGGTAAGAAATTCTACAGATATTCATTGTGGCCTCTTCTCTTTCAAGGTTTGTACAGCACATGGCTTTGAATCTTGGTCCTTTCCATTCACTACCTATACAACACTGAGCAACTGACCCTTTGGGTCTTGATTCCCTCATCTGTAAAATGAGAGATGGCTTCCATCATCCCCTTCAACTTTAAATCTGTGTTCTAATGACTGCCTTCTACAATACAGATTTTAAGAGGCCCTTTTATTTTCCACAATTCTGATTCATAGTAGATAGAGTTCATCCATTACATTAACTACAAAGCATCCTGAAACTCAGGTCAATGCAGTTGCATGGTTACATGTACAGATAAAAAAAAAATGGATGAACTGTGGACTCTCATTTCAGTGCTGTCTGAACATATTTGTAGAGATCACTTGGAGCTTTTGGTAAAACCATGAGTCTTCACAAGGCTCCATACTTGGACTGAACTTAAGTAATGAATGTTATATGCTTAACTTTTGAAGCTTTACTCTCAAAACTTTGACTCCAGACTACCTGAAAAAGCAAGATAAGGTACAGAAAAAAGTGTGTGGCAGGGTGGGGAAAAGAACACTAAGAATCGGAAGACCTTGGTTTTGGTTCTGTCTCTATCACTATCTGTATCATTTACTTTGGACATCCTGTATCTATTTTGGATCTATTTGGGCATTTCTGTATCTATTTCCTTACCTATAAAATGGGAAAAATACCATATTCTTCATAGAGATTTTGTGAGGATAAAATGAGATAGCAACTGTAAAATTCCATTTCAAGGTCTACTGCATTAAGAACATGTAAAATAGTATAATAATCCTAAAGACAATTTTTGCTTTTTCTTCTTCTAACCTACCATCCCACTGTTCTCTTCATCAATTTGGAGTCTTTCTGACTCAGCTCTTCATTCTTTGTTAGCTCCTTATTTTTGGCTCCCATAGATGGCTTGGGAATTTAGAAGGATATTTAAACTTAGATTACATATCCTCCAAATGATTGAAGGTGGAACAAATCTTCCTCTTCTGGGCTTTTCACTGGCCCACAGCCTGCAACTTGCTGGGTATCTTGTAGGCGCACTGCAATATTAAACAACTGAAGACACAGCTTGAAGGTTTTCTATTTGTCCACCAATACTCCATTATCATAAATATCATTAATATGAAAACTTTCTTTAGCAGGAGGCAAATTGTTTAAAAACTTCCTAAGAGAAAAACTTCTAATAAAGGAAATGATAAATTAAAAATCTATGGATGGGACCTAAAAATACAACTATGACACCAACTCATAAGGGAACTTTGCAAAAAGGATTTATTATACTTTAATGTCCCATTAAGTCAATTTTAATTAAACATGTATTTTAAATAAAAAGTTGGGGTAAGATTTATATTCTTCCTCCTTGTAACTCTGACTCAGATCTGAGATGGTAGAGTAGCTACCTTCTTCACACTGAACAGTGACCTTTTTGGCAAGTCCTTGATGACCCAAATAAGTTGCACTACACTGAGGATAAGGGCATAGCAAAGTCTGAACCTGCCCTCCTCATCTTTCTACGATTGCACGTGAAGTTTCACTTACCCCTTGTAGAAATTCCTTTCAAACACAGACATACATAGTTTTCTTTATAACTGGAGTTCCAAAGAGAACAATATGCTTAGAGTACTTTCTGAAATTTCTTTTACTTCAAATCACAACACTGAGTACTGATTTAATTGAAGGCTAATAATTTGTTTGGTTTTTTTTTTTTGATCTAGACATGTGATTTCACTGGTGTGGATACAGATCAGCATCTCCTTCATAACTTGTGGCCTTCAAGGATTTCCTGGGGAATGCCTTGCCCACCTTCCCATAGTCAGTATGTGTCAGAGTCAGAGCTTGAACATGGGTCTTTCTGACATTAGGGCTAGTCCTTTTTTCAGCTGCCTCTCAATAAAGTATTAATTTCGATTCATAGCCATGCAATGAGTCCATCCATACACTGTCTTTGTGACACCACTCCAGTACCACTACAAAGCTACCATGAAGCCCTCTGCTTATTATCTCTCGTTTGTTGGCTCTTCCTGGACTGAACAAGGTTCCATTTAGACCTCTGAATCTCTTTGAACTTGTACTTATGCCTCATTTTTATTCCTTTTAATATTTCTGGGTTTCTTCAATCCTTTTTCTCAAACGCTTGAGTCTGATATTGCTATACCATGTGGTTTCCAGGGAGATTTAAAAAGAAATAGCTGGATAGAGGCATAAAAATGCAGAATACATGAACAGCCAGCTTTAACAATCACTGTGTTTGTGAGACTTTCTGAAATACCTGTGGGGACTTGTGAGAACGCCAGCTGTACTGGTGACTGTGGACACTGGCCAGCAGAATATTTTCATCAGTATCCACCTGGCCAAACCGCAGTGTCTCCTGTGTGTCATTACAGATCACAAAATGGCTGAAGACCAACTCCTCTACCTCAGGGCATTGGTTCTGAAAGGAAAAGAAGAGGAAAGCCGATGTACATCAGATTAATTGCAAGATGTTTGGCAGCTGTCTGCCCAGTGGCCAGAGTTACAAGACAAAAACACGAAAAGATCTTTTGTCATTAGCTCTGGTATACAAAATATTCTATACTCCCAAGCATATTCACTGAGTGTGTGGTATTCACACACACACATACACACACACACACACACACACACACACACACACACACACACACCTTAAAGAGATCTAAAATGTTCCAAGAATATGTTTTGATTTATATTTCTGCAAAATAAAGCATACACCACAGAAAAATAAAAAGAACAATGAGATCTCTCAAACTTTTGAGGTTTCTTCAAGTGAAATTAACATGCTACAGAAAAAAAAAAGCTCTGTGGGCCAGTGTTCTTCAAATAGTGCTCTAAAAGTAAGCATGACGAAGTTTGAGTTCTTCTCAATTTGACAATAAGATCCATTACCAAAGAGGTGGTATGTACTCTTTCGAGAGCAGGGATTGTTTGGATAAAGAAGCCCTCCAATCCCTTATGAAAGAGTGTGAATGTGTGAGTGTAAGTCCTCTGAGAGAAAGACAGAGAGAAAGCTGCAGATTTCCTTATGCTGCTCAGGGACTGAGCTTGCAAGATTGATCAGGTCTAGAGGCTGCTTTAAAAGCCAGGGTGTTTTGTTTTTTTTTCCAAGAGCGGTAAAAGCAATCACTAGTCTTAAAGAATGTCACTCCTATGAATAAATATGCTTCAGCCAATGTCCAGTAACTGGTGGATGTCAGTTATTGGCAAATCAGTGAGTTCAAGCAAAGTGTTGAGCCTTTCTGATGACCTAGCTGTCCCTGTGAATTCAAATGAATCAGAGAATCTCAGAATTGGAAGGGACCTCCAAACCTATCTAATACAATCCATACCTAACAAACAAATAAATAAATAAATAAAGATCCCCCTTACGGTGTGCCAAACCCTAGTCTTTTGCCTGAAGATCTCCTGTGAGGGGAGACCCTTGAGGAAAATTATTCCAATTTTGGGCAGCTCTAATTATGGCTAAGTTTTCTCTCATATCAAATCTAAACTTACCTCTCTACAACATTCACCCATTATTCTAGTTTCTGCTCTCTGGGGCTAGACATGTCCAGATTGTTTTCTTTCCAAGAACCTTTTAACCACTTAAAGATGGCTCTTCTAACACTGAATTTTCTCATATCTAGGCTAACCAGTCCTTATGTTGTATGGCGTTGAGCCCCTCTGCCATTCTGATGACCTTTTTCTGGAGGTTCTCCAGATTATCAAGTTCCTCCCCAAAAAAATGGTACTCAGAACTAACCAAACACAATAATGCAAATGTGATCTGACCAGGGCAAAATGCAACAAGACTGTCACCTTCCTTGTCCTGGACACTGGGGGCACATTGATCTCTCTTGATCTTACAGGGCACACAGCCTATTCTTTAAGTCAGCCGTCCTCAACCTGTGGGTTGCGCCCCCTTTGGGGACTGAACGACCCTTTCACAGGGGTCACCTAAGACCATCAGAAAACACATATTTCTGATGGTCTTAGGAACCGAGACACCTCTCCTCTATCTGTCTCCAGGCAGGTCCACCCACATACGAGTATTATAGGGTCATGGCATTAGGAAGGTTGAGAACCACTGCTTTAAGTCATCCCTTGCTCCCATCATGTGACCAGTCAATTTGCTTTTTCAATCACAAATTATTTATGAATGTGTTAAACTTATTAATCAAGTTCTTTTCTTATTAAATATTCATCCTTTTCCTTAATGTCTTGAATACTAACATAAGAAAACAAATGTGAGTCCAAGTCTTAGCTGTCTTAAAAGTCCTGGGATTCAAAACTTCATTTTAGTAATGATTAGTGATGTATTTATTGGTGACACTGAGGTTAAGCTACCAGATGCGCTCTGAAAAAACAACAACAAAAAAGGGGGAAAAATCCTATTGCTTCCCTCATTTCTACAACTGACCTTTTAATAAATGATGAGGGGTTTAGGAAAAAATGTAAATTAAAGAACACAAGGGGGTTATTTACATTTTTCTAAAGACTACAGAAAGTCTTTGGGGAACTGTTTCACTGTACTGACTCTTCATCTGTGGAGTTCATTGTAAGTGGAACAACTGTAAACACTTCTTGGAATGCTGGACACAGGATAACATTTTTAAAAACATTTTATGTCATATCACATACTCTGAATGAACCTGAAGGTGCTTATTTTAATTTGATAATTTATTTATAATTTATTGATATTCATTTAATTTGACAATTATTTGCCATAGCATCAATCCTCCTGGTAGAGTTTAGAGTGTGAGAGATTAATTTGTAACTAAGTGGGACAGGGTCATAGTACTGTACGAAATAAAAAAGATGGATACAATTTTCACCTTTTTAAAAATACCTCTAGAGTGCTAATTTGCTCAGGTTTCACCTGAAGTTACAAAGCAAACTGCATTTGATATTCTGGGACCTTAATCTTGTTTCAGAAATATACGTCATTTCCTGAAAGAGAGAAGAAAAGGAATGCAAAGCTAGAAAAACCAGGACTTGGTGAAGGCTTCTCTTAATCTTGAACTCCTGACCTGAATGTGGACGGCCAAATGGCTTCATGCTTCAACTGTCTGGCCCATCTGCATTATCTAAAAAATTATTTATCTGAGATATCAATCCAGTACAAATATGCAGAAACTCAAATCGTGTCTCCTGCTTATTGAGTTCATGTTCTGGTTGGCAGCAAAATCACTGTAAATGAACCTGGCTGCACAACAATCTCTGTGATTGGGAAACTGTACTTTCCCTCTAATGCAGATAAAGCATATACAGAACATCTTAGAAACCATGACTTTAAGAACCTTTCATGAGTCTATTTCCATGTCAAATATCTTGTGATTTCAAAAGAGTACATTTTAAGTTTACTTTAGAATGCATAAGGTTAGATGCCCACCACATTAGAACATGGTGGCAAGTACCCTTGACATGGGAGGAAACGAGAAAATTACAGCAACAATTACAGAAGTATATCCTCTTGTGGCTCATGTTAACATTGCCAAATCCCTGTATAAATCAGAACCAACTATTCATAGAATGTACCTGTCAGCAATATACTACGTGACATATGGCTCTACTTAATCAAATATACAATTCAATTTTTTTCCAACTCAGAATACTCCTTCAAGGCACCATGTTAGTCAGTCAGTCATTCACACTCTGATGTGGTTTAAAACATTTAAATATTTATGCACCATATTTTATTTATATGTATAGCTGTGTCTAAGAGAATTCTTTACCCTGGGAGGAAACTGATATTTCTGAAGGCCATTTTGCAGTAGTTGCCACACATGGGTCTTCTTACAACAGGCACTGATGCTAAGTAAAAAAATCCTGGGTTTAAATGCCCTATCAATGACTCTTTTATATTTTCTATTTTTGTTTTTTATTAAATGCATTGTTCAGAATATGACAAAAAAACCCAGAAATTGGAGCTACAAAGATTTTTTTCACATTGCTATTTGAACCAGCTGTAAAGATTTAGATCACACTAGCTCTTGTTTTACGCATGTCCTTTGCAACAAGAAAACCATGGAATGCCCTTAAAAAAGAATTTTTAATATAAAGCAGATGTTTTATCTTCTCTTACTTTGCTATTGTAGTGCCATGTTAGGTAATTAATTCCTCAGCTTTATATAGGTCTTCATGCATATAAATAGAATGATTTGCTCCCATGACAATTTGACAATTAGAGAACTGAAGGACTTCTTTACGTCAATGATGAACAGAAGGACCTTGTACTTGGGGAATGAAACTCCAAATGCTGCATACAAAAAACAGTAGGGGAGTGACTATCTGGTCTTAAGCAGAAAAAAAAAAGCTCTATTTTTAAAATTACACTAAAAATTAGTAAAAGACACAAAACTACTCTGAAATTTGTGTTATTGTCACATGACACAGTTAAATGAATTACATGCTACTGGGAGCTGAAGGTACCTCATTTCCATTAAAATTTAAATGTGACAGACATCACAAACATTTTACCTCTTTTCCATACGGGCTGATTTATGGAAAGGGGTAAAAGTGAAAAAAATATTAATGAGCAGTGGCGCATAAAGTTGATTCATGTAGTCAGCCTCCTTGTGGTACACTGAAAGAATGGAAAGTTAACAAAGGCAAGGGAGAGAAAAGACATTGTACTTGCACGTTACATACAACTCATCATGTGTGTATGTGTGTGTGTGTGTGTGTGTGTGTGTGTGTGTGTGTGTGTGTGTGAAAACATGAAGTGCCTGACAACTAAAAGACCCACACTAGTGTTTCATTCCTTTAACAGTCCCTGAGATTACACTAAGTAGCCTGATTGGAACTTTGGCAAACTGAAACTATAAAGTACTTGGAAAAAATTCTGGGGAATAGGGTATTTTATACACAGATGTGGCACATTAGTCACAAAAATGTGGGTATAATATCCAATGCATGTGTAGAGGACCCATATTCTCTAGAGTTCTAAAAAAATAATGTGGGTTGCTTTGCCAGTGTGGAACCAGGCGCCAAATATTCCACTGCCCACTCGCTTCATTCTGTCACATGGTAGTTTGGTTTTCACTCATCTGACATAGCATCCAATTGAAAATTAAACACGGTCACTTTGGAAATGGCAATGGAACGTGCATACCTGTTGCCAAGCTTGTACTGCAGTGTTTAGAGAATGAACTGCATGCTGCCCAAAGTTTACAAACATAGAATCAACTATCACAGTACAATCCAGAAGTTTTTCTGTTGCCTCGCTAGAAACAGCAATCTGTCCATAGATGCTGAAGGGTTTCACCACACTCTGCATGGTAACATTTCTGCACTCCAGAAGTTTGCAATCAGCTTGAGTGGAGAACTGGAACTCTTGACAGACCAATCCATCGTTCCACTGCCTCAGATAAATACGTGGTTCTCTAAAGGAGAGAATCATGTATTCTAGCTCAGTTGGCACATTCTTATCAGAGATGAACGGTTGTAGGTACTGTGGTGAAACTATGAAGAAAACAAACAAGAAAGGGAAACAACAGATTTAGAAGAGGTAACCATACATTGTGGGGGAAAATATACGAACTTTCAGTTTGTAAAAAGAAGTTTTACTTTGGAAAAGGAAAACAGTGTGATATACGGGGTTAGATGACACTTAAGAAAGTTGAATTTTCAATTTTTTTCTGAATTGAAATAAGTGCCTCTGTTTGTTTAAGACAATATGTTCCCTTTTCAGAAAGTTTATTTAAATCTAGAATTGAGTTTTAAAAGAACTGAGGCTCCAGTTAGCAGACTCTCTCCTCTCCCATCAGCACCGATCAACAATTCCCTTACTCTCACAGAAGAATACTGATTCCCAAATACAAAAAGCAAAATTCCCAAAAGGTAAGGAGAATTCTATAGAACTACCTTGTACCTCTTGACCACACTAAAAAGCACAAGTTTCTTTAAGAAGGTTTTTTTTAAAGCAGCTTAATCCCCCCTCCTTTTTCTTTTTTTTTGGCTGAAAAGGCAACATGCTTACCAGCAGCTGTGTTTGGTTTTAATCTGATTTTTGCTTTTTCCATTGTAAGTTGAAAGTCCTAACACCTGGTATCAGAATGCATTAAATAGAAAGCTAGAGTATAGTCAAAAATGATTTACAAGTAACTATCTGATTGGGAACATTAACATTAGTAAGTATGTCAAAGGCTATTCTTGGATCATAGAAAAATTTAAATCAAAACTTGTAAAACTGCTTAAGTTATCTGAGGTATTTGTCCATCTCCTACAGACAGTATTCCTACATTTGAAATCAGGCAATATCCTGAAGTACTTCTGGAATGTCTATGCCATTAATGCAATGACACAGCACACTGAACAAAAACAGATGCATCTCTTTCAAAAAGATTATAATTGCAATAACAGTGAAACCTGTAATTCTTGTAGATTTCTCAAAAATCCTTATTACAGAAGCCCCAAAGTCTTAAAGCATTTCAAGAATACTGTAAAATGTACTAGCTCAGTGGTATTGGTGGAAAACATAAAAGATCTATAAGCTTTTTGAAAAGAGAGGGAACACCTGCTAGACATGCCTTTTTGCCTCATGTGGCTACAGCTATTGCTGCTGGACAGACTTGGCAATGCTCCTCACTCTTCCAGGGAAAATGAATGGCACTTCTAAAAATAGACAGTCCCACGGGAAAGGCAATCGGCAACCACAGCACTCTGGGCATTGAAGGCTCCTAATACAGGCAACAGAAGGCATCAATTTGAAACTGAAACCCTTCTCCTTTGCACTTCCTGGAAGTAAGTTACCAGGGCAACTATTAATGAACAGTGTGACTCAGACCCAGCAAAACAAAATCAGATAGAAAGGTTTGCATTCTATTTCAGAAGATAGAGTACCTGTGCCCAACTGTTCAAGGTGATGACAGAAATGGAATTCTAGTTGAGCGAACTGGAGAGAGACAGCGAGGGACGGCACAAACCATGGGGTAAAGCAGGAGTCCACTCGTGTACAGGCAGCCAGGGCTGTTGGTGTCACAAGCTGATCACAAGCACTTTGAGAGCCAGATTCACTTTCAGAGCTGGGGGGAAATAAAAAAGATTTTTTGAAACGTTCACCACCTCTAGTTTTATGTCATTATACAAATGAAATGATTGTTTTTATTTTTTTTAAATAGCAACAAGAAGCTATGGTTATTTTATGATGTCATAAAATCCTCTATAGTTTTTATTCTGAAGTCATCTCTTAGTAATGAATGTGTTGATTATCCTCTGTGAATTACCTGCAATAAATTCTTCTTCCTAGGGTGGCTCCCTACTCTCTATATTTTGAGGTCACCCTAACTAATGTGTGCTTTGGGAATGCAAATGAATTTTCCTGTCAGTTTGAGCAAAATGTGATTTGGAAGAGAAATCTGCTGCAAAAAACACAACCTCCCAATACCAACTAAATGTGAATCTTTGTTTATCCATTGTTCCTGATTATGTACCACCTTCCCAGAACCTCCCCCTCGACCAATATTTCTCTGCATTGAGCCCTGGTCTAGGTGTCCTGGGAAACAGCAGCAAGACAGGGAGATGAGGGGTCACACTGTATGGTTGCTTCCTCCTCCTCTCTCCAACATCTTTATGTAGAAAAAAAAGCATATTGAAATCAGTATTATATGTAGTAGCAGACTGAGAAAGTGTTGGAAGGGAGCTGCTGTAACAAGAAGGGAAAAGTGGAATGGGAGTATAGTACATGTTCACACTAATTTTGTTTGGTCATGGTACTTCACTGGCTGCCACCACTTCCTCATTACTCTGGATTATTTGATCTGTGTTGGACGAGAATGCCTTTGACGACCCTTGAAACTCTGAAACCCCTCTTCCATGGCTATAAATCCAGTCACACTAACTTGCTGTGAAACTCACTGCTTAATCCCCCACAGTAGAGTGATCCTATACTCTCAGCACAGTTCTAATGGGAGATATAAATGATGTAGAAGGGAAAGTTCCTGTCCTTAAGGAGTTTATAGTCTAGTTGGATACATGTATACAACATGTACACCAAAGATTTAAGAACATTATAAAGAGTAAAAAAATCAATGACTGAAAATTAAGATTTTGAATCTCTAAGTGCTAGCGATACATGGTGCAAAAGTCAGATCAGAATGGGCTAAGTGGTATTAATCAGTGAGTGCTTCTTGAAGGATTTTAACTTTGAATCAGGTTCTGAAAGATGGGAGTGAACAGGATGGATAAAAAAGCATGGGGAGACCTTTCAACAAATACTGAATGAGTGCTTACACCTCAGAGAACACAAAATGCAAGTTATTTATGTTTGGGTTCGGATTGCAATGTTAGTACACCTTTACTGTAGAAAATTTACATTTCAGAGTAGTAAAGCATAAGACATAAAAACAAAGATGTGTGTGTGCATGTGTATTTTTGTACATATATTCACGTAAGCATATATACCACGAATCACATAACTTAAGAACTGGAAAGGACTTTAGTAACTTTAGTAATATGAAGTCTAATTCATATCTAATAGGAATTCTCATTATAGATACCTATAATGATAGATCTATTCATCTAGATAAGATACATCTGTATCTGTGTCTAGATAGAACAAAAGTTATCTATCCATTGATCTATCTGTTGGGATGGAAAGATAGATATAGTTGTTTTAACAGGCATATATACATCACAGCAACCTATCCTTCCCCTTTTCCTAAAAATATATCCATCCCAAAATAAAGTTGCTAATGATTTACTTATGATATCCAATATAAAACTCCTTGTAACACGCAAAATTATTACTTTTATATGAAGAAAAAATGGATGTTATAAGCACTTTCACTTTTGAATTCCCATATATTACTATTTAAAGTTCATCACCTACCTTACAGGGTTGTTGTAAAGCTCAAGTGAGATAATTTATGTAAAGCATTTGCAAATTTAATTTATACATACCAATATTATTACTATAGTTGTATATATGTACATAAATATGTATATATAGGTATACATGCACGTATATACACATATATATATATATCTACAAATTTGTAGAAGTCAATGAGATCAGTCACAAAATAGCAATATGGAGCACGCTTTGGATGGATTTTCCCCTTACTAACTGCAATCTTTGATATGGTAAATTTTTCTAAGGTCTATCCTGGCATCTCTAATGAGCAGTAAACATAGGGATGCTTAATATAAAAGCTTGATAAAATACTACAAGGCAGTGTTAGCCAAAAAATTCATTTATATTAAATTATAAAAGTAGAGGAAGTATGGTATAATAGCTATAGTGTTGGGCTCAGATTTCATCACTGACACTTACTAGCCATGTGACCCTGGGTTAAGTCACTTAACTAATAGGCCTAGGATTTACCTCCTTAGTCACAGATCCCTCTGATTCAGTGGGTATGTGTGTGTGGGGTCCTCCCTGGGACTTTGTTATGATGACAAAAAGCACAGATACCTTTTTAAAGGGTTTTTAGAAGTTGGTTAGCAATTCCAAGTCAGAAAAAAAAAAACTGTACCACTAATCAACAATGCTACAATAACTTTCAACTACTAAATTAAATGTTGCCATCCTAAATCCAAATAATTATCCTAAAATATACACACTGGTACCATTTCCAGATGAATAATTCTAAAAGGATAAGAAACATATATAATGTGTTCTGGCCTCAATTTAAGCATGTTTAGAATAAACAATTCTATAGGTTTTCAAATGTTTCTTCAATTTGTTCATCACCACAATGCACTATAAAAAGTAGCCTACACATATTTACTTTTAACGTGAGGGTACTGGCAGAATGAAACTAAGAGTTCACTATTCACAAATGGGAGTTGATGGACCTGCTAGAGTTAGTTATAGCTGCTGTATTTTTGTAAATTTTCTTATATGGATACAGCTATGTATAGATTTCAATCTAATCAAGGCACCGAAAGGAAGAAATGGAATTTATGGGACAATTATGGCAGGCAGGCATAGAAAGATAAAAAACCCAAACCCTCCAAACTTCGAACATCTATATTTTAACACTCCCTTTTTCCCACCAGACTGCCAAAACAGGTCAGATTCATGGGCCATTGCCAATGTTCACAGTATTCTCTGGTGCTGCTGGTTCCTAACATTCTAAATGATGGCTCTTGGAAGCAAGCTAGACCTCTCGACTTATAATAAATGGATCTCATAAGATTCAGTAGTTAGCTCAAACATCCAGAAGTTCAGATGCAAAGCTAAACTTCTTGGATCCCTTTATACCCAATTCAAATAATAGAATAATCCCATAAGGTTTCCAAGTAGAAGGAAATATATAACAAAGAATTAGAATTCCTCTGTAATCCCATAGCTACTTCAGGAATCTTTAGGTGGCTGCTAAGCAGCGTTTAGTATTTTGGTAAAAATAATGATGAGCTACTCTCAATTTATTGGACTAGAAGTTCAATGAGGGCAAGACCCTCCTTTTACTCTTTTGTATTTGTACTTTTGAATTTGTATTTTTGTTTTACTCTTTGTATCATCCAGAGCTTTTAACAGAGTGCCTTGTACATAGTATGTATTCAATAATTATTTACTGGGTTAATTAACTGATGAGTGAAAAAAATCTGGTATAGAGACTATAAAGGTAGTAAGAGAAAAAACAAAAATATTCTTTTATTTAAAGAAGTACAACTGCTGTATATTGAACCACAAGAAAACAAATGAAAGGCAAAGTCTTTGAAGGGTTTTCACTTCTAGGAGGAAAAAGAAAAAACAAAAACAAAACCCTGTAAGAATTCCTTTCCCAAGGGGTAGAGGAAAAGCAAACATTCAGTCAGGCAAAAACCCAGCTTATAAAGGAAAGTATTTTCCAGTATAAAACCTTTAATTATTTTAATAACAAGAAACTCGGATGACAGAGCTGTTTCAAACTGTACTATTGTTGCCTAAATGGCTTATGAAACTATAGGGACAAGAACAGTGTCCAACAAATCCCTGGTCTGTAGCTTAGCAGAGTAGACATGAAGAAGCCCAATGAGGGGAAGCAATATCTAGAGACAACCTTAACCTTCCCCATGGAGAAGGAGCATGTGACCCAGAGAGCAATGGTCCATGAACAAGGACCAGGATAAAACAGAGGTCTGAAATGGCAAGGCTGACCTGGAGTTATCAGAATCACCTGTGCTTATTCACTGTGACTATCACCAAAACAGTATAACACAGGGAGGAAATCCCATCTCCTCCATGAAGCCTTCTTATTCATTTTTTTCCCATTCTAATCTTCTATATTAACATATTATTATTTATAATACTCATTTTGGCACTTATCTTAGACTTCTTGTCATGCCACAACTATTTCACATGTATAGATCTTGCCTCCTTAACAAATGTATATGCTCCTGAAGAAAAAAACCAGAATATCAGTTCCTTGGCGCAGTGACTATTTCTTCCTCACTGGATGTCTTCAAGAAAGAACTGGCCATTCACTTGTCAATTCTTATTCAGGGATGGGATGGACTAAATGTCATCTGAGCTTCCTCTCAATGCTGGGTTTCTGTGATAATCCCTTTTGGTTTTATCTTTGTATTCATACTATGTAGTATTGTGCCTTACACAGAGTAGGCACCAACAAATGTTTATTAAATTATTTAATAAGAAAGTGCATTCTATATTTCTTCTGAGAAATAACATACTGTGGGAGAGTAAAAATAAGTGGTGGAAGAAGGTGCCAACGATGTACTTAACATCTATTATTTTGTTTCTTATTTATGTGTATGTGTCATATCCTCCTACT
Source organism: Pseudochirops corinnae (assembly GCA_028646515.1). NCBI lineage: Eukaryota > Metazoa > Chordata > Mammalia > Diprotodontia > Pseudocheiridae > Pseudochirops > Pseudochirops corinnae. The sequence goes on along the minus strand of CM053587.1, from coordinate 244,010,139 downwards.
AGAATGGAGACAATACAGAACCCCAGAAAATTTTTTAAAAGGAGGGAAATGACTACATTTATGCATAAGTAAGATGAATTTGTCCTAGGAGAAAGATCACAGGATGCAGAGTGGGAAAGGATTGTAGAGATGATCAAGTCCAAACTCCTTCTTTGGCAGAGAAGGGCAGTGGCTTAGCTGAGTTCATCCTGCTAGCAGGTAAACCTTGGAGGAAGATCAAGATGGGCATCTGGGACTTAGGAAAAAAGGCAGGCCTGGAGATGGAGACTTGAGAACCACTTGTTTAGAAGCGGAGGTTGATACTGTGGGAGAAATGAGTTTGCCAAGAGAAAGAATGTAGAGAGGGAAGAGGAAAAAGTTGACAGCAGAATCTTGGAAAGGTTTGGAAAGAAGAGCCAGAAAAGAAAAGAGAGAAAGATCAGTTATAAAGGGAGGAAGAAAATCAGCATTATTTTTGGGTATCTTTGAAGCTAAGAGAAACGCGAATATTCAAAAGGAAGGGTAGCCAAGAGTGTTATATTCAAAAAATTCAATTCAACAAGTAATTATGAAAGGACTACTATGTGAGAGATACTGTTATAAACAACCTACACAACAAATAACATTTATATGTCACCTGATATGTGTTATGCACTTGGTAAGCATTTTAAAAATAGTCTCTCTTTTGATCCTCACAACAACCCTGGTGGGGGAAGGGGTGTGTACAATTATTGTTCCCATTTTACAGCTGAGGAAAATGAGGCAGACAGAGGTTAAGTGACTTGCTCCAGGTCACACGGCCAGACGTAAACTCAGGTCTTTTTGACTCCAGGCCTGGTGCCCTAGTGCAGTTAAAAAGTTAAACACAAGATAGTTTAGGACGGAGGGTTAGACTGATCTGGGGAAACTTTCTCTAGAAGGCAGAGCTTGAGTAGAAGGGAGAGAGAGATTCTGGGAATCAGGGAAGAGAGATGGGCTGTTAGGCACTGGGGAAGGCCTGCACACAGGCAAAAGGATGGGGCATGCTGAGCTGTGGGTATGGAAAAGAGAGGAGGCCAGCAACAGCAACTTCAAAAGTTACTGTTAAATTGGCCAGCAGTCTTTGAAATGGTAATAGTAGGAAATGGAAAGACTACATGGTTTTCTCCAGAGACTCCCTAAAATGATGAAAATCATGACCTTCAAAGTTAAATATTTTGAAGGAAAGGCAAATAGGTAGAAGCAGGAAATATCTCACTATATAAGGATTTCAAAAAGCCATAAAGTTAATTGCTGGACAAATTTCTTACCCTTTAACTATACGAGATATAATTGCTTTTTCAGGTACCCTCAGGAGAAGAGAACTTCCCCTCTGTCCTCCTATATCTCTATGGTTTTGACCCTGAAGGGTCACAGGATCCAGCCACCTCCTTCAGGTTGCTCTTACCCACCTAAGAGTTGTATGGTCAAGGTCCATTTTCTAGTTTGTTAAAAGACCCTGTCAAACATTTCACTGAAATCAAGAGGTATTATGCCTATTGACAGGAAAGGAAATTAATTTAAACTCCTTCTGGCTTAGACAGAAAGGACCAGTATTGATGCCAGATATAATGGAAAAGGTAGTAAGTCTAGAGGAGGGGCTGCTTAATCAGTAAAGGAGAGGATTTTGGTTAGATGGCTTCTCAAGTCCCTTCCAGTAATAAATATATAGTGTCATGAATATATGATCCTGAAGAGTCAAGACAATGGTGGTCAGGCCTGGGGAAGAGAATTTTGGTCCATGAAAGGGCAAGCGGAAGCAAGAGTAAAGGAAGTGGTTAATTCAAGGTACTGAAGGCTCAGAGAAAACAATTCAGGTATTAATTTCAGATATTAAAATATGCAGGAATTTAAAAATTCCAAGGATAAAGAATAGTACTAAGTACAGCCAAGTTGCTTAAGAATGGACACAGGCATTTTTATTCTGAACAACGGAACTAAGTGGAATTAACATGGAATATTTGGCATTTCTTTCATTCTGTACTTATACTTGTTTTACTTTTCAGAGATCATCTTGTGAAATGTTTTGGACCCAGATTAGATTTTACCTCATAAAACAGTCGAGTGAGAAAGAACAATGAAGCCATATGGCAGAATTGGGGAAAAATTCAGTGAAGTCAAAACTACTAATACATAAGGGAACTTTGGAGGAGTAGGGGCAACAAGCAGGGTTCCCATCAATTTCAGAAATCAGATGCCAGAGAATGAACTTGGATTCTTTCACATCAGAGCCCAAGTCTGCTCCTTACATTTATTCCTTGTTCTACTTAGCACTTTAAACTCAGTGATGAATGTTGACCTAGTGGGCTGCAGAAGGATGAGGAAGGAGTGTGAACTGATGGGTTTGATGAACATGTACTATAACAGGGTTCATATATTTCCCGAGCAAAATGGTATAGCCAGAACGATGCCGTCTGCTGAAAGCTGACTTTTTCTACACAGCATCTATTATGATTCTAGAGAATCACTGCAGCCTTTCCTTTATAAGTAACCATCCTTATCTGCATGTTCACATATCTAGATATTGTGCACATAACCAACCCTTCTTGCTAATATAGATACACAATTTATAACTTAACTGTGAGCCTTTGCCAGTATGGTTCTAGATTGAAGGCTTTTCTCTACCCTCCACAGGAATCTCTCTAGCTCATTCTCTGTGAACACAACTACCTATAATCCTAAAAAACAAAGCAAAACAAAGTCATCCCAGGACAGCCAAGCAATTCTCTTCCTGAGTAGCCCAAACAAGTTATCTGGTTGCTCACAGTAACTGGGTCAAGTTTAACTTGTAAGTCTGATTCAAAGCTGAGTGGTCATTTTGGAATGTCTTTTGGGTACATCAACAAATGAGTCTGAAGCTCTTGATAAGGAGGATTATGAAATCATGAAGAACCTCAATTTTACCTAAAATGCTTTCTTTCAGGATGAAACACAAGTAATTTACTTACTTAGATGCCTTGCCCAAAACTCACTTTGCACTGAAGGCTAACCCACTGAGATATAATTCTAGTATGCTCCACAACACTGGAAGGACTTCAAGAACAGGTCTAGGAAAAGACTGTCCACGTCTGATGGCTAGTCTAACTGGTTCTGAGATTCTCATCAAAAGGCCAGCTATCAGGCACTGAAATTTGTAGGTACAGTGACCGATAAAGTTGAAAAAAATACAAAATGGACCCCAGTCCTACAAAGTCCCTTTCTGCTTCCATGGTGACAGTGGCAATACAGAGCCAAAAAGTGCTAAAAAAAAAAATTTCACAGCTTTTAGAGAGGATGTTTATAGATGCATTAATTCAACTGTTGGCACTAAATTTGAATCTTTGTCCAATGACTGATGTAATGACATATTACTAGAGAACCTAAGCCATAAACATATTGGCATTCTAGCTATAAATGAAACCAAAGGTCATAAAGTGACTTGCCCAAAATCACAAAATTAGTAATAATGAGGATTATAACAACAACAACAACAGCTAATATTTATATTTGGCTTCAAGGTTTGCAAATTGCTTTACATGTGTTACTTCATTTGATCCTGACCACCACCCTGGGAAACAGGTGCTATTATTATCCTCACTTTACAGATGTGACCAAATTAAAATGGCTGTTTATTATTGTTGATTATGTATCATAAAAAAGTATCATGACAACTAAACATTGAGAACAGTCAACATCATGTTCATTTTTTTGTGAATCTATAGACTAATCATCCTTCTAAAAAGAAAGTTAGGAAATCTGCCCTGCTGTGGAAGGCGTATTCATCCTTTTGAAAGCCCAATTCAAATGCCAACTCCTCTGTGAAAAAATCCCTTGTTCTCCTAACTACTTTCCTGTTCGGTCTTTCCCTGACTCGGATATCACACACATGGTACACTGTGCTTCTCTTATATACTTATCATGTATTATAAACCTCAAATAGAGCATTAGGTACATAGATGTGAGCACTACAGTTTAAGAAAGACAATGATAAACTGGAAGGTTTCCAGAGGAGGGCACCCAGAATGCCTGAGGGCCTCGGGTGCATATGAAGATCATATGAGGATGAGTTGCAAGAACTAGGCATATTTAGTCTGAAGAAGAGAGGGCTTGGGGGGATATGAAAGCTGTGTTTAAGTACTGAAGCCCTATTTGGGGGAAGGAAGGTGAAGAGAGGCAAATTCAGGCTTGATGTAAGGAAAAACTTCCTAACAATCAGAGATGCCCACAAAAGGAAGGTATTGCTTCAAAAGGTGGTAGGTTCCCCTTTTTTGGAGATCTTCAAGCACAAGATTGTCAAGTATGTTATAGTGGGGATTCCTTTTTGTGTGACTAGATAGTTGGTGAGGTATCTCCCAAATCTCAAATTTTAAGATTCTCTAAAGAACTTGTAGCTGAATGAAAAAGAAGAAATATATGAATAGAGAAGGAGGTAGAACAGTTACATATCAGGAATAAGAGAAGTAGCTCATGCATTAAATTTACGTTAGAGATAAGAAGAACCATTGAATAGATTCTGTATTAGATTCAGCATGGTGTAGTAGAAAGAGCATTGGGTTTAGACTCAAGAGACTTGGCTTTAAATCTTTTCAAGCCTTTCTAGTTATGACCATAAGAAGCCCTTAATCTCTCTGAACCCCAATTTCTACATCTATAAAATGGGGATAACACTTCTACTACCTACTTCAGTGTTGTAAGAAAAGTGTTTCATAACTCTATATAAATGTGAGGTCCTATTACTATAATGAAGTATCTACATGCAGAAGAATCCAAAGGATAAAGTAAAGAAGATTTTTCTTCTAACCTAGAGGAGAAAAGATCAAAGATTTATTCATATGCTTTTCTAAGTGGATAAGTACCTTATTCAAATAGATATCACATAATTTCTACCACAACTTCCTAGTAGATTTAGGATAAAAGCAACTAAGGATGTAACTATTACATGCCAACCACATTACTCCAGAAAACTAAAAGTTGTTTCAATGCTGAAAGCTAAATCTATACCTCCTTTCCTCTGACTCACAATTTCTTCTAAGTAATAGGATTCACTTTATTACTGATATGAGGGAATCCACTTGGGCTGCACTTAAAGTACAAATGATTAATCCTCAAGGTTAGTTTCAGAATATCATAAGCACAATTTATAAACTTCCAAATACTTTAATCCAAGACTAGCCCTGATTAGTGAATACCAGCTGCCTATAAAGAGTACTGGTTGAAGGGGCCATCATCATTTATAAAAACAGGATTACAAAGAAGATGAACAAAAATTATTTCATAATTTTTATATAATACTCTTCAAAATAAAGCTAAAAAGATTTAAGTTTTTCTACATGAAAAGATAACTTTTATAGTGGGTAAGAAAATGATGACATAAGTTAAAGCATTTAATATTTGTTGTTTTGTCAGTCTCAAATGTATCATAAAGCTAATTCAATTTAAAGTTAAGCATTCACTAAATGCTCTATGTAGCAACTGCAGTGAATCGATAAATTCTCAAAACTTTCTTTGATATTATCCAACATTACTTTTCTCATAAATATTCAACATGGTACTCTGAGTCATGACATTAAATTTAGAGGTGGGTCTTGATAATTTTGGTATCAATATTGTATTATCCTTAACACTGGGATCTTAATCATGGGCAAGCAATGGCACTTTTCCCACACAGGACTGGGTTCTTTTTTTTTTTTAACTTAGAATTTATTTTGCCTTTTTGATAGACCTGGAATAAAAGCATTATATTTGGGAAAGAAAGTTAATATTACAGTATCTTTTTCCACTAAATATGACATTTTCAATAATTAACAAATATTTAGTAAGCATTTATACACTGTGTTAGGTGCTGGGGAAGATATAAAGCTAATTAAGAAATAGTCCCTGACTTTAATGAATTTTCAACCTAATAAGGAGATATGACATATATAGAAATAATGGTAATACAAAATATAACATGAGAAGTATACACATAACACAGGTACAACTCAAGTGTTTTCAAGGTCCAAAATCAGTTTACTTCTTTTTTTCAGTAACAAGAATTAAAACAAAAAATAATCAACTCTTTCCATTCCTTCTCCCCACCTCTATTAAATTCTACATACATTTATTAAACGTATGCTATGTGGAAAGCACTGTGCTGGGCCCTCGCTTGTTTAAATTGTGAGGTTCATTCTATCATGCCTGTTTTTGAAACAGCTGACAGCCTCAAGTAGAAACAAAGGTCTATACCTTCCTCAAAAAGACTGATGAATTGACTTCCAAGGTGATTATCTATATTCATCCAGTTACTCCAAGAACTGGTTCTCCAGTCTATCTAGGAGTTGATGTCTGGAAGGAGTTGAACAAAATGTTGAAAACTAAATGGCAAGAGCCTAATCAAAGTATTCTTTCTCTATAGGCTTTTACTGAAATCCAGTTTTATCTGTGTGGATTTCTGCCGTCCCATTTAATACATATCTTGGCAGTGATTTATGGAACTGACTTTTAAAACTAGTTATTCTCACTGAATTCATCAACACCAATTTCAAACTAAAAATCTATTTGTCCTAAATCATCTTAACAAAGCTAAATGTGTGAAATATTAGTTACACTTGCAAATCCCATTTGAGTACAAAATGATGCCTGGGACTATAATGTCAAGCACTTTGATGAAAAGAGTCCACTGAATGTCATTCTCTACAATTCTGGTTCCCAGAGCTCACATTTCCAGGGGCTAAGCTGACCACAGAGGTAATCGGCAAAGGTTCCCCATTCAGAGGAATTAACCTTGTCTAAAACACTTAACTTCTCAATGATGAAAATGCATTCCTTCACAATTAGTATCAAGAAATCATTTCCAACTTGATACTATTAATCGAAACCAGATGTTTACTTTTTTTTATTGATTGAGGTATTCATATTCCTACTTTGTGATTCCTCCTGATTTCTAGAACAGTTTACACTCCCATGTCTAGAGTTATGAGGCAAATCCCTCTACAAATCCATCAATACCTAATAGGAAAAGAGTTCTTTTTGCTGTTTCATTACTTACTTAAAGATGGAAAAACAGGCCACCTCTGCACAGTTTTACTAAATCCCCAAGGTTGGGAAACTGATTAAAATAAAATAAAGCTGAACTGATCTAGAAATAGGAACTTTCTAGATTGAATATAAAAATTTCAGCCAGTTATCTGAACTCTAGCTATGACTTAGGAAGTCGTAGTAGAAAAAGCATTGAATTAGTTGTCTATCAAATGAAGACAACACCATACCTACCTCAAAGGTTTGATTTGAGGATAACTGATATCATGCCTATGAAAGTGCTTTAAAAAGATAAGGTACTATAATATGTTATAGCTAGTCTTTATATAGTGCTTTAAGGTTTGCAAAGCACTTTACATATATTATGTCACTGGAGCCTTGTGAGGTAGGTACTATTACTGTCCTTATACAATGAGAAAATTGAGAATAAAAGATATTAAGGAACTTGATGAGGGGTCACAATGCTAGTAAATGTTTAAGGTAAGATCTAAACTCAAGTATTTGTCATTTGTCATGAACATTAATTATTAAAAATATTAGTGACAATTAAGCATTTAGAACACTGAAGGTCATTTTAGCTAATTTGTACACCAGTCAAATTTCTAAATAGAACTCTGAAACTTTTCATCTTGTTGAGTCCTAGCTATGATCCTTACAGCACAATTCAAATACCAACAATTCCATGAAGTACTCCCTGATTCTCCTGGTCTTTAATGGGTTTTCCCCAATGTGGCCCACAGCCACACAGCACTTTGTCTTACATACTTGCATACTACTTTATATTACTGTTACTGTCATCTTTCTTGACTTGATTCTAAGCTTCATTGGAGCAAGGATTATGGTTCAGCCAAAATCTGCATCTCTCCTAGCATCTGAGACTGATCAGTACATAACAGATACTATTGAATGGAAATTCAATCTTTTACCAAGCCACACAACAAGTATGACAAGTGTACTGTATGTAGAGTATAACAATGATGGGATATCATAAATTGGGAAATGGTTAAACAAGTTATATGTATGAATAAGATGGAATACTACTATGCTGTAAGAAATGATGAGGGGGATGATTGCAGAAAAAACCTGGAAACACTTGTGTCAAGTGATGCAGAGCGAAGTGACAAGAACCAGCAGAACAACTTATATAGTAATGGCAATAATTTAAAGATAACCAACTTGGAAAGACTTAGTCACTCTGGTCAACACAATGACCAAACACAATTCCAAAACTCATGATGAAACATACTATCTACCTCCAAAAAGAGAACTACTGGAGACTAAAATACATTTTCTTCTATTTCTTTCTCTTTCTGTTTTTGGGAGCATAGCTAATGTGGAAATTTGTCTTGTGTGATTATACGTATTTGTAATGAGTTCTGTTTTTCTTTTCTTCTCAATGAGTGGGTAAGGGGGAGAGAATTTATAACTAAAAATTAAATAAAAGTGAATTAAAAGAAAAACAAAACAAAACCCTCTAAACACACACACACACACACACACACATACACACACACACAAGAGCATACATGAGGGGTGGGGGGTACAACTTGCAGTTTACCTGACTTGATTATTCTTCCATATATGACGAATACCCTCCTTCTTGTTTTTGAGTAGAAAGAGAGGTTAACCAGTATCTGGGGGGGAAAGGCCTAACTTGTTCAGGCAAAAGAGGGGGCTAATGAGTAAGCCATTTTATCCCTAAGGCCATTTGATGTTTTTTGTATAATGGATCCCTTTGGCAGCCCAAGTGAAGCCATGGAGTCAGGAAGATCTGAGTTCAAATATGACCTCAGACACTCACTAGCTGTGTGATCCTTGGCAAGTTACTTAACTTTTCCCTGCTTCAGTTTCCCCAACTGTAAAACGGGAATAACAGCACCCGTCTCTCAGGGTTGTTGTGAGGATCAAATGAGATGATAATTGAAAAGCTCATCACAGCACCTAGAACATAGTAGGTACTACATAAGAGCTTGCTCTCTAACCTCTCCCCACTCTCACTTCTGCCCCCTAGTCTTTGAAACCTATCAACCGCTTCGCAGAATAATGTTTTTAAATGAATAAAATACACAGAATTACAAAAGAAATGCCTGGAGTTAGGAGATGGAAAATCTTGTTTGAGTAACAAGAAGTAGGCCAGTGTCACTACATTGTATAGACTAGGTGGGGGGATGGAATATGTGGGAAAGGGGACAGTTTATGGAGGGCTTTGATGGCCAAACAGAGGATTTTATATTTGACTCTGGATGTAATAGGAAGTCACTGGAATGACTGAATACATGCGTGACATAGTCAGATTTGTGCTTTAGGAAGACTAATTTCACAGGTGAGCATAGGATTACAAAGGAAATCAATTATATTGAAATACAGCTACCAAAATATCTTAAAAATGAGTTCAGAACTTAAGATTCACAGGCATTGTGGAAGGGAGATTCATCCTGCCCTATCGGAAAGTTAAAGGAGTGATGGGGGATGATAGGAGAGATTAGATTGGGGGAAGGATCATACAAGGGAATGGCTGTTTTGAGGGGAGGGGAGGGGAAAGATGGGGAGAAAATTTGTAACTCAAAATCTCATGGAAATGAATGATGTAAACTAAAATAAATAAAAGAAAATAAAAAAAGAAAAAAAAATGAGTTCAGAGACTCTGGCTTAAGAACCCCAGTCCTCATTGTCAATCTGGTCGTTTCTAACTTTGCAACATCTTTCATATATGCTCCCTCCTCTCTGCCACTACCACCACCTTGGTGCAAGCCCTCATCACCTCACACCTAGCCTATTAAAGTAGCTTTTTGCTTGGTATCCTTGCTTCAGGTCTCTTTTCATTCCACTTCATTCTCTCTATTGTTGTGCCAAACTACTGACTCTTTCCAATTCATCCTGTATACAACTTGCATATACATGATTGTTTACATGTTGTCTTCCCAACAGATTATGAGCTCCTTGAAGACTGGTTTTCACCTTTTAGCACAGTGCCTGACACATAGCAAGCAATTAATAAAGGTTTGCTGACTAACTGCCTTAGGCGAATAGGAAAGGCAATGAGGACAATTGTGAAAAGAGAAAAAAAATGGCTTTTTTCTGCTACCAACATTTTTGAGAAACAGGATACACATCTAATTCAATCATCTTGTCCAACAGATGCTTCAGAATCTGTGGAGCCTCTGGCTGTAGAGTTGGGATATGGCTACAAAGATCCTCATATAAGTTAAGGACAGTGTAATCCAGGCCAGGCAGAACCTTAGGGAATGAATCATTCTGGTCAGCAAAGTTTTCTAGGCAGCTGAGGATTCACTCCTTTACAATCACAAACTTTAAACATTTTTAAATTAGAAAGAAGAATGTTCTTTTTCAAGTCATCAATTAAAAAAATATTATCACTATAAGACATCCTTTACAACCAACACTGATTAACCAATAATTGAACAAACATGCCATTAATCTCTAATGCAAATTCCCAATTTTAAATCATCTACATCTAAAGCAGATATAAAGAAGGAAAAAAATTATACTACATTTTAACACAATAAAAAGCTAGCATTTACATAATGCTTTAAGGTTTACATAGCACTTTTACAAATTTATAAATTAACTTTTAAAAAATTAAACAAAAAACCACCTCATTTACTTTATATCTCTTTGCAAATGTGTCTATGTACTTATAAAGTACTATGCACCTGTAAAGCTTCATTAACTCTGTTTTATTTTCATATCTATCTACATATAATGTGTGTATATACATGTTACATAGATAAAGATATAGTTGTAGTTGGTTCTACTGTCTTTGCTGTTTGCATTCCTTCATGTGCAAGGAGGGGGCAGCATGGTATGGTGAACTAGGGTGTCAGGAAGATCTGGGTTTAAATTCTTCCTAGGACACTTACTCCCTGTGTTATCCTAGGTAAGTTACTTAATTTCTCATAGTCTCCATTTGCTCATCTATAAAATGAGGGAGGTGAAGTAGACAGCCTGTGACAGCTCTAAAGCTATGATCCTATGACATGCTTCCTTGACTTAAAGAGTAGACTAAATATATTTAGCCTTTTCTTGAAATTTTCATTATTGTGAAAAATCAGGTAATAGAATTACAGAACATTAGAGTTAAAAGCAATCTTATAGATCATATAGTCAAAGTCCCTCATTTTCTAGAGGGCACTGTGCTATTATGTGCCCTTGGGGCCTCTTAAGGAATGCCTATAGGACTGTTTGCCTTCACATCAAATGGACCCACATTGCTAGGTCTGTTTGGTCTTTCTGACTGCTCCTTGGCTGAAAGATTCCAAGCTATTATTTCTTGCTACTGCCAAATGTGTATGTAGCAAGAGTACTACACTTGGAGTTGAAAGAACTTTGATTAGAATTCTGTGTAAAAAAAGCCAGGAGAAGAAATTGGCTTTGAGAATGGATCTGTTCAGTACCTGAAGCCCAGGGCCGTGGGGGTGTTATGGGAATCTAAAGATCTTCCCTGCCCCTAGGCCCTTTGCTAAAGTGGCT